>CM022300.1:491878342-493078342 GCA_011799875.1 Thinopyrum elongatum
ATAATATGGCTGAAGGCCATCTAAATAAAATAACTGCGGAAGCTTCGAAGGTAAATGAGTCCATCAACTCCAACGGCATAGCTGAGTGCATGACAACGACCTATCGCACCTTACTCTTCGTCTGAAAATTCTGCAACATGATACGTTGCAGCCGTGTAGGTCAGCACATGGAATATGCTGGCAAGATAACACTATAGAGTAATGATGAATAATAGCTATCGCTACATGCAACATATGGCTGGTGGAGGCTCTAAGTTTGGTTTTGCATAAAGCTAATTTTTCCCTACAACAAAGGAATAAATCTTATTTACTACCAGGTTTATGCCATTAATGAGAAGGTTCCTCCAACTCATTCCCAAAATTACCAAGTAATAGTATTAATAACCCAATACATTAATTAAATAGAGTGATGAGATTAACAAATAATTCACTTCTAGATACTCAAGATGTCCATAACCGGGGACACGGCTAGTCATGATTAGTTTGTACACTCTACAGAGGTTTGCGCACTTTTCCCCACAAGACTCGATCTCCTCCGTGGGATTTCTCGCACTACACGGTGTTTGAGAAACGGATGACCGAGACACAGTCTTTCCGAAGCGTTAACTCTCTACTCTGGGTAGACCGGTACACCTGCTTTCCCCTACATCTGCTAGTCCACCTCTTCAAGAGCTCACACAACTTACTCAACTATGCCAGAGCCCATAATGGCTTGTGGCTGCACACAGAAGTTTCTAGGCATGAAAATATCATATGATCCCTTTGAGCCTGGGTGGCGGACCTAGGGTAATCACACGGGTACTCCGGGATTCCCTTGGGCAAGCACTGGTTTCTCCAGGTGCCCCAAACAATCCACCCAGTTGTGTGTTAATGTTGCCACCTTAAGTTACCCTTAATTATTAACTCTCGCAACTTGCATGAATTTCACATACCAATCCCCGTCTACGAGCATGGTTAAGCAATATATGAGCATAACGTATATTCCCAGGGTTGATAAAAGACAATAGGTTCCTACCTCAAATACTACAACCAAAACCATGTGTTCCCAATCCTACTCATGCAAATATTTGAGGGTTGAAACTAATGCATAAAAACTGGGTAATAAAGGGGTATGATCAAAGTGTAACTTGCCTTGCTGACGATCGGAAAACCCTAGAGATTCGTAGTAGCAAGCTTCGCACTCCGGAAACTCTATTGTAGACAAACAATAGCATACATAAGCACTCAAGCATAAGATGCAAAGGTAAAACCAAATAAAAGATCTAAACAGAAAGTTCAAGTGAAGAGCTTCGATTTGCAAAAAGAATCGGTCAAATCGGAATTACGAAACTCAAACTATGATCAAAAGAAGTTCAAATTCAAATCTGTTTGAAACCAAATTTTAAATTTTCAAAAACATGTTCAAGTTGATTATCTGAACAGAGGGGATCGAGACGAAGAATTTGGCATTGGTTTCGTTGGATTTGGATAAACGAGTAAAAAGTTGTGATGGTTTAAAGATCAGGGATTAATCTGTAAGAAAAACTTATCGCGAATAGGTCCCTGGCCGAAAACTAAACAGAAAAAGAAAAATCCTATCGAACGAACGTCCGCTAACAGAGACTAACGAACGAATTCGTTCGTTAACAGATCCAAACGGGTGAACGCTCGCTATTTAACAAAACCAAAAATAATAAACCGATCTAATACGCGAAACCAAAAAAAAAACGGGGCGGGTTTTTGCGGTTTATACCGGTTCGGGGAAAAAGACCGGCGGCGTACTCCGGTGAGCGGGGCAGCGGCGACGCGGGCGAGGTGGCGGCGGCGACTCCGGCGGCGGCGGCTCGCGGCGGCAGGCGGCGGCGCTGCGAGGCGGCTCGGGCGGCGGTGGCTAAGGGCGGCGGCGCGACTCAAGACGGGGTGGTGAGGGGCCGGGGGCGGGGTATTTAAGGAGGGGGAGGGGGTGGCGGCTTGGAGGAGGGGGCAAGCCGAGGCGGTGGCGGTGTCCCACTCCGACACGGCGGTGGCGCGTGTGCGGCGGCCGGACTCGGGGCGAGGCGGCTGCGGCTGGGCCGGCTGGGCTTCGGCCCAGTTGGTCCGAAGAAGTTTTTTTTATATAATTTTCCAGAGACAGAAAAACACGAAAAACTATTGTAAAAATATTTTTAAAAATTCCAGAAAAATTCACATAATTCCCTCCTAATATTTGGACTAATGTGAACATTTTTCTGGACCTAAATGCCAAAAAAAAACATTTTTAGTACTAATAAGAGTAATTAAACTCGCAAATAAAATCCAAGAAAAATACATTTTTATTCAAAACTAAATTCCCAATATTTCTTTATTGGTTTTGAAGAAGTCATATTATCTTCTCTCAATATTTTTATTTAATTGAAATAATTGGAAAAATAATTTTGAATAAAACACTTTGATCCAAAATGCCAATTTTGAAAAAAATACAAAAATGGATTTTTGTGAAAACCTCCAACTCTCTCAATTGGTCCTTGAGTTGCGCAAGGTTTCTAGGATCAAAACTCCAAATAAAACAAGTTCAAAAATGCACAAATTATGAATGCATATGATGATCTAATGCATAGCATATGATGATCTAATGCATAACATCCAAATTGAAAATTGGGATGTTACAGTGGCGGCGGCTCCGTATCGTGAAATGCCATGAAACTTTCTCCCTGATTTTTTTCTCCAAAAATAGGACTTTATAGCGTCGGGATTAGGGTCTGCGGGGCCACCAGGTAAGCACAACCCACCAGGGCGTGACACCCCCTGGCGCGCCCTGGTGGGTTGTGCTCAACCAGGGCCCCCCTCCGGTGGTTCTGGGCTCCAGTGTTATTTATATATTCTGAAATAATTCTCCAAAAAGTTTCATTCCATTCCGAGAAATTTTATTTCTGCACAAAAACAACACCATGGTAGTTCTACTGAAAACAGCGTCAGTCCAGGTTAGTTTCATTCAAATCATGCAAATTAGAGTCCAAAACAAGAGCAAAAGCATTAGGAAAAGTAGATACGACGGAGACGTATCAACTTCCCCAAGTTTAAACCCTTGCTTGTCCTCAAGCAATTCTATTGACAAACTGAAAGTGAAAAAGAAAAAAATTTACGAACTCTTTTGTTCTTGTTTACATAAATAAACTCTAGTAGCACCCAGGTTTTGTCTTGGGGCATAAAATCTCTGAAAGAGGTATTGAAGTTGATAAAGCTAAAGTTGATGCTATTGAAAAAATGCCGTGTCCTAAAGATATCAAAGGTATAAGAAGTTTCCTTGGTCATGCCGGTTTCTATAGGAGGTTTATTAAAGACTTCTCTAAAATTTCTAGGCCTCTTACTACTCTCTTGCAAAAGGATGTTCCGTTTGTTTTTGATGATGAATGTGTAGAAGCATTTGAAATACTTAAGAAAGCCTTAATTTCTGCACCTATTGTTCAACCACCTGATTGGAACCTACCCTTTGAAATTATGTGTGATGCTAGTGATTATGCTGTTGATGCTGTTCTAGGACAAAGAGTTGATAAGAAATTAAATGTTATCCATTATGCTAGTAAAACTCTAGACAGTGCTCAAAGAAATTATGCTACTACTGAAAAAGAATTTTTAGCAGTTGTATTTGCTTGTGACAAGTTCAGATCTTATATTGTTGATTCCAAAGTAACTGTTCACACTGATCATGCTGCTATAAAATATCTTATGGAAAAGAAAGATGTTAAACCTAGACTTATTAGATGGGTTCTCTTACTACAAGAATATGATTTGCATATTATTGATAGAAAGGGAGCTGAGATCCCCGTAGCAGACAACTTGTCTAGGTTAGAAAATATTCTTGATGACCCACTACCTATTGATGATAGCTTCCCTGATGAACAATTAGCTGTCATAAATGCTTCTCGTAGTACTCCTTGGTATGCTGATTATGCCAATTATATTGTTGCTAAATTTATACCACCTAGTTTAACATACCAACAAAAGAAAAAGTTTTTATATGATTTAAGACATTACTTCTGGGATAACCCACACCTTTATAAAGAAGGAGTAGATGGTGTTATTAGAGGTTGTGTACCTGAGCATGAACAGGAATAGATCCTACGCAAGTGTCACTCCAAGGCCTACGGTGGACACCATGCTGGAGATAGAACTGCACATAAGGTATTATAATCTGGTTTTTATTGGCCTACTCTTTTCAAGGATGCTCATAAGTTTGTCTTGTCTTGTGATGAATGCTAGAGAATTGGTAATATTAGTAGACGCCAGGAAATGCCTATGAATTATTCACTTGTTATTGAACCATTTGATGTTTGGGGATTTGATTATATGGGACATTTTCCTTCCTCTAATGGGTATACACATATTTTGGTTGTTGTTGATTATGTTACTAAGTGGGTAGAAGCTATTCCAACTAGTAGTGCTGATCATAACACCTCCATTAAAATGCTTAAAGAAGTTATTTTCCCGAGGTTTGGAGTCCCTAGATATTTAATGACCGATGGTGGTTCACACTTTATTCATGGTGCTTTCCGTAAATTGCTTGCTAAATATGATGTTAACACTACTGCAGGATGCTGCTAACGCGACACTACGATCACAGACCCTTCGACGAAACTGTGTGCGATGCATTAATCGCAAACGGTGATGTAAAAAAACCGTCAAAAAAGATGCAAAACATTTGCGATGGTGGATACATCAAACACAGTTCAGGTTTTAGATGTGTGTGCGATGCTGGGCATACGGTTGATCCCTACGAACTATTTGCGATGATACAGAGCAACAGAAACAGGCAGCCATATCAAAGTGTGTGCAATATACGGCATACAGTTCACCCCAATAAACTATCTGTGATGAGGCAGAACAACAGAAATAGGCAGCCAGATGAAGGTGTGTGCGATATACGGCATACAGTTCACTCGGATGAACTGTTTGTGATTAGGCAACACAAAAGAAACGGTCAGCCCGATGAATGTGTGTGAGATATACGGCATACAGTTCACTCGGACGAACTGTTTGTGTTGAGCCAAGAGAACAAAAACGGTTCAACTTAATAAGATGTGTGTGATACGCGGCAAACAGGTCTGCAATCGGAAATGTGTGGGAAGACCGATAACAACACAGACGATTCCTATTAACAAGCTTTGTGTGTTGTGAGCAAACGATTGCTGCTATACAATTGTGAGTGATTGATGAAAACATCACCGACGGGTTCCATTGTTCAGTCCGTGTGCGATGTGATTTGCTCTGTCCACCCAAACAACATCTACGCTCTGTCTACAGAGCATCAACATATATACTTAAAAAGACAGCATTGCATAACCAAATTAAGCATACAATTACCCAAGTGACTACACATATAACATTTCCACACACCAAAGTAAGCAATTACATGCATACTAAACTAGGAGAAACGAGGATCTAATCATCTACTTCTTGTTGCGACAACGCTTGCCATTGCTCTACTTCCGACTGGATCCCTGGCCGTTTTGGGGAAGGAGGCACTTCCTCATGTCAATGATCCGCCTGTACATCTCGTAGCTCGTGTATGCCTCCTTGGCCGCGTACACGACGTGAGCTTTGTTGAGTTTCTCCATCCAGACCGACTGCTAGGCATGCTTGTCCTTGTTGCAGGAATCCTTCATGTCTTTGTAGTAGGGGTTGATGATGGCCTCGGCGAGGTGAACCAGTGAGTCCTTCTCATGCTCGTTGCTGCCCCAGATCTTGTATTGGCCCTGGATGTCGACAAGATTTGGGCAGGCGATGCCCGAATTCTTGAGCACCTTTACATCATTGGTGACATCCACCGTAGCGAATATGTAGTGGGGGCTGTTGACAAACCTGGCAAAACGCTCGCAAGGCCTTGTGGCTAGGCAGTAGTGGTAGACAAGGATGTGATTACACATGCACATCTGGGCGACGACGACCTTGGGACGAGACCCGGCACGAGCGCGGGTGTACTCGAGGTCAAACCCGACCACCTTGTACTTTTCCTCAGCAAGCAACAGCTCCATGATGTGGATGGAGTGCTCCACCCAGACCGGGTTGTTGGTGTACACCACCGAGAGCTCTGTGAACCTTCTATGGGTGTCCACCATGGCATGCATGGTGAACTGCTGCTCGTCGTCGGCAGCCGCTCGGAGCGCCATTGGAGCTGCGCAGGAAACCCTCTAAGAATTTGTCGTGGTGGGTGTGCTTCTTGCAATAGTGGGGCGCGATCGAAAGGTTGAAGAGACACAAGGGTTAAATGGCCACTGTAATAAATGGGGGCCGGCCAGCCTGTAATCGTCACGTCTTCTCACCGCGTTCATAGCGGAGGATTCCAGTGCACGCTTGAGAACACCGCACGCGTTTCGTTTGACCACGTGTGGGCTCGAAGAGGCGCCAAATGTATCGTTGGTGAGCCTGTTCCCGCGCAACCGCGTAGTTTACCGCGCAAGCTTCCCGCCCGGCTAGTTTGGCCACGCGTCGGCTAGAAGAGGGACAAATCATGGGCGTTTATTGGCAAAAAGCTTTGTAAAAATGAAGTGTGTGGAATGACTTCGGTCATAAGTTTACCCGTGGGTGATGAGGTCAAAGTTACACAGAAGGGTGATGATGGACACTCGAGTGCGATATTTAATTCTGCGCTCTACAGGGCACACGGTTGAAGAAACCAACTGTGTGCAATAATGTCCAAGATCGCAGTCGAGTTAGCTATACAGATCATGTGCTATGAGATCGACGAGGTAGACACATTCGAGAATGGTTAATAAAATCTAAGTCCATTGCATATTAAGGTCAAAATAGTGCTACCAATATACGAGTCTTATACGATGCCATTTCAACGATTGTACCACAAAAGCTTGAAATATTACAAGGTTCAAATTCCAGAGTTATATGGCTCAAATTCGAAGATTACAAGGTTCAAACTGATATTAGAAATGAAATTCAGCTCATCAGCTGCAAACGCCCACGCTAATCTACTGAACATGGATATAAGAGAGGTTCAAACTAATATTACCACTTGTAAGGCTGGTTTTGAAACCTCATAATTTTTGTAAAGGGGTCAGCCACTGAGAAGTCATGTATGGGGTTGACATGATGACTTCCGATTACTCTATCATCTGAAGTTCCAAAATGAAATTCAGCTTTTTCGGAGCCTATTCCATTCTACTGCAGCCGCCTGTGCTGATCAACAAACCATTCATTTTTGCAAAATAAATGTAGGGAAAACCTCATTACCTTCAGCACCCTTGCTCTGACAACAAAGAACCTGGCGAATATAATCTCCGGTAAGGTCCCTCGGTAGGAGTTCAAAGTAATTTCTGAGAGATGCAGATCTAGGCATTCGATGTGATTGTTATATTGTATCATATTATCCACCACCAGGCCTAATCTTATCTGCAAAAGAAGAAAAACGTGTTAGTGCCTGCATGCAGTTTTGAACACTACTACATGCCTATTTGGTTTGCAGGATTTGTAAAATGCACTAACGTGCCATCTTCGATCCGACATGATTAACATGGGCATTTGATTACAATCTAGAAAAATGTAGCCTTCTTCACAAGAGGTTGGAGTGGATGAAAAGTTCCCTAAGAAAACTAGTACAGATGAATCCAAAGGAGAAATGCTTATGGATTGTAACCATATGGATCAAGCAACCAATATGGGGGGGAAACATGTATGTACTGAAATCCTCCAAAAATCCTTCAGAAATCGTAGTACATTGTCATTGTAAACTTGGAAAAAGGTGTCACAAATTGAACTACCTTATGGTTAACATTTAACAGGAAAGGAACATCACCTCAATATATAGCTTCTCCAGGCACGGATAGCATCTCAGGAAACTGACAACTTGGTCCAGGTTGGGGCCGATATATTCTAGTGCCAAGACCTTCACTGTGCGCAGTTTCGGGGTCAAGCTTGTCGGAATCATTTTCTGGATGACAAACGAACATACATCTTCAAAATTAGAAATAATGTGAATTTCTAGAAGGAGAGGTAGAAGGCGGCTATTGTACCTGAACGGGTGTGGATCTAATAACAAGTTCGGAGTATTTGTTAGACGAGTAGGCCACCACTGTCAATTTCAGCGCAGAAATGATATTGATTCTTGTTGGACCTTCTTGATCAACTACAAATAATCTCTCTAGTGAAGGTGTGTCCTCAATGACCATACCGTGGTACACATTTTGTGATGTCTTCTTGCAGCACTAGCAACACACATAAATAGTACAGAGAGTCATGGAGGTGATGTGGAAGCTACTCAACCCATTGATCGCCTGAAGACAAAGGTACTCGACTGCAGTATAGCCGCGGAGCAGGCGCTCCATGCCACCGTTTGGGAGGCAGATGGCGACGAGCTCGAGGTGCTTCAGTCGTGGTAGAATAAGAGCGAGCGCGTCATTAAGGGTGGGGAAATGGCAGCTCATGAACTTGGCGACTCGCAGCGTGGGCGCGAGGCAGAGCGCGAACGTTGGCAGCAAGCGCATATGCCCATCATCAAAAGTGAGCTCCTCGAGCTGATCTAGGGCGGGGGATCGGAACTACTCGTCAAGCTTGGATCGGTCCTTACTGTTGGAATGGAACTTGCCCATTCTAAGGCCTCTGGTTGGGCCATTGTGACTGCCGACGATCTGGGAGAACGCATCCAAGCTTTTGCGATAGCCATGGTAGAGCTCGTGGGTGTCGATGAGGTCGAGAGGGGTGGAGTGCCATAGGGGGCGCTACCGCCGGGAAAGGACAGTTGTCGGCGCCCCATATTTGATTGGGAGGAGGTAGATGATGACTATCAACATATCATCGGGGAGGCTGCTGATGAAGTCTAGGCCTGCTGGAGTCACTTGCGGTTCTTGCTCGACCCGCCTCCGCTTGTTGGCAGCCCCGTTCTCCACCTCTGGAGTCTCCTCGTCAGCGGCACTTTCTGATAGAAGTGGGAGTACATGGAATATTTAGTTAAAACAGGGCAATAGAAAAGTGTATTGCTAACTAGAAGTTAGTAGGTAGGAATAGAGTAAGAAAAGGGAATAACAATTGGTTGCTTAAATATTACACAATTCCTTTGATATTGATGGGTAAGTCAACATGCAGATATTTGAAAAGAACACTTACTTTGAACAAAGTCTGGACGGATGATATCGTCAGGGAAGTTAGCATATATCTCATGACCAGGCTCTTTTATGTGCAGTGCAATTTTAGTGCCAGCTTTCAGTACATAAAACTTAGAAATTTCTATCCAAAGGCCCCTGCCAAAATAGCAGTCACCACGTTCATCAAGTCTTACAGTAGCAATGATTGTTAATCCATGGTTTGTGTTCAGTATGACGTCCCTACAGTCTTGATTCATGTAAAGGGAAATATTATGTACTACAGATTCTGTTGCATAGCAAGGGACGCGCTGCAGAAAATGGTAGGATTGTTAAAGAATATGGTAACATGCAAATATGGGCGAAATTGATAGAATTGTACAACAGTTGAAATCAAAGGAAAAAAATCGATAATTAAACAGACAGGGTAACCATAATGTCATGGAAATATGAGAGTAATCGAAAGAACAATACATCATTAATTTGCCTAATATAGAAAAAGAGGGGGGGGGGGGGAATCCCCTTTGACGTATATGCTGCATGTGGCACCTTTTATCCAAATGCAGCAATATATATATGTTCAGGAAAGTAGGCCATGCCAACCGATTTAGGGTGAGATTGAACATACCGCGCGCATCTTCTAGTCATCTGGTACGGTGAGATGGAACTCCATGGATGTCTAGCCGAGGCCGCAAAGTCCTGATGTGTCCGCGCACTGTACACTCTATGAATGAAAGAAAATCCTCAAATCAGGTCGAATAAAAATGAATTCGCGGCGATTTCGGCCGGGTGATTAAAGGAGGCAGATGAACTGGGATAAGAGATGAGATAATATCTCATTAAATTAGTTACCTTGTTGTCCACGAGAAAAACCCTCAATACACCGGATTCCCCAATCGGGCAGAGCTGGGTCAACCGCGAGCAGTGTCGAGAAAGTCGATGTCGATAGGCGGTGGCAAGTGGAAGTGGCGAAATGCGGTGGGGTTTGCCGGCAGCCTGGCGGCGGCGACAGGCGTCGAGCTAAGTGCTTGCCGCGGCGATAGGCGGTGCCATGCAGAGTCTCGGAGGAGCTTGTGCAGGTGTGATTGGGGACCGGAGGGGGTGGCGGGCAGGGTGAGGGTTTTTGTGACGTGGGGATGGTGAGGGTTTTATTTTTTATTTTTTGAATTGGGTGGTGAGGGTTTTCTGTCCCACAAAGAGTTTCAGAGGCAACAGTTTGCTAGAGCCAACCGTGTGTGATTGACGTAACAGGGAAAATGAAAGTCATTGCACATGGTTCCAATTTTGGGAACCGTGTGTGATTAACGTACTACCTCCGTCCTGGTTTATTGGTCCCCTTTGTAATTTGTACCAAATTTTGACCAAATATTTAACTAAGAAATGTTTATGCATGTCACCAAAAATTATATCATTGAACACTATGTTCAAATACGCATCCAACGATATAATTTTTGCTGACCTGCACTAACATTTTGTCAGTTAAATCTTTGGTCAAAATTTAACACAAATTACAAAGGGGATCAATAAACCAGGACGGAGGTAGATTCCATCAACCGAACTGATTGCATCCATATCCCACATTTAGACATAAGTAATCATAGATTAAACATACTCAGACATAGATAATAAGCGTACACAAGCATAGTTCAACCGTCATTAAGCATACTCAAGCATACATAGTTCGATCCCACATCTCATCTCATCTGCCGGCACGATCCCGAAGCTTCTCCAGGTACTCGGCATACGTGGCGTGCGCCACCCTGTGAGAATACTTCTGCTTGAAGGAGCCAACGGCTCGTCCTCTTACATGCGCTAGGACACTTTCATACGCGTCATGAAGCTTTTGGTTGCAAAATGGGCATCGATAGCCGTCGTCCCAGGTCCTAATACGCCTGTTATGCATTCCCGCATAAAGCTCCCTCAGGATTTGCCACTTGTACCTCCTCTGGCCATCTTCATCCTCGCTGTCCACATCGTCAGACAACACCTATACAAATAGTAAAAAAAAATGTGGCGTCAAATTAATGTTTACAAACTAATCTCTAGCGAACATTTGGCAGTTGCCAAAATTTGGCATCAAATCAATGTTTACATGCCGTGAAGTAGGATTAGGAATTTATGGCTATTTTTTAATACATATCCAGAGATTATGGTTCGATTTTTAAGCACAGTCATCTATGTACAGACCAATCTTGAAGAAAATAATGGCACAAACATATATGTAGGTCATTCAAAATCAATTGTCAAGTCCTGGCTAGGAATTATTAGCACGAACACTAACCCTAGTCGGATTATTAGCAGAAATCATTTGCACAGATGAAACAACTAATCACTTATCACTTGTACCATTCAAACAATCAATACACTACACGGATCTAACGAAACTTACTTAGATTTCATGGATTAGGAGAACATAACCATAGGATTTCTATTCCAAAAAGGGGGAGGCAGGACACAGGAGTAACCAGAGAAACCCTAGGATGTATTTGACACATAAATGGGTATAGATGACTAACCGATTCTCCGTCGTCATCGGAGTCATCACCGGAGTCGGTGTGGACCTCCGGCTCCGGTTGTGGAAGCACGACGCCGTCGACGACGTCAGGGTGCAGCGATACCTCACCGGCGGCGACGATAACCTCTGTCTCCATCTCCACGCCATGCTCCGGTGCTTCAGCAGCCCCGGCGTCGCACTCCCTCCGATGGGGCGCTTCGACGGCATCCTCATACACTGATGGCTTTGAGGACTGAGAGCGGCGTCGAGGATGCAAGCGGAGAGAGAGGATTGTGTGTGTGGCGAGGATGGGGGTGCGGCCGCTCGGGCACCCCATTAATTTGGAGTAGTGGGAGAGAGACGGGCGGCGGTCAAACCGCTGGCTCTCCTCCTGGTGAGCCTGCGCACCGGACTGCTGGCATTCCTACCGTCATTTCACACAGCTACTCGCACACCTCCTGATGACACTGTGCAGCGAGCACGCCTCCCGTCAATTCACACACCTGCACGCACGCCTCCTGGTCTGCCTGCGCGGCGGACTACTCGCATGCGTCCCGTCAACTCATGCCTGCTTGCGCGCCACACGGGTCGCGTGGCGGCACATATATTGATTTTCTATTTTGATGATTAATGCTACCGCTTTATTGCTTAACCGAAGCATGGCACATATCCATTGTTGGTCTAACGCCCACGGTTCGAATAAATAATCCGTTTGCGATATTGGTTCCCAATTATTAATAATCTCCCGTTTGTAAGAAGATAAAGATTACATCAAAACTTGTCTCAAATTTGACAAAAAAAGTACAATGCCACTGTGTATTGGTGTCCATATGACAACACGATAAGTTTCATGAATTTCAAATAAGCTTGGATGTACTAGATTTAAAAAATCAAGATTCTCAATGTTTGAAATTTCTTGCACGGGGAGTAAACATGCACCTAGTGAGACACATGTGTTTTTCCTATCCATTTAGGTGCACTGTCACATTTGCATGTAGCTCAAATTTGATTTTTGCACATTATACCCCTAGAAAATCAATCAATGTACTAAAACGTCTTAATGATATCTGGTTTTTTTTTAAATTAAAACGTCCCTCCTTGGGTAGTTGCGGTGGATGCGCGGTGTGTGTGTGTGTGTGTGCGTGCGTGTCTGGGGGGGGGGGGCGGTGGCTTACCGTACACTACGAGTCGTGAGCCACCGTGTGGGTTGGCCGTTTTGTGAGGCAGGTGCCACATCAGAGTCATGAATTCGTTATTTAAAATATTACACAACCCTTTCATACATAAATGTTTTGGCCACATGTAGTCGATGGTTGTCCTACACGATACTCACTCGCGTGTGACGCTTTCTATGGGCCCGCGAGGTTGTCCTCCATCACTTTGACCAAGGTTAATTTGACCAGCAAGGTTAGAATCTTTTTTGTTTGTGTTATGGTGGGAGTATATAGTACGTGTCGAAGAGGTGGGAGGGGACTAGCATATATATACTACGTACGAGTCCGTGAACACGTACACCTCACTCAGTGTCGGGACTTTTCGGTTTTCGAGGCACGTGCCACATCAAAGTTGTGCATTGGCTATTCAAACATCACACAACACCTCTTTGGGCCACATGCATGCAGGCGGTGGTTATCCTAGGACACTCACGTGTGACACTTCCATCTGAGGGCCCGCGAGGTCAATATCGTCGATGCATGCATCACTTTGACCTACATCGGGAGAGAGGTTAATTAATTTCACCATCAAGGAGGATTCTTTTTGGGTTGTATTATGGTAGGAGCATATAATATGTGTCGAAGAGGGGGAAGGGGACCAACATATGTAGTACGCTTCATGAACCTAACTCTGTGTGGGGACTTTACGGTGTTCAAGGCATGTGCCACATGAAAGTTGTGCATTTTGGGTATTCAACATATGTTTGGCCCACATGCAAAGCGAAGGTGGTTGTCCTCTCGCACCCACTCACACAGTTATCAGCGATATCGATGCTTTCCATCTGTGGGCCCGCTTGGTCCATCACTACTTTGCTTGACAACGAGAGAGGTTAATTTGACTTAGGAGGGGATTATTATTTTTGTTTGTATTACGGTATATAGTTCATGCTCTGGGATGACATGATACAGTTTGAAGGATTCATGCATGTGTACGCATGAATCCCTCCCATCGAGTCGAAGTGGCCAGCACCACGACACATCATGAACCGATCTCGCTCTGTGTGGGGACTGTACGATTTTCGACGTACGCACCACATCAATGCATGTTGTGAATGGTATTCAAACATGCATGTTGATACGTCTCCAACGTATCTATAATTTATGAAGTATTCATGCTGTTATATTATCCTTCTTAGATGTTTTACAATCATTTTATAGCAACTTTATATAATTTTTTGGCACTAACCTATTGACATAGTACCCAGTGCCAGTTGCTGTTTTTTGCTTGTTTTTTACATTGCAGAAAATAAATACCAAACGGAGTCCAAACGCAGCTAAACTTTTTGGAGATTTTTTCTGGACCAAAGACACCTGGTGGGCCAAAGAAGTACCAAAGGGGAGCTCTGAGGGGAGCACAACCCACCAGGGCGCGCCTGGGGGCCCAGGCGCGCCCAGGTGGGTTGTGCCCACCTCGGTAACCTCTCGCACCACCTCTTCGCCCTATAAATTGCCAAATATTCCAAAAACCCTCGAGGTAACCCTAGATCAGAAGTTCTGCCGCCGCAAGCCTCTGTAGCCATGAAAAACCTATCTAGACCCCGTTCCGGCACCCTGCCGAAGGGGGAAATCATCACCGGAGGCCATCTTCATCATCCCGGTGGCCACCATGATGAGGAGGGAGTAGTCCACCCTTGGGGCTGAGGGTTTGTACCAGTAGCTATATGTTTAATCTCTCTCTCTCTCATGTTCTTGAGATATCACGATCTTGATGTATCACGGGCTTTGTTAATATAGTTGGACCATATGGTGTTTTCCCCTCTCTATCTTGTGATGAATTGAGTTTTCCCTTTGAGATTTCATTTTATCGGATTGAATACTTTTATGGATTTGAGAACACTTGATGTATGTCTTGCTATGAATACCCGTGGTGACAATGGGGTATCATTGATTCACTTGATATGTGTTTTGGCACTCAACACATGGATTCCCGAGGTGACATTGGGGTAATCTATGCATAGGGGTTGATGCATGTTCTCGTCTTTGTTTCTCTGGTAGAAATCCTGGGGCACTCTATGAGGTTCTTTGTGATGGATTGAGTATTATGAATCTGAAATTGTTTGATGCATATCATATAATCAACTCACGGATACTCGCGGTGACATTGGAGTATCTAGGTGACATTAGAGTTGGTTGATGTGTATCATATGGTGTTATTTTAGTACGAACTCTTGGTTAGATCGATCAGAAAGAATAGCTTGATGTTATTTTAGTACGAACTCTAAGATAGATTGATCGGAAAGAATAGCTTTGAGGTGGTTTCGTACCCTACAAACAACTTCTTCTTATGTTCTCTGCTAGATAGGAACTTTGGAGTGATTCTTCATCGCACGTTGAGGGATGGTTATATGATCCAATTAGATTAGCATTGTTGAGATATTGCACTAGTGGAAGTACGGACCCTAGGCCATGTTTCCAAGCATTGCAATACCGTTTGTGCTCACTTCTGTTACTTGCTACCTTGCTGTTTTTTATTGTTCCTATTACAAAAATCAATATCTACTATCATTACTACACTTTTATCACCATCTCTTCGCCGAACTAGTGCACCTATACAATTTACCATTGTATTTGGTGTGTTGGGGACACAAGAGGCTTTTTATTATTTGGTTGCAGGGTTGTTTGAGAGAGACCATCTTCATCCTGAACCTCCCAAGGATTGATAAACCTTAGGTCATCCACTTGAGGGAAAATTGCTACTGTCCTACAAAACTCTGCGCTTGGAGGCCCAACACGAGTCTACAAGAATAAAGTTGCGTAGTAGACATCAAGCTCTTTTCTGGCGCCGTTGTCGGGGAGGTGAGTGCATGAAGGTATATCTTTAGATCTTGCAATTGAATCTTTTAGTTTCTTGGTTTATAAAAAGAAAACTACAAAAAAATGGATTTGAGGTTGCATCATATTGTTTATCTTTATAATGTCTTTCGTGAAAATGATGGAAAGGAAAATTGTAACACCCTGGTTTTCGCTCCCTGTTTTTTTTCCTTTCGCGGGATTTGACTCCCGTCTTTTTCTCGGTGTTATCGGATTTCTTTAGCTCTTGGGTATATGAAGATGGTCATTCAACCTTGCCTCTCCTATCCAACCAAAGATTCTCTCATGTCCAACCTTGCCACCCAAGATCTATTCTCAAGATTTTTCCACCGAAACCCTACCTTCCGAGTTGCCGGAAGGGAAACCCTAACTCTTGCAGTTACAAAGGAACCCCAATTTCCTTTGATCTGTTGAATCCCAAACTTTTCCCAGTGATCATTCCACATCTATAAACCCTGGATATGCAAAAATATTGCCAAGTCATTTGCAATATTTTTCATTTATAATTAATTCCTTTTTCTGTTGTTTAAAGGAATTAAATCCAGGAAAATATCTATCCATCTCCAAGGTTCATGAAAACTTGTGGAAATATTCTTTGTGATCATATTCAGCTCCCATAAAAATATTGGCCATAATTAAATAAGAGAAATTGCATTTTCCTATTTAATGCCAATATTGCATTTTGGGCAGTTTCTAAAGGAACTACCATTTTGGTAGCCAGTAAAAATCCCAAATAATTTGTGGAGCTTAACCTACCCATATCTTCACCATTTCCATCAAAAACCCAAGTTCCACCCATTAAAGTTTGAGCACAACATCCATTTGCAAATTTTGTTCAGATTTTCAGTTTGCAAAGGAAGTGCTTGAACCCTTGATCTATTTGAGCTGAAATTTTTCATGGTGGTTCATATTGCTAAATCACTCATGGAAACCAAAAACCAGCTCAATCCATCTATCCATTCATCCACAACATTTTTCTCAAGTTTTTGTCCATTTGGAAGTGCTATGAAGGAAGTACTACTTTGGCATTTCCAAATGATCTGAAACTTTTCCAGTATCTTCATATGTCCAAATAATCACTCTCCACAAAATTTGAGCAAAATCCATTTAGCCATTTTGTCCCAGCAAATTCATCTCCATTTCTGACCAGTGGGGTCCATTCTACAGCAAGTACCCTCAATCCTTATCCAAATGGTCCCAAAATTTACCAGGGTAGACACCTTGGTAGATCATTGCTGAATGCCAAGTTCCAGATCCTTCCACTCATTGATCTCTCCAAAAACCACTACAAACAGTTCTCTGTTAAATCTTCTCCGGCAAGTTTCTTCCACCTCAGAGCTACCTAGCTGGTTCCAGTTCCTTCTCTCATCCATTTGAGCATCAAGGAGCTTGTTGGACAAGCTTGGACAAGCAGGAGCCTTCCAGAGCAAGCCATGCATGTGGTGACCACGCTATGGCCACGCAGGAACAGCGCTCTGCACTCTGTTGTCTCCGTGCCGTCGCCTCCGGCCAGCCTCCGCTTGTCCTAGCATGTCCCACTGCTCCGCTGCGTCCACGCACTCACTCTACAGCACCTTCCCCTCCAGTTTCTTCCTCGTCGCGCCGCGATGAGCTCTGCCACTGTTCTGCCCGTGACGCTGCCGCCGTATACATCCAACCGGAGCTCTCCCGAAGCTGCTGCCGCCTTCTCCACCTCCCTGGAACCCCTGCCAATGTCGTGCCCTTCCTCCGCGTGTCCCCGAGCACCAGTATCTGGCTAAGGACGCCACGGCGGCCGAGCTCATCCGCTCGCCGTCGGGCACCTATAAATAGGCCACCCCCGAGCTCTTCCCGAGCATCTCCAGCCCACTCCCTCTCCCTCCCAGCAACCTCTCCCTTGCCTCCCATTCCTTCCCCGAGCTCCTGGAGCTCCTTTCCCCGTCAATGGCTGAAGCGGCCGCCGCCGACCCCCGCCTGCCCGCTGCTCTTCCCCCTCCCTCTTTTCGGCGTCCTCGAGTTCCCCTGAAGCCGCGGAGTCGTCGCTGTCCTCCATTCCCTTCGGGGAACCCTGCCAGCGCCGCCCCTCCTTGGCTGCATCTCAGCCATGGCGCCCGAGCAGCGGCACCAATGCTATGGGCAGCCCCAGCCGGTCCCGAGGACACCAACAGGCGCGGCGCACGGCGGCGGAGCCTCTCCGCTCGTCGGCCGGCCCTCTTAGGCGGTGAGGCGATGGCCAGGCCGGCGGCTGGCCGGCCTCTGTTGCCGTTGTCGCGGGCGAGAAGAAGAACGGGAGGAGGAGAGAAAAGCCTAGGCGGGCCCCATGCGTCATCCTCACACCTTTGACCAGCCGGCCCCGTTGACCGGTTCAAGTGAAGGCGTATTCCATCTAATGCACTTTCTCTGCGCGGATACGTATTTACGGAGAATGCGCTTTCAGTTTCAGACCAGCCGCCGCCGAAA
Organism: Thinopyrum elongatum; assembly: GCA_011799875.1. Lineage (NCBI taxonomy): Eukaryota > Viridiplantae > Streptophyta > Magnoliopsida > Poales > Poaceae > Thinopyrum > Thinopyrum elongatum. The sequence goes on from CM022300.1 coordinate 491,896,345, forward strand.
CTGCTATTTTGTGGACGTTCGCCCGATAAGGGCAGAAACGGACGGATTTCTGTCTGTTTTATGCCTAATGAACGAACGGCCACAGTTTCGCAACCGTAACTCCGATCGAGGTGAAACCAATGCCCACTTCTTCGTCTCGTCGAGCCCGTTCCGATGAGGTCACTTTCATAATGTTGACACATTCTAAAAATGACCCTTTTGCCCTTGCCTTCATTCAGCTCCCTCCGAGAGAGAACTTTTCCGGCGAATTCTTCTGCGGCTTCACCGCACTTCTTCCCGGAGTATTCCTCGACCCCAGGCAAGCCGACCATCTGATATATGCCCTAAAGCATTGCTCTGTGATATTTCTTGCATTTTTAAATTAATAAGCTTATGCTTGTATGTGTAGTGGTGAGCTGTGTGTGTGACTCTGACGAACCCTTGCTTGCACTTTCTTCGATTGTGGCACCACGTTTGTGTCTGAGCTCCTTTCGGCCGTCCGGGTGGATGCCGAATTTATATTTCTCTTTTCAACAACTGGCCCGTGTTCTGAGCTACTTTTCGGCCGTCTCGTGCAGCTGTTGAATTTCTTTTCGTAGCGGTGACCCTATGCTCTGAGCTGTTTTTCGGCCGTCTTATGGAACTGCTACATTCTTCTTATCAACACCATCTCATGCTCTGAGCTGCTTTCCAGCCGTCTTGAGCCGGGGTTGAGTTATTCCGGTAATGTCCCAGATCTGAGTTGTAAAGACCGTTCTGGTGGCTACTGGTTTCTTTGTCGGTTTTATGCAAGGGTTTCGATGGTCGTAACTTACAGCTAGAACTTGTAAGGTGATGACTTGCCATTTAAATCTTGTTTCATTAATGACTCATTGTGATGTTATGTGAAGATAGGTTGTTATGTTTTTATCATGCATAGCTACTGCCATCTCAAGTTATTATGATAAACAACCATGCTGGCTAAATACTTGCTAAAGCTAAACCTAGTCGGTTGATCTTGAGTCACCTGTCCGGGCTTATTCGTGCAACCACATTTGCCGGTATGGGACGGCCTTGACTTGGTCTGGCATCATGCTCTTCCACCGATACCTCCATGCAGGGAGGGTTATGCGTGCGCGCTACCCTGATCAGGTAGGCGGCGATAATCCTGTGAGCCCAGTTTGGTTGTTTGCGTGCGGTCCCTGTTTGGGACAGTTTAGTTTGGCCACCCAGGGCTTGACTCTGGGGGAGGATGATTGCCGGTGGTACGATGGAAGGGTCACGGACCAGGCAGGTTTCGTTGGAGCAATGCTGGTCCAGCCGAATGGGATCACGAGGTCAGTGCTCCATTGTGTGGGTAAAGTGCGCAACCTCTGCAGAGTGTAAAATCTATTCAAATAGCCGCGTCCACGGTATTCGAAAGCCCGTCCAGGCCTCACTAGGTGGTCAACCATAATAGGGATAATAATGATGGAAGAACTCGTCTTGTGTAGACATCAGATGATGTCAGGAACATGATATGTTAGCCATGGGATGGCTATGAGATGAGTGGTCGGATGACCACATGATTTGGATTGGATTTGGATCAGATTCAGATTGGATCATGAGAATGTTCGGAGTATGGATTATCTACTTGACATGCTTTACTTTACTGTATTTTACTTCAGTAGTGATTCTGCTAGTTAAACCTGTTATGACTTAATAATTAATGTTGCTCTAATAACAAATGCATGCTTGAATGCCATGGAATGCTTTGCTTGGTGTATATGTTAGTTTGGTTTACTTGCGAGTACATTCAAAAGTATTTAGCGGCCTTCAATGTGGCCAGGTTCACATAAGTATTCGTCGTCAAGGAGCCGGAGTGTTCGCGGGCTAGGAGAGTAACCCAGTCAGATCCCTGTGGATTGGAGCCGCACCAAGACCAAGCTGCCTTAGATAGAGCTTTGTCCGCTGCCATCATTATTATAATATATCATGTAAGACTTATATATATCCATTAATAGAAATGCCGGTGTTCATGATACTTGTTGTAAATGCGCATGCCAGAGTGATTTCCTGGGCTGGTATGCGTGGCGACCGTCTGGCTACATTGGTATTCAGGCGGGGCGCCACAACGGATGGTATCAGAGCAGCCAGGCTGGCTATAGGTTACCCCTAGCTGGACTTCATTGTCTTGTGCTCAGTAGAAAGCCCAGATGGATTTCAGCCATCTTTGCCAAGCAGGCACGGCTACTATTGAACATAAGGCAACCCCATAGGTCTTTGGCTCCATCAGACCCCAACTCTCATGGCCTTTACCTCCGGTGTGAAATATTCGCACTAGGCAATGACCCGTGAGCCCTAAACCCCTAGGTAAACCAGATATCCCTTACCTTGCTTGCTAGCCATGGCATTTCTCTTCTTAACTCTAGTTTCCTTTGGGAAACGCCTATAATTCTATCTCTCCCCGACAACCTTAGAATCATTGACTAAGACACTTTGGCTATGGTCCTGCATCGAGAGTGTGATGTTCCCTAAGGAAGTACTAGGAGCTTGACACCAGTGCTACCAAGAGCATTGTGTGGCTTCGCTTCTAAATCCTTAGAGGTGCATCGAGTGCGCTATATTAGTTATACTAGTGAATCTTCGGCCACGTGTGAAAGGTCTGCGATAGTTGAGCTTTATTTGCTTTTTGGTTTTCGCGGTTTTTGTTTCTTTTGTCGGTTTCGTTTCTTCGCTCCGACTGGATCCATCCGCAAGTGCCATTAAAGAAGACCAACATACAACTGGATAATACCTAATAATCCCAATTCAGCAAGAGTCATGCCAAGTCAACTGGCTGATATTCAGAGTAGCAACACCGGATCTGTCAGGAATGAAGAATGGGTCAGAAGCAGAATCTATGTGCGACAGACAAGGCCAGAATATACCTGAGAGAGTTTGCCTCCGAACAGATCACACCTAAGGAGCAGTCAGATGAGCTGCCAAGAATGAACACCAGTAAGGACAGATGATGCCGTCCTCGACACAAAGATTATTTCAGTCAACAAGGTGAACCGGGTCTTTTCTCAATGGACTCAAGAACCCTTTATTCCCCACCGAAGACATATTTCAAGAATGTGAATGTGCCAAGAACAACAACGAAACTCTGGTACGTTGGTACAAAGTGCAAAGCATATTACGAAGTTCACCGGTGCGTATGCAAAAAAATTCGGGCACTGTGAACAAGGTTTGCAAGGAATATGGATGAGTTCACGGTTACCCAAAATCACTGAGCTTCCAAGCATCCAGAATCAAGGAGCACCTAACATGATTGGAAACTTAGCTAAACCAAATGGAATTATCCATCGACCGCTTATTATCGGCAACACTTGGTTTGAACGCAAAGGGTATTCCGAATTAATTAACAACATGAAGCCTGCATTAGTTGTATAGCCTTTACAGCAGCAATGATCAGACCAGCAGAAGGACAAGAGATGTGCATGACCAATGGAATATCTTCAGACAAGGTATGGCTTATACCAAGTTTGGCTCCGCTATGAGTAAATTTCGGATACTTCGGAAAGAAGCCAGAATCGGCCATAGATCCGACTGCGTTCACAGTGAAAGGCTTCTGGTCTAAGGAACCTAGCCTTCCTCTGCCAGCTACCAGACTGCCAATCTTCCTCGGTACGCCACTTGGTGAGAAAATCTTCGGGGGTACAACACTCCAATCTTTTTCAGCGTGCTACCGCGGGAAACTTCCGGCATAAGGCACCTGACCTTCCGCCGCAAGCCACATGAAGGTAAATTTCTGAGGTACGATATCCAGCCTTCTTCGGCATGCTACCTTGGCAGAAACTTCGAGCCTAAGGAATTCAGCCTTCTTCAACACACCTCGTGCCCACGACAATCCTGTCAGAAGCACGAATTAGCCCGGACACCCGTCTGCCTTAGAACTCAGTGGTTATGAAAGGATTTATCCTACACCTGCATTTGTTGTGAGCATGCAGTCCAGTGGATTAGTTCATGCGAGCCACTCGTACACGAGAATGACTGTGTTCAGGGAAAAGTTGGCCCCATAGTTCACGGAAGAAATATGAGCACAGCAAACCCCTACGAGATATGCAAGAGTAAGAACAAGCCCGACAAGCCAGGAAAACAATCAAGGAGCCGTGTTGGCATGTCATTACAGGTCCATCAAAGGAATCCTCAAGAATCAAGAAGTTGTGGACAAATAACCTCTGTGACGGTCAGCAAGATACAGTTTCACAGACAAGGTATTATTACCAATCCTCGTCAGACTCTTGCATATGCGGCCACAACAATGCACTACCTGCGGTTACAAGTAAGATTGCCGCACTCATCAAGAATATGGGCCATCAACCAAGACAAGAGGCTATGCTCCGAAAGATACACTGGATGATAGCCATACCATGTCCAGCTCAGTGGTCATAGCAAGGTCTACAGATGCTATATACTACATAGCCATCCCCATAAGCGACAGAGTTTGAAACAAGACATTCAGATAGAATGGCTCAAAGCACATCAGCATCAATAGCTCGTAGACATCATGATACCATTGGAATAAGAAATTACTATCTAAGATTACTTTGTGATTATGCCTGACATTTCAGTTGGGGATATATCAGCAATAGCTCAGTCATGCCGTTCCTTGGATCATGGATCACCTAAGGGCAATGTCAGAATGCCGAAACAAAAAGAAACATCAATACGGAACCTATAGCCAGACTGAGCATTCTAACACGGCAAAAGGAAGCCACTCCCACTCACTCGAGGCCATACGAGCACGTGAGCCTGGTACCAGGAAAAGATGTCTTGCCCATGACAGTCAGAGTATGAAGCATCGCAATAAAACCGAAGCAGTCACTTACAGGCCAAGGAAACCGAGTTGTTTGTTGCTCCTCCCCCTCCCTCTTTTCGGCGTCCTCGAGTTCCCCTGGAGCCGCGGAGTCGCCGCTGTCCTCCATTCCCTTCGGGGAACCCTGCCAGCGCCGCCCCTCCTCGGTTGCATCACAACCATGGTGCCCGAGCAGCGGCACCAACGCTTTGGGCAGCCCCAGCCGGTCCCGAGGACACCAACAAGCGCGGCGCAGGGTGGCGGAGCCTCTCCGCTCGTCGGCCGGCCCTCTTAGGCGGCGAGGCGACGGCCAGGCCGGCGGCTGGCCGGCCTCTGTTGCCGTTGTCGCGGGCGAGAAGAAGAACGGGAGGAGGAGAGAAAAGCCCAGGCGGGCCCCATGCGTCATCCTCACACCTTTGACCAGCCGGCCCCGTTGACCGGTTTAAGTGAAGGCGTATTCCATCTAATGCGCTTTCTCTGCGCGGACACATATTTCCAGAGAATGCGCTTTCAGTTTCAGCCCAGCCGCCGCCGAAACTGCTATTTTGTGGACGTTCGCCCAATAAGGGCAGAAACAGACGGATTTCTGTCTGTTTTATGCCTAACGAACGAACGGCCACAGTTTCGCAACTGTAACTCCGATCGAGGTGAAACCAACGCCCACTTCTTCGTATCGTCGAGCCCGTTCCGATGAGGTCACTTTCATAATGTTGACACATTCTGAAAATGACCCTTTTGCCCTTGCCTTCATTCAGCTCCCTCCGAGAGAGAACTTTTTCGGTGAATTCTTTCGCGGCTTCACCGCACTTCTTCCTGGAGTATTCCTCGACCCCAGGCAAGCCGACCATCTGATATATGCCCTAAAGCATTGCTCTGTGATATTTCTTGCATGTTTAAATTAATATGCTTATGCTTGTATGTGTAGTGGTGAGCTGTGTGTGTGACTCTGACGAACCCTTGCTTGCACTTTCTTCGATGACGGCACCACGCCTGTGTCTGAGCTCCTTTCGGCCGTCCGAGGTGGATGCCGATTTTATATTTCTCTTTTCAACAACTGGCCCGTGTTCTGAGCTACTTTTCGGCCGTCTCGGGCAGCTGTTGAATTTCTTTCCGTAGCGGTGACCCTATGCTCTGAGCTGTTTTTCAGCCGTCTTAGGGAACTGCTACATTCTTCTTATCAACACCGTCTCATGCTCTGAGCTGCTGTCCAGCCATCTTGAGCCGGGGTTGAGTTATTCCGGTAATGTCCCAGATCTGAGTTGTAAAGACCGTTCTGGTGGCTACTGGTTTCTTTGCCGATTTTATGCAAGGGTTCCGATGGTCGTAACTTACAGCTAGAACTTGTAAGGTGATGACTTGCCATTTAAATCTTGTTTCATTAATGACTCATTGTGATGTTATGTGAAGATAGGTTGTTATGTTTTTATCATGCATAGCTACTGCCATCTCAAGTTATTATGATAAACAACCATGCTGGCTAAATACTTGCTAAAGCTAAACCTAGTCGGTTGATCTTGAGTCACCTGTCCGGGCTTATTCGTGCAACCACATTTGCCGGTATGGGACGGCCTTGACTTGGTCTGGCTCCGTGCTCTTCCACCGGTACCTCCATGCAGGGAGGGTTATGCATGCGCGCTACCCTGATCAGGTAGGCGGCGATAATCCTGTGAGCCCAGTTTGGTTGTTTGCGCGCGGTCCCTGTTTGGGACAGTTTAGTTTGGCCACGACGGTGGCAGGTGTCACGGGGTGACACAGGGGCCACCCAGGGCTTGACTCCGGGGGAGGATGATTGCCGGTGGTACGATGGAAGAGTCACGGGCTAGGTAGGTTTTGTTGGAGCAATGCTGGTCCACCCGAATGGGATCACGAGGTCAGTGCTCCATGGTGTGGGTAAAGTGCACAACCTCTGCAGAGTGTAAAATCTATTCGAATAGCCGCGTCCACGGTATTGGACAGCCCATCCAGACCTCACTAGGTGGTCAACCGTAATAGGCATAATAATGATGGAAGAACTCGTCTTGTGTAGATATCAGATGATGTCAGGAACATGATATGTTAGCCATGGGATGGCTATGAGATGAGTGGTCGGATGACCACATGATTTGGATCAGATTCAGATTGGATCATGAGAATGTTCAGAGTATGGATTATTTACTTGACATGCTTTACTTTACTGTATTTTACTTCAGTAGTGATTCTGCTAGTTAAACCTGTTATGACTTAATAATTAATGTTGCTCTAATAACAAATGCATGCTTGAATGCCATGGAATGCTTTGCTTGGTGTATATGTTAGTTTGGTTTGCTTGCGAGTACATTCAAAAGTACTCAGCGGCCTTCAATGTGGCCAGGTTCACATAAGGATTCGTCGTCAAGGAGCCGGAGTGTTCGCGGGCTAGGAGAGTAACCCAGTCAGATCCCTGTGGATTGGAGCCGCACCAAGACCAAGCTGCCTTAGATAGAGCTTTTTCCGCTGCCATCATTATTGTAATATATCATGTAAGACTTATATATATCCATTAATAGAAATTCCGGTGTTCATGATACTTGTTGTAAATGCGCATGCCAGAGTGATTTCCTGGGCTGGTATGCGTGGCGACCGTCTGGCTACATTGGTATTCAGGAGGGGCGCCACAAAAATTGTGCTCAATTGATAGAGGAAGAATTCTATAAAATGTTTGACAAAAAATCTTTGAATGATGAGCATGATTGCAATGTTGTTAGTATGAATTCTTTGAAAATCCATGATGCTAATGATATGCAAAGCTACAAGCTTGGGGATGCTATATTTGATGAAGATGATATTTTTACTCCCCCAAGTTTTGATGAGAAATTTTATTATGATGAAAGCATGCCTCCTATTTATGATGATTATATTGATGAAAGTGGGTTTGGAAGAGTGTCAACTCTAGGTACTAATGATCCCACTATTTTGGAGGGTGTTGAATCTTATTCTAATAATTATGAGAGTGGATTTGGAGAGGTCATAACTTTATTTAGTGATGAATCCACTATTTGGGAAGAGGTTTCAATTGACTATGACAACAAAGTTGCTATATATGATGATTATGGTGATGACATGTATGCTATATTGAATAATGATAACCGTGAAACTTGTCATCATGATTTTAATTTTCTATCACATGATAGTTATTTTGTTGAGTTTGCTCCCACCACTATTCATGAGAATAAATTTGCTTATGTGGAGAGTAATAAAAAATTTATGCATGTGAATCATGAAAAGAATGCTTTATGTGATAGCTATATTGTTGAATTCTTTCATGCTGCTACTGAAAATTATTATGAGAGGGGAACTTATGCTTTTACATATTGCAATAATATCAAGTTTCCTCTGTATGTGTTGAAAATCTTGAAGTTTTCCTTGTTTTGCCTTCCTATGCTAGTTGATTCTTGTTCCCATAAGTTGTTTGCGCACAAAATCCCTATGCATAGGAAGTGGGTTAGACTTAAATGTGCTAGTCATATGCTTCATGGTGCTCTCTTTATGTTTCAATTCTTATCTTTTATGTGAGCATCATTGAAATCATCATGCCTAGCTAAAAAGGCATTAAAGAAAAGCGCTTGTTGGGAGACAACCCAACATTTACCTCTACTGTTTTTGTGTGTTCACATGATTAAGCTACTGTAGTAATCATGTTTTATAGCTTTTGTTTCAATAAAATGCCAAGTAAAGCCTTTGGGATAGTTTGGATGATAGTTGACTTGATTCTGTGCAAAAACAGAAACCTTTGCGCCCAGAAACAGAATTGTTTAAAATTACTGGACCGTCGAAAAACTAGGAATTTTTTACAGTTGTTGGGTATACAAATTTTGTACGTTTTCCTAATTGTTTCACATTTTAGAGTTACATAAGTATGACCTTAATTCAGATCTTTATGTACTGTTCTGTTTTTGACAGATTCTGTTTTCAATGCATAGTTTGCTTGTTTTATGGTTTCTATGGCTTATGTTGCTTAATATAAATTATGGAAATTGTAGAGTAGAGTAGGAATTGTGTGAGAACAATTATTAATCTTGTATTTTACAGTACCAAAGTGAATGATTTGTCTTTATCATACTAACCCATCTCACGAAGTTCCGTTAAGTTTTGTGTGATTGAAGTTTTCAAGTTTTGGGTGATATATCGATATGAGGAGAATAAGGAGTGAGAATACCCTAAGCTTGGGGATGCCCAAGGCACCCCAAGGTAATATTCAAGGAAGATCCAAGCAACTAAGCTTGGGGATGCCCCGGAAGGCATGCCCTCTTTCGTCTCCGACATTATCAGTAACCTCACTTGGAGCTATAATTTTATTCGTCACATGATATGTGTTTTTCTTAGAGTGTCATTTTATTTTATTTGTATTTGCTTTATGCAATTTATAATAATGTTTTTCATCTTTCATGTCAATAAAAATGTCAAGGATAGCCTTTACCATGCTTATTTTGCAAGCTATTTGTTGCTGTTTCAAAACAGAAAGTTTAGCGCTGTTGTAAAAAATCCCGAGAAAAGTCAGAATGTGATAAAATGTTGAATTTTTTGCACAATAAGATCTGATAAATTTTCTACAGCGTGAGAAATTTTCAGAATTTTTGGAGTTAGAGAAGTATGAATACTCTTGCATCCTTTATAGACTATCCTGTTTTGGCAGATTGCTGTTATGTTTGCATATGTTTGCTTGTTTAATGATTCTATTTGAGGATAGGACTATTAAATATGCAGCGAAATTTAGTATGCAATGTTAAAAAATAATTTTAGTGATTTGCTACAGTAGGGAATGATAAGGTTTTTGCATTGATTTATACTAACTTATCTCACGAGTTCTTATTGAGTTTTGTGTGGATGAAGTTTTTAGGAATTAGGGAAACCGTGATATGAGAGGAATTAAGGAGACACAAAAGCTCAAGCTTGGGAATTCCCAAGGCATCCCAAGATAATATTTCAAGAAGTCTCAAGCATCTAAGCTTGAGGATGCCCCAGTGGGCATCCCACCTTTCTTCTTCAACAATTATCGGTTAGTATCGGTTGAGCCTAAGTTTTTGCTTCTTCACATGAGTTGTGCTATTCTTGGAATGTCATTTTGTTTTGTTTTGCTTGCTGTTTTAATAAAGTACTTAGATCTGAAAGTTTTTAAATAAGAAAGAGTCCTCACTTAGCTACCCCTTTACTCAACTACTCGCTTGATCTTCACTTATATCTTTTTGGAGTAGTTTGTTATTTACTCTTGTGCTTCACTTATATCCTATGAGTAAATTGTTGAATGAATTGAATATCATGAAGTTGAAATTATATGTCCATATCATGCCTAGTAGTGGCTTCACATTGGGTTTAGAAAGTGAAATCTTTTGAAGCTTGACAATCACAATATTGGTCATACAAGCAATTCATGAATGATTAGTATAAGGAAGAGAATTTTCACATGCAAATATATTATTTTGGACATCTTCTATGATTGTGAATACCCATTAATTATTTTCAAACTTGAGCAAATTATTTGAAGTTGGACAAGGAAGACAACGTAATGAGTTATGGTTGTGTATATTTGCATAGAAGTTATATTGTTAAGGATCCTCCAACATGTGGTGTTTGCCTAGGATCTTTTGCTAGCCAAAAATTCGTACTAAGTAGAGATACTACTTGTGCATCCAAAAACCCTTAAACCCAATTTCTTGCCATGAGTGTCCACCATACCTACCTATGGATTGAATAAGATCCATCAAGTAAGTTGTCATCGGTGCATAAAGCAATAAAAATTGCTCCTAAATATGTTTGATCTTTTATTGTAAGGGAAAATTGAGCGTTGTACGAACTTGTGATGGCAAAGTAATAAAAGTGACGGACTGCATAATAAAGGTTGCTATCATAAGGGGCAATATAACGTGACGTTCCTTTGCATTAAGAGCTTGGGCATCCAAATAAAAAGCGCATGACAACCTCTGCTTCCCTCTGCAAAGGGCCTATCTTTTACTTTTCAGTATTTACTTTTAAGCAAACAGTAAATAGTATGAAATCTCATTTCAACTTCAACTATTCTCTAGTTGGCAAGCATCATGTGGTGGGGAAAGATCTAGGCACATATGACCAGTCAAATATATTTGATCATGATTTATTATTGTTGACAATTATCTCTATGATAAATGAGTTGGGAGGCGAAATATTAAGCCCCTATCTTTCTCTGTGTTCAATGGATGCCATTTGTTCTAAGAATATGCTTTCAGTACTAGCAATCATGGAAGACTATATGATGATTGAGTATGTGGAGCTCTTACTTAGACTCTGTTGAATAAGTTGAATCACAATTGTTTGGTGACTAAGAATATAGGTTGTTGAGTTTCAAGAGAATACATTGTTTGAACCTTAACATGTGAATTGGTTGCTACTTTAACATGAGAAGTTTTATGAGAAAGAATTGTTGTTTTGATGCTAGGAAAAGGGATTGAAATTATCACTGATCAAACTTATGAACTTTGCTTGCATTCAGACTTCATAAATTATTTCTTTTATCATTTAACTACTCGAGGACGAGTAGGAATTAAGCTTGGGGATGCTGATACGTCTCCAAGGTATCTATAATTTATGAAGTATTCATGCTATTATATTATCATTCTTAGATGTTTTACAATCATTTTATAGCAACTTTATATCATTTTTTTGGGACTAACCTATTGACATAGTGCCCAGTGCCAGTTGCTATTTTTTGCTTGTTTTTTACATCGCAGAAAATCAATACCAAACGGAGTCCAAACGCAGCGAAACTTTTTGGAGATTTTTTCTGGACCAGAAGACACCCGGTGGGCCAAAGAAGTACCAGAGGGGAGCACAACCCACCAGGGCGCGCCTGGGGGCCCAGGCGCGCCAGGTGGGTTGCGCCCACCTCGGTGACCTCTCGCACCGCCCCTTCGCCCTATAAATTGCCAAATATTCTAAAAACCCTCGGGGTAACCCTAGATCAGAAGTTCTGCCGCCGCAAACCTCTGTAGCCACGAAAAACCAATCTAGACCCTGTTCCGGCACCATGCCGGAGGGGGAAATCGTCACCGGAGGCCATCTTCATCATCTCGGTGGCCACCATGATGAGGAGGGAGTAGTCCATCCTCGGGACTGAGGGTTTGTACCAGTAGCTATGTGTTTTATCTCTCTCTCTCTCATGTTCTTGAGAAGTCACGATCTTGATGTATCGCGGGCTTTGTTAATATAGTTGGATCATATGGTGCTTTCCCCTCTCTATCTTGTGATGAATTGAGTTTTCCCTTTGAGATTTCATTTTATCGGATTGAATACTTTTATGGAATTGAGAACACTTGATGTATGTCTTGCTATGAATACCCGTGGTGACAATGGGGTATGATATTGATTCACTTGATATGTGTTTTGGCACTCAACTCGTGGATTCCTGAGGTGACATTGGGGTAATCTATGCATAGGGGTTGATGCACGTTCTTGTCTTTGTTTCTCTGGTAGAAATCTTGGGGCTATCTTTGAGGTTCTTTGTGATGGATTGAGTATTATGAATCTGAAATTGTTTGATGCATATTGTATAATCAACTCACGGATACTCGCGGTGACATTGGAGTATCAAGGTGACATTAGAGTTGGTTGTTGTGTATCATATGGTGTTGTTTTAGTACGAACTCTTGGTTAGATCGATCGGAAAGAATAGCTTGGTGTTATTTTAGTACGAACTCTAGGATAGATTGATCGGAAAGAATAGCTTTGAGGTGGTTTCGTACCCTACAAACAATTTCTTCTTTTGTTCTTCGCTAGATTGGAACTTTGGAGTGATTCTTCATTGCACGTTGAGGGATGGCTATATGATCCAGTTAGATTAGCATTGTTGAGAGATTGCACAAGTGAAAGTACGAACCCTAGGCCTTGTTTCCAAGCATTGCAATACCGTTTGTGCTCACTTCTGTTACTTGCTACCTTGCTGTTTTTTATTGTTCCTATTACAAAAATCAATATCTACTATCATTACTACACTTTTATCACCATCTCTTCACCGAACTAGTGCACCTATACAATTTACCATTGTATTTGGTGTGTTGGGGACACAAGAGACTTTTTATTATTTGGTTGCAGGGTTGTTTGAGAGAGACCATCTTCATCCTACACCTCCCACTTATTGATAAACCTTAGGTCATCCACTTGAGGGAAAATTGCTACTGTCCTACAAAACTCTGCGCTTGGAGGCCCAACACGAGTCTACAAGAATAAAGTTACGCAGTAGACATCACATGCACGCATCACCTCCATACATACATATGCATGTAGTGGTTGTCTTCGAACGGTATACTCCCTCGCGTGGTTATTGGCGACAAGCCTATATATTCGTGGGCCCGCGTGGACATCCATGATCACTTTGACCGACAACAAGATATATAGGTTACCATGGCGGATTCTTCCTTTGGTTCGTGTTATCATAGTAGGTCATGGTGAGATTCAGACCTAATTAAGTTTGAGCGCATACTATGCATGCATGCATGAATCCCCGTCATCGGCTCGAAGTGTGGTGTGACATGCATATGCATCGTCAACTAACCCTCGCTCCGTGTGGGGATTTCTGGTTCCAAAGCACTGTGCCACATCAAAGTTGTTCCATTGTGTATTCAAACATCAACACCTGGATACATATGTTTGGGCCACACGCAGACAGTGGTTGTCTTCGGGGACTAGCTACTTGCGTGATTATTGGCGAGCTAGCCCATCTCTAGGGTCGCATGGACGGCCATCACTTTAACCACCAACAAGAGAGAGGTTGTACGACCAAGGTGGATTATTCCTGGTTCATTTTATGATACATCTTGGTGAGATGCCCTCTCCCGCCTACTGAAAGTGTGTTTATGTGCGTGCGTGTGTGTGTGTGTGATGGGGGGGTGGGACTGCTACTTCGCACTTTGCTAGGTGAACGTCTGTGGGGGCGGGCATGCGTTCATAGCTTAGGATTCCCGTCCTGCCAACACGAGGGTGTGGGGGGCAAGCAATACCGTGCACTTTGCGAGATAGGTGCCACATCGAAGTTGCATTTGGTATTTGAACATCAAACCACCCTTTTCATACATATATTTGGTCCACATGCAAGTGTGTTCGTGTTCTAACCCTTTCCCGCGTCATTTTCGCCAAATTTATGAACATTAGACAAGTCGGATGACGCAACACACACGGTTCACTCACACTAACCGTGTGCCACGCCGGTGCCTCTGTCACGCACATCATCATAGTACATTAGGCTCCACGAGTCTTCCCCTCTCAAAAATATCTACCCGCCTACAGGTTTTTTCTGTTTGATAACACAAGGTATTATGTTTCGACCGTGTGTGATGTTTGTTGTTCTCGCTCCCGCCCGCATCCCTCAAAAATATCTGCCCGACTCGATGGTTTTTCTGTTTCATAACACACGGTTGTTATTTCTGGACTGTGTGCGATGCACCATCATCCAAATTTTCAATAGCCCTGGCATTTCACTCCAGCGTTTGACTCCTGCGTAGGTAAATTTTCAGTAGCCGCGTCATTTCCTCAAACACCCCCCCTCCACACTAGATATACTCCACACACACCCCCCAAAAGCTCCTCGGGCACGCGCACGCGCAAACCCCCCCCCCCCCACCACAACCCCTCCCTCGCTCGAAACCCTAGCAAGGTCGCCGCCGCCGCCGCCGCAAGGCCTCCATTGTCAACATCTGCCGGTTTACCCGTGCAGCTTACCCACCGATCTCCATACCCAAGCCGCCCTGAGTTTCTTAGATGACGCCTGCCAACCGCCCCCTTTCCCGTAGATCCCCATCCCCCACTCTAGAGCATCGTAGCCTAAGCCCGGCTACCCTTCCCATGGAGCTTGAGGAGCAACTGGCCAAAAGAGGTGTATCGCGTCTCTTCGCCCGACGTCGCCGAGGTGGCCGCCGAGGAAGCTGACAACCATTACTGGCCGCAGGCACTCAATCAGTGGGGTAGAGTATGCGGGTATGTCGCGGACATCGGCTACGACATCGAGGTTGTCGATAGCGACGGCCTGATGCGGGCTATATCATAGGTTAAGTGGCCCACCCCCAACCCCTCGGGTTCAACCGCCGTCGATCTCATCCATGGCCCCGCCGCTGATCTTCTCTGGCTCGCCGTCAAGAATTTGCCATCCTACATCGCCATCGAGCCCCTTTTGTCATTTCTGAAGGACACGTTCTACGACGTTGGCTTGGGATCCACAGCTTCCAAGTCAGACCTCATCGACGGCGACCACGAGGAGGGCACCCTCTCCGGCTCTTCCAAGGGGAAAGAGCCCATCTGTGACATCAGGGAGGGCACCCTACAGTCGTGCTCTTCCAAGGGGAAGGAGCCCATCTGCAACAACATGGACCGCACTCAGGGTCCGTGCTCTTCCCACGGGAACAAGCCCATCTGTGAAAAGTGAGGAAACCCATGATTTGTTTTGCCGTGCCTCTTCACAGGGGGAACCCATGTTTTGTTTTGTCAAGTCCCTTTTGTAGTGTAGTGAGAATTTGTCCAGTTTTAATTGCTATATTTGGTTGTTTGCAGTATGCCTTGTTTATTTCAGTTGTTCACAATGTGATGCTCTATATGTGCAACTATTTACTGTGCAGTACATTTTCATCAATACCAGTTTTAAACATACCGATAGGAATGCATATATTTGCTTGCTGTTAAGCCTATTATAGCTAGCATATGCCTCTTTTAAAGTTTTTTGGCTGTTCGGTCGTTTGTAGTTAGCGTATGTCCAGTTTCAAATGCTATCTTTGGTTGTCCGTAGTATGCCTTGTTTTTTCTAGTTATTCACAACGTGATGTTCTATATGTGCAACTGTGCAAGTATGAACTATGCAGTTCAATTTCATCAATACCAATTTCAACAATACCACTATGAATGACTACATTTGGTTGTTGCATGTTGTAGTTAACACGCCTTTCCATTTTTATTTAACAATAACAAGTGTACTTAGACTGGCACAATACCAGTTTGAATGACTATGTTTGCTTGTTGTTAAATGTTAGGCCTGTTGCAGTTAACAAACCTTTCCACTTTTTTTGCTTAACTAGTGTGCTTAAACCTGCACACTGAAGCTATCTTTTGGAGATTATTTTGTCTGCCATGGATATATTTGGTTGATGTTTAGCCTGTTGTGCTTAACATGCCTCTCAATGTACTTACACAGGACAATTTTGGGAACGACTGCTGTTTTCCATCGAGGTTAGTTTCATCCCATGGCTTAAATATACTCACTGTTCAGGATATCGGTAGCTGGTACCACTAGTAAGGTACACGTGCATTGCACGCATGAGATTTGGCAACCAAATTATGAATAAATACCACACTATAGCATGTAAGCTTTGAGTCATATATGCATGATGTAGACGTTCGTTTAGTTCTTATAGTTCATCTCATTCAAAATCAATTAGTTTTTATAAAAAAGTTAATCTATTTTAAGATTCATGGAATTGTGTGTTGTAAAGCATAAAGTAAAAACAAATAATGGCAATTCATCTACAAAAAAAGTTTGGGCAATTATTATACGGAAGATTCTAGAACAAAGGAGAGCTACTTGTGTTTTGAGGTTTGTGCATTATGCTTAAGTTCAACCATGGAGTCTTCTAGATTGTACATGTGGCAGAATCTGGTGGAATGTAGATGATATCCAACGGCCAGTAGTGCTCGGATTTGCCATCTCTGCACCATCGGATTGGCTTCATCCAATGACCATCTTCAAAGTTATTCGCACACTATATAGGGGTATAGATATAGATATAGGCCGGGGGCTGATAAGGGACTAATCGGTGAATCGGACTTTTAGCTGAATATATCTGTAACCCATTTATCGTTAGATTAACTAGGGCCATATGTAATATATCTGAGGCTACATAGCAGCATGCACTGTACTGAATGTCTAAATATGCAATCCTAGGCTACATAGCAACAAGGAAGAGTGTTACCTTAATGTTCTGATGATGTCTAGATATATGTAGAAGAGCAGCAGGAACAACAACGACGACACAACAACAGTTAATCAGCCCATAATTTGTAAAAATTTGATAAACTCCTTCCAGCCCATAATATAAGATGTTAATTCATCCAATATGTGAGTATATTGGATGTTATAAGATATTATATAATGGGAAGGAGGGAGTGTTGTACTACATCATTGTGCAATTGTTGTTTAGCTTCTAATATTAACTTGGTGCTTTTAGGTACATATGTCATTGGTAAATATCCGCGCTTCGACCCTTTCTGCGTATGGGGCAATGAGATATTGATGAACCAACATCAAGTGAGGAAGCTAATAAAGATTTTTAGTAAAATGGGACAAAAGATGGCAATTAAACTATTTGTTTACACTTTATCCAAGACAACAGCGAACTGCAGGATGGTAAGTAAGAACTCTACAGCCTTCTTTTTACTGCCCATAATGAGTTGTGTTAGATGACAATGTCTGAATCTTTTTCCTTTGCAGTGATTTCCAAAGCAGTTTACTCAAGATTACCTCTCAAACTACATGATTGGTGGGCATGCAAAGGTTAAAGTATTTCTACCAGAACACGATGATTATCTAGATGTTTTCATGAAGACCGTGAAGGATGGGCGGTCGGCCATCACAAGGGGTTGGACTAGAATCGTGAGTGCCTTCTGCATGGAGGAGGGCACAATATGGGAATTCCACTTCACTTTGTTCAAAAACCAGAATGTATTTCGCCTCTTTCTTTACCGTCTTTAATAGTATCAGTATACAACTATGGTTCATCATTCTTTATTTGGTGCTTATGTAATTCTTGAACATATGTACCTGTGAATCGAATAATGCATTGGTTGTTTGAACCTGATGGATATGAATAAAGTTATAGCATACATTCAAATTCAAATCCAGTGTAATTTGAAATAGCAGCAATTAAATTACAGTGAAATTACGCTCTGCAGGTCGTTACGGCACACACAGTCGGTAAAACACAAACGTTTGTGATATACACCATAATCCGACATGGTTCACTGAGAGGAAACGTGTGCGAGAATGCACACAGTTGCCGTTTGCAAACCGTGTGTGATTTCAGACAACTTCACAAACGGTGCGGGCAAACTAAACGTTTGTAGTAGTTGCCTTATCATACACGATTCGCAACCATGAACTGTTTCTGATGTGGTACGCATCGTAAACGTTGCACCACAAAATAGCGTGTGCGATAGTTATCATGTACGATGATGTTACGATGGTCCGATGTTTCGTAATCCTATCCGACACTCATACGATGATTAGCTAATCTTCTTAATTAGTTATCGCATACGGTTCGGGAAAAGTGAATGTGTGTGATTGTCTGCTTATCATACATGTTCTATAATCGTGAACCATTTGTGATGGGCTGCGCATCGTAAATGTAGCACCACAGAATACCGACTGCGATGGCAATGCGAGCACAAACGAGTAGCAAGGATGAAGAGTTTGGGATATTCAAGACATCAGAAACAGTTTTATAGGGACAATGGTATGCATCATGGCTCCCTATCCCCGATGGTTTCTGGGTCGTGTGGGAAGGACCCCCGTATCGCAGTCACTCACTTGGCGACGGTTGAAAACGCCGTCGCGGAAAGGGGTTAAAAACCGTTTGTATAGCACCTCGATGTACCAGTGTAACCATAGAATTGCATCTCCTTATCATCCTCAGTCTAGTGGTCAAGTAGAATTGAGTAATAGAGAAATAAATTTGATCTTGCAAAAGACTGTTAATAGATCTAGGAAGAATTGGTCTAAGAAACTTGATGATGCATTATGGGCTTATAGAACTGCTTATAAAAACCCTATGGGTATGTCTCCATATAAAATGGTTTATGGAAAAGCATGTCACTTACCTCTTGAACTAGAACATAAAGCTTATTGGGCAATTAAAGAGCTCAACTATGATTTCAAACTTGCCGGTGAGAAGAGGTTATTTGACATTAGCTCACTTTATGAATGGAGAGCCCAATCCTATGAGAATGCCAAATTGTTTAAATAGAAAGTTAAATACAAAAATGTGAATTCAATGTAGGTGACCATGTCTTGCTATACAATTCTCGTTTAAGATTTTTTGCAGGAAAGCTTCTCTCTAAATGGGAAGGGCCTTACATTATCAAGGAGGTTTATCGTTCCGGTGCCATCAAGATCAACAACGCCGAGGGCAATAACCCAAAGGTGGTAAACGGGCAAAGAATCAAACATTATATCTCAGGTATTCCCATAAATGTTGAAACCAATATTATTAATACCATAACAGCGGCCGAGTACATAATGGATATCTACCAGAACGTTCCAGACTCCGAAAAGGAATAGGTAAGTGGTACGGTAAGTAAACCGACTCCAAAACTTTTCCAAAAGAAATTTTACTCCGTTTTGGAATATTTAAAAAATTAGGAAAATAAAAAGTAGTCTGAAAAGTGCACGAGGAGGCGACAAGCCTTGGGGGCGCGCCCTACCCCCTGGGCGCGCCTCCCAGGCTTGTGGCCACCTCGTGTGCCCTCCGGACTCCGTTTTCTTGCAGTACACTTCTTTTGGTTCATTATATAATCTCCCAAAGGTTTTGACCACCATATCACGACAATATCCCCTGTTTTCATTTTGAGCTGTTTTTTGCCAGAGTTTTCAAGGCCAGGCATCATGTCCTCCTCCTCCTCCAACAATGTGGACGACGATGCTTGGTTGATGCATAAGGAACTCAGGAGGGCGGAGGCCGAGGAAGTCACGATGGAAGAAGATGAAGGGGATTCGCTTGAGGTCCACCCTCCGGCTTCGGAGAGAGGCACTCTGGCTGGCATCTCCACTATTCCCAATCCCCATCAAGCAATAGGGACTGCAAGCAACCATGAAGGCCAACAGATACAAGGACTTCCCCCTAGGAGGCCCTTACACAGGTTACATCGGAACAACTTTCATAATTTGGTTCATAACAGATACAAGAAGGACTTCCCCGTAGGAGGCCCTCCAATTGGGATATATCCCGTCCAAGTGAAAGTGGTGCAGGGAAAAGCTCATGGTGGCCTGAAAACAAGTAGCTTTTAGAAGATATTCAGAAGAATGCAATTATGCTTCAACGTGTACCCCGAGAATTGCAGGATCTGAAGGGTAGTTTAATCAAGCTGACAGAAATTCCATCATCACTGCCTCCAAAGAAAGAGACCTAAGTACATGGGTATGGGCACTCCCCTTGGCTAGTGCCAAGCTTGGGGGAGGTGCCCCGGTATCGTATCACCATCATGTCTTTACCTTTATCATTTTTCTTAGTTCGATCCTTTTGGTTATGTCTCAGTTCACTAGAATAAAGTTTCAGTATGATTTAGCTTTGAGTTTTGCTTTATGTTCCCTCTATTTAATCGAGTCTGAGAGTTATATAATGAAAAATTAGTTTTGAGTTGAGGGCTTTGCTTTCTTGCTATAATCTTGAGTAAAATAAATAAGGAATAAAATAAATAAAGAGATTATATAATAATCTTATGGGAAGTGATGACTTCACATATAAGAAGTATGTCACATGAAATTTGTTGGGAGTAGACAAACCTAGTTTTGGTCATTGTTGCAATTAATAGGAAGTAATAAAGAAAGAGAGGTCTCACATATAAATACACTATCTTGGACATCTTTTGTGATTGTAAGCACTCATTAAAATATTATATGCTAAAAGGTTGATGTTGGACAAGGAAGACAACATAATGGGTTATGTTTCTTTATATCCGAATAGAAGTTATATTGTCATGGATCTTCCAACATGTTGAGCTTGCTTCTCCTCCTATGCTAGCCAAATCTTTTGCACCAAGTAGAGATACTACTTGTGCATCAAAAATCCCTTAACCCAGTTTTGCCATGAGAGTCCACCATACCTACCTATGGATTGAGTAAGATCCTTCAAGTAAGTTGTCATCGGTGCAAGCAATAAAAATTTCTCTCTAAATATGTATGATCTTTTAGTGTGAGGAAAATAAGCTTTATACGAACTTGTGATATGGAAGAAATAAAAGCGACAGACTGCATACTAAAGTTCTTTATCACAAGCGGCAATATAAAGTGATGTTCTTTTGCATTAAGATTTTGTGCATCCAACCATAAAAGCGCATGGCAACCTCTGCTTCCCTCTGCGAAGGGCCTATCTTTTACTTACCTTCTACCCTTATATAAGAGTCATGGTGATCATCACCTCTTCTTTTTATACTTTTTCTTTTTGGCAAGCACTATATGTTGGGGGAAGATCGAGATATATATATATATCCACTCGGATGCAGACATTCATAAACTATTATTGTTTACGTTACCCTTGAGGTAAAAGGTTGGGAGGCAAAGTTATAAGCCCCTATTTTTCTCTGTGTCCAATTGAAACTTTGATCTCATAAGTATCGCGTGAGTGCTGGCAATTGTGAAAGACTAACTGATAGTTGAGTATGTGAAACTTGCTAAACAAAAACTCTTACATTGACTCTCACTGGTACAGCGAGGTGCTATACAAACGGGTTTTAACCCCTTTCTGTGACGGCATTTGGAACCGTCGCCAAGTGAGTGTGGGCGATAGGGGGGTCCTTCCCACACGACCCAGAAACCGTCGGGGATATGCCCTCCTAGCACACACGCTCGGCAAAATGAGGTCGTGTGCGACCGGCAAGCGATCAAATACGGTTATACGTACAATAGTGCTAAAAAATACAATTATACAGGCGAAATCGTTTCCGGTCGTAAGTACATCCCACACAGCCAGTCCCCGCTAAACGTTTCCGTTCGTATATACATCCCACACAGTCGCTCCAAGGAAAACGTTTCCGTTCGCAGGTACATCACACACGATATTAACAATTTTATCATTTGCGTTATTGAATGCATCACACACGGTGCGTAGAAGAAACTGTGTGGCAAAGGCTGTCCATCACACATAGTTTTTATGTGGTAAACGTTTGCGCAAGCTGGCCTAACGCAAACAGTTTTCAAGAGAAGGTCGTGTGTGATTGTTCATTGATCCAACATGGTTTATTCCTAGGAACTGTGTGCGTTGCCTGAGGTCATCGCCCACGGTATTTTCTCAATAACCGTTTGCAATAGCAAAACCCAATTAGCAGGCTAATTCGCCATTAGCAGGCTAATTCACCATTAGCAGGCTAATTCACCTATTATTAATAATCCATTTATTAATCTAATTGACATTCATATTAAGCACATAATATATTTCATTTCCATATTAAGGAAGCAGGATTTCATAATTGAAATACATCAGAGTACAACATGATATAGCTTCAGCACTCAGCTACCCCATTACACAACTGCACCAGCACCAAGTTTCACATGCAACATGTAGAACCTTTCGAAATTAGCATCATAGACGGTACATAGATAGATGCATCTCATCTGGAAAACTGCTGAAGCGGAAGGCGAATATTGAGCCTTCATTCATGTTGAAGGTCTTTGCAACTTTAGGCCAGTGCCTGTGGATGATTGACCGTCCGTCCTTCGTCCTCTTCAGGAACACTTCAATATTGAACCGTGGGTGTTGTATGAAAACCTTACTCGCCTCCTGACCATAGAGGTGGTTTGAGAGGTAATCATCAGTGAACTGCTTTAGAAAGGCCTGAAAACAAGGATGTGCATAAATATCTTCTCTATATTGGAAATGGGGCAAAGGAATAAAAAAAGGCAAGGTATAATAGTTAGTACCATCTTGTAGTGAACTGATGTCTTCTTCATTGTGCAGACAAAGATCTTGTTGTTTTTTGTCGCTAATTTCTTTATCCTAACAATCTTTCTGAGTTTCTTGACTTGATTGATATTCATGGACAACTCATTTCCCCATATGCAAAAAGGGTCGAACAGTGGGTCAAAACCTCTGACAGCAGGACCTACATGTGCAAGACCAAATTGTTAAAAATCTAAATATTAGAATGGTTCCTGCAATTGCACAATAATGTGCTATTAGACAACGGACCATGCACGTGCTAACCTCAATTGTAAACCTCAGTGCTTCCCATTGTTTCCCTGCAACACATATAAGGTAGTTAGCCATCAGGTTAAGTAAGGGTTCGCATGCTATCAGTAAAATATGTTGATGAAAAATACGCACATTGCAGATTCATCAGATTAATTCAAGCCACATGGAAAACCCATTTATCCAAACCAAGCATGATTAAGAACTAGGAAATATAGCACTTGTATATGTTTCTCATGTATTAAGTGCAGCCAAATTCGATTTATTCCTCACATGCACAACAATACAAAATTCTACCCACGACAATTGGACATCGCATTGCAGAATTGAACCAAGCAGTTAACTAAACACCACAACAAATGAACCAAACATTAACTGAGCACCACATTGCATAATATAACATACTCCTAATAGAAGATCAGACAGTTAACCAAACCAAGCATGCTTAACAACATGGAAATACAGCAATTGTATTTGTTTCTCATGTATTTACTACAGCCAAATTCAATTTATTCCTCACATGGTATACAATAACAGAATGCACCCACAACAATTGAATATCGCATTGCAGAATTGAACCAAACAGTTAACTAAACACCACAACAAATGAACCAAATGTTAACTGAGCACCACATTGCATAATATAACATACTCCTAATAGAAGATCAGACAGATAACCAAACCAAGCATGCTTAACAACTTGGAAATATAGCAATTGTATTTGTTTCTCATGTATTTAGTACAGCCAAATTCGATTTACTTCTCACATGGTATACAATAACAGAATGCACCCACAACTATTGAACATCGCATTGCAGAATTGAACCAAACAGTTAACTAAACACCACAACACAAATGAACCAAACGTTAACTGAGCACCACATTGCACAATGTATAACCAAACCAAGCATGCTTGACAACTTAGAAATATAGCAATTGTATTCGTTTCTCATGTATTTTGTAAAGATAAATTCGATTTATTTCTCACATGGAAGACAATACAAAATTGCAGCCTGAAGAATTGAACATCACATTTGTAGAATTGAACCAAACAGTTAACTGAAGACGACAACTAATTAACCAAACAGTTAATAAGTGAGCAC
The DNA here is from genome assembly GCA_011799875.1 of Thinopyrum elongatum. Taxonomy (NCBI): domain Eukaryota; kingdom Viridiplantae; phylum Streptophyta; class Magnoliopsida; order Poales; family Poaceae; genus Thinopyrum; species Thinopyrum elongatum. The sequence continues at coordinate 491,920,146 of CM022300.1, forward strand.
CACACTTCACGACATATAGAACATATACACTAGAGCAACAGATTGCATGGTAAAATTAGATAGCACAATTCACTAGAACTTGTTAAGGAAAGGCAGGAGCAACACACGCAACGGGTAAACCGAGCATGCTTAACCGGTGTAGCTATCAAATGGCAAGGTGCTCCTCCAAGATCTGGGGGTCAGCACGAATGGCAGCCATCGCGACCTCATCCGCGCGTGCGGCCGCGATTTGCTTCTCCGCTGCCAAATGCTCCTTGAGCTCCTGGCTATACTGCGTGCACCATGGCTTAGGGCGGCGCTTATTTGGGGGAGGGGTAGGTGATTTGGGTGGAAGGTGTCGCGCCGGCGGTCGGGGCATGTGGGATGTGGAAGGAGGAGGAGGATGGGGGTCGGGTGTGGATTACCTGCCTGGATAGATGAGGCCGAGCAGCGTGAAGGAGGGTCGCCGGTGAGGAGGCGGCGCTGCAAGCAAGGAGTGAAGGTTTCAACTTGGAAAAGAAGGCGGAAACAGGGGAAATGTGGCTTTTGGTAAGGGGGAGGGGGCGGGGAGGTAGTTATTTCCGCGGAAGCCGAAAATTTTGAATTGGTTCAGCGAAAAAACTGGCGCACAAAGTGTCATCAGACACGGTCCCTTATTCAGAGCTGTGTACGATATGTGAACATCACAAATGATTCAGATAGCTTAACCCATGTGTGATGAGTTTGAACTTAAAAACTTTTGGTTCCAATTTCCCTGGTTACAGTGGTCATCCACGTCATTGCATAATTTGGGTACACAGCACACCCACACTTCTTAATCAAGCAAGTTCATCAATTAAACAGAGCTAGCTGGCCTAAACATTACTCTAACAAATTAAAGACCGGCGCTCTTAATTAAAAAAAACAAAGAGTACTACTACGGCTGGTGCTCGTCGAGATCCGCCGCCTCCTCCATGTCCAGCTCGCGCCCGACGGTCTCCTAGGGAAGGGGCTCCATGGCATCCATCGCACCATACTCGGCAAGCATCTCGCCATCCGTGTCCTCCATCTCTTTGGAAAAGGCCGCCACGAGCTAGGCGTGGGCGGCCGCGATCTAGGCTTGGACGGGATCCGTCGTCGCAAGGTATGCGGCGGAGGAACAGACGGCTGCTCGAACGCTCTCGGCGATTGCCAACTCTTCGGCCGTGGGTTGCCGACCGTTGTCGGAGAAGCTTCGTTCGATTTGTGCGGTGACCGCCACGAGCTGGGCGTGGGCGGCCTCCATCAGGGCTAAGGTCGCCGCTGCGGAATGGACAGCTGCTGTGCCGCTCTCGCTAGTTGCTATCCCCAAGGCAGATGTTGCTGCTGCCACCTGAGAAGCAACATCGGCCATTTGGGCTGCCTTGGCCGCCCAGTTGCAGATTGTGGCCGCGCTCATGCACCTTGTTAGCACGCGCATGGCGGCTGCGGCCGCGCTCTCACCGGAGTGGGCCGCCGAAGTTGCCCTCATGACGCGGGTCCACGTCCCCATCTTTCACCGGCGACGATTGAACAGTGAAATGATATTTGGGGAGCGAGCTAGTGTGCTTGACACGCCGGCTGTGGACTACAGCCGATGCACCTTCTCGCGTAAGCCATAGGCGTACTATACACCGACGGTGCTCCAGGATATTTTGTACTGCATCTCACACGGTTGGTGATAATAAATTGTGTGGGATCTACTTGATTTTTCATCTTGATTTGAATTACATAATGGGGTCACAACGGCAATGGACGGTGTTTGAATTGCTAGACCTTTTATCTGCAGTGAACATGCAACTATATGTGTGTAACACCCCATGTCATTAGCCACAGTAATCACTTTTGATAATGACAAGTCAGCATGTTTAACAGTGCATAATCATCATTAGCATCATATTGCATTTCAACTCCAAACTCAACTTCAAATTTAAATGAAAGTGGAAAATAAAAGTTATCCAACATAGAAACTAAAATGTTCAATAAATAGCAAATATTGCAGAGACCATTCTAAAATTGTAACCAACAATAAATAAATTAATTAGGTGGCTCAAACTTTGCCTAAACAGCTAGGATTAATGCATTTTAATTATTATAAAAGTGGTGTGAGATCCATTTGACTCCAAACCAATTTTTGACAGTGGTAGAGGATGCCTAGTATTTATTGGAACAATTGCCATGTTCTACAAAAATCATTTTAGGCCTAACTATTTACTAAACAGAGAAATGTGAATAAATAAAAGAAAAAGGCAAAAGAAAACAGAGAAAAAGAAAAAAAAAGGAAAAAACCCCGGCCCAACTGGGCCACGGCCACCAGGCCGGCCCAGCTCCCCCCCCTATATGGCCTCCCCCAGGAGGCCACCGAACCCTAATCCCTAAACCAAGAAAATGTCACAACACACAAAAGAGATCAGGGATAGGGAGATACCCGCCGAACCGCGCCGCCGCCGCCGCCGATTCCTGTCGCCACCACGCCGGCGCACCTCGCCGGACGCTATCGCCGTCGTCCTCCCCTGCGTCGCGTCGTCTCCGAGCCCCTCCCCGCGCCCCACTGCCCTTTCCCCTACGGCCACCGTGAGCGCCCCTTCTCCTCCTCTCTCCCTCGCGCCCGCACGCCGCTTGCTTCCGCCGTGGCTCGCCCGGCCGCCGCCCCGCACTCGCGCTCGCCGCACACGCCCACGGCCCCGCGCGCCGCTCCTGTCCGCTAGCCGCGCTCGCCCGCGTGCTCACCGCAGCCACCGCCGCCATCCCGCTGCCCGCCTGCGCCCATGGCCGCGCCGCGCCTGGCCTCGACCTCCTGCAGCCATCCCCTCCCACGTGCGGCGCTGCTGCATCTGCATCTGCTGCTGCCGCTCGCCCGCTCACCGGCCGCCTGCACCTGCCGAGCTGCTCTGCTGCTTGCGAGGCCCCCCTGGAAGCCCCTGCACGCACGCCTCCTCTGCTGCCACTGCTGCCGCTGCTGCCGTGCTGCCCGTGCTGCGCCCCTGCTCGCGGTGCTCGCTGCGCCCCGGGCCCCCCCTCGCCGGACCTGCCGCTCGCCCCGGGCCCCCCTCGCCACACTCCGCCCTCATGCTGGCCGGCCTACATGGCCACTGGCCTCGCCCCGTCGCACTCCCTGCGGGCAAGCGCCCGCCCAGGCGCCCGTCGCCCTCCTGCCCGCTAACCCGCTAAGGCCCCTGTGCCTATGGCACGTGGGGCCCGCCCCTGGAACGTTTTTTTAAATTAAAAAAAATTAATTAATTAATTAATAAGTAAATTAATTAACCTAATTAATTGTAATTAATAAACCTAATTATTTAGTTAGACTAATTAAACCTGATTAGTTGGTCTTAGTCTATGACATGCGGGACCCACGTGTCAGATTGTGCTGACGTCAGCATGATGTCATGCTGACGTCATCAACTACTGTTTCGGATAATGTTTAATTTAAATTAATAATAATTTTAGAATTGATTAAAACTTTGAAAAATAATATAAAATAAACCGTAACTCGGATGAAAATACTTTGTACATGAAAGTTGCTCAGAACGACGAGACGAACCCGGTACGCAACCCACATATCCGTGTGATGACTCTAAACACCTGAACATGCAACCGTCCCCCTCCGGTCATATGTCTAACAAATGTCCGAAACTGGGAAAACTTTCCCGGATGGGATCCCCCTTTCTCGGTAACGTGCAACCCCACGTTAGAACACACCCGACACTGCATATTGTCATGTCATACTTTGTGTAGCATTGTTTGCTTTGTATTTACTATTTCCTCCCCCTCCTTCTCTCTCGATAGACACTGAGACCGCTGACGACGCTGCCGTGAACGACTACTACGTCGACGACCCTTCTCTCTCGACACAGCTTCCAGGCAAGCCCCCCCCTTGATCAACCTGATATCGCCTATTCCTCCTCTCTACTGCTTGCATTAGAGTAGTGTAGCATGTTACTGCTTTCGGTTAAACCTATTCTGCTGCATAGCCTGTCTTTGCTACTACTGTTGATACCTTACCTGCAATCCTAAATGCTTAGTATAGGTTGCTAGAATTACATCAGTGGCCCTACACTCTTGTCCGTCTGCCATGCTATACTACTGGGCCGTGATCACTTCGGGAGGTGATCACGGGTTTATATTATATACTATTACTACTTATGTTTCTGTTCGGAGATGGGGGCTGAAGGGGCAGGTGGTTCCATCCAGGTAGAGGTGGGCCTAGGTTCCCGACAGCCCCCGAGTGTTACTTTGTGGTGGAGCGACAGGGCAGGTTGTGACCACCTAGGAGACAGGTGGGCCTGGCCCTGGTCGGCGTCCGCGGTTATATCAATTAACACGCTTAACGAGATTGGGTATTTGATCTAAGTTTGGCTACGAGCCTATACGCACTAACCACCACGCGGGAACAGTTATGGGTACTCGACGTTGTGGTATCAGCCGAAGCCTCCTAGACGTTAGCGACTGAGCGGCGCGCGCCGGGTTGGACCGCGTAACGCGACTTCCTTTATAATGGAGGTTGCTAGGTCTGCTCTCCGTCCGCCCACGCAACGTGCAGGTGTGCAATGGGCGATGGGCCCAGACCCCTGCGCGCATAGGATTAGACCAGCGTGCTGACCTCTCTGTTAGGCCTAGGTAGGGCTGCGACGTGTTGATCTTCCGAGGCCGGGTATGACCCAGGAAAGTGTGCCCGGCCAGAGGGATCGAGCGTGTTGGGTAATGTGGTGCACCCCTGCAGGGAAGTTTATCTATTCGAATAGCCGTGTCCCTCGGTAAAAGGACGACCCGGAGTTATACCTCGACCTTATGACAACTAGAACCGGATACTTAATAAAACACACCCTTTCAAGTGCCAGATACAACCCGGTGATCGCTCTCTCACAGGGCGACGAGGAGAGGATCGTCGGGTAGGATTATGCTATGCGATGATACTTGGTGAACTTACCAGCTACTCTCTTCTATATGCTTCAAGATGGAGGCTACCAGAAGCGTAGTCTTCGATAGGACTAGCTATCCCCCTCTTATTCTGGCATTCTGCAGTTCAGTCCACAGATACTACCATTTCATTGGTACATTGCATATGTAGTGTAGATCCTTGCTTGCGAGTACTTTGGATGAGTACTCACGGTTGCTTTGCTCCCCTTTTTCCCCTTTCTATACCCGGTTGTCGCAACCAGATGCCGGAGCCCAGGAGCCAGACGCCACCTTCGATGACCCCTACTACACCGAGGGTGCCTACTACTACGTGCAGGCCGCCGACAACGACCAGGAGTAGTTAGGAGGATCCCAGGCAGGAGGCCTGCGCCTCTTCGATCTGTATCCCAGTTTGTGCTAGCCATCTTATGGCACCTTGTTTAAATTATGTCTGTACTCAGATATTGCTGCTTCCGCTGACTCGTCTATGATCGAGCACTTGTATTCGAGCCCTTGAGGCCCCTGGCTGTTATTATGATGCTTGTATGACTTATTTATTTTTAGAGTTGTGTTGTGATATCTTCCCGTGAGTCCCTGATCTTGATCGTACACGTTTGCGTGTATGATTAGTGTACGATTGAATCGGGGGCGTCACAAGTTGGTATCAGAGCCGACTGCCTGTAGGAACCCCCCTTCCACACTCCTTGGCCGAAGTCGAGTCTAGACATTGCAAAACTTTTACTAACATGGTTGTGTGTCTTACGGGCCCACGTCGCCATTGGGTGGTATTAGGATCTTTTACTCCTCGTTCTTTACTCCGGGACTCTGCACTCTCTTCTACTCGGGTTAAACAAATTTACTAACACTAATATTAGGATCCCGTGACCACATTCACCCCAAAGTTGGATAAGCCATAGTTATTCCTTAGAATAGTATTTTGAACAATATCCACACTGTCATATGACTCCTTTGAAACATCTTTGTTTTCAGATGGAACCCACGAGGCAGGTCGTGCGCCACATGGCGGCCATTGGTGTCCAGGGTTCACCTGCTGTGTTAGCTGAGATGATGACCTATCTGGGTTATCGCTGGCACCCTGAGTACATCGTGTACGAGCAGTACCAGGACTTTAACCAGGAGCAGTACCGTGCCATCGTCCACCTCTACTCTCGGGAGTATGACTCCACTACTGTGCCGCACACCGCTCATGGTGTTGGAGTGACCATCGATATGGCAGTCCACGATGCTGCTTATGCAGCTCTGACCCGTCTTCGTGGAGAGTATCGGGCGTTGGACACCTCCCCTTTCAGGCACGTTGCTATCGCATCTGACGATGGTGCGGAGGGATATTACACTGCTGCCTACTCCACCGTCACCCGAGAGCCCTTCCACCATCAGAACCTGGTTCTGCATGCTGATGGGCTGGATCGAGCTAACCGAGCTCTTCGCCATGAGTTGTACACCACCCGTTGGCACCTTTACAGTGCTTTGACGCTGTTGCACCCCTTTGTCCGATCTGGTGAGCTGCCGCGATCTGCGATCTACCCAGTCAGGACCGTGATGCCCCAGGGTGTCGGTTGGCCAGATGTGGGAGGCTACACTCCCGCACTTGGTCCTCTTTTACCACCTGGACGTCGGGTTCTACACCAGAGTGTTCACGGACCGCAGGCTACTGACGTGGAGGACTTCCCGTTGCGTCACTACCAGCTGTCAGGCTACACTACCTCCACAGTTCCTCCTGGGACTGATGTAGTCTTACTTATTAGCATTAGATGCATTCGCCGCGAGCCTGCGTGCCGCCTATGATGTCTTTAGTCTTATGTACTGAACTCTATGCATGATCCCTTTTGTAAGATATGCCAACTACTATGTAGTATCTATCGTGCTCCTTTCATTATGCATGTTTCACCAAGAATGATTCTTGTCTTTGCAAATTTCTCAATGCTGAACTACCCCTGTTATATATTAGCAGGATGGTTAGACCAGGTGGTCGTGGTCGTGGTGACAACGCCCCACCACCGCCTGAGTATATGGCTGGTATGATCCAACAGTTCGAGCTGAACCGCCAGTTCATGGAGAATATGATGGCTCAGTTCTCGTGCCCCAATATGAACTAGCAGCCAGCCCAAATAACTCTGCAGGATTTCATACGCCTCAACCCAACCATGTACCGCAGCTCGACTCAGCCTCTGGATGCTGATGACTGGCTCCGTGACATCACCTATGAGATGGAGTCTGCTGATGTAGCCCCTGCCAGCTATGTCACCTTTGCTTCCTTCTTTCTGAAGGGACCTGCTGCTCAATGGTGGGACAGCCACAGGCGCACTCTGCCGGTTGGAGCGATCATCACCTGGCCAGACTTTCAAGCTGCTTTCCGTGCCCGCTTCATCCCACAGGGAATCATGGACCGGAAGAAGCGCGAATTCCGCAACCTCACCCAAGGCAACAAAACTGTGGAAGCTTATCAGTGGAAGTTTCTGGACTTATCCCGCTATGCTGAAGAAGACATTGCAACTGATGCACGCAGACAGGAGAAGTTCCGTGATGGCCTTCAAGCTGACATCAAGCTCGCACTGCTAGTGCATGACTTTCCCGATTTCGCCACCTTGGTGAACAAGGCCATCAATGTTGAAACTGGTCTGCAGGAACACCAGAGCTCTCACAGGCGCAACCATGACACGGGCTCATCTTCGGGCCCACCCTCGCAGAAGCGTAAGATCTGGATCCCGAACAGCATGTACCGTCCAAATGCACCTGCTCCAAGGCAGTCTTATGCTGCACCGCGTCTGCCTCCTCCACCGCCCAGGCAGCCAAGACTTCCAGCTGCACCACCCCAAGCTCCTGCTCCCACCCCCAATAATGGTCTGTGCTACAAGTGTGGTCAACCAGGTCACCTTGCCAGGAACTGCTATCAGAACCAGAATCAACTGGCCCTTCCTGCAGCTGGCCGTGGAAGCAACCAGCCCCGCAACAACAATGCCAAGTCTTATGGTCATGTTCATGCCAACCACGTTGATCTCAATAAAGCTCGAGACCAGCCTGCTACTGTGATGGGTACACTCCTCGTAAATTCAGTACCAGCATCCATTTTATTTGATACAGGTGCATCGCATTCATTCATGTCGGAAGATTTTGCATGATTGCACGACATTAAATGTGAGGACATGAACGCTTCGCTATTAGTACACACCCCTGCGGGCCAATGTCGAACCTCCATGTTTTGCAAGGACGTCCCCGTTGAAATCGAAGGACTGGAATTCCTTGTCTCTCCCATTGCACTGAAGTCCTGTAGCATTGATCTCATTCTGGGAATGGAATGGTTGAAAGCGCATACTGCTTCTATAGTTTGCGCCACTAAGACCGTCCATCTGCTACACCCTTCCGATGAAATAATAAGCTACAACGCTCGTCTGGTTCAGAATGCCGAGGCAATGCTTTATGCGTTGAACGCATTGAACGCTGCACCACTCGAGGGCATTGAAAATATTCCCGTTGTTCGTGAATTCCAAGACGTCTTTCCTGAAGAACTTCCAGGGATTCCCCCTGCTAGAGCTGTCGAATTCATCATCGACTTGAAACCAGGCACCACTCCTATAGCCAAACGACCCTACAAGATGCCGCCGCATGAACTCATTGCGCTTAAGGAGGAAATCGACACATCTCTTCGCAGTGGTTTCATTCGCCCCAGTTGCTCTCCTTGGGGAGCACCTTCCCTCTTTGTCAAGAAGAAGGATGGGACAAACCGATTGGTCCAAGACTACCGTCCTATTAACCAAGCTACCATTCAGAACAAATATCCTCTTCCTCGGATCAATGATCTGTATGATCAACTAGCTGGCTCATCAGTGTTCTCCAAACTCGACTTAAGGTTGGGATACCACCAGATCCGTGTTCGTGAATAGGATATCCCAAAGACCGCATTCGTGACTCGATATGGTTCATATGAGTACACTGTCATGTCATTCGGCTTAACCAATGCTCCAGCCACCTTCTCTTGTTTGATGAACTATATCTTCATGGAATACCTCGACAAGTTCGTCGTGGTTTATCTGGATGATATGCTTGTGTACTCCAAGAATAAAGAAGAGCATGCTGAACATCTTCGTCTTGTCCTGGAGAAGCTTCGAGAGCATCAACTCTATGTTAAGTATTCCAAGTGTGAATTCTGGCTTCCCGAAGTAACTTATCTTGGGCATGTCATCTCCAAGGATGGTATTGCCGTCAACCCCGAGCGAGTTCAGGCTATTCTCGATTGGACTCCTCCGAAGAACGTCAAGCAAGTCAGGAGTTTTCTCGGTCTCGCCAGCTATTGCCGTCGATTCGTCGAGAACTTCTCCAAGATCGCCAGGCCTCTGACTAACCTATTGCATAAGGGCGTCAAGTACCAATGGACAGACAAATGTCAGGAAAGTTTCCAGGCACTCAAGGACAAGTTGACTTCTGCCCCAGTGCTTGCTCCACCTGATACTAAGAAGGACTTCATCATTTACTGCGACGCTTCCCGACAAGGATTAGGCTGTGTCCTAATGCAAGAGCGCAAAGTGATTGCCTATGCATCCCGTCAATTGCGCCCTCACGAAGAGAACTACCCAGTTCACGACCTCGAGCTTGCTGCTGTCATACATGCACTGAAACAGTGGTGACATTACCTTCTCGGTAATCGTTGCGAGATCTTCACCGACCACCAAAGTCTAAAGTATCTGTTTACTCAGCCAGACCTGAACCTCCGTCAGCAGAGATGGATGGAGACTATTGCAGACTTTGACTTGGGTATTTCCTACACACCAGGCAAGGCTAATGTAATGGCTTATGCCTTGAGCCATAAGTCATATTGCAACCACCTCCAGGTTCACAAAGTTCAAACCCCGCTTGTTGAAGAATTCAGAAAGCTGAACCTCCATATTGTTCCTCCTGGAGCACTCGCTCCCCCTCCTCCAGAGTTCCGCAAGATGAACCTCCGTGTTGTTCCCCAGGGTTCCCTCAATACCCTAGCTGTCGAACCAGATCTCTTGGGCAACATCAAGACACTGCAAAAGTATGACTCTCAAGCCAACAAGATTAAGCGCTACCTCGCGGCAGGAAGGCCCTCATGCTTCACCCTTGGAGATGATGACACCTTATTCTTTAAAGGTCGAATAGTGGTCCCTACGGAAGACAAACTGGATATGACTCAGAAGGTTATGAAAGAAGCTCATGAAATGCCTCTGTCTATTCATCCCGGTAGCACCAAGATGTACCAAGATGTCCGTCGAAAATTCTGGTGGTCTAATATGAAGCAAGACATTGCTCGTTATGTTGCTGAATGTGACGTTTGTTGTCGAATCAAAGCAGAACATCAAAGACCTGCTGGAACTCTGCAACCTATCTCTATTCCTGAATGGAAATGGGACCATGTTGAAATGGACTTCGTCGCTGGTTTTCCCAAATCGCAGAAAGGTAATGATGCTATCCTTGTCATCATTGATCGACTCTCTAAAGTTGCACATTTTCTGGCGGTCAAAGAAACGATCACTGCTAGTCAGCTTGCAACTCTCTACATGTCCAGAATTGTTTCACTTCACGGTATTCCACTGGTAATCAGTTTGGACCGTGGCAGCTTATTCACTTCGAGATTCTGGGCAAGTTTCCAAGAAGCTATGGGTACTCATCTGTCATTCAGTACTGCATTTCATCCTTAGTCGCAAGGGCAAGTGGAACGTGTCAACCAAGTTCTCGAAGACATGCTTCGAGCTTGTGTTATCTCTTTCGGCAAGAAATGGGAGGAATCTCTCCCGTATGCGGAGTTCTCTTATAATAATAGCTATCAAGCTAGTCTGAAGATGGCCCCCTTCGAAGTGTTATATGGATGAAAGTGCCGAACCCCTCTGAACTGGTCAGAAATTGGGGAACGTCCACTTTTCGGTCCGGATATTATCCAACACGCCGAAGAACAAGTCCGCATCATTCGTGAGAATCTCAAGACTGCTCAGTCACGTCAGAAGAGTCAGTATGACCGTCATCATAAAGACATGGCCTATCAACCTGGCGAAAAGGCTTATCTTCGAGTTACACCAATGAAGGGTGCTCACCGCTTCGGGATCAAGGGCAAGCTAGCTCCTTGCTATATTGGTCCGTTCACTATTCTCGAAAAGCGTGGAAAAGTGGCATATCAACTGGAGCTTCCGCCGAACCTTTCTCAGGTTCACGATGTGTTCCACGTGTCACAACTCCGCCGCTGCTTCAAGGACCCAATCCGAGCAGTGGATCATGAAGTGCTCGAATTGCAACAGGACCTCTCCTATAAAGAGCATCCGGTCCGCATTCTCGACCAAGCTGAACACAGCACACGTCAGAAGGCAATCAAGTTCCTCAAGGTTCAGTGGTCAAATCATTCTGAAGATGAGGCCACTTGGGAACGCGAGGATCGTCTTCGTGAAGAATACCCCGCTTTCTTTCAGTCTTCCTCTTAATTCTCGGGACGAGAATTCTTGATAGATGAGGAGAATTGTAACACCCCATGTCATTAGCCACAGTAATCACTTTTGATAATGACAAGTCAGCATGTTTAACAGTGCATAATCATCATTAGCATCATATTGCATTTCAACTCCTAACTCAAATTCAAATTTAAATGAAAGTGGAAAATAAAAGTTATCCAACATAGAAACTAAAATGTTCAATAAATAGCAAATATTGCAGAGACCATTCTAAAATTGTAACCAACAATAAATAAATTAATTAGGTGCCTCAAACTTTACCTAAATAGCTAGGATTAATGCATTTTAATTATTATAAAAGTGGTGTGAGATCCATTTGACTCCAAACCAATTTTTGACAGTGGTAGAGGATGCCTAGTATTTATTGGAACAATTGCCATGTTCTACAAAAATCATTTTAGGCCTAACTATTTACTAAACAGAGAAATGTGAATAAATAAAAGAAAAAGGCAAAAGAAAACAGAGAAAAAGAAAAAAAGGAAAAAACCCCGGCCCTCGGAGGTGTTGGGTAATGTGGTGCACCCCTGCAGGGAAGTTTATCTATTCGAATAGCCGTGTCCCTCGGTAAAAGGACGACCAGGTATTACCTCGACCTTATGACAACTAGAAACGGATACTTAATAAAACACACCCTTTCAAGTGCCAGATACAACCCGGTGATCGCTCTCTCACAGGGCGACGAGGAGAGGATCGTCGGGGTAGGATTATGCTATGCGATGATACTTGGTGAACTTACCGCTACTCTCTTCTATATGCTTCAAGATGGAGGCTACCAGAAGCGTAGTCTTCGATAGGACTAGCTATCCCCCTCTTATTCTGGCATTCTGCAGTTCAGTCCACAGATACTACACATTCATTGGTACATTGCATATGTAGTGTAGATCCTTGCTTGCGAGTACTTTGGATGAGTACTCACGGTTGCTTTGCTCCCTTTTCCCTTTCTATACGGTTGTCGCAACCAGATGCCGGAGCCCAGGAGCCAGACGCCACCTTCGATGACCCCTACTACACCGAGGGTGCCTACTACTACGTGCAGGCCGCCGACAACGACCAGGAGTAGTTAGGAGGATCCCAGGCAGGAGGCTGGCCTCTCGATTGTATCCCAGTTGTGCTAGCCATCTTATGGCACCTTGTTTAAATTATGTCTGTACTCAGATATTGCTGCTTCCGTGACTCGTCTATGATCGAGCACTGTATTCGAGCCCTTGAGGCCCTGGCTGTTATTATGAGTGTTGTATGACTATTTATTTTTAGAGTTGTGTTGTGATATCTTCCGTGAGTCCCTGATCTTGATCGTCAACGTTTGGGTGTATGATTAGTGTACGATTGAATCGGGGGCGTCACAAGTTGGGATCAGAGCCGACTGCCTGTAGGAACCCCCCTTCCACACTCCTTGGCCGAAGTCGAGTCTAGACATTGCAAAATTTTACTAACATGGTTGTGTGTCTTACGGGCCCACGTCGCCATTGTGGTGTGGTATTAGTCTTTTACTCTCGTTCTTTACTCGGGACTTGCACTCTCTTCTACTCGGGTTAAACAAATTTACTAACACTAATATTAGGATCCCGTGACCACATTCACCCACAAGTGGATAAGCCATAGTTATTCCTTAGAATAGATTTTGAACAATATCCACACTGTTATGACATCCTTTGAAACATCTTTGTTTTCAGATGGAACCCACGAGGCAGGTCGTGCGCCACATGGCGGCCATGGTGTCCAGGGTTCACCTGCTGTGTTAGCTGAGTGATGACCTATCTGGGTTATCGCTGGCCACCCGAGTACATCGTGTACGAGCAGTACCAGGACTTTAACCAGGAGCAGTACCGTGCCATGTCCACCTCTACTCTCGGGAGTATGACTCCACTACTGTGCCGCACACCGCTCATGGTGTTGGAGTGACCATCGATATGGCAGTCCACGATGCTGCTTATGCAGCTCTGACCCGTCTTCGTGGAGAGTATCGGGCGTTGGACACCTCCCCTTTCAGGCACGTTGCTATCGCATCGACGATGGTGCGGAGGGATATTACACTGCTGCCTACTCCACCACGTCACCCGAGAGCCCTTCCACCATCAGAACCGGTTCTGCATGCTGGGCTGGATCGAGCTAACCGAGCTCTTCGCCATGAGTTGTACACCACCCGTTGGCACCTTACAGTGTTTGACGCTGTTGCACCCCTTTGTCCGATCTGGTGAGCTGCCGCGATCTGCGATCTACCCAGTCAGGACCGTGATGCCCCAGGGTGTCGGTTGGCCAGATGTGGGAGGCTACACTCCCGCACTTGGTCCTCTTTTACCACCTGGACGTCGGGTTCTACACCAGAGTGTTCACGGACCGCAGGCTACTGACGTGGAGGACTTCCCGTTGCGTCACTACCAGCTGTCAGGCTACACTACCTCCACAGTTCCTCCTGGGAATGTGTAGTCTTACTATTAGCATTAGATGCATTCGCCGCGAGCCTGCGTGCCGCCTATGATGTCTTTAGTCTTATGTACTGAACTCTATGCATGATCCCTTTTGTAAGATATGCCAACTACTATGTAGTATCTATCGTGCTCCTTTCATTATGCATGTTTCACCAAGAAGATTCTTGTCTTTGCAAATTCTCAATGCTGAACTACTGTTATATATAGCAGGATGGTTAGACCAGGGTGGTCGTGGTCGTGGTGACAACGCCCCCACCACCGCCTGAGTATATGGCTGGTATGATCCAAAAGTTCGAGCTGAACCGCCAGTTCATGGAGAATATGATGGCTCAGTTCTCGTGCCCAATATGAACTAGCAGCCAGCCCAATAAAACTCTGCAGGATTTCATACGCCTCAACCCAACCATGTACGCAGTCGACTCAGCCTCTGGATGCTGATGACTGGCTCCGTGACATCACCTATGAGATGGAGTCTGCTGATGTAGCCCCTGCAGCTATGTCACTTTGCTTCCTTCTTCTGAAGGGACCTGCTGCTCAATGGTTGGGACAGCCACAGGCGCACTCTGCCGGTTGGAGCGATCATCACCTGGCCAGACTTTAAGCTGCTTTCCGTGCCCGCTTCATCCCACAGGGAATCATGGACGGAAGAAGCGCGAATTCCGCAACCTCACCAAGGCAACAAAACTGTGGAAGCTTATCAGTGGAAGTTTCTGGACTTATCCCGCTATGTTGAAGAAGACATTGCAACTGATGCAGCAGACAGGAGAAGTTCCGTGATGGCCTTCAAGCTGACATCAAGCTCGCATGCTAGTGCATGACTTTCCCGATTTCGCCACCTTGGTGAACAAGGCCATCAATGTTGAACATGGTCTGCAGGAACACCAGAGCTCTCAAGGCGCAACCATGACACGGGCTCATCTTCGGGCCACACTCGCAGAAGCGTAAGATCTGGACCGAACAGCATGTACCGTCCAAATGCACCTGCTCCAAGGCAGTCTTATGCTGCACCGCGTCTGGCTCCTCCACCGCCCAGGCAGCCAAGACTTCCAGCTGCACCACCCCAAGCTCCTGCTCCCACCCCAATAATGGTCTGTGCTACAAGTGTGGTCAACCAGGTCACCTTGCCAGGAACTGCTATCAGAACAGAATCAACTGGCCCTTCCTGCAGCTGGCCGTGGAAGCAACCAGCCCCGCAACAACAATGCCAAGTCTATGGTCATGTTCATGCCAACCACGTTGATCTCAATAAAGCTCGAGACCAGCCTGCTACTGTGATGGGTACACTCTCGTAAATTCAGTACCGCATCCATTTTATTTGATACAGGTGCATCGCATTCATTCATGTCGGAGATTTTGCATGATTGCACGACATTAAATGTGAGGACATGAACGCTTCGCTATTAGTACACACCCCTGGGGGCCAATGTCGAACCTCCATGTTTTGCAAGGACGTCCCCGTTGAAATCGAAGGACTGGAATTCCTTGTCTCTCCCATTGCACTGAAGTTCTGTAGCATTGATCTCATTCTGGGAATGGAATGTTGAAAGCGCATACTGCTTCTATAGTTTGCGCCACTAAGACCGTCCATCTGCTACACCCTTCCGATGAAATAATAAGCTACAACGCTCGTTGGTTCAGAATGCCGAGGCAATGCTTTATGCGTTGAACGCATTGAACGCTGCACCACTCGAGGGCATTGAAAATATTCCCGTTGTTCGTGTTCCAAGACGTCTTTCCTGAAGAACTTCCAGGGATTCCCCCTGCTAGAGCTGTCGAATTCTCATCGACTTGAAACCAGGACCACTCCTATAGCCAAACGACCCTACAAGATGCCGCCGCATGAACTCATTGCGCTTAAGGAGGAAATCGACACATCTCTTCGCAGTGGTTTCATTCGCCCAGTTGCTCTCCTTGGGGAGCACCTTCCTCTTTGTCAAGAAGAAGGATGGGACAAAAACGATTGGTCCAAGACTACCGTCCTATTAACCAAGCTACCATTCAGAACAAATATCCTCTTCCTGGATCAATGATCTGTATGATCAACTAGTGGCTCATCAGTGTTCTCCAAACTCGACTTAAGGTTGGGATACCACCAGATCCGTGTTCGTGAATAGGATATCCCAAAGACCGCATTCGTGACTCGATATGGTTCATATGAGTACACTGTTATGTCATTCGGCTTAACCAATGCTCCAGCCACCTTTCTTGTTTGATGAACTATATCTTCATGGAATACCTCGACAAGTTCGTCGTGGTTTATCTGGATGAATTGCTTGTGTACTCCAAGAATAAAGAAAAATGCTGAACATCTTCGTCTTGTCCTGGAGAAGCTTCGAGAGCATCAACTCTATGTTAAGTATTCCAAGTGTGAATTCTGGTTCCCGAAGTAACTTATCTTGGGCATGTCATCTCCAAGGATGGTATTGCCGTCAAACCCGAGCGAGTTCAGGCTATTCTCGATTGGACCCTCGAAGAACGTCAAGCAAGTAGGAGTTTTCTCGGTTCGCCAGCTATTGCCGTCGATTCGTCGAGAACTTCTCCAAGATCGCCAGGCCTCTGACTAACCTATTGCATAAGGGCGTCAAGTACCAATGGACAGACAAATGAGGAAAGTTTCCAGGCACTCAAGGACAAGTGACTTCTGCCCCAGTGCTTGCTCACCTGATACTAAGAAGGACAATAAATAAATTAATTAGGTGGCTCAAACTTTACCAAAACAGCTAGGATTAATGCATTTTAATTATTATAAAAGTGGTGTGAGATCCATTTGACTCCAAACCAATTTTTGACAGTGGTAGAGGATGCCTAGTATTTATTGGAACAATTGCCATGTTCTACAAAAATCATTTTGAGGCCTAACGTGGATCATGAAGTGCTGAATTGCAACAGGACCTCTCCTATAAAGAGCATCCGGTCCGCATTCTCGACCAAGCTGAACACAGCACACGTCAGAAGGCAATCAAGTTCCTCAAGGTTCAGTGGTCAAATCATCTGAAGATGAGGCCACTTGGGAACGCGAGGATCGTCTTCGTGAAAAGATACCCCGCTTTCTTTCAGTCTTCCTCTTAATTCCGGGACGAGAATTCTTGATAGATGAGGAGAATTGTAACACCCCATGTCATTAGCCACAGTAATCACTTTGATAATGACAAGTCAGCATGTTTAACAGTGCATAATCATCATTAATCAATTGCATTTCAACTCCTAACTCAAATTCAAATTTAAATGAAAGTGGAAAATAAAAGTTATCCAACATAGAAACTAAAATGTTCAATAAATAGCAAATATTGCAGAGACCATTCTAAAATTGTAACCAACAATAAATAAATTAATTAGGTGCCTCAAACTTTACCTAAATAGCTAGGATTAATGCATTTTAATTTATAAAAGTGGTGTGAGATCCATTTGACTCCAAACCAATTTTTGACAGTGGTAGAGGATGCCTAGTATTTATTGGAACAATTGCCATGTTCTACAAAAATCATTTTAGGCCTAACTATTTACTAAACAGAGAAATGTGAATAAATAAAAGAAAAAGGCAAAAGAAAACAGAGAAAAAGAAAAAAAGGAAAAAACCCCGGCCCAACTGGGCCACGGCCACCAGGCCGGCCCATCTCCCCCCCCCATATGGCCTCCCCCAGGAGGCCACCGAACCCTAATCCCCCCCCACCGACACTTCCCCCCCCCCCACGGATCTCGATCGGGCGCCCGAACCGCGCTGACGCTGCCGCCGATTCCTGTCGCCACCACGCCGGCGCACCTCGCCGGACGCTATCGCCGTCGTCCTCCCCTGCGTCGCGCCGTCTCCGACCCCCTTCCCACACCCCACTGCCCTTTCCCCTACGGCCACCGTGAGCGCCCCTTCTCCTCCTCACTCCCTCGCGCCCGCACGCCGCTCGCTTCCGCCGTGGCTCGCCCGGCCGCCGCCCCGCACTCGCGGTCACCGCGCACGCCCATGGCCCCGCGCGCCGCTCCTGTCCGCTAGCCGCGCTCGCCCGCGTGCTCACCACAGCCACCGCCGCCATCCCGCTGCCCGCCTGCGCCCATGGCCGCGCCGCGCCTGGCCTCGACCTCCTGCAGCCAACCCCTCCCACGCGCGGCGCTGCTGCTTCTGCATCTGCTACTGCCGCTCGCCCGCTCGCCCCGCTCGCCGGCCGCCCGCACCTGTCGAGCTGCTCTGCTGCTTGCGAGGCCCCCCTAGAAGCCCCTGCGCACGCGCCTCCTCTGCTGCCACTGCTACCGTGATGTCCGTGCTGCGCCCCTGCTCGCGGTGCTCGCTGCGCCCCGGGCCCCCCCCCTCGCCGGACCTACCGCTCGCCCCGGGCCCCCCCTCGCCGCACTCCTCCCTCACGCTGGCCGGCCTCCACGGCCACTGGCCTCGCCCCGTCGCACTCCCTGCGGGCAAGCGCCCGCCCAGGCGCCCGTCGCCCTCCTGCCCGCAAACCCGCTAAGGCCCCTGTGCCTATGGCACGTGGGGCCCGCCCTGGAACGTTTTAAAGAAAAAATAAAAATAAAAATTAATTAATTAAGTAAATTAATTAACCTAACTATTTAGCTAGACTAATTAAACCTGATTAGTTGGTCTTAGTCTATGACATGCGGGACCCACGTGTCAGATTGTGCTGACGTCAGCATGATGTCATGCTGACGTCATCAACTACTGTTTCGGATAATTTTTTTTAAATTAATAATAATTTTAGAATTGATTAAAACTTTGAAAAATAATATAAAATAAACCGTAACTCGGATGAAAATACTTTGTACATGAAAGTTGCTCAGAACGACGAGACGAACCCGGTTACGCAACCCACATATCCGTGTGATGCCTCTAAATACCTGAACATGCAACCGTCCCCCTCCGGTCATCTGTCTAACAAATGTCCGAAACCGGGAAAACTTTCCCGGATGGGATCCCCCTTTCTCGGTAACGTGCAACCCCACGTTAGAACACACCCGGCACTGCATATTGTTATGTCATACTTTGTGTAGCATTGTTTGCTTTGTATTTACTGTTTCCTCCCCCCTCCTTCTCTCTCGATAGACGCTGAGACCGCTGACGACGCTGCCGTGAACGACTACTACGTCGACGACCCTTCTCTCTCGACACAGCTTCCAGGCAAGCCCCCCCCCCCTTGATCAACCTGATATCACCTATTCCTTCTCTCTACTGCTTGCATTAGAGTAGTGTAGCATGTTACTGCTTTCGGTTAAACCTATTCTGCGACATAGCCTGTCTTTGCTACTACTGTTGATACCTTACCTGCAATCCTAAATGCTTAGTATAGGTTGCTAGAATTACATCAGTGGCCCTACACTCTTGTCCGTCTGCCATGCTATACTACTGGGCCGTGATCACTTCGGGAGGTGATCACGGGTTTATATTATATACTATTACTACTTATGTTTCTGTTCGGAGATGGGGGCTGAAGGGGCAGGTGGTTCCATCCAGGTAGAGGTGGGCCTAGGTTCCCGACGGCCCCCGAGTGTTACTTTGTGGCGGAGCGACAGGGCAGGTTGTGACCACCTAGGAGACAGGTGGGCCTGGCCCTGGTCGGCGTCCGCGGTTATATCAATTAACACGCTTAACGAGATTGGGTATTTGATCTGAGTCTGGCTACGAGCCTATACGCACTAACCACCACGAGGGAACAGTTATGGGTACTCGACGTCGTGGTATCAGCCGAAGCCTCCTAGACGTCAGCGACTGAGCGGCGCGCGCCGGGTTGGACCGTGTAACGCAACTTCCTTTGTAATGGAGGTTGCTAGGTCTGCTCTTCGGCCGCCCACGCAACATGCAGGTGTGCAATGGGCGATGGGCCCAAACCCCTGCGCGCATAGTATTAGACCGGCGTCCTGACCTCTCTGTTAGGCCTAGGTAGGGCTGCGACGTGTTGTTCTTCCGAGGTCGGGTATGACCCAGGAAAGTGTGCTCGGCCAGAGGGATCGAGCGTGTTGGGTAATGTGGTGCACCCCTGCAGGGAAGTTTATCTATTCGAATAGTCGTGTCCCTCGGTAAAAGGATGACCCGGAGTTATACCTTGACCTTATGACAACTAGAACCGGATACTTAATAAAACACACCCTTTCAAGTGCCAGATACAACCCGGTGATCGCTCTCTCAGAGGGCGACGAGGAGAGGATCGTCGGCTAGGATTATGCTATGCGATGATACTTGGTGAACTTACCAGCTACTCTCTTCTATATGCTTCAAGATGGAGGCTACCAGAAGCGTAGTCTTCGATAGGACTAGCTATTCCCCTCTTATTCTGGCATTCTGCAGTTCAGTCCACAGATACTACCATTTCATTGATACATTGCATATGTAGTGTAGATCCTTGCTTGCGAGTACTTTGGATGAGTACTCACAGTTGCTCTGCTCCCCTTTTTCCCCTTTCTATACCCGGTTGTCGCAACCAGATGCCGGAGCCCAGGAGCCAGACGCCACCTTCGACGACCCCTACTACACCGAGGGTGCCTACTACTACGTGCAGGCCGCCGCCGATGACCAGGAGTAGTTAGGAGGATCGCAGGCAGGAGGCCTGCTCCTCTTCGATCTGTATCCCAGTTTGTGCTAGCCATCTTATGGCACCTTGTTTAAATTATGTCTGTACTCAGATATTGCTGCTTCCGCTGACTCGTCTATGATCGAGCACTTGTATTCGAGCCCTCGAGGCCCCTGGCTTGTATTATGATGCTTGTATGACTTATTTATTTTTAGAGTTGTGTTGTGATATCTTCCCGTGAGTCCCTGATCTTGATCGTACACATTTGCGTGTATGATTAGTGTATGATTGAATCGGGGGCGTCACAATGTGTGTCGTAAAAAAATTGGAATTATTCAGGGTTCATTTGGAAATTTTATACATTAAATTAGTTTTCTAGCCATTTCAAGTGCACAATTCAAAATTAAAGCACATGCACATGCTCTGGTGCACCAACATGGGTTGTAAAATTATATATGTGTCCATGGGTTTATGCTTATGTCCCATGCAAGAAATGAGGATGAATTTCGAACACCACGGCACCATGGCTCTCCGGCAAACATCGACGTACTTGCTTTTGTAATTCTAGTAAATCCAAAAGTCGTCCAAAATTCATGAAACTTGGCATGCTATCATGGAGCGGCATCAACATGCCGTGGTAAAATTTTTGTCCTATTTGGGGCAGGTTCGGGTCTAAGTTTCTCACAAACCAAAGCTTCTCACAACAAGTGTGATGGTTTCGGTAGGGAACGTTTCACCTTTCTGGACGAAACGATATCCGTTGCCTCTTCTTGATTTCAATTTTTTCCTAGTGTCAACATAGAACAACAGGAGTGTTGTGTTAATTTTTGGAATTTTTCGGGGTTCGTTTGGACATTTTTATATATTAATTGAGTTTTCAATGCATTTATGGGAATATTTCAAATTTGAACTACATGAACATGCTCTAATGCATCTAAATTGGTTGAAAATTCAAATCCATGTCCTTGGTTGCATGCTTAGGTCCCATGCAAGAAATGGGGATGAATTTTGAACACCACGGCACCGTGGCTCTCCGGCAAACGTCGACGTACTTGCTTTTGTAATTCTAGTAAGTCCAAAAGTAGTCCAAAATTCATGAAACTTGGCATGCTATCATGGAGCGGCATCAACATGCCGTGGTAAAATTTTTGTCCCATTTGGGGCAGGTTTTGGTATAAGCTTCTCACAAACCAGAGCTTCTCACAACAAGCCTGATGGTTTCGGTAGGGAACGTGCCACCTTTGGGGACGAAACAATATCCGTTGCCTCTTATTGCTTTCAAAAAATTTCTAGTGTCAACATAGAATAACAGGAGTGTTGTGTTAAGTTTTGGAATTTTTCGAGGTTCGTTTGGACATTTTTATACATTAATTGGGTTTTCTAGGCATTTTATGTGCATAATTCAAATTTGAAATACATGCACATGCTCCAGTGCATATAAATTGGTTGAAAATCAAATCCGTGTCCTTGGGTGCATGCTTAGGTGCCATGCAAGAAATAGGAATGAAATTCAAACATCTGGGCATCGTGGCTCGGCTGGAAAGATTGAGAAACTTGGTTTTTTAATTCCTGTAAATCCAAAACACGCCTGAAAATCATGAAACTTGGCATGGTGTCATGACATGGCACCAACATGCTGTGGTAATTTTTCTGTCCAATTTGCGAAGGCGCACACATTAACAATCAACAAAGTCATTTTGGAACAAGTGCTGTCACGTTACAAATCGGAAACACAACTATTATTGAAACCGTGGGCATTCTACTTACCAATTACGTGCCGCCACGCGTCCCCTTTTTTTATTGGCTAGGAGGTGCCGTGCGGGGTAGCTATTTGAGTAACGGGAGACGTGCGATCAGACCCCTACGCGTGCTCATCGGGAGGAGAGCCCTTTGACCTCTATCCGCAGCGCACCTCCCTCCCAACGTCTCCATTAATGGCGCCTGAGCCCCTGTTTCACGGCGTGGCTATGTCCCACTGGACTGAGATTTAAGAGAGAAAAATGAAAATCTGAAAAGAAAGTTTTGCACGGATCTTGATGTAAGATCCGACGGACCTATATAGCATCGACTGCGACTTATAGCAAGCATGATGAATATAAGGACGATGGCAGTGGATAATAATTGTCTTACATATTTAGGAACATAATTAAAAAAAGCCAAGAACACGTCTTGTTCCAAGAACCGTGCGCGCTCGTTATTACCATCGCCCACGCTTCTTTTAATTAGAATGTGTGCCCGTCTAGCGCACACACGTTGATCTGTCTAACTATTTCTGTTTTTTGTGGCTAATCACAAATAGTTCATCCGTGTGAAGTGTATGCGATCAATCGCAGACACTTTGATATGGCTGACCATTTGTGATCTGTTGCCTAATCGCAAAAAGTTAATCCTTCTGAAGCGTATACCCTCAATCGCACACACCTTTATGTAGCTGCCCGTTTCTGTTGTTCCGCCTCATCACAAACAGTTAATCCGAGTGAACTATATGCCATATATCGCACATGCCTTCATCTGGCTGCCCATTTCCGTTCTTCTTCCTCATCGCAAACAGTTCATTGAACTGAACCGTATGCCCTGCATCGCACACGCAACCAAAATCTGAACCGTGTTTGATGCATCCATCATCGCAAATGTTTTGTACCTTTTTTGACGGTTTTTTACACCACCGTTTGCGATTATTGCATCGCACACAGTTTCGTCGAAGGGTCTCTGATCGTAGTGTCGCGTTCGCAGCATCCTGCAGTAGTGTCTTTCCAATGTAATGATAAATTGCAATTGTTTCAATGACCAAGATCATAGTTTTTTGGTTTTCAATAAAGTTCTTGTTTCATACTTTTACCTTGTGAACGAATTATTACTTTAGCATAAGAAATTATATGACAATATATGTTGTTGGTCTAAAGATGATCATGATGCCTTCATGTCCATATTTTATTTTATAACCACCTATATCTCCAAACATGTGGACATGATTATCGATTTCGGTTTTCGCTTGAGGACAAGCGAGGTCTAAGCTTGGGGGAGTTGATACATCCATTTTGCATCATGCTTTTATATTGATATTTATTACATTATGAGCTGTTATTACACATTATGGTATAATACTTATGCTTTTTCCCTCTTATTTTACAAGGTTTACACAAAGAGGGAGAATGTCGGCAGCTGGAATTCTGGACCGAGAAGGAGAAAATCTGAGAGACCTATTCTGCACAACTCCAAAAGTCCTGAAAATGTACGGAGAATTATTTTGGAATAAAAAAAATTATTGGGCGAAGAAATACCAGAGGGGGACCCACCAGGTGGCCACAAGCTTGGGGGGCGCGCCCTACCCCCCTGGGCGCACCCTTAGGGCTTGTGGGCCCCCTGGCAGGTCTCTGGTGTCCATCTTCTGCTATATGAAGGGTTTTTACCTGGAAAAAATCATAAAGAAGCCTTCAGAAGGAAGCGCCACCGTCTCAAGGTGGAACCTGGGCAGAAGCAATCTAGGGCTCTGGCGGAGCTGTTCTGCCGGGGAAACTTCCCTCGGGGAGGGGGAAATCGAAGCCATCGTCATCACCAACGATCCTCTCATCGAGAGGGGGTCAAACTCCATCAACATCTTCACCAGCACCATCTCCTCTCAAACCCTAGTTCATCTTTTGTATTCAATCTTTGTCTCAAAACCTCAGATTGGTACCTGTGGGTTGCTAGTAGTGTGATTACTCCTTGTAGTTGATGCTAGTTGGTTTATTCGGTGGAAGATCATATGTTCATATCCTTAATGATATTCAATACCTCTCTGATTATGAACATGAATATGCTTTGTAAGTAATCATGTGAATTTGGTATTCGTTCGATATTTTGATGAGATGTATGTTCTCTTTCCTCTAGTGGTGTTATGTGAACATCGACTACATGACATTTTGCCATGATTTGGGCCTAGGGGAAGGCATTGGGAAGTAATAAGTAGATGATGGGTTGCTAGAGTGACAGAAGCTTAAACCCTAGTTTATGCGTTGCTTCATAAGGGGATGATTTGGATCCACATGTTTCATGCTATGGTTAGATTTATCTTAATTCTTCTTTCATAGTTGCGGATGCTTGTGAGAGGGGTTAATCATAAGTGGGAGGCTTGTCCAAGTAAGGACAGCACCCAAGCACTGGTCCACCCACATATCAAATTATCAAAGTAACGAACGCGAATCATATGAGCATGATGAAAACTAACTTGACAACAATTCCCATGTCTCCTCGGGAGCACTTTGCTTTATATAAGAGTTTGTCCAGGCTTATCCTTTGCTACAAAAAGGATTGGGCCACCTTGCTGCACCTTTGTTACACTTATTACTTGTTACCCGTTACGAATTATCTTATCACAAAACTATCTATTCACTGGTACCGTAAGGTGCTATACAAACGGGTTTTAACCCCTTTCCGCGACAGCATTTGGAACCGTCGCCTAGTGAGTGACTGTGATAGGGGGGTCCTTCGCACACGACCCAGAAACCATCGGGGATAGGCGAGCGGCTACTGACGATCACCACAGAATAAACGTATGAGAAGCTGCCCCAGTCCCACACGTTACATCTTGTCGTGGGAAAACACAACCACCTATGGGGCCATAGGCCCTTGTGGTTCGGCAGGGGGAAGGACGCATTGCACAAAGAGCGGACGGCGCGGGGCAGCGTGGCAGCGATCACACAGGACATTTTTACCCAGGTTCGGGCCGCTGCGAGGCGTAAAACCCTACTCCTGCTTTGGTGGATTGATGAGAGGACCGTGGTGGAGGCGCAACGCTCTAGCCCGGCAAGGTCGCCTCGGGGCGAGAGCAGCTACGCGCGTATGAGTGTACAGGGGTCCGAATCCTTTCTAAGGTTGCCATGGCCCTCCTTTTATAGATCAAGGGGTCACCACAATGGCAAATCAGTCATTGTGTACTGATTAGATAGCAAACAGTGCCATCATACCTAACTCTACAGATTGGACAGAGCGCGTTAAATGCACCGCTTAGTGTCACATCGTAGCCTAGCTCGGAAACCTTGCCGTGCCGTTTTGCCACCGTCTCGCTTGCCTGCGTGACACATTGCTGGACAAGTGTCATTTGGAGGTGATTTCCTCTGGGGATGGATGCCACGTGCCAAGTAACGGCCACTTAGCATCTTGGGGGCTCGACACCGCACCGATCGGTGACTTGCATTGCTGTGAGGTGGAGCGGTGGAGCCTTGGCGGGGTAATCCGCCCTCAGCGTCCCCGACAAGCCTGCCGGGGCAATCTCGAGACTTGTCTTCGGGGCAACCTCGTCCCCGCCAGGCTCGCCTGCCCGGCAGGGGAGGTTTTCCCATTGTGGTATTTTACTCCTTGGGTTGGTCTTGGTCTTCTTGATCCACCCTTTGATTCTTCAAAGAGCTGATCTCTTCTGCTTGGGCTTGTCCTGGATGACGCAATCTCGTTCTTGAGCCTGTGTACAGTCTGGGCAACATACCTGGGGTTTGTTGCACCGAGAGGAGCCCCCGGGCATGGCCTGAACGCGCTACCGAGCATTGTCGGGGTAGGACCTATCCAGTACACAGGCGGGGAAGCTGTAGTAGCTCACCCCTTTAGATCTTCTTTTCTTCTTCATTAATCTAAGCTTGAGTCAGTTTCTGGTTTGCCCACGCGTCGTGTAACGCCAATTGTAGTGGGGCCATCCTTGTAATGGCCCGTGAATGACTTTAACGCACGGGTGAGTAACTGCCAATTCACTCTTCCCACCACGCCCTTATCCTTGGCCACGTATGCTGCATTCATCGAGTGGGGTAGGTAACGGAGGCGCGTGGTGCGGGAGAGAGCGTCATGGCAGAGGCCCGGCCTTCTTGGGTTGGTGGAGCGGGACGACGAGTACCCGCCGAGGGATCAGCCCCCAACCCCAGCTCGCCTATAAAAAGGGACAAGGAGGAGCGGAGGTGCTCATCTACTCACATCTCCCCTCCATTCTTTGCCTCCCTCCTTGTTATGCTGAGGTGGATAGGCTGGGACGAGCCCCCGGGCCCTAGCTTGGGGTCGATGATGCCGAATGCTTGTGTAGATGCCCGAAGAGTGAGTCTGGTCAGGGGCTGAAAGGGATGCAGTGGTCGAGGTTGTGGGCGTCGAATCGCCCGCAGTGTCGGAGGCGCCGTGCTTCCACAGAATGATGAAACGCTCGCCTCCCCCACATGAGCCGGCTGTCCGGCGAGGGGCGCCAGCCCTTGTTGCAGGTCGCCAAGGCCCGTCGCCCTGCCGACGGGGCCCTTGGGGGTCCCGGCGTTTGGCTCGGGTGCAGCACTCGGGATCTTCGGTAATCCTGGTGCTATTCCTTCTGGCAGAGTCTGGGCAGACGCTGAAGATGGTGGCACCTTCCTGCCCTCCAAGGTGGGGAGCGGTGCTTTTTGCACGCCTTAGGGCATCAGGTCGGAGTACGATGGCACCGACGCCTTCGTCTCATACTGCCAGCCCGCTGCCTCATCTTTTCGCTCTTCCCCTCCCTCCCCGGCACCATCATCACCGGCCTCTTTAGGACGGTTGCTGGGGAGGGGGTCGCTCTCTTGGTGCCTTCGCCTCCTCCAGCAGTCTTCCAGCTGGGCTCCGGCAGTTCTTCCTACCGGTGCCTGCGCTGGGGCTTCTTGCTGGTCTCGGAGGTGGTGACCAGGGCACCGCCGAGCTGCTCATCCCGCACCTCTCCTTCGCAGCCTCGCCACTCTCAATCTTGTCAGGCTGCACCCGGCAAGCCCTAACAGGATCAGGCTGGGCTTCCGCTCAGGCACTCCTTTTGCCCTCTTCCTTTTTCACCACAGCGCCTAGGAGGAGACGGACAAGAACGGGATTACGGGGCACTTATCTTTTTTCAGTTTAAAATATGTAGGCATGGGCCAAACTTTAGTCTAAATAATGTAAATTTCCTTATCCATGTTTGTGTTCTGTAAGATCTGTACTTGATTATCAGCATATTAATGAAAAAGACAAACTTTGCCGGGCACTTGTGCATGTACTATCTCCATGCAGAGGTGAAATGCCTCTATACATTTAAGTAAACAAGTTTCTCCGGGAAGCTATCCAGCTGGTACCCTTAATTTGTTGCCGCGGGGCTAGGCCTGCCGGGCACAACCAAAAAAAAGGGACCAGCCCCCCGCCGAGCCCTTTTCGTCAAAGGCCACTGCGACCACCCTAACCGAAGCAGCATTCAAGTCAACAGGTAGGAGCACCTATGTTTCGAAGCTGGCGGGGTTTTCATATGCACAAGTTTGCAAATTATAGAACAAACATGGATAAGAAGGAACTTATCTGTTTGGCTTGCCGGGGATCATGACTTGGGCTCGTCTTCATTCCTTTTCTTCGGGAACAAGTCCACGGCAAGAATCCTGCAATTTAATGCAGAGGAACACAATGCCACATGCGCCCTCTTCTACATGATCATGCTATGCTTATGATATGCTTATGCATGCATGCAAGTTTTGGGGGGCCCCCAGCGCTTCATTTATTTTTCTGTTGCTCAGGGTCTACGCCTGGCTTTGTACAAAGGGTTACATGCAACTTCGGCAAAGCTTGTACAAAAGGGTGGCTGCCGGGCAGGGCCCGACAGCCGCGCCTTACTGGTAGAACTTAAGGAGATGCTCAATATTCCATGAGTTTTGCAATTGAATGCCATCTTCGGTCTCCAGACAGACTGTGCCAGGTCTGGTGACTCGTACTACCTGGTAAGGGCCTTCCCACTTCAGCGTCCACTTGTTTGCACCCTTGGCGGACTGAACGCGCCTAAGGACAAGGCCGCCTTCCTCAAAACTCCAGGCATGAACCCTGCAGCTGTGATAGCGACGCAGGGCTTGCTGGTAGCGTGCAGCACGCGTAGCAGCCCAGAGACGGTTCTCCTCAAGTAGCACAGCATCGTCACGCCGGTGTTGTTCCTGCGCTACTTCATCGTAGGCAAGCACTCAAGGAGACCCGTATATGAGTTCCATGGGGATAACTACTTCTGCCCCATAGACTAGGGAGAAGGGAGTCTGCCCGGTAGCTCGATTTGGTGTCGTACGGAGGGACCAAAGAACCACAAGCAGCTCGTCGATCCATCGTCTGCCGCACTTCTGCAGTCTATCGAAAGTTCTTGTCTTGAGACCTCGCAGCACTTCAGCGTTCGCCCTCTCAGCTTGTCCATTGCTTCTGGGATGGGCCACAGAGGCAAATGAAATCTTGCTTCCGAGGGCATGAACGTATTGCATGAAGGCGCGGCTTGTGAATTGGGTGCCATTGTCGGTGATGATTCGGGCAGGTACCCCGAAGCGGCACACCAATCCTTTCAAGAACTTGATAGCTGACTGCGCGGTCACCTTTCTCACGGGCTCCACCTCCGGCCACTTTGTAAACTTGTCGATTGTGACGAACAAGAATTCAAAGCCCTCGGTAGCACGGGGGAAGGGACCTAGGATGTCGAGCCCCCAGACTGAAAATGGCCATGACAAAGGGATTGTTTGGAGAGCTTGAGCAGGCTGATGGATATTCTTGGAGTGGAACTGGCAGGCTTCACACTTGGTGACTAGCTCAATTGCATCTTGGAAGGCAATGGGCCAGTAGAAACCTTGCCGGAAAGCTTTCCCAACCAAGGCCCTTGATCCGATGTGGGAGCCACACATACCCTTGTGTATTTCTGCCAGCAGTTCCTTTCCTTCTTCCCCGCAAATGCACTTCAATTTCACACCGTTGGGCCTTCTTCTGTATAGTGTGTCATCAATGAACTGATACATACTAGCCCTCCGGGCTACTCTTTCAGCTTCTTCTTGTTCTTCGGGAAGTTCTCTTGTTTGGAGGAAACAAACAATGTGCCGTGCCCAAGTTGGAGCCCGGGGCTCGGCAACAAGGACTAGCGGCACCTCCTCGTCAATAGGAGCGCACGCCTCGACCGCGAAGACTGGTAATTCGGCGGGAGGGTGCAGCTCACTGGTCGAAGGGGAGTTGTTCCCGCCAAGCCTTCTGCCGGGGGCTTCGGAAAACTCTGCCGGGAGAGGCTTGGCGGAGTTCAATTTCCTCCTCTTGCTGGCCATTGTTGCCGGGGATACGGAGGCTTGAGTCAGATGGAGAACAAAAGTCCCTGGTTCCACAGGGAGTTTTTGCGCAGGGCACTTTGACAGATGATCAGCAATGTTGTTTTCTGCACGTGGTACGTGCTCTCTTTGCAATCCGTCAAAGCGCTCCTCCAACTTTCTCACTTCCTCGACGTATGCCTCCATCAATGGGCATTGGTAGTCCTTGTTGATCTATCTCACCACAAGTTGTGAGTCTCCACGGACGATCAGCTTCTTGATTCCCAACTCTGTCGCAATCCTGAGCTCGGCAAGGAGCCCTTCATACTCTGCAGTATTGTTGGTAGCCTCCTCCCGGGGGAAATGCATTTGAACGATGTACTTAAGGTGCTCCCCAATGGGAGCAACGAGAAGCACGCCAACTCCTGCACCCTGTAGGGAGAAGGCGCCATCAAAATACATAATCCATTCTTGGGGCTCTCCCTTGCCGGGGATAACTGTTCCCAGTGCTTCCTCATCAGGGGTTGGCGCCCACTCTTCAATGAACTCTGCCAGTGCTCTGCTTTGAATAGTTGACGTGCTTTCAAACCTCCGACCAAAGCTGGATAACTCCAAAGCCCATTCCACGATCCTGCCAGTAGCCTCGGGGTTTTGGAGTATGCGTTGCAAGGGGAAGCAGGTGACAACCGCGATCTCGTGGGCTTGGAAGTAGTGACGCAGTTTCCTTGAGGCCATGACGAGGCCAAAAATTAACTTTAGCACGCCAGAGTACCTCGACCTAGCCCCCTGCAGTAGGGAGCTGACGAAGTACACTGGGTGCTGCACCACCTTCTTCCTTGCCGTGATCTTGGCACTGTCTCTGCTGCTTTGCTCTTCTTTGTCTTGAACTGCATCTGATCTTGCCGGGACCGGTTCAGTTTCCTCTCCAGAGGGGACGGTGGCGGCGGTTGCTGCTTCATCTACCTCCCGCTGTGCCACCAGTTCTTCTCTAACCAATTGATT
Source organism: Thinopyrum elongatum (assembly GCA_011799875.1). Taxonomy (NCBI): domain Eukaryota; kingdom Viridiplantae; phylum Streptophyta; class Magnoliopsida; order Poales; family Poaceae; genus Thinopyrum; species Thinopyrum elongatum. Next base: position 491,950,433 of record CM022300.1, read on the forward strand.
GGTCGCTGCTAAATATAGCAGCAACGGCTCTTGTGGTTTAGGAGCGACTAAGGTGGGAACAGAGGAAAGGTAGGCCTTCAAATCTTGTAGTGCAACGTCTGCCTCCGGGGTCCACTCCACGGGCCCTGCCTTTTTCAAGATTTTGAAAAATGGCAAGGTGCGTTCAGCGGACTTGGAAATGAACCTGCTCAGCGCGGCAACACATCCAGTCAAACGCCTCACGTCCTTGACTATCTTTGGTGCCTGAATTTGCTCGATAGCCTTGATCTTATCGGGGTTGGCTCTATCCCCCGGTGGGACACAAAAAAGCCAAGTAGCTTGCCGGAAAGAACGCCAAACACACACTTCTCCGGGTTCAGCTTCAAATTGAGCCTGCGCAGATTTGCGAAGGTCTCTTCCAAATCCTAAATGAGAGTCATTCTATCCTTGGTTTTGACCACAATATCATCCATGTAGGCTTCAACATTTCTGTGCAACTGGGACTCAAAGCCAATCTATACTGCTCTTGCAAAAGTGGATCCAGCGCTCTTCAACCTGAAGGGCATCCGTACAAAACTGTATGTGCCACATGGAGTTATGAACGCGGTTTTTTCTTCGTCGTCCTTGGACATGAAGATCTGATGGTATCTAGAGTAGGCATCCAGGAAGGAGAGCAAGTCGCATCCAGAGGTGGAATCCACAATCTGGTCGGTGCGTGGCAAGGGGAATGGGTCCTTCGGGCATGCTTTGTTAAGATTCGTGAAATCTATGCAAAGCCTCCATTTACCATTTGCCTTGCGCACCACCACTGGGTTTGCTAACCACGTTGGATGCAATACTCCTCTGACCAATCCAGCTGCCTCAAGTTTCTTGATCTCCTAGGCAATAAACTGCTGCCGCTCCAAAGCTTGCTTCCGGACCTTCTGCTTGACGGGCCGGGCATCGGGGCAGACAGCAAGGTGGTGCTCGATTACCTCCCTAGGAACGCCGGGGATGTCAGATGGTTGCCAAGCAAACACATCGACATTCGCCCGCAGGAAGGCAACGAGCACGCTTTCCTATTTGTCATCGAGGGTGGCACTGATGGTAAATGTACCACCAGCGCCAGCCAGCCCTGCCGGGACCTTTTTCACATATGGTGCGGCAGCCTTGGACCTCTTGCTATTGGAACTCTCCGGCAAGTCATCAACAGGCGCAGTGCACTCCGGAGAGGCACGCTTCTCGGATTCCTCGCTGGCATCCTTGCTTCCCTTCTTCTTTTTCTTGCTTTCCTTGGCGGGAGCAGCGGCTTCCGCAGCTTCTGCAGCAACTGCCTCCCGATACATCTTGTCCACGCATATGATTGCGTCTTTCTTGTCTGCTGGGATAGAAATAACGCCCATTGGTCCTGGCATCTTCAAAGTGTTGTAGGCATAGTGGGATGCCACCATGAATTTGGCCAGGCCAGGACGACCAAGGATTCCATTGTACGGCAGGGGGAGGTCAACCACATCAAACACGATCTTATCAGTCCGGTAGTTCAACTCCCCCCAAATGTTACCCGCAGTGTGATCTTCCCTTAGGATGACTCCTGCCGGGGTTGATCCCTTGGAATGTACCAGTAACCTTGAGCTCTTCATCTGCTATCTGGAGTTTGCTGACGACCTTTGGAGAAATCAGATTCATCTCGGCCCCACCGTCAACTAAAATCTTTGTGACCTTGAGGTTGCGGATTGTTGGTGAAACCAACAACGGCAAGCACCCCACCGCGGTAGTGTGGTCAAGGTGATCCTCCTCATCAAAGACGATGGGCGTGCGGGACCACTTGAGTGGCTTTTGAGAATCTGCTGCTGGCTCCACGACATTGACCTCACACGCCCACCTTTTAAGTTGGCGGTGAGAGGACTGCAGAGATGCACCCCCGTCAATGCATAGGGCGTCAATAGCTTTCTGGAATTCCTGCTCGCTGGTTTCCTCTTCATCCCCTTCATCACTTCTGTCCTCACAATCCTTCTTCTCACAGCCCTTGGCAGGTTTCCCTTGATACTGAGGAGCCTAGCTGGGGTGACCTGTTTTGCCACTTCGGCCCTTCCCGCCAGCGCCATCTTGGTTTTTCTCCTTATCATGCTTCTCGTACTCAGCCCTCTGCTTCTTGACAAGCTGCTCAACCTGATGACACTCCTGGAGATCATGGCCCTTGGTCCGATGGATCTTGCAGTACGGCCCATCACTCTTCCAAGCTTTCTCGGCAGCCGCAGCTTCCCAGCAATCAGTGCACGTGGCAGCTTCCTTGCCGGGGACCTCGGCCTTGTCCTTCTTGCCGGTACTAGGTGCGCTCGATCCTTCAACGGTCATCACCACTTTATCATTGCGCTTCTGGTTGCGCTTCTTGCTCTTCTTCTTCCGGCTGGTGGCGTCGTCGTCGTTTTCTGAGTCGATGTTGACGCCATTTTCTTCACCTGGGAGTCGTCTCCCCTCTTCTACTCGGGCACACTTATCCACTAGAGTGTATAGCTTGTTCACAGTCTTGGGCAAACGAACATTCATTTTAGAACATATCCGGCGGTTGCGCACGTTGGACTGGAACGCGGCTATCACAGCTGTCTGGTGGATGTCGGGGATGTTCCTGTGCACCCGGCTGAACCTCTGCATGTACTTCCGCAGGCTCTCTCCTTTCTTCTGCGGGAGTAGCTGTAAGTCGCTAGGCCGTCCTGGTTCTTGGTGGCCGCCCGTGAAGGCGCCAACAAACTCATGGCACAAGTCAGCCCAGGTCGAAATGGAATTCTCTGGCAAGTGCATCAACCAAGACCTCACATTTGGCTTGAGTGCCAAGGGGAAGTAGTTGGCGAACACCTTCTCATCTCTTCCCCCAGCAGCTTGAACAGCAATGGTGTAGATGCTCAAGAACTCTGCCGGGTTCAGTCTTCCATCATACTTCTCTGGTATTTCTAGCTTGAACGTGCGGGCAAATGGCCAACGGACTTGTCGCAGCTCACGAGTGAAGGCGGGGCACCCAACCCCGAAAGGTAGGCACCCACCCCCACCGGGCGTAGGCTCGTCGATGTCAGAGCCATTGCGCCTATCGGACCAGTGTTGGGTTTTGCGGCGTCGTTCGATGGTGACGCGCGGTTCTCCACCCCCCCCCCGCCTGTCTTCCAGGACTCGCTGCTGTTCTCGTCGTGCTCAAGGGTCGGACAAGGCCATCGATACGTCGTCGGGTTCTTGGTTGCGTTGCTCTAGCCGTGGCCTCTGTGCTGGCTGCCATGGAGGGGATTGCACCGTGGGGGTGGCCCCTTTGGTACGGCCAGCAGCTCGGGCCGTTGCCGCCGCCTGTGGAGGCTGTGACGGGACTGCTCGTTGCGATCCTCCCACCTCGGTGAAACCAATCAAGCTCTGAATGGTGGCTCTCCACTCATCCATCTGATCAGCCGCCGGCGGAAATCTCAACAGGAGTTGGGCCCGTGCCATGGCCTCTGAAGCAGTGCTCGGCAAGGAGGACGACGTAGACAGTAGCGTCGCCTGGCTTCTGATGGTGCCAGTAGTAGCCGCGCCGTGCTCCTGTCACCGTGAGCCAGTCACCAGGGCGGTGTGGAGGCGGGGTGGATGTGCTTGGGGATCAGCGGCTCCGTTAGGCGCATCAGCTTGGCCAGCCCGTCCTGGGGGTGACGCATGTACTACGGCCACATCTGCAGCGGGGGCGACCGGAGGATTGCGGTTCGCCCCAAGGCGAGCATCACCGCTGTGGCCGCGTCCTTCGGCGGGGTGGAGAGGCACGGATGGAATGATCTCTCCTCCCGCACCTTGCGGAGCATGGCCGTCGGGATTTTGTTGGCGCTGTCCTTCTCCGGTGCCTCCTGCTCCCGTTTCGGCTACGGGGGAGGTGGTGATGATGCCGCCTGCGCCGGTCATGTCCCCCGCAGCGTCCACGTCCCTGTGCGCCCCCGTAGCCCCCCACGGCGTCGGCAGCCGCGTATGGAGGGGCCTTCGAGGCGGACGGGTGAGCTGCGGCGCCGGTTTTCTTCTTGGGCGCCATGGATGATGAAGAAGGCGATGATGAAGATGACGCGCTGCGTACGCTCTCGGGTTCGCGCAAGCGCTTCCCCCTACCTGGTGCGCCAAAGATGTCGTGGGAAAACATGGCCACCTATGGGGCCATAGGCCCCTTGTGGTTCGGCAGGGGGAAGGACGCATTGCACAAAGAGCGGAGGGCGCGGGGCAGCACGGCAGAGATCACACGGGCAGTTTTTACCCAGGTTCTGGCCGCCGCGAGGCGTAAAACCCTACTCCTGCTTTGGTGGATTGATGAGAGGACCGTGGTGGAGGCGCAGCGCTCTAGCCCAGCAAGGTCGCCTCGAGGCGAGAGCAGCTACGCGCGTATGAGTGTACAGGGGTCCGAATCCTTTCTAAGGTTGCCATGGCCCTCCTTTTATAGATCAAGGGGTCACCACAATGGCAAATCAGTCATTGTGTACTGATTAGATAGCAAACAGTGCCATCATACCTACTCTGCAGACTAGATAGAGCGCATTAAATGCGCCGCTTAGTGTCACATCGTAGCCTAGCCCGGCAAGCCTTGTCGTGCCATTTTGCCACCTTCTCGCCTGCCTGCATAACACGTCGCTAGACGAGTGTCGTTTGGAGGTGATTTCTGGGGATGGCTGCCACGTGCCAAGTAACGGCCACTTAGCATCTTGGGGGCTCGACACCGCACCGATCGGTGACTTGCATTGCTGTGAGCTGGAGCGGTGGAGCCTTGGCGGGGTAATCCGCCCTCAGCGTCCCCGGCAAGCCTGTCGGGGCAATCTTGAGACTTGTCTTCGGGGCAACCTCGTCCCCGCCAGGCTCGCCTGCCCGGCGGGGGAGGTTTTCCCATTGCTGTAATTTACTCCTTGGGTTGGTCTTGGTCTTCTTGATCCGCCCTTTGATTCTTCAAAGAGCTGATCTCTTCTGCTTGGGCTTGTCCTGGATGCCGCAATCTCATTCTTGAGCCTGTGTGCAGTCTGGGTAACATACCTGGGGTTTGTTGCACCGACACATCTCGACGTTACATTTCTTATCAGAGAGACATCCCAAACGATTACGCCGCTATAGTCATGTGAAAAAGGTGCACATCAACATTTAATCTACCGATATGTTTGTGATATGTACGTTATCGCACACGGTTCAAGAATGTAAAATGTGTGCGGTGCCTCTACTAACGCCAACGTGTCCATTTTCATAACTGTGTGCGATTGGTATTGCTATCACACACGCACACTTGTTTGAAACATTTGTCGTATTACCATGAATCGCACACACATATGAGACGAAACCGTGTGTGTGTCCGTCTGGCATCGCAAACGTTTCACGTCACTGGTACACGTCGGTGCTATACAAACGGTTTTTAACCCCTTTCCGCGACGGCATTTGGAACCTTCGCCAAGTGAGTGTGGGCTATAGGGGGGTCCTTCCCACACGACCCAGAAATCATCGGGGATAGGGAGCCAAGATGCATATACATTACTCCTACTCATTTGTGCTCGCATTGCCATCGTAGTCGGTATTCTGTGGTGCTCCGTTTACGATGTGCGGCCCATCACAAATGGTTCACTATTATAGAACGTGTATGATAAGCATACAATCACACACATTCGCTTTTCCCAAACCGTATGCGATAACTAATTAAGAAGATTAGCTAATCGTCGTACGAGTGTCGGACAGGATTACAAAACATCGGACCATCGTAACATCATCGTACACGACAACTATCGCACGCGCTATTCTGTGGTGCAATGTTTACGATGCATACTTCATCTGAAATAGTTCATGGTTGCGAATCATGTATGATAAGGCAACTATCACAAACGTTTAGTTTACCCGCACCGTTTGTGATATTGTCTGACATCGCACACGCTTTGCAAACGGCAACTATGTGCACGCTTGCACATGTTTCCTCTCCGTGAACCATGTCAGATTATGTTGTATATCGCAAACGTTTGTGTTTTACCAACCGTGTGTGCCGTAACGACCTGGAGAGCGTAATTTCACCGTAATTTAATTGCTGCTATTTCAAATTGTACCGGATTTGAATTTGAATTTGAATGTATGCTATAGCTTTATTCATATCCATCAGGTTCAAACAACCAATGCATTATTCGATTCATAGGTACATATGTTCAAGAATTACATAAGAACCAAATAAAGAATGATGAACCACAGTTGTATACTTGTACTATTAAAGACGGTAAAGAAAGAGGGGAAATACATTCTGGTTGCTGAACAAGGTGAAGCGGAATGCCCATATTGTGCCCTCCTCCATGCAGAATGCACGCACGACTCTAGTCCAACCCCTTGTGATGGCCCACTGCCCATCCTTCACGGTCTTCATGAAAACATCTAGATAATCATCGTGTTCTGGTAGAAATACTTTAACCTTTGCATGCCCACCAATCATGTAGTTTGAGAGGTAATCTTGAGTAAACTGCTTTGGCAACCATTGCAAAGGAAAAAGATTCAAACATTGTCATCTAACACAACTCATTATGGGCAGTAAAAAGAAGGCTGCAGAGTTCTTACTTACCATCCTGCAGTTCGCTGTTACCTTGGATAAAGTGTAAACAAATAGTTTAATTGCCATCTTTTGACCAATTTTACTAACAATCTTTATCAGCTTCCTCACTTGATGCTGGTTCATCGATATCTCATTGCCCCATACGCAGAAAGGGTCGAAGCGCGGATCTTTAACAATGATATATGTACCTAAAAGCACCAAGTTAATATTAGAAGCTAAACAGCAATTGCACAATGATGTAGTACAACACTCTTTTATAATATCTTATAACATCGAATATACTCACATATTAGATGAATTAACATCTTATATTATGGGCCGGTAGGAGTTTATTGCATTCTTACAAATTATCGGCTGATTAACTGCTGCTGTATCCATGGGTTAGAGTTAGTTTGAGCTAGTTCGGGCTCAAATAGCCCTAAAGTATATCCAAACATGAGGGCTAGTTTGAGCTAGTTGCATCTAACCCACCCAAAAAAACTATCCAACCCAAGAGGTGCTAATTGGAGCTAGTTCTCCTAGTGCATTTATTGTCAATCTAACCCTGTCATCCAAACACCTCTTTGGATGGAGTTAGTTCAGGGCCAGTCATGAGCTAGAAACTAACTCTAACCTCTAACTAAGTTGAGTATCCAAACAGGGCTGTGTTGTTGTTGTTGTTGTTGCTGCTGCTGCTCTTCTACGTATATCTAGACATCATCAGAACATTAAGGTAACACTCTTCCTTGTTGCTATGTAGCCTAGGATTGCATATTTAGACATTAAGTACAGTGCATGTTGCTATGTAGCCTCAGATATATTACATATGGCCCTAGTTAACCTAACGATAAATGGGTTACAGATATATTCAGTTAAAAGTCCGATTCACCGATTAGTCCCTTATCAGCCCCCGGCCTATATGGTACCAGCTACCGATATCTTGAACAGTGAGTATATATAAGCCATGGGATGAAACTAACCTCGATGGAAAACAGCAGTCGTTCCCAAAATTGTCCTGTGTAGGTACATCGAGAGGCATGTTAAGCACAACAGGCTAAACATCAACCAAAATTATCCATGGCACACAAAATAATCTCCAAAAGATAGCTTCAATGTGCAGGTTTAAGCACGCTAGTAAAGCAAAACAAGTGGAAAGGTGTGTTAACTGCAACAGGCTTAACATTTAACAACTAGCAAACATAGTCATTCAAACTGGTATTGTGCCGTTCTAAGTACACTGGTTATTGTTAAATAAAAATGGAAAGGCGTGTTAACTACAAGATGCAGCAACCAAATGTAGTCATTCATAGTGGTATTTTAGTACCTGGTACTGATGAAATTGAACTGCACAGTTCATACTTGCACATATAGAACATCACGTTGTGAATAACTGGAATAAACAAGGCATACCACGAACAACCAAAGATAGCATTTGAAACTGGACATATGCTAACTACAAACAACCGAACAATCAAAAAACTTTAAAAGAGGCATATGCTAGCTATAACAGGCTTAACAGCAAGCAAATATATGCACTCATATCGGTATGTTTAAAACTAGATTGATGAAATGTACTGCACAGTAAATAATTGCACATATAGGGCATCACATTGTGAACAACTGAAATAAACAAGGCATACTACAAACAACCAAATATAGCAATTAAAACTGGACATATTCTCACTACACTACAAAAGGGACTCGACAAAACAAATCATGGGTTTCCCCCTGTGAAGAGGCACGGCAAAACAAATCATAGGTTTCCTCACTTGTCACAGATGGGCTCGTTCCCGTGGGAAGAGCACGGACCCTGGATGCGCTCCATGTTGTCGCAGATGGGCTCCTTCCCCTTGGAAGAGCACGGCTGTAGGGTGCCCTCCCTGATGTCGCAGACGGGCTCTTTCCCCTTGGAAGAGCAGATGGGCTCTTTCCCCTTGGAAGAGCCGGAGAGGGTGCCCTCCTCGGGGTCGCCGTCGATGAGGTCTGACTTGGAAGCTGTGGATCCCAAGCCAGCGTCACAGACCGTGTCCTTCAGAAATGACAAAAGGGGCTCGATGGCGATGTAGGATGGCAAATTGTTGACAGCGAGCCAGAGGAGATCAGCGGCGGGGCCATGGATGAGATCGACGGCGGTTGAACCCGAGGGGTTGGGGGTGGGCCACTTAACCTGTGACATAGCCTACCACAGGCCGTCGCTGTTGATGACCTCAATGTCGTAGCCGGCGTCCGCGGCATACCCGCATACTCTAGCCCGCTGATTGAGTGCCTGCGGCCAGTAATGGTCGTCAGCTTCCTCGGCGACGTCGGGCGAAGAGACCGCGATACACCTCTTTTGGGCCAGTCGCTCCTTGAGCTCCACGGGAAGAGTAGCCGGGCTTAGGCTGCGACTCTCTGGAGTGGGGGATGGGGATGGGGATCTGTGGGAAAGGGCGTTTGGCAGGCATCATCTAAGAAACTCAGGGCGGCCTGGGTATGGAGATCGGTGGGTAAGCTGCACGGGCAAACCGGCATATGTTGATAATGGAGGCCTGGCGGCGGCGGCGGCGGGGGACCTTGTTAAGGTTTCAAGTGAGGGAGGGGGGTGTGTGTGTGCGTGCCCGACGAGGTTTTGGTGTGTGTGTGTGTGTGTGAGGGGGGGGGCGGGGGGTGTGTTTGAGGAAATGACGCGGGTACTGAAAATTTTACTACGCGGGAGTCAGACGCGGGAGTGAAATGCCGGGGCTATTGAAAATTTTGATGATGGTGTATCGCACACGGTTCGGAGATAACAACAGTGTGTTATGAAACAGAAAAACCCTTGAGGCGGGCAGATATTTTTGAGGGATGCAGGCGGGATTGGGAACAAGAAGCATCACACATGGTCGAAACACAATAACTGTGTGTTATCAAACAGAAAAAATCTGCAGGCGGGTAGATATTTTTGAGAGGGGAAGCCTCGTGGAGGCCGATGTACTATGCGGATGTGTGCGTGACAGGGGCACCAGCATGGTACACGGTTAGTTTGAGTGAACCGTGTCTGTTGCGTCATCCGACTTGTCTAATGTTCATAAATTTGGCGAAAAATGACGCGGGAGAGGGTCAGAACACGAACACGCTTGCATGTGGACCAAATTTATGTATGAAAAGGGTGGTTTGATGTTCAAATACCAAATGCAACTTTGATGTGGCACCTATCTTGCAAAGCGCACGGTATTGCTTGCCCCCCTTGTGTCAGCACGAAGGGAATCCTAAGCTATGAATGCAAGCCCCCCCCCCCAACCGAGGTTCACCTAGAAAAGTGTGAAGTAGCTAGCATCCCCCCTCGTGTCGGCACGAAGGGAATCCTAAGCTATGAATGCATGCCCCCTCCCAACCGAGGTTCGCCTAGCAAAGTGCAAAGTAGCAACCCCCCCCCCCCCCCCCACACACACACAATTTCAGTCGGTGGGCCAGAGAGGCATCTCACAAAGATGGATTGTAAAGCGGACCAAGAATAATCCACCTTGGTCGTACAACCTCTCTCTTGTTGTTGGTCAAAGTGATGGCCGTCCATGCGACCCCGGAGATGGGCTAGCTCGCCAATAATCACGCAAGTAGCTAGTCCCCGAAGACAACCATTGCATGCGTGTGGCCCAAACATATGTATGGAGAGGTGTCTTTTTGAATACACAATGGAACAACTTTGATGTGGCACCGTGATTTCGAACTAGAAATCCCCACACTGAGTGAGGGTTAGGTTGACGATGCATATGTATGTTAAACCACACTTCAAGCCGACGACGGGGATTCATGCATGCATGCGTGCATAGTATATGCGCTCAAACTTAATTAGGTCTGAATCTCACGATGACCTATACTATGATAACACGAACCAAAGGAAGAATCTGCCATGGTAACCAATCTTGTTGTCGGTCAAGGTGATCATGGATGTCCACACGGGCCCATGAATATATAGGCTTGTCGCCGATAACCACGCGAGGGAGTGTACCATTCGAAGACAACCACTACATGCATATGTATGGGGGTGATGCGTGCATGCATGTTTGAATACCATTTCACAACATTGTTGTGGCGCGTGCGTCGAAAATCGTACAGTCCCCACACAGAGCGAGATCGGTTCATGACGTGTCGTTGTACTAGCCACTTCTAATCGATGGGAGGGATTCATGCATACACATGCATGTGTGTGTGTGCTCAAACTGTATCAGGTCATCCAAGAGCATGACCTATATATATACCGTATTACAAGCAAAAAAATAATCCCCTCCTAAGTCAAATTAACCTCTCTCGTTGTCAGGCAAAAAGTAGTGATGGACCAAGCAGGCCCACAGATGGAAAGCATCGATATCGCTGATAATCGCTTGAGTGGGTGAGAGAGGACAACCACCATCACTTTGCATGTGGGCCAAACATATGTTGAATACCCAAAATGCACAACTTTGATGTGCCACATGCCTCAAAAACCGTAAACCCCCAACACAGAGCGAGGTTCATGAAGCGTACTACATATGATGGCCCCCTTCCCCCTCTTCGACGCATACTATATGCTCCTACCGTAATACAACCCAAAAAGAATCCTCCTCGATGGTGAAATTAATTAACCTCTCCCGATGTAGGTCAAAGTGATGCATGCATCGATGATGGCCTCGTGGGCCCACAGATGGAAGCGTCACACGTGAGTGTCCTAGCTAGGATAACCACCGCCTGCATGCATGTGGCCCAGGTGTTGTGTGATGTTTGAATAGCCAATTTCACAACTTTGATGTGGCACGTGCCTCGGAAACCAAAAAGTCCCGACACTGAGTGAGGTGTACTTGTTCACGGACGCGTACGTATAGTATATATATATATATATGCTAGTCCCCTCCCACCTCTTTGACGCGTACTATATACCACCATAACACAAACAAAAAAGATTCTACCTTGCTGGTCAAATTAACCTCACTGCTGGCTGTTCGTCAAAGTGATGGATGACGACCTCGCGGGCCCACAGAAAGCGTCACACGCGAGTATCGAGTGTCGTGTAGGACAACCATGCATCGACTACATGTGGCCAAAACATGTATGTATGAAAGGGTTATGTAATGTTTTAAATAACGAATTCACGACTCTGATGTGGCACCTGCCTAACAAAACGGCCAACCCACACGGTGGCTCAGAACTCGTAGTGTACTGCAAGCCACCCGCCACCCCCCAGACGCACACACCCACACACACACACCGCGAATCCACCGCAACTACGATGCATGTTAAATTATCCCACGGTGAACATATGTTACCAAAGGAGGGACGTTTTAATTTTGAAAAAAAACAGAGATCATTAAGACATTTTAGTACATTAATTGATTGATTTTCTACGGGTATAATGTGCAAAAATCAAATTTGAGCTACATGCACACGTGACAGTGCACCTAAATGGATTGCAAAAACACATGTGCCTCACTGGGTGCATGTTTACTCCCCGTGCAAGAAATTTCAAACATTGAGAATCTTGATTTTTAAATTCTAGTACATCCAAAACTTATTTGAAGTTCATGAAACTTATCGTGTTGTCATATGGACACCAATACAAAGTGGCATTGTACTTTTTTTGTCAAATTTGAGACCATTTTTTATGTAATCTTTATCTAATTACAAACGGGAGATTATTAATAATTGGGAACCAATATCCCAAACGGATTATTTATTCGAACCGTGAGCGTTAGATCAACAATGGATACGTGCCATGCTTCGGTTAAGCAATAAAGCGGCAGCATTAATCATCCAAATAGAAAAACAATATACGTGCCGCCACGCGACCCGTGTGCCGTGCGAGCAGGCGTGAGTTGACGGGATGCATGCGAGCAGTCCGCCGAGCAGGCAGACCGGGAGGCGTGCATGCAGGTGTGTGAATTGATGGAGGCGTGCTCGCTGCGAGTGTCATCGGGAGGCGTGTGAGTAGCTGTGTGAAACGATGGTAGGCATGCCAGCAGTCCGGTGTGCAGGCTCACCGGGAGGCGAGCCAGCGGTTTGACCGCCGCCCGCCTCTCTCCCACTACTCCATATTAATGGTGCGCCCGAGCGGCCGCACCCCCCATCCTCGCCACACACACAATCCTCTCTCTCCGCTTGCATCCTCGACGCCGCTCTCAGTCCTCAAAGCAGTCCGTGTATGAGGATGCCACCGAAGCGCCCCATCGGAGGGAGTGGCGACATCAGGGCTGCTGAAGCACCGGAGCACGGCGTGGAGATGGAGACAGAGGTTGCTGTCACTGCCGGCGAGTTATCGCTGCAACCTGACGTCGTCGACGGCGTCGAGCTTCCACAGCCGGAGGCGGAGTTCCACACCGACTCTAGTGACGACTCGGGCGACGACCTCGGCGACGACTCCAACGACCACTCCGGCGATGACTCCGACGACGACGGACAACTGGTTAGTCTTCTATACCCATTTATGTGTCAAATAGATCCTAGGGTTTCTCTGGTTACTCCTGCCTCCCCCTTTTTGGACTAGAAATCCTATGGTTATGTTCTCCCAATCCATGAAATCTGAGTAAGTTTCGTTAGATCCGTGTAGTGTATTGATTGTTTGAATGGTACAAGTGATAAGTGATTAGTTGTTTCATCTGTGCAAATGATTTCTGCTAGTAATCCGACTAGGGTTAGTGTTCGTGCTAATAATTCCTAGTCAGGACTTGACAATTGATTTTGAATGACCTACATATATGTTTTTGCCATTATTTTCTTCAAGATTGGTCTGTACATAGACAACTGTGCTTAAAAATCGAACCATAATCTCTGGATATGTATAAATAAATAGCCATAAATTCCTAATCCTACTTCACTGCATGTAAACATTGATTTGATGCCAAATTTGCTTCACTATTTGTATAGGTGTTGTCTGACGATGTGGACAGTGAGGATGAAGATGGCCAGAGGAGGTACAAGATGCAAATCCTGAGGGAGCTTTATGCGGGAATGCATAACAGGCGTATTAGGACCTGGAACGGCGGCTATCGATGCCCATTTTGCAACCACAAGCTTCCTGACGCGTATCTAAGTGTTCTGGCACATGCAAGAGGACGGGCCGTTGGCTCCTTCAAGCAGAAGTATTCTCACAGGGTGGCACACGGCGCGCACGCCGAGTACCTGGAGAAGCTTCGGGATCGTGCCGGCATGTGACATGAGATGTGGGATCGAACTATGTACGCTTGAGTATGATTAATGACGGTTGAACTATGCTTGTGTACGTGTACGCTTATTATCTATGTCTGAGTATGTTTAATCTATGTTTGATTATGTCTAACCGTGGGATATGGATGCAATCAGTTCGGTTGATGGAATCTACCTCCGTCCTGGTTTATTGGTCCCCTTTGTAATTTGTGTTAATTTTTGACCAAAGATTTAACTGACAAAATGTTAGTGCAGGTCAGCAAAAATTATATCGTTGGATGGCTATTTGAGCATAGTGTTCAATGATATAATTTTTGGTGACATGCATAAACATTTCTTAGTTAAATATTTGGTCAAAATTTGGTACAAATTACAAAGGGGACCAATAAACCAGGATGGAGGTAGTACGTCAATCATACACGGTTCCCAAAATTGGAACCGTGTGCAATGACTTTCATTTTGCCTGTTGCGTCAATCACACACGGTTGGCTCTAGCAAACCGTTGCCTCTGAAATTCTTTGTGAGACAGAAAACCCTCACCACCCAATTCAAAAAAGAAAAAAGAAAACCCTCACCATCCCCACGTCACAAAAACCCTCACCCCGCCCGCCACCCCCTCCGGTCCCCATTCACACCTGCACAAGCTCCTCCACGTCTATGTAGGGCACCGCCTATCACGGCGGTAACCACTTAGCTCGACGCCTGCCGCTGCCGCCAGGCTGCCGGCAAAGCCCACCGCATTTCGCCACTTCTGCTTGCCGCCGCCTATCGCCATCGACTTTCTCAACGCTACTTGTGGTCGACCCAGCTCCGCTCGGTTGGGGAATCTGCCGTACTGAGGGTTCTTTCTCATGGACAACAAGGTAACTAATTTAACGAGATATTATCTCATCTCTTATCCCAGTTCATCTGCCTCCTTTAATCACCCGGCCGAAATCGCTGTGAATTCATTTTTATTCGAGCTGATTTGAGGGTTTTCTTCCGTTCATAGAGTGTACAGTGCGCGAACACATCAGGACTTTGCGGCCTCCGCCAGACATTCCATCTCACCGTACCAGATGACTTAAGGATGCGTGCGGTATGTTCAATCTGACCCTAAATCGGTTAGCATGGCCTACTTTCCTGAACATATTCTAAATATTGCTACATTTGGATAAAAGGTGCCACATGCACCATATACGTCAAAGGGGATTTTTTCCCCTCTTCTTTCTATATTAGGAAAATTAATGATGTATTGTTCTTTCGATTACTCTCATATTTCCATGACATCATGTTTACCCTATCTGTTTAATTATAGATTTTTGTCCTTCGATTTCAACTGTTGTACAGTTCTTTCAATTTGGGTCCATATTTGCATGTTACCATATTTTCTTTAACAATCCTATCATTTTTTGCAGTGCGTCCCTTGCTATGCAACAGAATCTGTAGTGCACAATCTTTCCCTTTACATAAATCAAGACTGCAGGGATGTCATACTGAACACAAACCATGGATTTATAATCATTGCTACTATAAGACTTGATGAACGTGGTGACTCCTATTTTGGCACTGGCCTTTGGAAAGAAATTTCTAAGTTTTATGTACTAAAAGCTGGAACTATAATTACACTGCACATAAAAGGGCCTGGTCATGAGATATATGCTAACTTCCCCGATGATATCATCCGTCCAGACTTTGTTCAAAGTAAGTTTTCTTTTCAAGTATCTGCATGTTGACTTACCCAGCAATATCAAATGAATTGTGTAGTATTTAAGCAACCAATTGTTATTCAATTTTCTTACTATATTCCTACCTAATAACTTCTAGTTACCAATACACTTTTCTATTGCCCTGTTTTAACTAAATATTCCCTGTACTCCCACTTCTATCAGAAAGCACCGCTGACAAGGAGACTCCAGAGGTGGAGAACGGGGCTGCCAACAAGCGGAGGCAGGGCGAGCAAGAACCGCAAGCGACTCCAGCAGGCCTAGACTTCATCAGCAACCTCCCCGATGATATGTTGACAGTCATCATCTCCCTCCTCCCAATCAAATATGGGGCGCGGACAACCGTCCTTTCCCGGCGGTGGCGCCCCCTATGGAACTCCACCCCTCTCGACCTCATCGACACCCACGAGCTCTGCCAGGGCTATCGCAAAAGCTTGGATGCGTTATCCAAGATCCTCGACAGTTACCTTGGCCCAACCAGAGGCCTTAGAATGGGCAAATTCTGTTCCAATGGCAAGGACCGAGCCAAGCTTGACGACTGGTTCCGATCCCCCACCCTAGATCAGCTCGAGGAGCTCACTTTTGATGATGGGCATATGCGCTCGCTGCCAACGTCCGCGCTCCGCCTCGCGCCCATGCTACGCGTCGCCAAGTTCAGGAACTGCCATTTCCCCCCACCCCCCTTAATGATGCGCCCGCTCTTATTCTACCACGACTGAAGCACCTCGAGCTCGTCGTCGTCTGCCTCCCAAATGGTGACATGGAGCGCCTGCTCCGTGGCTGTACTGCACTCAAGTAACCTTCGTCTTCAGGCGATCAATGGGTTGAGTAGCTTCCACATCACCTCCATGACTCTCCAGACTATTTATGTGTGTTCCTGGTGCGGCAGGAAGACATCACAAGATGTGTACCACAGTATGGTCATTGAGGACACACCTGCACTTGAGAGATTACTTGTAGTTGATCAAGAAGGTCCAACAAGAATCAATGTCATTTCTGCGCCGAAATTGATAGTGGTGGGCTACTCGTCTGACAAATACTACGAACTTGTTATTGGATCCACACCCGTTCAGGTACAACAGCCGCCTTCTACCTCTCCTTCTACAAATTAACATTATTTCTAATTTTGAAGATGTTTGTTCGTCTGTCATCCAGAAAATGATTCCGACAAGCTTGACCCCGAAACTACGCACAGTGAAGGTCTTGGCACTAGAATCTATCGGCCCCAACCTAGAGCAAGTTGTCAATTTCCTGAGATGCTTTCCGTGCCTGGAGAAGCTATATATCGAGGTGATGTTCCTTTCCTGTTAAATGTTAATCATAAGGGAGTTCAATTTGTGACACCTTTTTCCAAGTTTACAATGACAATGTACTACGATTTCTGAAGGATTCTTTTGGAGGATTTCAGTACATACATGTCCCCCCCATATTGGTTGCTTGATCCATATGGTTACAATCCATAAGCATTTCTCCTTTGGATTCATCTGTACTAGTTTTCTTAGGGAACTTTTAATCCACTCCAACCTCTTGTGAAGAAGGCTACATTTTTCTACAATGTAATCAAATGCCCATGTTAATCATGTCAGATCGAAGATGGCATGTTAGTGCATTTTACAAATCCTGCAAACCAAATAGGCGTGTAGTAGTGTTCAAAACTGCATGTAGGCACTAAGCCACTAACACATTTTCTTCTTTTGCAGATAAGATTAGGCCCAATGGTGGATAATGTGATACAATATAACAATCACGTCGAATGCCTAGATCTGCATCTCTCAGAAATTACTTTGAACTCCTACCGAGGGACCTTACCGGAGATTATATTTGCCATGTTCTTTGTTTGTCAGAGCAAGGGTGCTGAAGGTAATGAGGTTTGCCCTACATTTATTTCGCAAAAATGAATGGTTTGTTTATCAGCGTCGGCGCCTGCGGCAGAATGGAATTGGCTCTGAAAATGCTGAATTTCATTTTGGAACTTCAGATGACAGAGTAATCGGAAGTCATCGTGTCAACCCCATACACGACTTCTCAATGGCTGATGCCTTTGCAAACATTATGAGGTTTCGAAACCAGACTTAGAAGTGGTAATATTAGTTTGAACCTCTCTGATATCCATGTTTAGTGGATCAGCGCGAGCGTTTGCAGCAGATGAGCTGAATTTCATTTCTAATATCAGTTTGAACCTTGTAATCTTCGAATTTGAGCCATATAACTTTGGAATTTGAACCTTGTAATATTTCGAGCTTTTGTGGTACAAATGTTGAAATGGCATCGTATGAGACTCGTATATTGGTAGCACTATTTTGACCTTAATATGCAATGGTCTTAGATTTTATTAACCACTCTTGAATCTGTTTACCTTGTCGGTCTCACAGCACACGATCTGTATAGCTAACTCGACTGCGATCTTCGACATTATTGCACACAGTTGGTTTCTTCAACCGTGTGCCCTGTAGAGCGCAGAATTAATTATCGCACTCGAGTGTCCATCATCACCCTTCTGTGTAACTTTGACCTCATCACCCACGGGTAAACTTATGACCGAAGTCATTCCACACACTTCGTTTTTACAAAGCTTTTTGCCAATAAAGCCCATGATTTGTCCCTCTTCTAGCCAACGCATGGCCGAACTAGCCGGGCGGGAAGCTTGCGCGGTAAACTGCGCGGTAGCGCGGGAACAGGCTCACCGACGATACATTTGGCGCCTCTTCGAGCCCACGCGTGGTCAAACGAAATGCGTGCGGTGCGGTGTTGTCAAGCGTGCCCTGGAATCCTCCGCTATGAACGCCGTGACAAGACGTGACGATTACAGGCCGGCCGGCCCCCATTTATTACAGCGGCCATTTAACCCTTGTGTCTCTTCAACCTTTCGATCGCGCCCCACCATTGCAAGAAGCACACCCACCACGACAAATTCTTAGAGGGTATCCTGCGCGACTCCAACGGCGCTCCGAGCGGCTGCCGACGACGAGCAGCAGTTCACCATGCATGCCGTGGTGGACACCCACAGAAGGTTCACGGACCTCTCGGTGGTGTACACCAACGACCCGGTCTGGGTGGAGCACTCCATCCACATCATGGAGCTATTGCTTGCCGAGGAGAAGTACAAGGTGGTCGGGTTCGACCTCGAGTACACCCGTGCTCGTGCCGGGTCTCGTCCCAAGGTCGCCGTCGCCCAGATGTGCGTGCGCCACCACGTCCTCGTCTACCACTACTGCCTGGCCACAAGGCCTTGCGAGCATTTCGCCAGGTTTGTCAACAGCCCCCACTACATGTTCGCTATGGTGGACATCACCAACTATGTAAAGGCGCTCGAGAATTCGGGCATCGCCTGCCAGAATCTTGTTGACATCCAGGGCCAATACAAGATCTGGGGCAGCAAGGAGCATGAGAAGGATGCACTGGTTCACCTCGCCGAGGCCATCATCGACCCCTACTACAAAGACATGAAGGATTACTGCAACAAGGACAAGCATGCCTGGCACTCAGCCTGGATGGAGAAACTCGACAAAGCTCACGTCGTGTACGCGGCCAAGGAGGCGTACACGAGCTACGACATGTACAGGCGGATCGTTGACATGAGGAAGTGCCTCCTTCCCCAAAACGGCCAGGGATCCAGCCAGAAGCAGAGCAATGGCAAGCGTTATCGCAACAATAAGTAGATGATTAGATCCTCGTTTCTCCTAGTTTAGTATGCATGTAATTGCTTACTTTGGTGTGTGGAAATGTTATGTGTGTAGTCACTTGTGTAATGTATGCTTAATTTGGTTTTGCAATGCTGTCTTTTTAAGTATATATGTTGATGCTCTGTAGACAAAGCAAATCACATCGCACACAGACTAAACAATGGAACCCATCGGTGATGATTTCATCAATCACTCACAATTGTATACCAGCAATCGTTTGCTCACAACACACACGGCTTGTTAACAGGAATCGTCTGTGTTGTTATCGGTCTTCCCACACGTTTCCGATTACAGATCTGTTTGCCGCCTATCACACACATCTTGTTATATTGAACCGTTTCTGTTCTCTTGGCTCAACGCAAATAGTTCATCTGAGTGAAGCGCATGCCGTATATCGCACACACCTTGATCTGGCTGACCGTTTCTTTTGTGTTGCCTAATCACAAACAGTTCATCCGAGTGAACCGTATGCCATATATCGCACACGCCTTCATCTGCCTGCCCGTTCCTTTTGTTCTACCTCATCGCAAACAGTTAATTGAACTGAACCGTATGCCCTGCATCGCACACGCAACTAAAATCTGAACCGTGTTTGATGCATCCGTCATCGCAAACGTTTTGCACCTTTTTTGGCGGGTTTTTTTACACCACCGTTTGCGATTATTGCATCGCACACAGTTTCATTGAAGGGTCTCTGATCGTAGTGTCGCGTTAGTAGCATCCTGTATTAGTGCGTCAAAGAACCGTATGTTCTCTATTTTTCATCGCACACGCTGTTTTCTTTCTAACCGTGTGCACATTATTTTATTTGCTCCTGTATAATTTTATTTTTCCCTGTAATTTATTATTCGAATTGGAAATTTTGAAATATGAAACAAGGAATTCAAATTCTCAGCACAATGGTTCAACAATGAATCCATAAATAAAATTGTCAGTACAATATGTTCAGTAATTACAGGATTATAGAGCAATTAACTATGATGAACCACAATATTTAGAGGCAGTAAAGGTGAAGAGACAAGTGTAAATTATTTTGACTGCCGATGGTGTTGAAGAAGCGGAATGCCCATAATGTGCCTTCCTGCATGCCATAGGCACGAATAACTTTTGTCCAACCCCTTGTGACGATCGCCCGCCCATCCTTCACCGCCTTCAGGAAGACTTCTAGAGCATTATCATGGTAGCATGAATTATATACTTTAACCTTAGTTGCCTCCACTCCGGTCATGTAGTGTGCAAGGTAATCATCAGTAAATAGCTTCGGAAACCACTGAAAAGAGAAAAATATCAGATACTGAGGTCTAATGGAGTAACTTGTTGTGGGCAGGGGGAAAAGGCAACACATTACTTACCATCCTAAAGTTCACTGTTGTCTTGGACAAAGTGTAAATAAAGAGCTTAGTTCCCATCACCCATTTCTTTCGCCTAACAATCTTTCTTAGTTTCCTCACTTGGCACTTGTTCATGAATATCTCATTGCCCCATACGCAAAAGGGATCGAAGCGTGGATCAGTACCGCTCATATATGTACCTACAAGCAACCAGTAAATGTTAGAAGCTAAACTGAGATTGCACAAATGATGTAAAATACAAATACCTACGTTCCTAAGTACAAGTATTTTTAGAGATTTCAATATGAACTACATACGGATGTATATAGAATTATAGATATAGTTTAGATTAGAATCTAGATTCACTCATTTTGCTCCTTATGTAGTCTATATTGGAATCTCTAAAAATACTTATATTTAGGAACAGATGGTGTATAAGACATGGGATGCAGCTAACCTCGACGGCAAACAACAGCATCGCCCATTGTAGCCCTGTTTAAGTACATGGAAAGCCAATTTTAACTACAACAGGGTTAACATCCACCAAAAATAGCAAATGGTAATAAAACGGCATCATCTGTAGTGATATCTTCATTGCGAAAGAGTAGCACAGTAGCAAAGGGACGGATTAAAAAATGGATAGAACTAGTAATTGCAACAGGTTTAACAGCATCCTAAGTTTGTAGCCATTGAAATACAACTGTTTAAAAATGGATACAACTGTTAATTGCAATAGGCTTAATAGCCATTGAAACCGGTACTGATAAAAATGCAATTGGCAGAGTTAAACATCACAAGGCAGGTGATGCCAGAGCAGAGAATGGCCCAATTGTCTATAAAAAGGTAGGGAAAATAGCTAAAACGTGTTAGGCATGTTTACTACAACATGCTTAATACATTGACCGTACAAAACATAGCCATTAATTGCAACTGGTATTGGTAAGATTGAATTGGTGAGTTCATACTTGGTAAGTCCTGAGAGGTAGTTGCTGGGGCACTTCAACTTGGCCAGAGCCCACCCAAAGTCAGCGGCCGCGGAGGCGAGTCCTTCCTCTGGGTCGAAGCGTGGATCAGTGCCGCCGACATGTGTACCTACAACAAGCAAGTAAATGTTAGGAAGCCAAATTGCAATTGCACAAATGATGTAAAATACTGTAAGACATGGGATGCAGCTAACCTCGACGGCAAACAACAGCATCGCCCGTTATGGCCCTGCATAAGTACATGGTAAGGCATGTTAAGTACAACAGGGTTAGCATCCACCAAAAATAGCAAATGGGCAGCATCTCTAGTATATCTTCATTGCGGAGAGTATCACGGTAGCAAAGGGATAGATTAAAAAATGGATCCAACTGTTAATTGCAACAGGCTTAACAACATCCTAAGTCATGTTTTGTAAATTTGTAGCCATTGAAATACAACTGTTTAAAAATGGATACAACTGTTAATTGCAACAGGCTTAATAGCCATTGAAACAGGTACTGATAAAAATGTAATTGGCAGAGTTAAACATCACAAGGCAGGTGCTGCCAGAGCAGAGAATGGCCCAGTTGTCTATAAAAAGGTAGGGAAAATAGCTAAAACGTGTTAGGCATGTTTACTACAACATGCTTAATACATCGACCGTACAAAACATAGCCATTAATTGCAACTGGTATTGGTAAGATTGAACTGGTGAGTACATACTTGGTAAGTCCTGAGAGGTAGTTGCTGGGGCACTTCAACTTGGCCAGAGCCCGCCCAAAGTCAGCGGCGGCGGAGGCGAGCTGTTCCTCCGGGTCGAAGCGTGGATCAGTGCCACTGACATGTGTACCTATAGGCAACTAGTAAATGTTAGAAGTTAAACTGCAATTGCACAAATGATGTGAAATACTGTAAGACATGGGATGCAGCTAACCTCGATGGCAAACAACAGCATCGGCTGTTATGACCCTGCGTAAGTACATGGATAGGCATGTTAAGTACAACAAGGTTAGCATCCACCAAAAATAGCAAATGGGCAGCATCTCTAGTGATATCATGAGTCATGTATTGTAAGTTTGTTGCTGGTATTGGTGAAATTGAGCTGGACAGTTAATACTTGAACATCACACAGTGTGTAGTACTGAAATAAACAAGGCACGAACATGCTTAATACATCAACCGTACAAAACATAGCCATTGCAAGTGGTATTGGTAAGATTGAGCTGGTCAGATCATACCTGTTAAGTCCTAGGGGGTAGTCGCTGGGGCACTTCATCTGGGCCAGAGCCTGCAACAAGTTGGCAGTGGCGGAGGCGAGGTGTTCCTCCGGGTCAACACGCACAGTGCTACTTCTTGAGCTTGCGTTGGTTTTTCCCTTGAAGAGGAAAGGGTGATGCAGCAAAGTAGAGATAAGTATTTCCCTCAGTTTGAGAACCAAGGTATCAATCCAGTAGGAGACAACACACAAATCACCGAATACCTGCACAAACAATCAAACAACTTGCACCCAATGCGATAAAGGGGTTGTCAATCCCTTCACGGTTACTTGGAAAAGTGAGATCTGATAGATATATATGAAACTAAATAAAAGATAAAGTAAATATTTTTGGTATTTTTGGTTTATAGATCGGAAAGTAAAAGAATGCAAAATAGTAGATCGAAAACTTATATGATGGAAAATAGTAGATCGGAAACTTATATGATGGAAAATAGACCCGGGGGCCATAGGTTTCACTAGAGGCTTCTCTCAAGATAGCAAATAATACGGTGGGTGAACAAATTACTGTCGAGCAATTGATAGAAAAGCGCAAAGTTATGACGATATCTAAGGCAATGATCATGAATATAGGCATCACGTCCGTGTCAAGTAGACCGAAATGATTCTGCATCTACTAATATTACTCCACACATCGACCGACTCCTGCCTGCATCTAGAGTATTAAGTTCATGAAGAACAGAGTAATGCATGAAGTAAGATGACATGATGTACAGGAATAAACTCAAGCAATATGATGTAAACCCCATCTCTTTATCCTCGATGGCAACAATACAATACGTGCCTTGCTGCCCCTACTGTCACTGGGAAAGGACACCGCAAGATTGAACCCAAAGCTAAGCACTTCTCCCATTGCAAGAAAAACCAATCTAGTTGGCCAAACCAAACCGATAGTTCGAAGAGAATTACAAAGATAACAAATCATGCATAAAAGAATTCAGAGAAGATTCGAATAATATTCATAGATAATCTGATCATAAATCCACAATTCATCGGATCTCGGCAAACACACCGCAAAAAAAGTATTACATCGAATAGATCTCCAAGAACATCGAGGAGAACATGGTATTGAGAATCAAAGAGAGAGAAGAAGCCATCTAGCTACTAGCTATGGACCCGTAGGTCTGAGATAAACTACTCACGCTTCATCGGAAGGGCAATAGGGTTGATGTAGAAGCCCTCCGTGATCGAATCCCCCTCCGGCAGGGTGCCGGAAAAGGTCCCTAGATGGGATCTCACGGGTACAGAAGGTTGTGGCGGTGGAAAAGTGTTTTCGTGGATGCTTCTGGTGGTTTGGGAATATATGTGAATATATAGGCGAAAGAATTAGGTCAGGAGGGTCACGGGGGCCCACAAGGCAGTGGGCGCGCCCTCCACCCTTGTGGCCGCCTCGTGGCTCCTCCGACTTCATCTCCAAGTCTCCTGGGTGTCTTCTGGTCCAACAAAAATCATCGCGAAGATTTTATTCCGCTTGGACTCCGTTTGGTATTCCTTCTCCACGAAGCTAAAAACAAGGAAAAACAGAAACTGGCACTAGGCTCTAGGTTAATAGGTTAGTCCTAAAAATAATATAAAATAGCATATTAATGAATATAAAACATCCAAAACAGATAATATAATAGCATGGAACAATAAAAAATTGTAGATACATTGGAGACGTATCAAGCATCCCCAAGCTTAATTCCCGCTCGTCCTCGAGTGGGTAAATGATAAAAACAGAATTTTTGATGTGGAATGCTACCTAACATAATTATCCATGTAATTTTCTTTATTGTGGCATGAATGTTCAGATCCATAAGATTCAAAACAAAAGTTTAATATTGACATAAAAACAATAATACTTCAAGCATACTAACAAGGCAATTATGTCTTCTCAAAATAACATGGCCAAAGAAAGCTTATCCCTACAAAATCATATAGTCTGGCTATGCTCCATCTTCATCACACAAAATATTCAAATCATGCACAACCCTGATGACAAGCCAAGCAATTGTTTCATACTATTGATGTTCTCAAACTTTTTCAACTTTCACGCAATACATGAGCGTGAGCCATGGACATAGCACTATAGGTGGAATAGAATATGGTGGTTGTGGAGAAGACAAAAAGAAGGAGATAATCTCCAATCAACTAGGCATATCAATGGGCTATGGAGATGCCCATCAATAGATATCAATGTGAGTGAGTAGGGATTGCCATGCAACGGATGCACTAGAGCTATAAGTTTATGAAAGTTCAAAAGAAAACTAAGTGGGTGTGCATCCAACTCGCTTGCTCATGAAGACCTAGGGCAATTTGAGGAAGCCCGTCATTGGAATATACAAGACAAGTTCTATAATGAAAAATTCCCACTAGTATATGAAAGTGACAACATAGGAGACTCTCTATCATGAAGATCATGGTGCTACTTTGAAGCACAAGTGTGGTAAAGGATATTAACATTGTCCCTTCTCTCTTTTCTCTCATTTTTTTTATTTGGGCCTTCTCTTTTTTTGGCCTTTTTTTTATTTTTCGTCCGGAGTCTCATCCCGACTTGTGGGGGAATCATAGTCTCCATCATCCTTTCCTCACATGGGACAATGCTCTAATAATGAAGATTATCACACTTTTATTTACTTACAACTCAAAAATTACAAATCGATACTTAGAACAAAATATGACTCTATATGAATGCCTCCGGTGGTGTACCGGGATGTGCAATGAATCAAGAGTGACATGTATGAAAGAATTATGAACAGTGGCTTTGCCACAAATATGATGTCAACTACATGATCATGCAAAGCAATATGACAATGATGAAGCGTGTCATAATAAACAGAACGGTGGAAAGTTGCATGGCAATATATCTCGGAATGGCTATGGAAATGCCATAATAGGTAGGTATGGTGGCTGTTTTGGGGAAGGTATATGGTGGGTGTATGGTACCGGCGAAAGTTGTGCGGCACTAGAGAGGCTAGTAATGGTGGAAGGGTGAGAGTGCGTATAATCTATGGACTCAACATTAGTCATAAAGAACTCACATACTTATTGCAAAAATCTATTAGTTATCGAAACAAAGTACTACGCGCATGCTCCTAGGGGGATAGATTGGTAGGAAAAGACCATCGCTCGTCCCCGACCGCCACACATAAGGAAGACAATCAATAAATAAATCATGCTCCGACTTCATCACATAACGGTTCACCATACGTGCATGCTACGGGAATCACAAACTTTAACACAAGTATTTCTCAAATTCACAATTACTCACTAGCATGACTCTAATATTACCATCCCTATATCTCAAAACAAACATAAGGAATCAAACTTCTCATAGTATTCAATGCACTTTATATGAATTTTTTTATTATATCCCTCTTGGATGCCTATCATATTAGGACTAAATTTATAACCAAAGCAAATTACCATGCTGTTTAAAGATTCTCAAAATAATATAAGTGAAGCATGAGAGTTCAACAATTTCTATAAAATAAAACCACCGCCGTGCTCTAAAAAGATATAAGTGAAGCACTAGAGCAAAATTGCCTAGCTCAAAAGATATAAGTGAAGCACATAGAGTATTCTAATAAATCACGATTCATGCGTGTCCCTCTCAAAAGGTGTATACAGCAAGGATGATTGTGGCAAACTAAAAAGAAAAGAATCAAATCATACAAGACGCTCCAACCAAAACACATATCATGTGGTGAATAAAAATATAGCCTCAAGTAAAGTTACCGATAGACGAAGACGAAAGAGGGACGCCTTCCGGGGCATCCCCAAGCTTAGGCTCTTGGTTGTCCTTGAATATTACCTTGGGGTGCCTTGGGCATCCCCAAGATTATTCTCTTGCCGCTCCTTATTCCATAGTCCATCAAATCCTTACCCAAAACTTGAAAACTTCACAACACAAAACTCAACAGAAAATCTCATAAGCTCCTTTATTATAAGAAAATAAATCACCACTTTTGGTACTGTTGTGAACTCATTATTTATTTATATTTGTGTAATATATACTGTATTCCAACTTTTCCATGGTTCATACCCCCCGATACTACCCATAGATTCATCAAAATAAGCAAACAACACAAAGAAAACAGAATCTGTCAAAAAACAGAACGGTCGGCGAAGATCCGAATTGTTCTAATACTTCTGTAACTCAAAAAATTCTGAAAAATTAGGAAAATAGAGGAAATTTGTATATCAATCTCGTATAAAAATTCAGGGTTTTTCAACACCCCAGTGAATTATTAAAATTCTGTGACTGGACGCAAAAGTTTCAGTTTTTCAGCAAGATCAAATCAACTATCACCGTAAGCCATCCCAAAGGTCTTACTTGGCACAAACACTAATTAAAACACAAAACCACATCGAGGAGAACATGGTATTGAGAATCAAAGAAAGAGAAGAAGCCATCTAGATACTAGCTATGGACCCGTAGGTCTGAGATAAACTACTCACGCTTCATCGGAAGGGCAATAGGGTTGATGTAGAAGCCCTTCGTGATCGAATCCCCCTCCGGCAGGGTGTCGAAAAAGGTCCCTAGATGGGATCTCACGGGTACAGAAGGTTGCTGTAGTGGAAAAGTGTTTTCATGGATGCTTCTGGTGGTTTGGGAATATATGTGAATATATAGGCGAAAGAATTAGGTCAGGAGGGTCACGGGGGGCCCACAAGGCAGGGGGCGCACCCTACCCCCCTGGGCGCGCCCTCCACCCTTGTGGCCGCCTCGTGGCTCCTCCGACTTCATCTCCAAGTCTCCTGGGTGTCTTCTAGTCCAAGAAAAATCATCGCGACGATTTTATTCCGTTTGGTATTCCTTCTCCACGAAGCTAAAAAACAAGGAAAAAACAGAAACTGGCACTGGGCTCTAGGTTAATAGGTTAGTCCCAAAAATAATATAAAATAGCATATTAATGCATATATATGGAACAATCAAAAATTATAGATACGTTGGAGACGTATCACACAGCGGCCATCGCGCCATGGACCGCCATCAGCTCCTCGACCTCCACATGATATGTGGTTGGGCTTGCGCGGTGATGCTCTGGAGGTAGGGGCGGTGGGGATTTGGAGGCATGAGGATGTTTCGCAGGCGCCATTTAAGCAATCATGCCGGGGCCGTGATAGAGATCAGTGGGTTACCTGACTGGATCCGAGCATAACGTAGAAGTGGTTGAAGTTGTGGTTGCAGCGGCGGCAGTTTGAGCTGCCGGTAGGGGGAGGGGGGAGGGGCGAGAGTGGGAGATACTGAGGAAATTTGATGGGTGGGGATGTGGTGGGAGGAATAAATTCTGAAATCGCGCGCCTAATGAAAATTTCGCTGCGAAACTTCAAACTTGGGCGGGGGAAACACACAACACAGACGAAGCGCGTAAAATACTCGTGTGCGAGAAAAGAGAAAATTGGCAGATCCCGTCTCCAAAAAATTGTACACGTGTAGTTGATTTTTTCAATCAATGGTACACCTGGTTTATTAGGAAACATCGCACAGGTAACTGACTTATGGATCATTAACGCAAAAAAACGCACACGGGTACGCCATAGAAATAGTATGTTTTGTGATCTTCTAATAATTCTTATATCTATGAGCATCTCCAACCGCACCTAATTTCAAAAATCTCTTTCAGATTATCAAGATTATTCAATGTACATGACCGAGGTAAGGTGACACCCGATGAGCAATAATCAGTTTATGAAATGCAATCAAGTGTCAACCTGCCTCGCTCGCGTAGCCAGATTTGATCCTATGCAACAAGAGAGAAGCTTGCTGCTATCCACCGGTGCGGCAATTTAAGCCGGTGTGCGGCCAACTCGCGCGGCGAGGTGGGACTAAAAACCAGCTATGGCCAGCTCTAGTCTCCTCCGGTGGCTGCGGGAGGACGTTTCGGTAGTATTTGGGGCCGGGGTGCGGCTACAAAACTTCAGTGAACACATGCTAATCAATGCTCAAAGCCCTCAAAGGATGCACTTACCGACATTGTACGTTAATAATAGATAGTACCAACTTAAAGTACTACTGGTAATTTGCTCTAAGACTAGTACGTATGTAGTACTGGTAGATGCTCGTAATTAATTATACAAACTTACGGGCGACACACGCACTAACTACTTCTCACATGCTGCCATCGGGGCATGCTGGCCAGACGCCGGCATTCTCCTTCCCGGCCTTGTAGGCGGCAGCCCACCGTGCTTCGATCTCCGCCAAGCTCTCCTCAACATGGTGTGCGGCCTCTTCTTTCTTGCGGTGGCGGGACTCTCTTTTCTTGACTGCTTTCTACCTTTTTCGCTCCTTCCGTGTGGCTTTGGCCGCCTCTAGATCCACCGCCCATTCGGCCATGGCAACCTCAAAGTCCGCCCACGTAACTGTGTGGCCGTCGGCGGCGATGAACCCGGCGCGGTTTGATGCCATCGCTTCCTTACCATGTGTGCGGTCGCGGGCGGCGAGGAACGTGGCACGGCGGGATGCCATTGCTTCCTTACCAGTTACTGTGCGTCGTGATGCCATGAACAACGCTTGGAGAGAGCTCTGGGACGGAGTGGCTGGGCAGCCGTACAGTGCGGTGGTTTTTAAGAGCTCAACGACAAACGACGAAGGAAATTTGGCTTCCCTTACAATTTTGCTCTTTCATTATCGCACACGGTTAATCTCCGTCGCCTCTGGAAACAGTGTGCGCTGAGCCTATTGTGTGTTGTGTTATGATTGGCCGGAACCCCAGCCACGCGGATCGCGCGTGTGCACCGTACGATGCGCCGTGATCGAACAACAATCCACGTCCCTCACATCACACCCGTGCAGTTGTAGCTGGGTTGGATTTATATGCGCTAAATGCCTAGAAAATGCACATAATCCCCTAAATATGGTAAATGAGCCCGAAAAAATGCCAAATTTGAACACGGTGATTTGCAGGGTGTATGTTCATCGTAGAAAAAACTCCAGGGCAAAGAACAAAGAAAATTTGGATTCCCCTTCAATCTTGGTGACTTCCCTCTCGAAAGCATGGAACTTCCTTGGTGATGGTTCAATTTATGAATGGCATGCATGATGACATAAGCCAAACCTTCTAAAATTTTTACCAGGGCATGGTGAGGCCATATGATGTCTACTACACAACTTGTTCTTGTAGACTCGTGTTGGGCCTCCAAGCGCAGAGTTTTGTAGGACAGTAGCAATATTCCCTCAAGTGGATGGCCTAAGGTTTATCAATCCGTGGGAGGCGTAGGATGAAGATGGTCTCTCTCAAACAACCCTGCAACCAAATAACAAAAAGTCTCTTGTGTCCCCAACACACCAAATACAATGGTAATTTGTATAGGTGCACTAGTTCGGCGAAGAGATGGTGATAAAAGTTTAATATGGATGGTGCAAATGTAATTTTATAATCTGAATAAATAAAAACAGCAAGGTAGCAAATGATAAAAGTGAGCACAAACGGTATTGCAATCCTTGAAAACAAGGCCTAGGGTCCGTACTTTCGCTAGTGCAATCTCTCAACAATGCTAATCTAATTGGATCATATAACCATCCCTCAAAGTGCAACGAAGAATCACTCCAAAGTTCCTATCTAGCGTAGAACCTAAGAAGAAATTATTTGTAGCTATTCTTTCTGATCGATCTATCCAAGAGTTTGTACTAAAATAACACCAAGTTATTCTTTCCGATCGATCTATCAAGAGTTCGTACTAAAATAACACTATGTTATTCTTTCTGATCGATCTATCAAGAGTTCATACTAAAATAACACCAAAGCAAATTCAGATTCATAATACTCAATCCAACACAAAGAACCTCAAAGAGTGCCCCAAGATTTCTACAGGAGAAACAAAAGACGAGAACGTGCATCAACCCCTATGCATAGATTACCCCAATGTCACCTCGGGAATCCGCGAGTTGAGTGCCAAAACATATCTCAAGTGAATCAATATAATACCCCATTGTCACCACGGGTATTCATATGCAAGGTATATATCAAGTGCTCTCAAATCCATAGAAGTAATCAATCCGATAAGAACAAAATCTCAAAAGTAAAACTGAATTCACAACGAGATAGAGAGGGGAAAACACCATATGATCCAACTATATTAACAAAGCCCGCGATACATCAAGATCATGACATCTCAAGAACACGAGAGAGAGAGAGAGATTAAACACATAGCTACTGGTACAAACCCTCAGCCCCGAGGGTGGACTACTCCCTCCTCATCATGGTGGCTGCCGGGATGATGAATATGGCCACCGGTGATGATTTCCCCCTCCGGCAGGGTGCCGGAACGGGGTCTAGATTGGTTTTTCATGGCTACAGAGGCTTGCGGCAGTGGAACTTCTGATCTAGGGTTACCCCCCAGGGTTTTTGGAATATTTG
This sequence comes from Thinopyrum elongatum, assembly GCA_011799875.1. Taxonomy (NCBI): domain Eukaryota; kingdom Viridiplantae; phylum Streptophyta; class Magnoliopsida; order Poales; family Poaceae; genus Thinopyrum; species Thinopyrum elongatum. The sequence goes on from CM022300.1 coordinate 491,981,352, forward strand.
GCAATTTATAGGGCGAAGAGGCGGTGCGGGAGGTCACCGAGGGGGGCACAACCCCCTGGGCGCGCCTGGGCTCCAGGTCACGCCCAGGTGGGTTGTGCCCACCTCGGGCCTCCCCTCTGGTATGTTTTTAGCCCATCCTGGGTCTTCTGGTCCAAAAAAATTCTCCAAAAATTTTCGCTGCGTTTGGACTCCGTTTGATATTGATTTTCTGTGAAGTAAAAAACAAGCAAAAAACAGCAACTGGCACTGGGCACTATGTCAATAGGTTAGTCCCAAAAATGATATAAAGTTGCTATAAAATGATTGTAAAACATCCAAGAATGATAATATAATAGCATGGAACAATCAAAAATTATAGATACGTTGGAGTCGTATGTAACACCCTGGTTTTCGCTCCTGTTTTTTTTCCTTCGCGGGATGTGACTGCCGTTTTTTTTCTTGGTGTTATTGGATTTATCTAGCTCTTGGGTATATGAAGATGGTCATCCAGCTCTACCTTTCCTATCCAACCAGACATTCTCTCCAAACCAACCTTGCCACCCAAGCTATGTTCTCAAGACTTCGCCATCGAAACCCTACCTTCCGAGTTATCGGAAGGAAAACCCTAATCCTTTCAGTTACAAAGGAACCCCGATTTCCTTTGATCTGTTGCCTCCCAAACTTTTCTCAGTGATCATCTTTTATCTATAAACCCTGAATATGCAAAAATATTGCCAAGTCATTTGCAATATTTTTCATTTATAATTAATTCCTTTTTCTGCCAGTTAAAGGAATTAAATCCAAGAAAATATCTATCCATCTTCAAAGTTCATGAAAACTTGTGGAGATATTCTTTGTGATCATATTGAGCTCCCACAAAAATATTGGCAATAATTAAATAAGGGAAATTGCATTTCCCTATTTAAAGCCAATATTGCATTTTGGGCAGTTTCTAAAGGAACTACCATTTTGGTAGCCAGGAAAAATCCCAAATAATTTGTGGAGCTTCTCCTAGCCATATCTTCACCATTTCCATCAAAACCCAAGTTCCATAGTTCAAAGTTTGAGCACAGCATCCATTTGCAAATTCTGTCCAGATTTTCAGTTTGCAAAGGAAGTGCTTGAACCCTTGATCTATTTGAGCTGAAATTTTTCATGGTGGTTAACATTGATAAATAACTCATGGAAACCAAAAACCAGCACAATGCATCCATCCATTCTCCCACAGAATTTTTCCTAAGTTTATGTCCATTTGGAACCACTATGAAGCAAGTACCATTTTGGTGTACCCAAATGGTATGAAACTTTTACAGTGGATCCATATATCCAAATCAACACTCTCCACCAAAATTCAGCTCATTTCACTCAGCCATTTGAGTGCTTCTTAAAGATTCAGTTTCTGGACTAGATGTGGCAGTTGTGAAAGAAGTGCATTCAAACTTGGTCCAAATGCCTTCAAATTTTGCAAGCATATAGTCCTTCCTACCAAATTTCATTTTGACAAAGATCCAGCTCCCCTCCTTCATCCATCTCTCCAGAGAAGTCCACACAAGTTTGCTGCTAGAATCTTCTCCTGTAAGTTTCACCCATCCTAGAGCTATCTAGGTGATTCCAGTCACTTATCTCACCTATTTGAGCAGTGAGGCGTCCATTTGAAGAGGTGTGAGGAGCAGTAGCGCGCCAGAGCACGTAGCACGCGTGGTGACCACGCTGAGGGTAGGCCAACCGCGCGCCCTGTGCACTGGCAGTGTTCAATCTCGTCGGACCGGCCAGCTCAGGCTGCCTTGGCTTGTCCATTCATGCCGACCAGCCTCCCCGACGTCCACGCACTCCTCTCCAGCAGGTTCCCCCTCCGTCCTCTTCTCCGCCGTTCCGCGACAACCGCCATTACTCCGCCTCTGTTCACCTATAGTCGCCGCCGGATACGGACAAGCCCGAGCTCACTCGAAGCTCCCACGAGCTCCACCGCCCTCCCGGAGACCCTGCCAACATCGCTCCCTCCCTCCGAGTGTCCCCTAGCTCCAGTAACGCGATGAGGATGCCACGGCGGCCAAGTCTATCCGGCGAGCTCCCGTGGCTATAAATAGCCAAGCCCCGGGCCTCCCAACCTCACCACCAGCCTCCCCTCGCTCCCAGCCCCCTCCCCAACCTCCCAGCCAAGCCACGGAGCCTCCCCTCGCCGCCCTTTGCCACCATGGCCGCCGTCGGGCTCGGCCTAATTCCGAGCGCCACAGCCGTCTCCGGCTCCGCCCGAACCCAGCCCCGCGCGCGTCGCACTCCGGCGAGCCCGCCCATCCATTTGTCCGCCCCGGGAGACCCCTTGGTCGCCAGAACCCCGTCGTGGCCGAGCCACCGTCCGCCGCGAGTCAGGCTGCCGCTGTTCCCGAGCACCCCGGTGACAGCGTCACCCTGGGACGGTTCCGCCTCGTCGCCCCGAGCCGGCCGGTAAGTCGGACGTCGCAAGCGGTGGCCGAAGCCGGCTGGGTAAGCGCCGGCGACCGCAGCCCTCTCTACTCCACGGGCGAGCGAGAGGAGGACGACGACGCCGCGCCTAGGCGGGCCCACCTCTCCTTCGGCCCCCCATGTCGGCGAGAGCAGCTGCTGTCTAGCTGGATAAGTGGAGCCGCCTTTCTCTGAAATATGTTTTCTTCTTCCGAAAGCGTATTCTCATTCTCTTCGGCTGAAAGTACGTTTTCATTGTGCAGAAGGCGTATTTTGCCCGAATGCGCTTTCTGTTAAACCAGCCAGGGACCTGTTTGTGGAGGTTTCTTTTATAGATTGGTCCCTGAACATCATTGGGTCATATCTTTTCACTCCCAACTCCGATTCAGGTGAAACCAACGCCCACGTCTTTGTCTCGTCAAGCCCGTCATGTTGGTATCATTTTCGTAATGTGTTCACACTATGAAAATGGCCATTTTGCCCTTGCCCTTCAATCAGCCCCCTCCGAGAGAGAACTTTTCCGGCGAATTCTTCCACGGCTTCGCCACACTTCTTCCCGGAGTATTCTTCGACCCCAGGCAAGCCGATCATCTGATATATGCCCTAAAGCATTGCTTTGTGTTATTCTTGCATGTTTAATTAATGATTATGCCTGTGATAGAGATGATTGAACTTCTGTTAGGTTGCACTTACTGTTTACATTACCTGTCAATGCTCATTGTATCATCACACTAGTGACTCATATATGACAGTTGGGAGATAGGTTGTTATGTTTTCATCATGCATAGCTACTGCCATCTCCAGTTATTGTGATAAAACAACTATGCTTGCTAAGTACCTGCTAAAACTAAACCTAGTCGGTTGATCCTGAGTCACCTGTCCAGACTTATCCATGCAACCACATTTGCCGGTATGGGACGGCCTTGACTTGGTCTGATCACGTGCTCTTTTATCGGTACCACCAACTAGGGAAGGTTATGCATGCGCGCTGCCCTGGCCCGGTAGGCGACGATAACCTTGTGAGCCCAGTTGAGATATTTGCCGGCGTCCCTGTTTGGGACAGTTTAGTTGGCCACGATGGTGGCAGGTGTCATGAGGTGACATAGGGGCCACCCAGGACATTACCCTGGGAGGGTATGATTGTCGGTGGTACAGTAGAGGAGTCACGGGTTAGGCAGGTTGCGTTGGAGCAACACTGGTCCACCCGAATGGGATCACGAGGTCAGGTGCTCCATGGTGTGGGTAAAGTGCGCAACCTCTGCAGAGTGTAAAAATCTATTCGAATAGCCGCGTCCACGGTATTGGACAGTCCGTCCAGACCACACTAGGTGGTCAACCGTAATAATGATAATAATCATGGAAGAACTTGTCTTAGGATCGGAAGTACTCAGCGACTCATGAGTATTTCGAGGGTTGTGGGACAACCTGTAAGAGAGTAAGTTTATCAGACTTACAGTGGAGATGCATAGCCATCGGATGATGTCAGGGATATGATATGATAGCCATGGAATGGCTATGAAAGAGATGGTCAGATGACCGAAAGAGTTGGATTGGATCCTGAGATTGTTCGGAGTATGGATCACTTACTTGATATGCTTTACCTTACTGTATTTTACTTTAGTAGTTATCTTGCTGAATAAACCTGTTATGACTTGATGATTAATATTGCTAGATAGATATGTTATGCCATGATAATTAATATTGCTCTAATAACTAGTGCATGCTTGAATGCCATGGACTGCTTTGCTTGGTGTATATGTTAGTTTGGTTTGCTTGCGAGTACATTCAAAAGTACTCAGCGGCCTTCAATGTGGCCAGGTTCACATAAGGATCCGTCGTCCGTCGTCGAGGAGCTGGAGCATTCGCGGGCTAGAAGAGTAACCTAGTCAGATCCCTGTGGATTGGAGCCGCACTAGGGCCCTGCTGCTTTAGATAGAGCTTTCTCACTGCCATCACTCTTGTAAGATATCATGTAAGACTTATATATATCCTTTAATAGAAATGCCTGTGTTCATGATAATTGTTGTAAACGCGCATGCCAGAGTGATTTCCTGGGCTGGCATGCGTGGCGACCGTCTGGCTACAGTGGTAATCAGGCAGGGCGCCACAACGTATCACCATACCATGGCACCATACCATGCGTCATGTTTTTCAAGCATTTATTTCATTTTTTCTATAGTTGAAAACCCAATAAACAAATGTTTGTGGTTGACTATTGCCACACATTTCATCGAAGTATCTGCCCATTCCTTGTAAAAGGCATGAGAATTTACTAAATGGCACGAGCATGGTTTTCCAGACCGTTCTTGTGCACCCTTTCATGCATCGATTGTTTGAACTTTAATTATGTGCATTAATGCCTAGAAAATGCACATAATCCCCTAAATATGGTAAATGAACCCGAAAAAGTGCCAAATTTGAACACGATGATTTGCAGGGTGTATGTTCATCGTAGAAAAAACTCATGGACAAAGGACAAAGGAAATTTGGATCCCCCTTCAATCTTGGTGATTTCCCCCTCGAAACCATGAAACTTCCTCGGTGATGGTTCGATTTATGAAAGGCGTGCATGACGACATAAGGCAAACATTCTCAAATTTTTACCAGGGCACGGTGAGGCCATACCATGGCACCATGCTAGGCGGCATGTTTTCCAAGCATGTATTTCATTTTTGTATAGTTGTTAACCTAGTAAATGACGCGTTTGTGGTTGAATATTGCCACACATTTCCTTGAAATCTCAGCCCATTCCTTGTAAAAGGCATGAGAATTTACTAAATAGCACGAGCATGGTTTTCCAGACCGTTCTTGTGCACCTTTTCATGCACCGATTGTTCGAATTTGAATTATGTGCATTAATGCCTAGAAAATGGACATAATACCCTAAATATGGTAAATGAGCCCGGAAAAATGTCAAATTTGAACACAATGCATTGGAGGGGGTATGTTGATCGTTGGAAAAAAACTGAATGACAAACTAGGACGGAAATTTGGATTCCTCTTCAATCTTGGTGATTTCCCTCTCAAAAGCATGGAACTTCCTCGGTGATGGTTTGATTTATGAAGGGCATGCATGACAACATAAATCAAACCTTCTTAGCTTTTTACCAGGGCACGATGAGGCCATACCATGGCACCATGCCAGTGGCATGTTTTTCAAGCACGTATTTCATTTTTCTATAGTTGATAACCCAGTAAATGACGCGTTTGTGGTTGACTATTGCCACGCATTCCCTTGAAATCTCTGCCCATTCCTTGTAAAAGGCATGAGAATTTACTAAATACCATGAGTATGGTTTTTCCAGACCGTTCTTGTGCACCTTTTCATGCACCGATTGTTCGAATTTGAATTATGTGGATTAATGCCTAGAAAATGCACATAATCCCCTAAATATGGTAAATGAGCCCGGAAAAATGCCAAATTTGAACACGTTGCATTCGACGGGGTATGTTAATTGTAGAAAAAACTGAATGACAAGCTACGAAGGAAATTTGGATTCCCGCCCCCTTCAATCTTGCTGATTTCCCCCTCGAAACCATGAAAATTCCTCGATGATGGTTCGATTTATGAATGGCGTGGACGACGACATAAGCCAAACCTTCTCGAATTTGTACCAGGGTATGGTGAGGCCATACCATGGCACCATGCCAGTCGTCATGTTTTTCAAGCATGTATTTCATTTTTCTATAGTTGAAAAACCAATAAACGACGTGTTTGTGGTTGACTATTGCCACACATTTCTATGAAATATCTGCCCATTCCTTGTAAAAGGCATGAGAATTTACTAAATAGCACGATCATGGTTTTCCAGACTGTTCTCGTGCACCTTTTCATGCACCGATTGTTTGAATTTGAATTATGTGCATTAATGCCTAGAAAATGCACGTAATCCCCTAAATATTGTAAATGAACCCGGAAAAGTGCCAAATTTGAACACGGTGATTTGCAGGGTTTATGTTCATCGTAGAAAAAAACTCATGGACAAAGGACAAAGGAAATTTGGATTCCCCTTCAATCTCGGTGATTTACTATCGCACATGATTCATCACCGTCGCCTCTGCGAACCGTGTGTGTTCACCCACACATGCAAAAGGAAAAAAGAAAGCCCTCGCCCACTTTGTCCCCACCCACTCGTCGTGGACTCCTCCGCAACTCTGCACCTCATCAACTTCTATCATGGCGGCCACCCTAAGCTCGATGGCTTTCGTCAGCGGGCGGAGGTCGCGCTCCAAATGGCATGGGCTTTCGCCCCTACCGCTTTCCGCTGCCTATCTGCATCGACATTCTAGACTCTGGTCGATTGGAGTTTTCTGCGGGATTGGGCCGGGGATTTTTATCATGGAGAAGGTAATCAAGTTAGCGAAATATTCACTCATCTCTTATCGCAGTCCGTCCGTCGCTGTTAATCAACCGGTGAAAATCGCCATGGATTCATTTTTCTTCTAGCTAATTCGAGGGTTTTCATTCATGTGTCCACAGTGTGAGCACAAATCGGGCAAGTGTGGTCGCGGTCAGTCTGAAATGAAGTTCTATCTCACCATTCCGGATGACTTCAGGGAGCACTCGGTATGTTCAATCTCAACCTACCATGGTCGGCATGGCCTAAATTTGTGAACATATACCGCTGTTGCTACATTTGGATAAAAGGTAAGGTGCCACGTGCAACCTAGATGTCGAAGCCGATTTTTTCCCCTATATTAGGCAAATATATGATGTGTTGTTCATTCAGTTACTCTCATATTTGCATCAAATCTTTGTTACATTATCTATTTTTAATTATATATTTTTGTACTTTGCTTTCATCTATATATTGATCTGTTCTATCAGTTACTCCCATATTTGCATCTTGCCCTGTTATTTCAATATATCTAATTTATGATCTTAATTTTCATTTCAAGCAGTACATCCCTTGATTTGCAAGAACAGGAGTAGAAGGAAATCTTGGGCTTTACTTTGTTGATGACTCCATGGATGTCATATTGACAACGCAGCATGGATTTACAATGACGGGTAGCGTAAAACTTGATAAAGACGGTCACTCGTATTTTGATGCGGACCTTTGGAGAAAAATGTCTAAGTGTTATGAACTAAAAGCTGGCGATAAAATTCTAGTGCGTGCACCACAGCCTGGTCTAATTAACATGGATGTTTACTTCCCCAACGTCATCAACCGATCAAAGTCTGATCGAAGTTAGTGTCCTTTCAACTTTCTCCATGCTGGCATATTACTTAGAAAATTGGGGTATTTGTTCTGGCTAATTGATCACTATTTAAGCAACCAATTGTGATTTCATTTTTTGACTCTGTTCCTAGGCAGTAAAAAATTCTATTTACCAATTTATGTGCATTATATATTCTTCTGCCATGTTCTGAATAAATAATACCTTTCCACCTTTTAAGCAGGATATGTTGGATGCATAGTGAACGATCTGTACGTTACTACGCGTACCAAATTTCACTGGAAGGACTTGAAGCATGTCATAAACTTTGTTGATAATCTAACAGAGATAGCACAACGTATGAACGCTGGATTTTGGATGGGATTAATTATACCTATGGTGCACACATTGAACAAGACCAATTGTGTGCACAAAACGCTGGTACAAAGTCTTATTTTTATGTTGATGCTCATAAACTATATACATCCTCAATGATATGTTACAATTGGTTTTTATTCTACATTTCAACAGAAATTGCCCGCTATAGCAGTTCCTGGATCGATTTCCCGGCGTGGTCGAATTACACTTGTGCCTGCTAATAATGCCAAAGTGATTGCAAGGTACTGCATTTCCCGCAGAAATGGAACCATTCAAATTAACAAGTTCTCGCTTGTCGTGGCAATGCATCCATATTGGAAAATTGGAGACACTGTTCTACTCATGCTCTACCAAGGCACAGGAGGGCTCTTCCTTTTCATTGACGAGATGCCGAGTCGCCGTGATCAAGCTGCTTCCACCGGATAGTTGTGGTTGTTGGCCCTCAGCCTCTTAAAATGTGCTAGCTGTTACTATGTTAAGTACGTAGATATGGACCATATGGTTGTTGGCCCTCAGCCTCTTAAAATGTGATAGTTGTTACTATGTTAAGTATGTAGATATGGACCATATGGTTGTCAAAACCGTGTTACGAAGATCCTCCTTTTGTCGAATAGTGTAACCACTATATATATGTTACTCAAATTCTGTTAGCCAAGTTCTTAAATTTTCATGGAAAGTATTAGTATTGTACACAGTTCATTGAGTTTAAGCGTGTGCCCGATGTCCAGAAGGCATTTGCATATTAACTGTCCATATTGCAAATTCACACACGTGTTAACATAAGGAAACGTATGTGTAACTTACTAATCATCGCACACGAGTACTCGCAGACGCATCGTGTGCGATACTCCTAGCCACCGCAAGCAACTAGTTTGCAATTTTCAAAGTTTTTTGTACACACAGAATCGCACACGAATTAACTTTAGTAACTGTCTGTGTTGTAATTTCTCATCGCAAACAGTTCATCCGAGTTGATGTCTACTACACAACTTGTTCTTGTAGACTCGTGTTGGGCCTCCAAGCGCAGAGTTTTGTAGGACAGTAGCAATTTTCCCTCAAGTGGATGACCTAAGGTTTATCAATCCGTGGGAGGCGTAGGATGAAGATGGTCTCTCTCAAACAACCCTGCAACCAAATAATAAAAAGTCTCTTGTGTCCCCAACACACCAAATACAATGGTAATTTGTATAGGTGCACTAGTTCGGCGAAGAGATGGTGATACAAGCGTAGTAATGATAGTAGATATTGATTTTTGTAATATGAACAATAAAAACAGCAAGGTAGCAATTGATAAAACAAAGCACAAACGGTATTGCAATGCTTGAAAATGAGGCCTAGGGTCCGTACTTTCACTAGTGCAATCTCTCAACAATGCTAATATAATTGGATCATATAACCTTCCCTCAACGTGTGATGAAGAATCACTCCAAAGTTCCTATCTAGCGGAGAACATAAGAAGAAATTGTTTGTAGGGTACGAAACCACCTCAAAGCTATTCTTTCCGATCAATCTATCATAGAGTTCATACTAAAATAACACCAAGCTATTCTTTCCGATCGATCTAACCAAGAGTTCGTACTAAAATAACACCATATGATACACATCAACCAACTCTAATGTCACCTAGATACTCCAATGTCACCACGAGTATCCATGAGTTGATTATGCGATATGCAGCAAACAATTTCAGATTCATAATACTCAATCCAACACAAAGAAACTCAAAGAGTGCCCCAAGATTTCTATCAGAGAAACAAAGAGGAGAACGTGCATCAACCCCTATGCATAGATTACCCCAATGTCACCTCAGGAATCCGCGAGTTGAGTGTCAAAACACATATCAAGTAAATCAATATGATACCCCATTGTCACCACGGGTATTCATAGCAAGACATACATCAAGTGTTCTCAAATCCATAAAAGTATTCAATATGATAAAATGAAATCTCAATGGGAAAACTCAATTCATCACAGGATAGAGAGGGGAAAACACCATATGATCCAACTATATTAACAAAGCCCGCGATACATCAAGATCGTGACATCTCAAGAAGATGAGAGAGAGAGAGATTAAACACATAGCTACTGGTACAAACCCTCAGCCCCGAGGGTGGACTACTCCCTCCTCATCATGGTGGCCGCCGGGATGATGAAGATGGCCATCGGTGATGATTTCCCCCTCCGGCAGGGTGCCGGAATGGGGTCTAGATTGGATTTTCGTGGCTACAGAGGCTTGCCGCGGTGGAACTTCTGATCTAGGGTTACCCCCAGGGTTTTTGGAATATTTGGCAATTTATAGGGCGAAGAGGCGGTGCGGGAGGCCACCTAGGTGGGCACAACCCACCTGGGAGCGCCTGGGCCAGGCGCGCCCTGGTGGGTTGTGCTCCCCTCTGGTACTTCTTTGGCCCACCGGGTGTCTTCTGGTCTAGAAAAAATCTCCAAAAAGTTTCGCTGCATTTGGACTCTATTTGGTATTGATTTTCTGCGATATAAAAAACAAGCAAAAAACAGCAACTGACACTAGGCACTATGTCAATATGTTAGTCCCAAAAAGTGATGTAAAGTTGCTATAAAATGAGTGTAAAACATCCAAGAATGATAATATAACAACATGAATACTTCATAAATTATAGATACGTTGGAGACGTATTAGCATCCCCAAGCTTAATTCCTACTCGTCCTCGAGTAGGTAAATGATAAAAGAAATAATTTATGAAGTGTGAATGCTAGCAAAGTGCATAAGTTTGATCAATGATAATTTCAATCCCCTTTCCCAGCATCTTAACAACAATTCTTTCACATAAAACTTATCATGATAAAGTAGCAATTGAAAACGGAATTTTTGTTGTGGAATGGTACCTATCATATTCATCATATACTCTTTCTTTTGTAGCATGGACATATGGACTTTTATATGGTTCAAAGCAATAGACTAGTTTTGACATGAAGATTTCAATACTCAAGGATATTAACAAGAAACGATGTCTTTCAAAATATCAACACTAAAGCAAGTTATCCCTAGCCCATTATGCTCAATCATTAATCCATTCATGAAGCACACTCGCATATTAGCTACATCCAATGCCCAAGTATGATCATAGTGCCCCTTAGTTGGTGCTTTATAAGATAAGATGGAGACTCAAATAAAAACAAAAATTGCATAAAGTAAATAGAAAGGCCCTTCGCAGAGGGAAGTAGGGATTTGTAGAGGTGCCAGAGCTCAAAGCGAAAAAGAGAGATAAAAACATTTTGGGTGGCATGCTTTTCCTGTCAACGAAAACGATCGAGTAGTTCCCAATACTTTCCATGCTAGATATATCATAGGCGGTTCCCAAATAGAAAATAAAGTTTATTCCTTTTTCCACCATTATTTCACGTTCCACGGCTAGTCGTATCCACGTGTACCGTCCATACCAACACTTTCCAAGGAATTTTTTATTTGACAACATAAAGTAAATTCATTTTTCATTTCGGGACTGGGCATCCCTAATACCTTTGCCGTACTCTCGTGCAATGACAAGTGAATAAACACTCGTCTTGAGAATAACACATCTAGCATGGAAAAATATCAGCCACTCCCTACCGTTTCATGAGTGGTACGAGCACACAAAAAGAAAATTTATTTTGAAGATTAGAGATGGCACATACAAATTGCTTAGAACGGCACGGAAATACCGCATGTAGGTAGGTATAGTGGACTCATATGGCAAAAACTGTAAGGATTTTGGATGCACAAGTAGTAATCCCACTTAGTACAAGTAAAGGCTAGCAAAAGATTGAGAAGCATCCAACCAAGAAACAAAAAATCTCATAAGCGAGCATTAAGCATAACTAACACCGAATAATGCACCACAAGTAGGATGTAATTTCATTGCATAACTATTGACTTTCGTGCTTGCGTGGGTATCACAAACCTTAACATCAATATTCTTACTAAAGCATAATTACTCATCAACATGACTCACATATCACTATCATCATATCTCAAAACTATTACAAAGAATCAAGTTTATTTTGTCCAATGATCTTCATGAAAGTTCTTATTATATCCCTCTTGAATATCTATCACTTTGGGACTAGTTTCATATATTGCAATTACTTTTGACAAGCTCAAACAAATCTAAGTGAAGAACATGAGCATAGAAAAAATTTCGTTTCTCAAAATAATATAAGTGAAGCATGAGAGAATTTCTTCAAAAATATTAAAGCACACCGTGCTCAAAAAGATATAAGTGAAGCACTAGAGCAAATCACAAACCACTCCAAAAAGATATAAGTGAAGATCAAGCGAGTAGTTAAGTAAATGGGTAGCTATTTGAGGACTCTCTCTTATTTAAAAAACTTTCAGATCTAGGTATTTTATTAAAACAGCAAGCAAAACAAAATAAAATGACATTCCAAGAATAGCACAACTCATGCGAAGAAGCAAAAACATAGGTTCAACCGATACTAACCGATAATTGTTCATGAAGGAAGGTGAGATGCCTACCGGGGCATCCCCAAGCTTAGATGCTTGAGAATTCTTGAAATAATATCTTGGGATGCCTTGGGCATCCCCAAGCTTGACCTTTAGTGTCTCCTTAATTCCTTTTATATTACGGTTTCCCTAAATCTTAAAAACTTCATCCACACAAAACTCAACAAGAACTTGTGAGATAAGTTAGTATAAATCAATGCAATAACCTTATCATTCTGCACTGTAGAAATCACTAAAATTATTATTCAACATTGCATACTAAATGCCTATGCATATTTAATACTCCTATCCTCAAATAGAATCATTAAACAAGCAAACATATGCAAACAATGCGAACATAACAGCAATCTGTCTAAACAGGACAGTATGTAAAGAGTGCAATTGTTCTCATACTTACCTAAGTCCAAAAATTCTGAAAACTTACCACAATGTATAAAATTTATCATAGCTTATTGTGCAAAAAAATTCAACATTTCACCATATTCTGACTTTTCTCAAGAATTCACGCACTAGCATGCAACTTTCTGTTTTCAAACAGCCACATATAGAATTGCAAAATAAGCATGGAAAAGGCTATACTTGACATTTTTATTGAAGTAAAAGATGCAAAACATTATTATAAATAACATAAAGCAAATAATAACAAAATAAAATGATGTTCCAAGCAAAACACATATCATGTGACGAATGAAAATATAGCCTCAAGTAAGGTTACCGATAATGTTGGAGACGAAAGAGGGGATGCCTTCCGGGCATCCCCAAGCTTCGTTGCTTGGATCTATATTGAATATCACCTTGGGGTGCCTTGGGAATCCTCAATCTTAGGGTATTGTCACTCTTTATTCTCCTCATATCGAGATCTCACCGAAAACTTGAAAACTTCAATCACACAAAACTTAACGGAACTTCATGAGATGGGTTAGTATGATAAAGACAAATCATTCACTTTGGTACTGTCAAGATAAGATTCATAATTGTTTTCACATAATTCCTACTGTACTCTACAATTTCCACAATTTATACTAAGCAATATAAGCCATAGAAACCATAAAACAAGCAAAATATGCATTGCAAACAGAATCTGTCAAAAACAGAACAGTACATAAATATCTGAATTAAGGTCATACTTCTGTAATTCCAAAACCTTTGAAAAATTAGGAACGCGTAGAAAATTTGTATACCCAACAACTGTAAAAAATTCAGAGTTTTTAGAGGGTCCAGTAATTTTAAACAATTCAGTTTATGGGAGCAAAGGTTTCTGTTTTTGCACAGAATCAAGTCAACTACCATCCAAACTATCCCAAAGGCTTTACTTGGCATTTTATTGAAAGAAAAGCTGTAAAACATGATTAATACAGTAGCTTAATCATGTGAACACACAAAAACAGTTGGGGTAAATGTTGGGTTGTCTCCAACAAGCGCTTTTCTTTAATGCCTTTTTAGCTAGGCATGATGATTTCAATGATGCTCACATAAAAGTAAAGAATTAAAACATAAAGAGAGCATCATGAATCACATGACAATCACATTTAAGCCTAACCCACTTCCTATGCATAGGGATTTTGTGATCAAACAACTCATGGGAACAAGAATCAACTAGCATAGGAAGGCAAAACAAGTGCAACTTCAAAACTTTAAACATAAAGAGAGGAAACTTGATATTAGTGAGAAGCCTACAAGCATATGTTCCTCTCTCATAATAATTTTCAGTAGCATCATGAATGAATTCAACAATATAACTATCACATAAAGCATTATTTTCATGATCCACAAGCATAGAAATTTTATCGCTCTCCACATAAGCAAATTTATTCTCATCAATAATTGTGGGAGCAAACTCAACAAAATAACTATCATGTGATTGGAAATTAAAATCATGATGACAAGTTTCATGGTTATCATTATTCAATATAGCATACATGTCATCACCATAATCATCATATATAGGAACTTTGTTGTCAAAATCAATTGCAACCTCCTCCAAAATAGTGGATTCATCATTAAATAAAGTCATGACCTCTCCAAATCCACTTTCATAAATATAATCATCATAAATAGGAGGCATGCAATCATCATAATAAATTTTCTCATCAAAACTTGGGGGAATAAAAATATCATCTTCATCAAATATATCATCCCCAAGCTTATGGCTTTGCATATCGTTAGCATCATGGATATTCAAAGAGTTCATACCAACAACATTGCAATCATGCTCATCATTCATAGATTTTTTGTCAAACATTTTATAGAATTCTTCTTCTATCAATTGAGCACAATTTTTTGATCCATCATTTTCAAGAAAGACATTATAAAGATGAACAATATGAGGCCACCTCAATTCCATTTTTTTTGTAGTTTTCTTTTTATAAACCAAACTAGGGATAAAACAAGAAACTAAAAGTTTCGATTGCAAGATCTAAAGATATACCTTCAAGCACTCACCTCCCCGGCAGCGGCGCCAGAAAAGAGCTTGATGTCTACTACACAACTTGTTCTTGTAGACTCGTGTTGGGCCTCCAAGCGTAGAGTTTTGTAGGACAGTAGCAATTTTCCCTCAAGTGGATAACCTAAGGTTTATCAATCCGTGGGAGGCGTAGGATGAAGACGGTCTCTCTCAAACAACCCTGCAACCAAATAATAAAAAGTCCCTTGTGTCCCTAACACACCAAATACAATGGTAATTTGTATAGGTCCAGTAGTTCGGCGAAGAGATGGTGATACAAGCGTAGTAATGATAGTAGATATTGATTTTTGTAATATGAACAATAAAAAACAGCAAGGTAGCAATTGATAAAACGGAGCACAAACGGTATTGCAATGCTTGAAAATGAGGCCTAGGGTCCGTACTTTCGCTAGTGCAATCTCTCAACAATGCTAATATAATTGGATCATATAACCTTCCCTCAACGTGCGATGAAGAATCACTCCAAAGTTCCTATCTAGCGGAGAACATAAGAAGAAATTATTTGTAGGGTACGAAACCACCTCAAAGCTATTCTTTCCGATCAATCTATCCCAGAGTTCGTACTAAAATAACACCAAGCTATTCTTTCCGATCGATCTAACCAAGAGTTCGTACTAAAATAACACCATATGATACACATCAACCAACTCTAATGTCACCTAGATAATCCAATGTCACCGCGAGTATCCGTGAGTTGATTATTGTAACACCCCATGTCATTAGCCACAGTAATCACTTTTGATAATGACAAGTCAGCAGGATTAATAGTGCATAATCATCATTTGCATCATATTGCATTCCAACTCATAATTCAAACTTCAAATTAAATTCAAAGTGGAAAATAAAAATTGTTCAACATAGAAACTAAAATGTTCAGTAAATAACAAATATTCCAGAGACTATTCTAAAATTGTAACCAACAATTAATAAATTAATTAGGTGGCTCTAACATTACCAAAACAGCAAGGTTTAATACATTTTAGTTATTATAAAATTTGTGTGAACTCCGTTTGTCTCCAAACCAATTTTTGGCAGTAGTAGATAATGCCTAGCGTTTAATGGAACAAGTGCCATATTTTACAAAAGTCAGTTTGAGGCCTAACTATTTACAAAACAGAAAATAAGAGAAAAAGAAATAAGAAAAAGGAAATAAAACAAAATACAAGAATAAAAGAAAAATAAAAAGCCCCCCGGCCCAACTGGGCCACGGCCCAGCCAGGTCGGCCCACCTAACTGGCCTATTTAGGCCTGCACCCAGCGAACCCTAACCTTTTCCCCCACTCCCCCTCATCTCTCCACCTCACCCGCGGGTCCCCGCCGCCGCCGCCGCCTTCGTCCCCGGTGCCGCTGTCGCCGCCCGTCGCATCCCCGTCTCCTCCCCGGATCGCTACATCGAGCCTCGCCACCCTGGTCATCTACGACGTGGGTGAGCCCCGCCCGTCTTCCACCTCCTCTGTCATCGCCGTCCGCCGCGATGTACTCGCCTCCGCCTCTCCTCTGTCGCCGCCATCCGCCGCGGCTCGCATGAGCCTGCTCGTGCGTCCGCTAGTACGCGCCCTCCTATGCCCGCTCGCCCGCGCTTGCCCCTCCCGAGCCGCTCGTGCCATCGCGCCCGTGCCGCGCTCGCCCGCCTCACCTGCCCTGCTCCGCCGCCGCCTCCTGCCGCGCCTCCGCGCGTGCGCCCGCGTGCGCTGACCTCGCCCGCCGTCCGTGTCGCTCGCCATCGCCCGCCGTTGGCCGGCCCTCGCTGTACGCGCGCGTGCGCTATTGGACACCCGGACCTGTCCGGCCCCGGGCACAGCCACGGGCGGACATGTCCGCCAAGCCCGCTGACCACTGGGGCCTGCCCAGTTAAATAAAAAAAAGATAAAATAAAATAAAAACGAAATTAATAAAATTAATGATTAATTAATTAGTGAATTAATTAATTTAATTAATCCTGATTAAGTTAAGCTAATTAATTAGTTAGTCTAATTAATCTGTAGTTAGATTAGCTAAACCATAATTAACTAAACAGTGTATGACAGGTGGGACCCACTGGTCAGGTTGACCCAGTCAACTGCACTGTTGACTGCTGACGTCATGCTGACATCATGATGATGTCAGCATACACTATTTCGGAAAATGTTGAATTTAGATAAATAATTAAACTCCAGAAATTCAATAAAACTTAAAGAAAATCATATAAAATAAACCGTAACTCCGATGAAAATAATTTATATATGAAACTTGCTCAGAATTTCGATACGAACCCGAATACGTCCTTCGTATTCCTGTCAGATGCCCCTAGCTATATGAACGTTGAACTTTTAGACCATTTTTGATAAATGAATAGTGCCCAACTTTAATTAAATAAATCCGAATAAATTCCTAAATTAACTAACTCATTTAGTTAGGCAGTAGAACACCTCTGCATATCATTTAGGCATGTCATACATATTGTTTGCATTTTTGCTGTGGATTTATTGTTTCTCTCCCCCTCCTTCTCTCTCGATAGACGCCGAGACCGACGACACTACAGCTGGGTACGACTACGCTCCAGACGAGCAGCCCGTTGACGATCCCTCTCTCTTGCCAGAGCAACCAGGCAAGCCCCCCCCCCCCTTGAGCATCCAGATATCGCCCATTCCATTTCTCCTGCTTGCATTAGATTTTGCTACTGTTAATGTATGCTCCTATTCTGATGCATAGCCTACTGTTGTAACATGTTCATTGTTTCCTTACCTGCCTATGATAAACTGTTTAGTATAGGTTGGTAGTGAACCATCAGTGACCCCCACCATCTTACCCTTGTTGCCCCTACTTGATCATCGACGACTCGATCAATGTGATCTTCGACCAGAGACCGACACATCACCTCAACCCCCTTAGTTGTACGACTCTGCATAGTAATGTCGAGTGCCGAGGGTGATACCTCGTAACACACTCCTGATGAATACTCCACAGTGTAGCTGTTCGGTCGTGGTCATCGAGGGTGATTCCTCCTTCTCCACTTCCGATACGACTCTGTCGTGCAACCCCTCAGTGTGAACCTTGAGGGTGATACCTCATACATTCACCCTGATGTTTTCATCGAGTGGAATCCACCGAGGGTGATTCCTTGATGTTATGACCACACGGTTACTTTGACCTTCGTTACAGGCGGGTCCACCCTGGTGGGTACCCGCTGGGGATCTGTGATGTCGAGTGTGCCGGAAGGGCACTCGAGTGTGATATTGTGGCGGAGCTTCAGAGACTCTGATTGTCTCCGCGTGATACTAAATGAGCCTATTGGATTAGGGTGTGTGATCTGAGTGGGTCGACGTGCCCTATACGCACTACCACCACGCGGGATTATGGTTATGGGGCCCTCTACGTCGTACGTTTCTCCCGAAAGCTCTTCAGATGTCACGGTTCACCGTGCGGGCTGATCGCCGGGAATGGGCTGGATACTTCACTGACGAGTTCAGTGTCGCGCCTGCACCCTGGCCAGCCACGCAACGCGCAGGGTGCCCAGGGCGATGGCCCAAGACCTCTGGGTGCATAGGTTAGTCCGGCGTGCTGACCTCTCTGCTGAACCTAGGTAGGGCACTGCTTCGTGTTGATCTACCGAGGCCGGGCATTACCCAGCAAGTGTGTCCGGCCAGAGTTGATCGAGCGTGTTGGGTAACAGTAGTGCACCCCTGCAGGGATGAATAAACTATCGATAGCTAGTCCTACGGTAAAGGACGCTCAATTTGTGTATCTCGATCTACTACTTGAACTGGATACTTGTTACTTAATTGAAGCTTCGGGATCGCTTTCTCGCTGGGAGTCGAGGAAGGATCTCTAGGCTTGCTTCAACATGTTTGCTAAATAAAATGCTATTCTACTCTCTTCTACTGCTGCAAGATGATGGCTTCGTGAAGATGCTTGAAGATGCTAGTCTTCAATAGGACTAGGCCTTCTCTCTATTCTGGCATTTCTGCAGCCCAGTCCACATATACAGCCTTTCTCCTTTGATAATGTTGCATATGTAGTGTAGATCCTTGCTTGCTGAGTACTTCAGATGAGTACTCACGGTTGCTTTACTTTCTCTTTTCCCCATACCCCACCTTGATGATACACCAGATGATGGAGCCCCAGAGCCAGATGCCACCACAGGAGCTTACTACCAGGAGGGTCCAGAGGGCACGTACTACTGGATCGAGCCAGCCGACCAGGAGTAGGATCGGAGGCTCCCAGGCAGGAGGCCTTCGCCTTTCGATCTAGAGATGTTGTTTGTGCTAGCCTTCTTAAGGCAAAACATGTCTAACTATGTCTGTACTCAGATAATATTCGTATGACTGACTTATGTATTCGGATCTTCGGATCCCTGGTCTGTAATATTGTGGATCTCCGTTTAATTTGTGTTAGAGTTGTGTTGTGATATCTTCCCGTGAGTCCCTGTGGTTGATCGTGCATGTTTGCGTGTATGATTAGTGCACGATTGAGTCGGGGGCGCCACACGTTGGTATCAGAGCCGACTGCCTGTAGGAAGCCCCCTTCCAATTCCTTGGCCAAAGTTGAGTCTAGAAACCGAAAAAACTAATTTACTAACTTGGCTGTGTGGCTTACGGGCCCACGTCGCCAACTGGGTGGTATTAGGATCTTTTATTCCTTGTCTATACTCTGGGACTCTGATCTCTCTTCTATTCGGGTTAAATAAATTTTACTAACGCCGACACTTAGGATCTCGTAAATCCTGTCTACCCGGAGAGCTGGATATCTGTGCGATTTCCCTGTCATTCATCTGATTAGTCTGATAATCATTTTCCTTTCCATTGTTTTGTTTAACCTTTCTCTCCGAGTTGAGTTAAACTTCTCATTGTCATTTGACAATTCTGAATTTTCCTCTGTTTCAGATGGATCGTTTGTTTCCACCACGTCCTACGACGCAGCTTGTGCTTCGCACTTGGGCTCGTGATGCCCCTGGGTTTCCAGCTGTTCTGATCGCCCTCCTGACCAGACTTGGCTACCGCTGGTACCCCGAGTACATGGTCTACGAGGATTACCGCGAGTTCAACTAGGAGCAGTACCATGCTGATGTTCGTATCTATGATCAGCAGAATGACTCAGACACTGAGCTGCACCTTTTCCACGGTATCGGCGTGACGATTGAGATGGCAGTCCATGATGCCACCTACTCTGCTGTCGCACGTCTCCGAGGACAGTTCAGTGATATCTTGGATGACTCTGAGTTCCGATACATTCCGTATGCCCCTGCTGGAGATGCTACTGGATACTACACAGCTATCTGTGCCCCGTACGAGCCTCGTCTCTACGACCAGCGTGTTCTGATTCAGTGCACTCAGGCTCTCGATTGCACTGTTCGGGCTCTTGCCGTCGAGTTGGTTGCCACTCGAGCATGTCTTTATGATGCTATGACGCAGTTGCTACCCGCTGTTCGCGCAGGGATACATCCGGAGCACATCCTTTATCCGCGCAGGACTCAGATGTATGCTGGTATTGATTGGCCTGCTGTTGGAGGTCACACACCTGCACGTGGACCGCTTCTTACAGCTCGAGACCGGGTTCTGCATCAGAGTGCACATGGAGCACAGGATCCTACCACGACGAACATTCATCGTCTGCACTCGCAGTTACCCCGTTTCAGTGGTTTTCTCCGACGTTGATGTAGCCTTTGCTATGTCTCGTTGTGTACTTCCTTACCGCGTGCCTGCGAGCCGCCTAGTATGTCTAGTTCTAAATTTGCGCCGTTATGCTGTCCGCATGTACCCGACTCTGTGTATGGATCTGTATGTCTTAATTGACTACTGTTATGCATCTGTTACACTGCTTAATTGTTGTTGAGTTACATCATGTTTGTCGCTAAACACTCGTGATTGCTTTTACTAAACTACCCCCTGTTGATACTTAGCAGGATGGTTAGACCAGGTGGTCGTGGTCGTGCCCCTGAACGTCCACCACCGCCAGACTATATGGCAGCTATGATGCAACAATTAGAGCTCAACCGCCAGTTCATGACTGGGATCATGGCTCAGTTTCCGCATCAGAACAACCAGAACCCTCCTTCAATAACTCTGCCGGAGTTTATGCAGCTTAACCCCACTCAGTTCCGCAACTCTAATAAGCCACTGGATGCTGATGACTGGCTCCGCGACATCACACACGAGATGGAGTCTGCTAATGTCGCCCCTGCCAATTTCGTCACCTTCGCGGCCTTTTTCCTGAAGGGTCCCGCTGCTCAATGGTGGGACACCCACAAGCATTCACTGCGTGCTGGAACAGTCATTACCTGGTATGAGTTCCAGGCTGCTTTCCGTGCATATAAAGTTAGTCCCAAAAAGTGATATAAAGTTGCTATAAAATGATTGTCAAACATCAAAGAATGATAATATAACAGCATGAATACTTCATAAATTATAGATATATTGGAGACGTATCGCGAGTCGGCTGTTTGCCGTGTATCACACACATCTTATTTACACGACTCGTTTGTGTTCTTTTGGCTCATCGCAAACAGTTCATCTATGTGAACTGTATGCCGCATATCACACACATCTTGTTAAGTTGAACCATTTCTGTTGTGTTCCCTAATCGAAAACAGTTCGTCCGAGTGAACCGTATGCCGTATATCACACACACCTTGATCTGGCTAACCGTTTCTGTTGCACTCCCTAATAGCAAACAGTTCATATGAGTGAACTGTATTGCGTATATCGCACACACCTTGATATGGCTGCCCATTTCTGTTGTTCTGTCTCATCGCAAACAGTTCGGATGGATCATCCATGTGCCCTACATCGCACACGCAACTAAAATCGGAACCGTATTTGATGTCTCCGCCAATGCAAACGTTTTGCATCTTTTTTGACGGGTTTTTTACATCACCGTTTGCGATTAATGCATCACACATAGTTTCGTCAAAGGGTCTCTGATCGTAGTGTCGCGTTAGCAGCATCCTGCAGTAGTGGTTACCAATAATTTCAGTGCTTGCAAAGAATACCTTGCTGAAAACCGCTTGTCATTTCCTTTTGGGTTCGACACTCTTACTTATCGAAAGGACTACGATAGATCCCCTATACTTGTGGGTCATCACACAACTGAATGATATGAAAATAATAATAGTGCAAGAGTGCTGTGGACTAAGCTAGAATCTGCAGCTGTTTTATTCAGAGGGAAAGACAAAATAATATGGGCTCTCTATTAAATTAACAATAATGCATATGAGGGCCACTCGACATTTCCATCGTGGTCTTCCCCTTGGTATGACTCAACAAAAGAAAAGGAAAAGAATTTCAGAGAAACACACTGAAATATTTTTGGAGTTTTTAGTTTTTCTTAAAAATGAAACAAATTAAAGAAGGGAAAACAAAAACAAGAAAAACTATTTACACGGGAAAGCTCCCAACAAACAAAGAAGAAATGGGAAATATTTTTGGGTTTTCTTTTAATACTACAACTAAATTAAACAAGAAAGAAAAACCGAAAAGAAGCAAGAAATATTTTTGGATTTTCTCAAAGTTTTTCAAACACACAAGAAGAAAGCGAGAAAATAAATCTAGCATGGATAATACAATGAAAAAGTGTGGACACCGACAACTGGAATGAAATGTGTGAGCATGAATGTAATGTCGGTGGAAACACGTACACCCCCAAGCTTAGGCTTTTGGCCTAGCTTGGTAATCACCATCCATAGCCTGGATTATAGTCAGAGTGATAACTCACAGAGGCTCTTGGTGCGGCCTCCTCAGCCCATCGAACAGCCTTGATACGTCTCCATCGTATCTACTTTTCCTAACGCTTTTGCTCTTGTTTTGGACTCTAATTTGCATGATTTGAATGAAACTAACCCGGACTGACATTGTTTTCAGCAGAACTACCATGGTGTTGTTTTTGTGCAGAAATAAAAGTTCTCGAAATGGAACGAAACTTTTTGGAGATTTATTTTACAATGAAGAAAATTACTGGAGCCAAGAACCTCCGGAGGGGGGCACCTGGGTGAGCACAACCCACCAGGGCGCCCCCCCCCTCCAGGCGCGCCCACCAGGTGGCCCCGCAGACCCTAATTCTGACGCTATAAATCCTATTTTGGAGAAAAAAATCAGGGAGAAAGTTTCATCGCGTTTCATGATACGGAGCCGCCGCCACCTCCTGTTCTTCATCGGGAGGCCAGATCTGGAGCCCGTTTGGGGCTCCGGAGAGGGGGATCTTCGGTCTTCGTCATCACTAACCCTTCTCCATCGCCAATTCCATGATGCTCCCCACCGGGAGTGAGTAATTCCTTCGTAGGCTCGATGGTCGGTGAGGAGTTGGATGAGATTCATCATGTAATCGAGTTAGTTTTGTTAGGGCTTGATCCCCAGTATCCACTATGTTCTGAGATTGATGTTGTTATGACTTTGCCATGCTTAATGCTTGTCACTTTGGGCCCGAGTGCCATGATTTTAGATCTGAACCGTTTATGTTTTCACCATTATATCTATGTTCTAGATCCGAGCTTGCAAGTCATATTCACCTATTACGTGTTATGATCCGTAAACCCCGGGGTGAGAATAATCAGGATACTTTCCAGTGATGACCGTAGTTTGAGGAGTTCATGTATTCACTATGTGTTAATGCTTTGTTCTGGTTCTCTATTAAAAGGAGGCCTTAATATCCTTTACTTTCCTTATGGACCCCGCTGCCACGGGAGGGTAGGACAAATGATGTCATGCAAGTTCTTTCCATAAGCACGTATGACTATTTATGGAATACATGCCTACATTATATTTATGAACTGGAGCTAGTTTTGTATCGCCCTAGGTTATGACTGTTATATGATGAATATCATCCAAAGAATTCACCGATCCAATGCCTACGAATTTTCCACATATTGTTCTTGCTAAGTTACTACTGCTTCTGCTTGAGCAACCTTGATGATTGCTTGAGCAGCCTTGATCGAGTTTTGCAGAGATGTGAGCAAACTAATCTTGTCTTGAATTGGGAGAAGTGTCACCTTATGGTTAATGAGGTATTGTCTTGGGGCATAAAATTTCTGAATGAGGTATTGAGGTGGATAAAGCTAAAGTTGATGCAATTGAGAAAATGTCATGTCCTAAAGATATTAAAGGTATTCGTAGTTTCCTTGGTCATGCTGGTTTCTATAGGAGGTTTATTAAAGACTTCTCTAAAATTTCAAGGCCTCTTACAAATCTTTTATAAAAGGATGTTCCATTTGTTTTTGATGATGATTGTGTAGAAGCCTTTGAAACACTTAAGAAAGCTTTAACTTGTTCACCTATCGTTCAACCACCTGATTGGAACTTGCCTTTTGAAATTATGTGTGATGCTAGTGATTATGATGTTGGTGATGTTCTAGGACAAAGAGTTGATAATAAATTAAATGTTATCCATTATACTAGCAAAACTCTAGACAGTGCCCAAAGAAATTATGCAACTACTGAAAAGGAATTTTAGCAGTTGTGTTTGCTTGTGACAAATTCAGATCTTACATTGTTGATTCCAAAGTAATTGTTCACACTGATCATGCTCCTATTAAATATCTTATGGAAAAAAAAGATGCTAAACCTAGACTCATTAGGTGAGTTCTCTTTCTACAAGAATTTGATTTACATACTACTGATGGAAAAGGAGCTGAGAACCCCGTAGATGATAACTTGTCTAGGTTAGAGAATATTCTTAATGACCCACTACCTATTGATGATAGCTTTCCTGATGAACAATTAGCTGCAATAAATGTTTCTCATAACACTCCTTGGTATGCTGGCTATGCTAATTATATTGTTGCTAAATACATACCACCTAGTTTTACATACCAACAAAAGAAAAAATTCATCTATGATTTAAGACATTACTTTTGGGATGACCCACATCTTTACAAAGAAGGAGTAGATGGTATCATTAGACATTATGTACCAGAGCATGAACATGAACAAATCCTATGGAAATGTCACTCCGAAGCTTATGGAGGGCATCATGCGGGAGAAAGAACTGCTCATAAGGTATTGCAATCTGGTTTTTATTGGCCTACTCTCTTCAAGGATGCCCGTAAGTTTGTTTTATCTTGTGATGAATGTCAAAGAATTGGTAATATCGGTAAGCGTCAAGAAATGCCTATGAATTATTCACTTGCTATTGAACCATTTGATGTTTGGGGTTTTGATTATATGGGACCTTTTCCTTCCTCTAATGGGTATACACATATTTTGGTTGCTGTTGATTATGTTACTAAGTGGGTAGAAGCTATTCCAACTAGTAGTGCTGATCATAACACTTCCATTAAAATGCTTAAAAAAGTTATTTTCCCAAGGTTTGGAGTCCCTAGATATTTAATGACTGATGGTGGTTCACACTTTATTCATGGTGCTTTCCGTAGAATGCTTGCTAAATATGATGTTAACCATAGAATTGCATCACCCTATCATCCTCAATCTAGTGGTCAAGTTTAACTTAGCAATAGAGAAATAAAACTAATATTACAAAAAAACTATTAATAGGTCCCGAAAGAATTGGTCTAAGAAATTGGATGATGCACTTTGGGCCTATAGAACAGCATATAAAAATCCTATGGGTATGTCTCCTTATAAAATGGTTATGGAAAAGCTTGGCATTTGCCTCTAGAGTTAGAACATAAAGCTTACTGGGCAATTAAAGAACTCAACTACGATTTCAAACTTGCTGGTGAAAAGAGGTTATTTGATATTAGCTCATTAGATTAATGGAGACCCAAGCTTATGAAAATGCCAAATTATTTAAAGAAAAAGTTAAAAGATGGCATGGCAAAAGAATCCAAAAGCGGGAATTCAAAGTTGGAGAATATGTTCTTTTGTACAACTCTCATTTTAGATTCTTTGCAGGAAAACTTCTCTCTAAATGGGAAGGACCATATATTATCGAGGAGGTTTATCGCTCTAGAGCTATCAAGATTAATAATGCCGAAGGTACTAACCCGAAGGTGGTCAATGGGCAAAGAATTAAACACTATATCTCAGGTACGCCTATTAATGTTGAAAGCAATATTATTCAAACCATGACACCAGAGGAACACATAAAAGAAACCTTCCGGAATACTCCAGAGTACTAAAAAAGAGGAGGTACGTGATACGGTAAGTAAACAAACTCCAAAAAATCCGCAAAAATATTTTCTATCAGTTTTGGAATATTACAAAAATTAGGAAAATAAGAAATAACCAGGAAGGCAACCGAGGAGGGCACAAGACACCAGGGCACACCTGGCTTGCCTGGCGCGCCCAGGTGGGTTGTGCCCACCTCGGGAACCTTCTCGACTCCGTTTTCTTCTCCTTTGCTTGTTTCCCAAGATTAAAAAATATTTATATACCCCCCGAACGTATTGACCACCGTATCACGGAGAAATCTTATGTTCTTCTTTCTTGCTGTTTTCTGACAGATCTAGATCGCCATGGCCACTTCGAGCTCCTCCAAGGACAAGTTCTTTGAGAACGTCATCAACCCGTATTTTTGGGAGGTGATGCAACACCCTCAAGCCATTGAGATGCGTGAGGGGTGCTCCACATCCGGGACGTCTAGGGGCCCAAGAGGACGGGAACCGTGGAGGCTAGGCTCGAAGCTATGGAGCAGGAGGTCTTCAAGTGCATGGGGATGGTGGAACATGGGATTAGTGCCAATCACCTTATGATTATGGAGTTCACCCGTGATCACAAGGTGGATGGCCGGTCCATGAAGGACATCGTCTTCACCCTCAACGAGCTAATCAATTTTCTGCAAAGCCAAATCTATGATCTCCAAAATCAAGTCTTTGAATATGAGGTGAGATTTAAAGGTATGAGTTTAGCTGCCAGTTGCAGGACTCATGAGACTCACACTTCTTCTTATGATGGTGAACCGCTGCCATGGAAGCCGGAGGATAAGCTCGCTACTACTTCACCACCACCATCGTCATCTTCCCCACCAAAGGAGACTTGAGTTCATGGTATGGGCACTCCCCTTGGCTTGTGCCAAGCTTGGGGGAGGTGCCCCGGTATCGTATCACCACCACTATCTTTGCCTTTATCTATTTTAGTTTGATCTTTAGTTATCCTATGATTTAGTTGAATAAAAGTTTAGTTCGATCCTTTCTTTTTGAGTGCTTGCTTAGTGATCTATCTATCTATGTAATCGTGTGCGAGATATATAATAAAGAGTAGTTTGAGTTTTGTTTCTTTACTATTTTGTTCCAATAAAAAGAAAGGAAAATAAATGAAAAAGATCATATGCTAATCTTATGGTAAGTAATGACGTCACATAAGAAAAAGTATAAGTGGTAAAATTTATTGGAGATTGACAAACATAGCATTGGTCAATGATGCAATTCATGAAAGAATTAATAAGGGAAGAGAAGATTCACATGCAAATACACTATCTTGGACACATTTTATGATTGTGAGCCTTCATTAAATATTATATGTCAAAATTGTTGATGTTGGACAAGGAAGACAACGTAATGATTTATGTTTGTTCATATTCACATAGAAGTTATATTGTCATAGATCCTTCAACATGTGGTGCTCGCTCAATATCTTTGCTAGCCAAAAACTCTACACTAAGTAGAGATACTACTTGTGCATCCAAAAAACCCTTAAACCCAAAATCCTATTTTGAGAGTCCACCATACCTACCTATGGATTGAGTAAGATCCTTCAAGTACGTTGTCATCGGTGCAATAAGGCAATAAAAATTGCTTCTAAATGTGTTGGATCATTTAGTGTAAGAGAAAATTGAGCGTTGTATGAACTTGTGATGGCAAAGTAATAAAAGCGACGGACTGCATAATAAAGGTTGCTATCATAAGGGGCAATATAACATGATGTTCTTTTGCATTAAGGGATTTCGCATACAAACAAAAAGCGCATGGAAACCTTTGCTTCCCTCTGTGAAGGGCCTATCTTTTACTTTTATGCATTTACTTTTATGTAAGAGTCAAAGTATTCTTCCCTATTCCTTTTTATTTTCTCTTTTTGCAAGCATCATGTGGTGAGGAAAGATCTAGGCACATATATCCAGTTGGATATGAGTGAGCATGAGTTAATATTGTTGACATCACCCTTGAGGTGAATACATTGGGAGGCGAAACTATATGTGATGACCCACAAGTATAGGGGATCAATCATAGTCCTTTCGATAAGTAAGAGTGTCGAACCCAACGAGGAGCAGAAGGAAATGACAAGTGGTTTTCAGCAAGGTATTTTCTGCAAGCACTGAAATAGTCGGTAACAAGTAGTTTGATAGCAAGATAATTTGTAACGAGCAAGTAACGGTAACGGTAAATAAAGTGCAGCAAGGTAGCCCAATCCTTTTGTGGCAAAGGACATGCCAAAACGATCTCTTATGATAATCAAGGCATTCTTGAGGGTACACGGGAATTTCATCATATCACTTTCATCATGTTGGTTTGATTCGTGTTCGCTACTTTGATAATTTGATATGTGGGTGGACTGGTGCTTAGGTGCTGTTCTTACTTGAACAAACCTCCTACTTATGATTAACCCCCTCGCAAGCATCCGCAACTACGAGAAAAGTATTAAGATAAAATCTAACCATATCATTAAACTTTTGGATCCAAATCAGTCCCTTATGAAATAGCGCATAAACTAGGGTTTAAGCTTCTGTCACTCTAGCAACCCATCATCTAATAACTACTCCACAATGCATTACCTTAGGCCCAAATATGGTGAAGTGGCATGTAGTCGACGTTCACATGACACCACTAAGGGAATCACAACATACATATCATCAAAATATCAAACACATATCAAGTTCACATGATTACTTGCAACATGACTTCTCCCGTGACCTCAAGAACAAAAGTAACTACTCACAAATAATAATCATGCTCAAGATCAGAGGGGTATTAAATAGCATAATGGATCTGAACATATAATCTTCCACCAAATAAACCATATAGTAATCAACTACAAGATGTAATCAACACAACTAGTCACCCACAAGTACCAATATAAGGTTCCGGTACAAAGATTGAACACAAGAGATGAACTAGGGTTTGAGAGGAGATGGTGTTGTTGAAGATGTTGATGGAGATGGCCCTCCCAAAGATGGGAGAGTTGTTGGTGATGACGATGACGATGATTTCCCCCTCCGGGAGAGAAGTTCCCCAGGTGGAATCACTCCGCCGGAGGGCAAAAGTGCTCCTGCCCAAGTTCCGCCTCGAGACGGTGGCATTTCATCCCAAAAGTCCTCCTCTTATTATTTTTCTAGGTCAAAATGACTTATATACCAGAAGAGGGGCACCGGAGGTGGGCCGAGGAGGGCACAACCCACCAGGGCGTGCCTGGGGGCCCTGGCACGCCCAAGTGGGTTGTGCCCACCTGGTGGGCCCCCTCTGGTAGTTATTTGCGCCAATAATTCTTAAATATTCCATAAAAAATCTCCATGAAGTTTCAGCTTATTTGGAGATGTGCAGAATAGGTAACTCTTACGTAGCTTTTTCAGGTCCAGAATTCCAGCTGCCGGTATTCTCCCTCTTTGTATATACCTTGCATATTATGAGAGAAAATGCATTAGAATTACTCCCAAAAGCATTATTATGCATAAAAACATTATAAATAATAGTAGGAAAAAATGATGCAAAATGGACGTATCAACTCCCAAGCTTAGACCTCGCTTGTCCTCAAGCGAAAACCGAAATCGAAAAACATGTCCACATGCTTAGAGAGAGAGGTGTCGATAAAAACAAAATACGGACATAGAAGCATCATGCATATTATTATAACAGCAAGGAACTTTAACATAAACTTTATCAAACAACTTTTATCATATAACTTCTCATGAACAAGTAACAATTCATCACAACATTGAAGTATAAAGCATAAACCTTATTGAAAACCAACAAACTATTTTCTCAGTCAACTTTGCAACTACAATTCATCATATTTTCAGGAAGGGTCACGTGTTAGAGTCTTTAGGCAAGTCCACATACTCAGCCATCATTTAATCTTCTATGATTGCTAACACTCACAGCGTACCCATGAACAAAAAGTTTCAACCGGACACATAGAAAGATAGGGGTCTATAGTTTCGCCTCCCAACGTATTCACCTCAAGGGTGATGTCAACAATAATAACTCATGCCTACTCATATCCAACTGGATATATGTGCCTAGATCTTTCCTCACCACATGATACTTGCAAAAAGAGAAAATAAAAAGGAAAAGGGAGGAAAACTTTGACTCTTCATAAAAGTAAATGCATAAAAGTAAAAGATAGGCCCTTTGCAGAAGGAAGCAGAGGTTCTCATGCGCTTATTTGTTTGTTTGCCAAATCCCTTAATGAAAAAGAACGTCACGTTATATTGCCCCTTATGATAGCAACTTTATTATGCAGTCCGTCGGTTTTATTACTTTGCCATCACAAGTTCGTTCAACGCTCAATTTTCTCTTACACTAAATGATCCAACACATTTAGAAGCAATTTTTATTGCCTTATTGCACCGATGACAACTTACTTGAAGGATCTTACTCAATCCATAGGTAGGTATGGTGGACTCTCAAAATAAGATTTGGGTTAAGGGTTTTGGATGCACAAGTAGTATCTCTACTTAGTGCGGAATTTTTGGCTAGAAAAAATATTGAGCAAGCACCACATGTTAAAGGATCCATGACAATATAACTTCTATGTGAATATGAACAAACATAAATCATTACATTGTCTTCCTTGTCCAACGTCAACTATTTTGACACAAAATATTTAATGGGGGCTCTTAATCATAAAAGATGTCCAAGATAGTGTATTTGCATATGAATCTTCTCTTCCCTTATTAATTCTTTCATGAGTTGCATTATTGACTAATGCTATGTTTGTCAATCTCCAACAAATTTACCACTTATACTTTTCCATATTTGATGTCATTACTTACCATAAGATTAGCATATGATCTTTTCATTTATTTTCCTTTCTTTTTATTGAGACATAAAAGTAAAGAAACAAAACTCAAACTACTCTTTATTATATATCTTGCACACGATTACATCGATTGATAGATCACTAAGCAAACACTCGAAAAGAAAGGATCAAACTAAAACTTTTATTCAACTAAATCATAGGAAACTAAAGATCAAACTAAAATAGATAAAGGAAAAGATAGTGGTGGTGATACGATACCGGGACACCTTCCCCAAGCTTGGCACAAGCCAAGGGGAGTGTCCATACCATGAACTCAAGTCTCCTTTGGTGATGAAGAAGGCGGTGGTGGTGATGAGGCAGTAGCGATCTTATCTTCCGGTTTCCATGGCAATGGCTCACCATCAAAAGAGGAGAAGAGAGTCTCACGAGTCCTACAACTAGTAGCCAAACTCATACCTTTAAACCTTGCCTCATATTCAAAGACTTGGTTTTGGAGATCATAGATTTGGCTTTGCAGAAAGTTGATTTGCTCGTTGAATGTGAAGGCGATGTCCTTCATGGATTTGCCATCCACCTTGAGATCACGGGTGTAATCCGCGATCAGGAGGTGATTGGCATTGAGTCCACGTTCCACCATCCCCTTACACTTGAAAACCTCCTGCTCCATAGCTTCGAGCCTAGCCTCCACGGCCCCCGTCACCTTGGGGCCCTGGACGTCCCGGATGTGGAGCACACCCTCACGCATCTCAATGGCTTGAGGGTGCTGCATCACCTCCCGCAAATACGGGTTGATGACGTTCTCGAAGAACTTGTCCTTGGAGGAGCCCGAAGCGGCCATTGCGATCTATATCTGTCAGAAAACAGCAAGAAAGAAGAACAGAAGATTTCTTCACGATACGGTGTTTAATACATTCGGGGGGTATATAAAGATTTTTTATCTTGGGAAACAAGCAAACGAGAGGAAAACGGAGTCGGGAAGGTTCCCGAGGTGGGCACAACCCACCTGGGCGCGCTAGGGGGCCCTGGCGCGCCCTGGTGTCTGGTGCCCTCCTCGGGTGCCTTCTAGGTTGTTTCTTATTTTCCTAATTTTTAATATATTCCAAAACTGACAGAAAATATTTTTGCGGATTTTTCGGAGTCCGTTTACTTACAGTATCACGTACCTCCTTTTTTTTAATTATTCTAGAGTGTTCCGGAAGGTCTCCTTTATGTGTTCCTCAGGTGTCATAGTTTGAATAATATTGCTTTCAACATTAATAGGCGTACCTAAGATATAGTGTTTAATTCATTGCCCATTGACCACCTTTGGGTTAGTACCTTCGGCATTATTTATTTTGATAGCTCCAGAGCGGTAAACCTCTTCGATGATATATGGTCCTTCCCATTTAGAGAGAAGTTTTCCTGCAAAGAATCTGAAACGAGAGTTGTACAATAGAACATATTCTCCAACCTTGAATTCCCGCTTTTGGATTCTCTTGTCATGCCATCTTTTAACTTTTTCCTTAAATAACTTGGAATTTTCATAAGCTTGGGTTCTCCATTCATCTAATGAGCTAATATCAAATAACCTCTTTTCACTAGCAAGTTTGAAATCATAGTTGAGTTCTTTAATTGCCCAATATGCTTTATGTTCTAACTCGAGAGGCAAATGACAAGCTTTTCCATAAACCATTTTATAAGGAGACATACCCATAGGATTTTTATATGCTATTCGGTAGGCCCAAAGTGCATCATCCAATTTCTTAGACCAATTCTTTCGGGACCTATTAACAGTTTTCTGTAATATTAGTTTTATTTCTCTATTTCTAAGTTCAACTTGACCACTAGATTGAGGATGATAGGGTGATGCAATTCTATGGTTAACATCGTATTCGGCAAGCATTTTACGAAAAGCACCATGAATAAAGTGTGAACCACCATCAGTCATTAAATATCTAGGGACTCCAAACCTTGGGAAAATAACTTCTTTAAGCATTTTAATGGAAGTGTTATGATCAGCACTAATAGTTGGAATAGCTTCTACCCACTTAGTAACGTAATCAACAGCAACCAAAATATGTGTATACCCATTAGAGGAAGGAAAAGGTACCATATAATCAAAACCCCAAACATCAAATGGTTCAACAGCCAGTGAATAATTCATAGGCATTTCTTGACGCTTACCGATATTACCAATTCGTTGACATTCATCACAAGATAAAACAAACTTACAGGCATCCTTGAAGAGAGTAGGCCAATAAAACCCAGATTGCAATACCTTGTGAGAAGTTCTATCTCCCGCATGATGCCCTCCATAAGCTTCGGAGTGACATTTCCGTAGGATTTGTTCATGTTCGTGCTCAGGTACACAACGTCTAATAATACCATCTACTCCTTTATAATGATGTGGGTCATCCCAAAAGTAGTGTCTTAAATCATAGAAGAACTTTTGATTTTATTGATAAATGAAACTAGGTGGTATGTATTTAGCAACAATATAATTAGCATAGTTAGTATACCAAGGAGTATTATGAGAAACATTTATTGCAGCTAATTGTTCATCAGGGAAGCTATCATCAATAGGTAGTGGGTCATCAAGGATATTCTCTAACCTAGATAAGTTATTAGCTACAGGGTTCTCAACTCCTTTTCTATCAATTATATGTAAATCAAATTATTGTAGCAAGAGAACCCACCTAATGAGTCTAGGTTTTTTCTTTTCCATAAGATATTTAATAGCAGCATGATCGGTGTGAACAATAACTTTAGAATCAACAATGTAAGATCTGAATTTGTCACAAGCAAACACAACTGCTAAAAATTCTTTTTCGGTAGTAGCATAATTTCTTTGGGCATTGTCTAGAGTTTTGCTAGCATAATGAATAACATTTAGTTTCTTGTCAACTCTTTGTCCTAGAACAGCACCAACAGCATAATCACTAGCATCACACATAATTTCAAAAGGCAAGTTCCAATCAGGTGGTTGAACAATAGGTGCAGAAGTTAAGGCTTTCTTAAGTGTTTCAAAGGCTTCTACACAATCATCATAAAAAACAAATGGAACATCCTTTTGTAAAAGATTTGTAAGAGGCCTTGAAATTTTAGAGAAGTCTTTAATAAACCTCCTATAGAAACCAGCATGACCGAGAAAACTACGAATACCTTTAATATCTTTTGGACATGGCATTTTCTCAATTGCATCAACTTTAGCTTTATCCACTTCAATACCTCGTTCAGAAATTTTATGCCCCAAGACAATACCTTCATTAACCATAAAGAAGCACTTCTCCAATTCAAGACAAGGTTAGTTTGCTCACATCTCTGCAAAACTCGGTCAAGGTTGCTTAAGCAATCATCAAAAGAAGATCCATATACAGAAAAATCATCCATGAAAACCTCAACAATCTTTTCATAAAAATCAGAGAATTTAGCAGTCATACATCTTTGAAAGGTAGAAGGTGCATTGCATAAACCAAAAGGCATATGTCTATAAGCATAAGTTCCAAAAGGGCAAGTAAAGGTGGTTTTCTCTTGATCAGGTTGTGAAACGGGTATTTGAGAAAAACTAGAATATCCATAAAGAAAACAAAAGTGTGTGTGCTTTGATAATCTTTCTAGCATTTGATCAATAAAAGGCAAAGGGTAATGATCTTTTCTAGTTGCTTTATTTAATTTTCTAAAATCAATTGCCATTCTATAGCCAGTAACAATTCTTTGTGGAATGAGTTCATTTTTATCATTGGGAACAATGGTAATACCTCCTTTCTTAGGGACACAATGAATGGGACTCACCCATCTACTATCAGCTATGGGATAGATTATACCTGGTTCCAGAAGCTTTAATATTTCAATTCTTACCACTTCTTTCATCTTAGGATTCAAACGTCCTTGATGATCAACAACGGGTTTAGCATCAGGTTCCATATTAATCTTGTGCTGACAGAGAGTGGGACTAATGCCCTTAAGATCATCAAGAGTATATCCAATAGCAACTCGATGCTTCTTCATAACTTTCAATAATCTTTCTTCTTCATGTTCTGAAAGGTTAGCACTAATAATAACAGGATATATCTTTTTCTCATCAAGATAAGCATATTTCAAAGTGGCAGGCAATTGTTTTAATTCAAACACAGGATCACCTTTAGGTGGAGGATGACCTCCTAAAGTTTTAATAGGCAAATTATGTTTGAGCAGAGGTCGTTGTTCAAAGAAAATTTTATCTATCTCATTTCTTTCATTCATATGCATATCATTTTTATGTTCTAGCAAATATTGCTCTAGTGGATCAGTAGGAGGCACGGCAATAGAAGCAAGACCAATTATTGAAGGAAATATGCCCTAGAGGCAATAATAAAGTTGTTATTTATATTTCCTTATTTCATGATAAATGTTTATTATTCATGCTAGAATTGTATTAACCGGAAACTTGATACATGTGTGAATACATAGACAAAACACAGTGTCCCTAGTATGCCTCTACTAGACTAGCTCGTTAATCAAAGATGGTTAAGTTTCCTAACCATAGACATGTGTTGTCATTTGATGAACAGGATCACATCATTAGGAGAATGATGTGATGGACAAGACCCATCCATTAGCTTAGCATAATGATCATTAAGTTTTATTGCTATTGCTTTCTTCATGACTTATACATATTCCTCTGACTATGAGATTATGCAACTCCCGAATACCGGAGGAACACCTTGTGCGCTATCAAACGTCACAACGTAACTGGGTGATTATAAAGATGCTCTACAGGTGTCTCTGAAGGTGTTTGTTGGGTTGGCATAGATCGAGATTAGGATTTGTCACTCCGAGTATCGGAGAGGTATCTCTCGGCCATCTCGGTAATGCACATAACTATAAGCCTTGCAAGCAATGTGACTAATGAGTTAGTTGCGAGATGATGCATTACGGAACAAGTAAAGAGACTTGCTGGTAACGAGATTGAACTAGGTATGAAGATACCGACGATCGAATCTCGGGCAAGTAACATACCGATGACAAAGGGAATAACGTATGTTGTCATTACGGTTTGACCAATAAAGATCTTCGTACAATATGTAGGAACCAATATGAGCATCCAGGTTCCGCTGTTGGTTATTGATCGGAGATATGTCTCGGTCATGTCTACATAGTTCTCGAACCCGTAGGGTCCGCACGCTTAACGTTCGATGACGATTTGTATTATGAGTTATGTGTTTTGGTGACCAAATATTGTTCCGAGTCCCGAATGAGATCACGGACATGACGAGGAGTCTCGAAATGGTTGAGAGGTAAAGATTGATATATTGGAAGGTGGTATTCGGACACCGGAATGGTTCCGGATCATTTCGGGTATTTTTCGGAGTACCGGGAGGTTACCGGAACCCCCGGGGAGAGATAATGGGCCTCATGGCCCATAGGGGAGAGAGGGGACAGCCCACAAGGGGTAGATGCACCCCCCCCCCATGGGAGTCCGAATTGGACTAGGGGAGAGGACGGCGCCCCCCTTTCCCTCTCCTACTCCCTCTCCCTTTCCCCCTTTCCCACTCTGGAAAAGGAAAGGGGAATCCTACTAGGACTGGGAGTCCTAGTAGGACTCCCCACACTTGGCGCGCCCCTAGGGGGCCGGCCTCCTCCCTCTCCTCCTTTATATACGGGGGCAGGGGGACCCCAAAGCACATCAATTGTTCTCTTAGCCGTGTGCGGTGCCCCCCTCACAGTTTACTCCTCCGGTCATATTGTCGTAGTGCTTAGGCGAAGCCCTGCGCGGATCACATCACCATCACCGTTACCACGCCATCGTGGTGACGAAACTCTCCCTCGACACTTTGTTGGATCAAGAGTTCGAGGGACGTCATCGAGTTGAACGTGTGTAGAACTTGGAGGTGCCGTACGTTCGGTGCTTGATCGGTTGGATCGCGAAGACGTTCGACTACATCAACGGTATTAAGCTAACGCTTCCACTTTCGGTCTAGGAGGGTACGTGGACACACTCTCCCCCTCTCGTTGCTATGCATCTCCTAGATAGATCTTGCGTGAGCATAGAAATTTTTTGAAATTGCATGCTATGTTTCCCAATAGTGGCATCCGAGCCAGGTCTATGCGTAGATGATATGCACGAGTAGAACACAAAGAGTTGTGGGCAATAATAGTCATACTGCTTACCACCAACGTCTTACTTTGATTTGGCGGTATTGTTGGATGAAGCGGCCCGGACCGACATTACATGACCGCATTCATGAGACTGGTTCTACCGACGTGCTTTGCACACAGGTGGCTGGCGGGTGTCTGTTTCTCCAACTTTAGTTGAATCGAGTTTGACTACGGCCGGTCCTTGTTGAAGGTTAAAACAACACACTTGACGAAAAATCGTTGTGGTTTTGATGCGTAGGTAAGAACGGTTCTTACTAGAAGCCCGTAGCAGCCACGTAAAACTTGCAACAACAAAGTAGATGACGTCTAAGTTGTTTTTGCAGGGCATGTTGTGATGTGATATGGTCAAGACATGATGTGATATACGTTATTGTATGAGATGATCATGTTTTGTAAAAGTTATCGGCAACTGGCAGGAGCCTTATGGTTGTCGCTTTATTGTATGAAATGCAATCGCCATGTAATTGCTTTACTTTATCACTATGCGTTAGCGATAGTTGTAGAAGCAATAGTTGGCGAGACGACAACGACGCTACGATGGAGATCAAGGTGTCGAGCCGGTGACGATGGAAATCATGACGATGCTTTGGAGATGGAGATCAAAGGCACAAGATGATGATGGCCATATCATGTCACATATTTTGATTGCATGTGATGTTTATCTTTTATGCATCTTATTTTGCTTAGAACGGCGGTAGCATTATAAGATGATCCCTCACTAAATTTCAAGGTATAAGTGTTCCCCCTGTGTATGCACCGTTGCGACAGTTCGTCGTGCCGAGACACCACGTGATGATCGGGTGTGATAAGCTCTACGTTCACATACAACGGGTGCAAGACAGTTTTGCACGTGCGGAATACTCAGGTTAAACTTGACGAGCCTAGCATATGCAGATATGGCCTCGGAACACTGAGACCGAAAGGTCGAATGTGAATCATATAGTAGATATGATCAACATAGAGATGTTCACCATTGAAAACTACTCCATCTCACGTGATGATCGGACATGGTTTAGTTGATATGGATCACGTGATCATTTAGATGACTAGAGGGATGTCTATCTAAGTGGGAGTTCTTAAGTAATATGATTAATTGAACTTAATTTATCATGAACTTAGTCCTGATAGTTTTTGCATATCTATGTTGTAGATCAATGGCCCGTGCTACCGTTCCCTTGAATTTTAATGCGTTCCTAGAGAAAGCTAAGTTGAAAGATGATGGTAGCAATTACATGGACTGGGTCTGTAACTTGAGGATTATCCTCATTGCTGCACAGAAGAATTATGTCCTTGATGCACCGCTAGTTGACAGACCTATTGCAGGAGCAGATGCAGACGTTATGAACGTTTGGCTCGAAATGATGACTACTTGATAGTTTAGTGCGCCATGCTTTACGGCTTAGAACCGGGACTTAAAAAACGTTTTGAACGCCACAGACCATATGAGATGTTCCAAGAGATGAAATTCGTATTTCAGTCTCATGCCCGTATCGAGAGGTATGAGACCTCTGACAAGTACTTTGCCTACGAGATGGAGGAGAATAGCTCAACCAGTGAGCATGTGCTCAGAATGTCTGGGTACTACAATCGCTTGAATCAAGTGGGAGTTAATCTTCCAGATAAGATAGTGATTGATAGAGTTCTCTAGTCACTATCACCAAGTTGCTAGAACTTCGTGATGAACTATAATATGCAAGGGATGACGAAAATGATTCCCAAGCTCTTCGCGATGCTGAAATCGGCGAAGGTAGAAATCAAAAAATTGCATCAAGTGTTGATGGTTGACAAGACCACTAGTTTCAAGAAAAAGGGCGAGGGCAAGAAAGGGAACTTCAAGAAGAATAGCAAGCAAGTTGCTACTCTCGGGAAGAAACCCAAGTCTGGACCTAAGCCTGAAACTGAGTGCTTCTACTCCAAAGGAAATGGTCACTGGAAGCGGAACTGCCCCAAATACTTGGCGGATAAGAAGGATGGCAAAGTGAACAAAAGGTATATTTGATATACATGTTATTGATGTGTACTTTACTAGTGTTCATAGTAGCCCATGGGTATTTGATACCGGTTCAGTTGCTAAGATTAGTAACTCAAAACAGGAGTTGCAAAATGAACAGAGACTAGTTAAGGGCGAGGTGACGATGTGTGTTGGAAGTGATTCCAAGGTTGATAAGATCACCATCGCATACTCCCTCTACCTTCGGGATTAGTGTTGAACCTAAATAAATGTTATTTGGTGTTTGCGTTGAGCATAAATATGATTGGATCATGTTTATTGCAATACGATTATTCATTTAAGTCAGAGAATAATTGTTGTTCTGTTTACATGAATAAAACCTTCTATGGTCATACACCCAATGTGAAGGGTTTATTGAATCTCGATCGTAGTAATACACATATTCATAATATTGATGCCAAAAGATGCAAAGTTGATAATGATAGTGCAACATATTTGTGGCACTGCCGTTTAGGTCACATTGGTGTAAAGCGCATGAAGAAACTCCATGCAGATGGACTTTTGGAATCACTTGATTATGAATCATTTGATGCTTGCGAACCATGCCACATGGGCAAGATGACTAAGACTCCATTCTTCGGAACAATGGAGCGAGCTACAGACTTATTGGAAATAATACATACCGATGTATGCGGTCCGATGAGTGTTGAGGCTCGCGGCGGGTATCGTTATTTTCTGACCTTCACAGATGATTTGAGCAGATATGGGTATATCTACTTAATGAAACACAAGTCTGAAATGTTTGAAAAGTTCAAAGAATTTCAGAGTGAAGTGGAGAATCATCGTAACAAGAAAATAAAGTTTCTACGATCTGATT
Organism: Thinopyrum elongatum; assembly: GCA_011799875.1. Taxonomy (NCBI): domain Eukaryota; kingdom Viridiplantae; phylum Streptophyta; class Magnoliopsida; order Poales; family Poaceae; genus Thinopyrum; species Thinopyrum elongatum. Next base: position 492,021,036 of record CM022300.1, read on the forward strand.
GTGGAGGCGAATATTTGAGTTATGAGTTTGGTCTTCATTTAAAACAATGTGGAATAGTTTCGCAACTCATGCCACCTGGAACACCACAGCGTAATGGTGTGTCCGAACGTCGTTACCGTACTTTATTAGATATGGTGCGATCTATGATGTCTCTTACCGATTTACCACTATCGTTTTGGGGTTATGCATTAGAGACAGTTGCATTCATGTTAAATAGGGCACCATCTAAATCCGTTGAGACGACACCGTATGAACTGTGGTTTGGCCAGAAACCTAAGCTGTCGTTTCTTAAAGTTTGGGGTTGCGATGCTTATGTGAAAAAGCTTCAGCCTGATAAGCTCGAACCCAAATCGGAGAAGTGCGTCTTCATAGGATACCCAAAAGAAACTGTTGGGTACACCTTCTATCACAGATCTGAAGGCAAGATCTTTGTTGCTAAGAATGGATCCTTTCTAGAGAAGGAGTTTCTCTCGAAAGAAGTGAGTGTGAGGAAAGTAGAACTTGATGAGGTAATTGTACCTTCTCTTGAATTGGAAAATAGTTCATCACAGAAATCAGTTCCAGTGATGCCTACACCAATTAGTGAGGAAGCTAATGATGATGATCATGGAACTTCAGATCAAGTTATTACAGAACCTCGTAGGTCAGCCAGAGTATGTTCCGCACCAGAGTGGTACGGTAATCCTGTTCTGGAAGTCATTTTACTAGACCATGACGAACCTACGAACTATGAGGAAGCGATGATGAGCCCAGATTCCGCGAAATGGCTTGAGGCCATGAAATCTGAGATGGGATCCATGTATGAGAACAAAGTATTGACTTTGGTTGACTTGCCCAATGATCGGCAAGCCATAGAGAATAAATGGATTTTCAAGAGGAAAACTGACGCTGATGGTAATGTTACTGTCTACAAAGCTTGACTTGTTGCAAAAGGTTTTTGACAAGTTCAAGGAGTTGACTACGATGAGACCTTATCACCCGTAGCGATGCTTAAGTCTGTACGAATCATGTTAGCAATTACCACATTTTATGATTATGAAATCTGGCAAATGGATGTCAAAACTACATTCCTTAATGGATTTCTCAAAGAAGAGTTGTATATGATGCAACCAGAAGGTTTTGTCGATCCTAAAGGTGCTAACAAAGTGTGCAAGCTCCAGCGATCCATTTATGGACTGGTGCAAGCATCTCGGAGTTGGAATATACACTTTGATGAAGTGATCAAAGCATATAGTTTTATATAGACTTGCGGTGAAGCCTGTATTTACAAGAAAGTGAGTGGGAGCACTACAGCCTTTCTGATAAGTATATGTGAATGACATATTGTTGATCGAAAATGATGTAGAATTTTTTTTGGAAAGCATAAAGGAGTTTTTCAAAGAAAGACCTCGGTGAAGCTGCTTACATATTGGGCATCAAGATCTATAGAGATAGATCAAGATGTTTGATGAGACTTTCGATGAGTACATACCTTGATAAGATTTTGAAGGAGTTCAAAATGGATCTGTCAAAGAAGGAGTTCTTGCCTGAGTTGTAAGTTATGAAGTTGAGTAAGACTCAAAACCAGACCACGGCAGAAGATAGAGAGAGAATGAAAGTCATTCCCTATGCCTCAGCCATAGGTTCTATAAAGTATGCCATGCTGTGTACCAGACCTATTGTGTACCTTGCCAAGATTTTGACAAGGGGGTACAATAGTGATCTAGGAGTAGATCACTGGAGAGCAGTCAAAATTATCCTTAGGTACCTAAGAGGACTAAGGAAAAGTTTCTCGGTTATGGAGGTGATAAAGAGTTCGTCGTAAAGGGTTACGTCGATGCAAGCTTTGACACCGATCCGGATGACATTAAGTCTCAATCTGGATACATATTGAAACAGGGAGCAATTAGCTAGAGTAGCTCCAAGCAGAGCATCGTAGACATAGAAATTTGCGAAATACATACGGATCTGAATGTGGCAGACCCGTTGACTAAACCTCTCTCACAAGCAAAACATGATCACACCTTAAAACTCTTTTGGTGTTAATCACATGGCGATGTGAACTAGATTATTGACTCTAGTAAACCCTTTGGGTGTTGGTCACATGGCGATGTGAACTATGGGTGTTAATCACATGACTATGTGAACCATTGGTGTAAATCACATGGCGATGTGAACTAGATTATTGACTCTAGTGCAAGTGGGAGACTGAAGGAAATATGCCCTAGAGGCAATAATAAAGTTGTTATTTATATTTCCTTATTTCATGATAAATGTTTATTATTCATGCTAGAATTGTATTAACCGGAAACTTGATACATGTGTGAATACATAGACAAAACACAGTGTCCCTAGTATGCCTCTACTAGACTAGCTCGTTAATCAAAGATGGTTAAGTTTCCTAACCATAGACATGTGTTGTCATTTGATGAACGGGATCACATCATTAGGAGAATGATGTGATGGACAAGACCCATCCGTTAGCTTAGCATAATGATCGTTAAGTTTTATTGCTATTGCTTTCTTCATGACTTATACATATTCCTCTGACTATGAGATTATGCAACTCCCGAATACCGAAGGAACACCTTGTGTGCTATCAAACGTCACAACGTAACTGGGTGATTATAAAGATGCTCTGCAGGTGTCTCCGAAGGTGTTTGTTGGGTTGGCATAGATCGAGATTAGGATTTGTCACTCCGAGTATCGGAGAGGTATCTCTGGGCCCTCTCGGTAATGCACATCACTATAAGCATTGCAAACAATGTGACTAATGAGTTCATTGCGGGATGATGCATTACGGAACGAGTAAAGAGACTTGCCGGTAAAGAGATTGAACTAGGTATGAAGATACCGACGATCGAATCTCGGGCAAGTAACATACCAATGACAAAGGGAATAACGTATGTTGTCATTACGGTTTGACCGATAAAGATCTTCGTAGAATATGTAGGAACCAATATGAGCACCCAGGTTCCACTGTTGGTTATTGATCGGAGATATGTCTCGGTCATGTCTACATAGTTCTCGAACCCGTAGGGTCCGCACGCTTAACGTTCGATGATGATTTGTATTATGAGTTATGTGTTTTGGTGACCGAAGATTGTTCGGAGTCCCGGATGAGATCACGGACATGATGAAGAGTCTCGAAATGGTCGAGAGGTAAAGATTGATATATTGGAAGGTGGTATTCGAACACCGGAATGGTTCCGGATCGTTTCGGGTATTTTCTGGAGTACGGGGAGGTTACCGGAACCCCCCCGGGAGAGATAATGGGCCTCATGGGCCATAGGGGAGAGAGGGGACACCCCACAAGGGGTGGCTGTGCCCCCCCATGGGAGTCCCAATTGGACTAGGGGAGGGGGTGGCGCCCCCCTTTCCCTCTCCTACTCCCTCTCCCTTTCCCCCTTTCCCACTCCGGAAAAGGAAAGGGGAATCCTACTAGGACTGGGAGTCCTAGTAGGACTCCCCACACTTGGCGCGCCCCTAGGGGGCCGGCCTCCTCCCTCTCCTCCTTTATATACGGGGGCAGGGGGCACCCCAAAGAACATCAATTGTTCTCTTAGCCGTGTGCGGTGCCCCCCTCCATAGTTTAGTCCTCCGGTCATATTGTCGTAGTGCTTAAGCGAAGCCCTGCGCGGATCACATCACCATCACCGTCACCACGCTGTCGTGCTGACGAAACTCTCCCTTGACACTTTGCTGGATCAAGAGTTCGAGGGACGTCATTGAGCTGAACGTGTGCAGAACTCAGAGGTGCCGTACGTTCGATGCTTGATCGGTTGGATCGCGAAGACGTTCGACTACATCAACCGCGTTAAGCTAACACTTCCGCTTTCGTTCTACGATGGTACATGGACACACTCTCCCCCTCTCGTTGCTATGCATATCCTAGATAGATCTTGCGTGAGCGTAGAATTTTTTTGAAATTGCATGCTACGTTCCCCAACAATTATTTCATACCTACTAGGTAATTCTTTCTTGTGAGGTTGTGTGTTAAACTTGGAAAAATTAAACTCATGAGACTCATCACCAAAGCTAACACTGACAATTTGTTTATGGCAATCTATAGTAGCATTGATAGTGTTCAAGAAAGGTCTGCCAAAGATAATGGGACAAAAGCAGGGGCGGAGCCAGGATTTGACCATAGGGGGGGGCGAAGACCACATTGAAATACACAGAAGACATAACATAGAACGGATTGAAATTTGTTGGCACTTTTGAGTGTCTCGCTCACATGGTGTGCTTCCGATTCTATGTTGTTGTAGAACTTCTACAGAGGCCTCAATATTTTGCTTCAGGGTTTGCATATCAACTGAACTGGGATTGGGGAACATTATGTTCAGTAGGTTGCTCTATGACATCTACCTCCCCAGTTGGATTTGCATTTTTAATATAGAGTTAGAGTTTAGAGCAATTGGCTTGAAGAAATTACTTATCGGTGGTGTCTTTCTCTTCATGACCTATGAAATTCTAATATGAGTACAAAACAAAGATGTAATATGTAATTGATTTGACAAGTGACAAAATATACTAACTACTAACAAGTGATTTGTGTAATCAAAATGAATGACAAATGATAACTACAATAGTATCATCTGTAGACAATAATACCTTCATTTCTGATTCACAGGATCAAGATAGAAATTGGGTGTGGGTGTGTGGCGTTGCCGCCCGGCTGGGCTGGTCGTAGTCCATACTCTATAGACTCGTACTCCAATACTCGACTGATGCACGGCAAGCGGCAGCCGGCAAGCCGGTAGCTTTGCTAATCACCAAGCGATGACAGCGCAGCACCCAGCAGCCGGCGACAATGAAGCCCTAACCGCGTCTCGGAAGAAAGAGTCATGAATTCCGAAGTCGCCTCAACCGCATGACTGATTAGCGAGAACGTGATATCCAGCCGATGGGTGCGAGTGCGTTGATCGATATGCGTACGTACGTGCATCCTTGGGCCCTTGCCTTCGTTTTGGGCTTGACACTTCGAGTTTAGCCCATGTACAATACTTGCTAAATGCTAATTGCTGAATAATTAAGCCTAATCTCTGTACTAGTCCCCGCTGGAACTCGTTGGGGGGGCCGAACCATAGGAGGGGTCTGGCCCCCGCTCGCCCCCCCCCCCCCACTGCCTCCGCCTCTGGACAGAAGTCATCTTGTGGGGAACCAGGAACTAGAAAATCAGTAGGGTATTTTATTTTCCCACACAAGACTTCAACATCTCTAACAATCCCAAGCGGTGTGATGGTGTCTCTATTAGCAAGTTTAATAGTAACACCTATGTCTTCTGTTTCAGCGGGTGCTATGTCATTCATGATTTCTTGGTATAAGGTGAAAGGAATAGCACTCACACTAGCACCTAAAACACATAAGCTATGATAACAATGATCTCCTATTTTAACTGAGACAACAGGCATTGCAACGACAGGTCTATGTTTATCTTTTTCATCAGGTTTGGCAATTCTAGGAGCTTCATCACAGAAGTAAATAACATGCCCATCAATATTTTCTACCAAGAGATCTTTAACCATAGCAACACTAGGTTCTACTTTAATTTGTTCAGCATGTTTAGGTGCTCTAATATTACTTTTGTGAACCAAAGTTGAAACCTTAGCATGTTCCTTTATCCTAACAAGGAAAGGTGGTTTTTCAATATAAGCAGTAGGCACAACTGGATCAACAATGTAAATAATAGTTTCATCCTCAGCTATGTCGAGTTCTTTAATTTCTTCTTTAATAGGTGGGTGATATTTAAACCACTTCTCCTTAGGGAGATCAACATGAGTAGCAAATGATTCACAAAAGGAGGCTACTATCCCAGAGTCATGTCCATATTTAGTGCTAAACTTGTGAAAAACATCGGTATTCATAAAAGATTTAACACAATCAAATTCAAGCTTAATACCTGACTCTTTACCTTCATCGAGTTCCCAATCTTCAGAGTTGCATTTAATTCTTTCTAAAAGATCCCACCTGAATTCAATAGTCTTCTTCATAAAAGAACCAGTACAAAAAGTATCGAGCATGGATCGATCATCATGAGAAAGCCGAGCATAAAAATTCTGAATAGTAATTTCTCTTGAGAGCTCATGATTGGGGCATGAACATAACATTGAATTAAGCCTCCCCCAAGCTAGAGCGATACTTTCTCTTTCACGAGGCCAAAAATTATATATATAATTCCGATCACGATGAAGTAGATGCATAGGATAAATTTTTTGGTGAAATTCCAATTTCAATCGATTCCAATTCCAAGATCCAATATCATCGCATAGCCTATACCATGCCAATGCTTTTCCCTTCAAAGATAAAGGGAAAACCTTCTTCTTAGCTTCATCTCCGGGCAAACCTGCAAGCTTAAATAATCCACAAATTTCATCCACATATATCAAGTGCATATCAGGATGTTCAGTTCCATCTCCTGCATAAGGATTAGCTCGCGGTTGTTCTATCATACCCGAAGGAATTTCATAACCAATATTTTCAGTAGGTGCAGTAGGTTGAGGGGTAGCTAATTGTGGTTTCGGTCGAGGTGAAGATACCCTGAACAAACCCCTCAAAGGATGATTCTCCATAGTAACAAGTGACAATAAATTTCAGCACGTAGTAATAATTTTCCCTTACCAATTTCCACTTACCAAGAGCGCTTCACTCCCTGGCAACGGCGCCAAAAAAGAGCCTCGATGACCCACAAGTATAGGGGATCAATCATAGTCCTTTCGCTAAGTAAGAGTGTCAAACCCAACGAGGAGCAGAAGGAAATGACAAGTGGTTTTCAACAAGGTATTTTCTACAAGCACTGAAATAGTCGGTAACACGTAGTTTGATAGCAAGATAATTTGTAACGAGCAAGTAACGGTAACAGTAAAAAAAGTGCAGCAAGGTAGCCCAATCCTTTTTTGGCAAAGGACAGGCTAAAACGATCTCTTATGATAAGCAAAGCGTTCTTGAGGGTACACGGGAATTTCATCATATCACTTTCATCATGTTGGTTTGATTCATGTTCGCTATTTTGATAATTTGATATGTGGGTAGACCGGTGCTTAGGTGCAGTTCTTACTTGAACAAACCTCCAACTTATGATTAACCCCCTCGCAAGCATCCGCAACTACGAGAAAAGTATTAAGATAAAATCTAACCATAGCATTAAACTTTTGGATCCAAATCAGTCCCTTATGAAATAGCGCATAAACTAGGGTTTAAGCTTCTGTCACTCTAGCAACCCATCATCTAATAACTACTCCATAATGCATTCCCTTAGGCCCAAATATGGTGAAGTGTCATGTAGTCGACGTTCACATGACACCACTAAGGGAATCACAACATACATATCATCAAAATATCGAACACATATCAAGTTCACATGATCACTTGCAACATGAATTCTCCCGTGACCTCAAGAACAAAAGTAACTACTCACAAATAATAATCATGCTCAAGATCAGAGGGGTATTAATTAGCATAATGGATCTGAACATATAATCTTCCACCAGATAAACCATATAGTAATCAACTACAAGATGTAATCAACACTACTAGTCACCGACAAGTACTAATCTAAGGTTCTGGTACAAAGATTGAACACAAGAGATGAACTAGAGTTTGAGAGGAGATGGTGCTGTTGAAGATGTTAATGGAGATGGCCCTCCCAAAGATGGGAGAGTTGTTGATGATGACGATGATGATGATTTCCCCCTCTGGGAGGGAAGTTCCCCCGGCGGAATCGCTCCGCTGGAGGGCAAAAGTGCTCCTGCCCAAGTTCCGCCTCAAGACGTTGGCTCTTCGTCCCGAAAGTCCTCCTCTTATTTTTTTCTAGGTCAAAATGACTTATATACCAGAAGAGGGGCACCAGAGGTGGGCCGAGGAGGGCACAACCCACCAGGGCGCGCATGGGGGGCCTGGCGCGCCCAGGTGGGTTGTGCCCACCTGGTGGGCCCCCTCTGGTAGTTATTTGCTCCTATAATTCTTAAATATTCCATAAAAAATCTTCGTGTAGTTTCAGCTTATTTGGAGATGTGCATAATAGGTATCTCTTACGTAGCTTTTTCAGGTCCAGAATTCCAGCTGCCGGTATTCTCCGTCTTTGTATAAACCTTGCATATTATGAGAGAAAAGGCATTAGAATTACTCCCAAAAGCATTATTATGCATAAAAACATTAAAAATAATAGTAGGAAAACATGATGCAAAATGGACGTATCAATATGCCCCTATCTTTCTATGTGTCCGGTTGAAACTTTTTGTTCATGGGTATGCTATGAGTGTTAGCAATCATAGAAGGTTGAATGATGTTAAAGTTCTTTGCCGTTATAATAATAAGCATGATGCTTCTATGTCCTTATTTTGTTTTTATCGACACCTCTCTCTCTAAGCATGTGGGCATGTTTTTCGATTTCGGTTTTTCGCTTGAGGACAAGCGAGGTCTAAGCTTGGGGGAGTTGATACATCCATTTTGCATCATGTTTTCCTACTGTTATTTATAATGTTTTTATGCATAATAATGCTTTTTGGAGTAATTCTAATGCCTTTTCTCCCATAATATGCAAGGTTTACACAAAGAGGGAGAATGCCGGCAGCTGGAATTCTGGACCTGAAAAAGTTACGTCAGAGTTACCTATTTTGCACATCTCCAAATGAGCTGAAAATTTATGAAGAATTATTTTGGAATATATAAAAAATATTGAATCAAATAACTACCGGAGGGGGCACCTTGGTGAGCACAAGACACTAGGGGGTGCCTGGGCCCCCAGGCGCGCCCTGGTGGGTTGTGCCCAACACGGCCCACCTCCGGTGCCCATCTTCTGGTATATAGGTCATTTTGACTTAGAAAAAATCAAGGGGGGACTTTCGGGATGATGTGCCGCCGTCTCGAGGCGGAACTTGAGCAGGAGCACTTTTGCGCTCCGACGGAGCGATTCCGCCGGGGGAACTTCCCTCCCGGAGGGGGAAATCATCGCCATCGTCGTCACCAACAACCCTCTCATCTTTGGGAGGGCAATCTCCATCAACATCTTCAAGAGCACCATATCCTCTCAAACCCTAGTTCATCTCTTGTGTTCAATCTTTGTACCGGAACCTCAGATTGGTACTTGTGGGTGACTAGTAGTGTTGATTACATCTTGTAGTTGGTTACTATATGGTTTATTTGGTGGAAGATTATATGTTCAGGTCCATTATGCTATTTAGTACCCCTCTGATCTTGAGCATGATTATCATTTGTGAGTAGTTACTTTTGTTCTTGAGGTCACGGGAGAAGTCATGTTGCAAGTAATCATGTGAACTTGATATGTGTTTGGTATTTTGATGATATGTATGTTGTGATTACCTTAGTGGTGTCATGTGAACATCGACTATATGGCACTTCACCATATTTGGGCCTAAGGGAATGCATTGTGGAGTAGTTATTAGATGATGGGTTGCTAGAGTGACAGAAGCTTAAACCCTAGTTTATGCGCTACTTCGTAAGGGACCGATTTGGATCCAAAAGTTTAATGCTATGGTTAGATTTTATCTTAATACTTTTCTCGTAGTTGCGGATGCTTGCGAGGGGGTTAATCATAAGTAGGAGGTTTGTTCAAGTAAGAACAACAGCTAAGCACCGGTCCACCCACATATCAAATTATCAAAGTAGCGAACACGAATCAAACTAACATGATGAAAGTGATATGGTGAAATTCCCGTGTACCCTCAAGAACGATTTGCTTATCATAAGAGACCGTTTTGGCCTGTCCTTTGCCACAAAAGGATTGGGCTACCTTGCTGCACTTTATTTACCATTACCGTTACTTGTCCGTTACAAATTATCTTGCTATCAAACTACTTGTTACCGACTATTTCAGTGCTTGCAGAAAATACCTTGCTGAAAACCACTTGTCATTTCCTTCTGCTCCTTGTTGGGTTCGACACTCTTACTTATCGAAAGGATTATGATTGATCCCCTATACTTGTCGGCCATCACCTATGAATTATTCACTTGTTGTTGAACCATTTGATGTTTAGGACTTTGATTATATGGGACCTTTTCCTTCCTCTAATGGGTATACACATATTTTGGTTGCTGTTGATTATGTCACTAAGTGGGTCGAAGCTATTCCAACTAGCAGTGCTGATCATAACACCTCCATTAAAATGCTTAAAGAAGTTATTTTCCCAAGGTTTAGAGTCCCTAGATATTTAATGACTGATGGTGGTTCACATTTTATTCATGGTGCTTTCCGTAAAATGCTTGCTAAATATGATGTTAATTAACCATAGAATTGCATCACCCTATCATCCTCAATCTATTGGTCAAGTTGAACATAGCAATAGAGAAATAAAATTAATATTACAAAAAACTATCAATAGGTCCCGAAAGAATTCGTCTAAGAAATTAGATGATGCACTTTGGGCCTATAGAACAGCTTATAAAAATCCTATGGGTATGTCTCCATATAAAATGGTTCATGGAAAAGCTTGTCATTTGCCTCTTGAGTTAGAACATAAAGCATATTGGGCAATCAAAGAACTCAATTATGACTTCAAACTTGCTGGTGAAAAGAGGTTATTTGATATTAGCTCACTAGATGAATGGAGAACCCAAGCTTATGAAAATGCCAAACTATTTAAAAAAAGTTAAAAGATGGCATGACAAAAGAATCCAAAAGCGGGAATTCAAAGTTGGTGAACATGTTCTATTATACAACTCTCGTTTTAGTTTTTTTGCAGGAAAACTTCTTTCCAAATGGGAAGGACCATATATTATCGAAGAAGCTTATCGCTCTGGAGCTATTAAGATTAATAATGCCGAAGGTAGTAACCCGAAGGTGGTCAATGGACATAGAATTGAACACTATATCTCAGATACGCCTATTAATGTTGAAACCAATATTATTCAAACCATGACACCGGAGGAACACATAAAATAAACCTTCCAGAACACTCCCGAACCCTAACAAAGAAGAGGTACATGATACGGTAGGTAAACCGACTCCAAAAAATCCGCAAAAATATTTTCTGTCAGTTTTGGAATATTAGAAAAAATAGGAAAATAAGAAATAACCGGGAAGGCAACCCAGGTGCCCACGAGACACCAGGGCGCGCCTGCCCCACCTGGCGCGTCCTGGTGTCTCGTGGGCCCCTCGGGCACCTTCCCGACTTTGTTTTTCTTCCGTATGCTTGTTTCCCAAGATAAAAAATCTTTATATATACTCCCGGACGATTTGACCACCGTACCATGGAGAAATCCTTTGTTCTTGTTTCGTGTTGTTTTTCTGACAGATCAAGATCGCCATGGCCGCACCAAGCTCCTCCAAGGACAAGTTCTTCGAGAGGGTAATCAATCTCTACTTGTCGGAGGTGATGAAGCACCCTCAAGCCATCAAGATGCGTGAGGGGGTGCTCCACATCCGGGATGTTCAAGGGTCCAAGAAGATGGGAAGTGTGGAGGCCAGGCTCAAGGCGGTGGAGCAGGAGATCTTCAAGTGCCAAGGGATGGTGGAGTGTGGACTCAGTGATAATCACCTCATGATCATGGAATTCACCCGTGATCACAACGTGTATGGCCGTTCCATGAAGGACATCATCTTCACCTTCAACGAGCAAATCAATTTTCTGCAAAGCCAAATCTATGATCTTCAAAATCAAGTCTTTTAGTATGAGGCAAGATTTAAAGGTATGAGTTTAGCTGCCAGTTGTAGGACTCAGGAGACTCGTGCTTCCTCTTATGATGGTGAGTGATACGTCTCCATCATATCTACTTTTCCTAACGCTTTTGCTCTTGTTTTGGACTCTAATTTGCATGATTTGAATGAAACTAACCCGTACTTACGCTGTTTTCAGCAGAACTACCATGGTGTTGTTTTTTGTGCAGAAATAAAAGTTCTTGGATTTGGACAAAACTTTTTGGAGATTTATTTTAGAATAAATAAAAAATACTGGAACCAGGAACCACTGGAGGGGGTGCCCTGGCTAGCCACGATACACCAGGCGTGCCACCCCCTCCAGGCGCGCCCTGGAGGGTTGTGGGGCCCTCATGGCCCCTCTGACCCTAATTCCAACTCCATAAATACCTATTTTTGGAGAAAAAATAGGAGAGGAAGTTTCATCGCGTTTTACGATACGGAGCCGCCGCCATCGCCTGTTCTTTATCGCGTTTTACGATATGGAACGAAACTTTTTGGAGATTTATTTTACAATAAAGAAAAATACTGGAGCCAAGAACCACCGGAGGGGGCCCCTGGGTGAGCACAACACACAAGGACGCGCCCCCCCTCTAGGCGCGCCCAGGTCGGTTGTGCCCACCTGGTGGCCCCGCAGACCCTGATTCTGACGCTATAAAATCCTATTTTTGGAGAAAAAATCAGGGAGAAAGTTTCATCGCATTTCTCGATATGGAGCTGCCGCCACCTCCTGTTCTTCACCGGAAGGCCATATCTGGAGCCCGTTTGGGGCTCCGGAGAGGGGGATTTTTGGTCTTCGTCATCACGAACCCTTCTCCATCGCCAATTCATGATGCTCCCCACCGGGAGTGAGTAATTCCTTCGTAGGCTCGCTGGTCGGTGAGGAGTTAGATGAGATTCATCATGTAATCGAGTTAGTTTTGTTAGGGCTTGATCCCTAGTATCCACTATGTTCTGAGATTGATGTTGCTATGACTTTGCTATGCTTAATGCTTGTCACTAGGGCCCGAGTGCCATGATTTCATATTTGAACCATTTATGTTTTCACCATTATATCTATGTTCTAGATCCGATCTTGCAAGTCATATGCACCTATTATGTGTTATGATCTGTAAACCCCAGTGTGACAGTAATTGGGATACTTTTCGGTGATGACCGTAGTTTGAGGAGTTCATGTATTCACTATGTGTTAATGCTTTGTTCTGGTTCTCTATTAAAAGGAGGCCTTAATATCTCTTAGTTTCCTCATGGACCCCGCTGCCACGGGAGGGTAGGACAAAATATGTCATGCAAGTTCTTTTCCATAAGCACGTATGACTATTTACGGAATACATGCCTACATTATATTTATGAACTGGAGCTAGTTCTGTGTTGCCCTAGGTTATGATTGTTATATGATGAATATTATCCAACGAAATCACCGATCCAATGCCTACGAGTTTTCCACATATTGTTCTTGCTAAGTCTCTATTGCTATTGTTACTATTAGAACTACTACAAAACTGTTACTGCTGTTACCGTTACCACTGTTACTGTTACCACTGCTATCAAACTGTCATATTACTGTGCTACTGATCACTTTGCTGCAGATATTTAATCTCCAGGTGTGGTTGAATGTACAACTCAACTGCTAATACTTTCAAATTTTCTTTGGCTCCTCTTGTGTCGAATCTATAAATTTGGGTTGAATACTCTACCCTCAAAAACTGTTGCGATCCCCTATACTTGTGGGTTATCAAGACCTTTTTCTGGTGCCGTTGCCGGGGAGCATAGCTATATTTGTTGAGTCACTTGGGATTATTATCTATTTATCACTATGAAGAATCTGAAAGATCTAAGAACCAAGATCGTTCCCTCTAAGACGAGGGGAGGTAAGGAATTGCCATCTAGCTGTGCACTTTATTCACCTTCTGTTTTGAATAGACTTGCAACACCACCACATGCTATTAATCCTGATATGTCGCAAGTCGTTGATGATGCTACTTCTGCTATGAGTGATAATTATGATGATGCTAGTACCTTGCTTGATGATAATGTGCCACTAGGTGAATTTCATGATGAACAAATTGCTAGAGCTAAAGATATTGAGAATGCTGAAACTCATGAAATTATTGAAACTAATGAAGTATCTGAAACTGAGAATTATGAAACACCTATTAGACCTAGATCTTCTAGATTTGAAATGCCTAAGATACCTGAGGGTTATGTTATGGATGAGGAAATATCTAGAGACTTTCTTGCCTGCAATGATAGGGATGATCTTAAGAAATTATTATGCAAATTGAAAGAAAAATCTTTGAATGCTAGAATGAGATGTGATCCTAAGTTTGCTACTTCACCTATCTTTGTTACTGATAAGGATTATGAATTCTCTGTCGACCCAGAGTTAACTACTTTGGTTGAATCTAATCCTTTCCATGGCTATGAAACTGAAACTGTTGTGGCACATCTTACTAAACTAAATGATATAGCCACCCTTTTTGCTCATGATGAGAAAATTCGTTATTACTATATCCTCAAATTATTTCCATTCTCATTAAAGGGTGATGGTAAGATATGGTACAATACTCTTGCTCCTAGTTGTGTGTGTAGTCCACAGGATATGATTTACTACTTCTCTGAAAAATATTTTCCTGTTCATAAGAAACAAGCTGCCTTACAGGAAATATTTAACTTTGTGCAAATTGAAGAAGAGAGTCTCCCACAAGCTTGGGGGAGGCTTCTCCAATTGCTTAATGCTTTGCCTGATCATCCTCTTAAGAAAAATGAAATATTTGATATCTTCTATAATGGACTAACCGATGCTTCTAGGGACTTCCTAGATAGTTGTGCTGGTTGTGTTTTCAGGGAACGAACTATTGAACAAGCTAAGGAATTATTGAATAATATATTGAAGAATTATGATGATTGGACTCTTCCTGAACCACCACCTAAACCCACTCGGAAGAAGAGGGGTATCTTATTTCTCAGTCCTGAAGATATGCAAGAGGCAAAGAAATGTGTGAAGGAAAAAGGTATTAAAGCTGAAGATGTTAAGAATTTACCACCTATTGAAGAAATACATGAACTTGATTCACCACCACCACAGGTGGTAGAGGTAAATTCTTTATTGAAGTTTGATGAAGGTGAAATCCGTTACAATAAACATCCTAGCCAATGCTTATATGAATTTGATAATTACATTATCAAACAAGATCACTTCAATGCAAATGTTATGAAGCAATTAAAATACAACTCTGATATGATTGCTCGCTTGAGTGACTTGCTATTTAGAATCACTAATGATGTTAGAGGTATAGGACAACATGCCTCAATTGTTCAAACTCAGTTAGAACAAGTTGCTAAGTCTCAAAGAGAACTAGTTATTGAAATGAATAATAATATGAATGATTTTGCTATTAGAGTAGCAACTAGAGGAGGCAAAATGACTCAGGAACCACTTTATCCTGAGGGACACCCTAAAAGAATTGAACAAGACTCTCAAAGAATTAACACTGATGCACCTAGTCCTTCTAAAAAGAAAAAGAAAAATGATAGGACTTTGCATACCTCTAGTGAACCTGAAATTGAAAAACCTTCTGATGATAATAATGATGTCTCTATTTCTGATGCTGAAACTCAATCTGGAAATGAACATTCACCTAGTGATAATGAAAATGATAATGATGATGTTCATGAAGACAGTCAACCAGACAATGATAAAGAACCATATAATAATGTTGAGATAGAACCTGTTGTTGATCTTGATAACCCACAACCTAAAAATAAACGATATGATAAGAGAGACTTTGTTGCTAGAAAACATGGTAAAGAAAGAGAACCATGGGTTCAAAAACCCATGCCCTTTCCACCTAAATCATCTAAGAAAAAAGATGATGAAGAATTTGAACGCTTTGCTGAAATGCTTAGGCCAGTCTTTTTGCGTACTCGCTTGACTGATATTTTAAAGATGGCCCCTTATGCTAAATACATGAAAGAGATAGTCACTAATAAAAGAAAGATACCTGAAGCTGAAATCTCCACTATGCTTGCTAATTATACTTTTAAGAATGGAGTACCTAAAAAACTTGGAGACCCGGGGATACCAACTATACCTTGCTCCATCACATGAAATTATGTCAAAACTGCTTTATGTGATTTAGGAGCTGGTGTTAGTGTTATGCCTTTCTCTTTATATAAAAGACTTGATCAGAATAAACACACACCTACTGAAATATCATTGCAAATGGCTGACAAATTAACTGCCATACCCATTGGTATTTGTGAAGATGTGCCCGTTGTTATTGCAAATGTTACTGTCCTAATAGACTTTGTTATACTTGAGATGCCCGAGGACGACAACATGTCGATTATCCTTGGTAGACCCTTTTTGAATACTGCAGGGGCTGTTATTGATTGCAATAAAGCAAAGTCACTTTTCATATCAATGGTAATGAGCATACGGTGCACTTTTTGAAGAAACAATTTCAAGTGAATGGTATTAATATTATTGAAAAATCTCCGACAATTACATTTGGAAGTTTTCAACTACCTTTACCTACTGCCAAAAAAATATGATATACTCATTGTTGGGGATATGCACATCCCTGTTGAGGTAACTTAGTGATTTACGAAAGTTCTTCGGTTTCATGCTAATTGAAAGTGGTGGTTAATAAGACTTGATCAACCTTATTGATGGATCATTTTTGAGAGGTATGAAGTTGATGAATTTAGTAGGCACAACCTTCTGCTCCCACCTTTTGTTTTTTGTTTTTCTTAGTTAAATAAAATGAAATGCCATGTTTACCCTGTTTTCTGTTTTGTCCGCGCAATAAAAAATGACCCAAAAATAAAAGTTCTCAGAATGCCCTGAAAATTTAACATGATTTTTTCTGAATATTTGAGAATTTCTGGTACAAATAACAACAGAGGGGAGTGCCCCTAGTGTCCACAAGACAACAGGGCGCGCCAGCAACCCCAGGTGTACCCTGGTGGGTTGTGGTCCCCATGTGGGTCCCCTCACTTATCTCTTTAGCCCATGTCATCTCTTACCTCCAGAAAAAAAATCACCATAGCTCTCTCTCTCTCATGTTCTTGCTCTCAAACCCACGGATTTCGATCTCTTTGCTCGAAGCACCATTTCCGAAACTGTTTTGGAGGATTTCTACTTGGTATGTGACTCCTCCATTGCTCCAATTAGTTTTTGCTTTAGTGGTTTATATTTTGAATAATTAGCTACTCTTGGTGCTGCTATAAATGGGCTTGCATGTTGAATTCTTAGAGTTCTAAGTAGTTTGAATGCTTGATATGGCCTCTAGGCATCCTTATGAGTAGTTGCTATTAATCTTATGAAGTTTAGTTGACAAAATTTTTGTGGACTAAAATTTTCAGAATTTTATTTATAGGAATAAGATGAGTATTTTCAGAAAATTCTCCTCCAAGAAGAATGCTAAGGGAGTCATCGGGGAATCATCGGATAATGACCTCAACACTCCGAGAACGGAGGAGGTGCGGCCGTGCGAATGGCCGCATAATGCCTTCATGGATGACGCCGAGTTCCATCAAGAGTTTGCCCAATTCGTTGCAAATGCCAGGCTGACCAACTTCCTCGCAGTTGAGTGTGACCAACACCACCTCCTTACAAATTCCTTTGTGCAAAATTTTCATTTTCTGAGTAGGAACAATCCTCCTGAGGTGCGGTTTAATTTATACGCTGAAACCCGTCAGATACCGCTCACTAACTTTTGTGACATTTGTTTGATCCCTTCTGATGGGGAATTAAGGGAGCCTAGACCGACAGAGTTTGAGGACTTTCTTCTCACTTTGACAGTGGGGGATGAGAGAGGCATGTCGAATGCCACTGCCACTAGTTTACAGTTTCCTTCTGTGCATTACTTTGCTTTATTCATCGCGAAGTTTTTAGCTGCTAGGGAGAAGGTCGGTGCACTTAGTGCACCCGACCTCGCCATTTTACGCCATGCACTACATAAGATCATGCCTTTAGCCTAGGGGCCATTGTAGCACGTCGTCTGCGCCTTAACAGAACTAAGGGCAAAATTCATGGTGGTATTTATGCCACTCACTTAGCGAGTCATTTTAATGTTCAGATACGCCAACATGATTATCCTTTGCCCTAAGTTTATCTAGATCACCAGGCGATGGAGGATCACTAGTTTATTGATGCCGTTGATTTATTTCTTAGCATTCGGTACAACTTGGTTTTCAGTGTGGAAACCCGTGATATTATCCCATTGCCTACACCTGCTTTGTTTGATTCTATTGCCAAGGGTGGATATAGGGTCATGCCAGAGGACATCGTTGCCTACCAGAACGACTAGGCAGCGGCAGAGCAGGAGCCCCAGGAGTGTGACGCTCAAGTGCCGCCGCCACAACACTTCCACATGAATCCGGACGTCCACTACGGATGGTGATTACCAAGCTAGGCCAAAAGCCTAAGCTTGGGGGAGTACGTATTTCCACCAACATTATATTCATGTTCACACATTTCATTCCAGTTGTCGGTGTCTGCACTTTTTCATTGTATTATCCATGCTAGATTTATTTTCTTACTTTCTTCTTGTGTGTTTGAAAAACTTTGAGAAAACTCAAAAATATTTCTCGCTCCTTTTCGGTTTTCCTTTCTAGTTTAAATTAGTGGTAGCATTAAAAGAAAACCCAAAAAGATTTCCCATTCTTCTTTTGCTTGTTGGGAGCTTTCCCGTGTAAATAGTTTTTCTCTTTTTTTCCTTCTTTAATTTGCTTTCTTCAAGAAAAACTAAAAACTCCAAAAATATTTTAGTGTGTTCCTCTGAAATTCTTTTCTTTTTATTGAGTCGTATCAAGGAGAAGACCACGATGAAAATGTTGAGTGGCTCTCATATACATTATTGTTTATCTAACAAAGAGCTCAAATTACCTTGTCTTCTCCTTTTAATTAAAATGTTTGCAGATTCCAGCTTAGTCCACGACACTCTTGCACTATTATTATTTTCATATCGTTCGTCGTGTAAGTGAAAGGCAATAATGACGATATCTGATGAAGTGACTGTGGTAGAGAGAAGCAGGTATGAACTCAACTTGTTTTTGTTTTTGTAAATATGTTTAACCTAGTATCCATGATTCAGCATATTATGATCAAACATGTTTGTAATGACAATTAGAGATTATAGTTGCTCATGCCATGCTTAAGTAGCTAGGAGTGAATAATGATTTGTCTTGGGTATCAACATGCATTAAAATAATTGTGATATAGTATCATGACATGGTATCCTCCTATGAATGTTTCAAGTGGCTTGACTTGGCACATGTTCACGCATGTAGTTGAATCAAAACCAACATAGCCTCTACGATATTTATGTTCATGGTGTTCATATCCTACTCATGCTAGTATTCAATGTTGATTATTCATAAAGCATGTTCATGACTGTTTTTGCTCTCTAGTTGGCCGCTTCTCAACCTATTTGCTAGCCTTCACCTATACTAAGCGGGAATACTGCTTGTGCATCAAAACCCTTAAACCAAAGTTATTCCAGACGGGTCCACCATATCTACCTATATGCGGTATTACCCTGCCGTTCCAAGTAAATTTTCATGTGCCACCTCTAAAAATTTCAAATTAACATCTATTTTGTGTGCCTAGACCACTCATGGAGTGACAGGGGGCGGTCAGTATCTTCCATGCTAAGCGGGTTATTCTCATGTTGAGTGTTTATTCACTCATCCTTGCACTAGAGGGGCGGTAATAGGGATGCCTAGTCCCGAAATAAAAAATTGCAAATAATTAAACAAAACTCCCCCGGGACTGTTGTTGGTATGGATGGTGCCCGTGGATTCGGCTAGCCGTGGAGTGTGTTTGTTGGTGGAGGGGGACTAAACCTTTACTTTTACCGCTTGGGAACCACCGCTAATGTGTTTAGCATGGAAGATATTGATAACTCTTGGTCGTAACATTGACAGGAAGGGTGCACCTCCCAAAATTATATTTATCTCTGTTTTAATCTTTGAGCTCTGGCACCGCTGCAAATCTTTGCTTCCCTCTTCGAAGGGTCTATCTATTTAATTTTATGTTGAGTCATCACCTTCTCAAACAAGCGCCAGACCTGAGAGCGCTATTGTCATCCTCATGCATTGTGTATAGTTAATGTTGAATGCATCATGACTGGATCTTTTCTACCATGAATTACAATGTTTAGTCGCTGCTTGAACTTTGGAGGTGCTCTGCATTTATGTTTTACGATCTCAGAAAGGGCTAGCGAGATACCACTGCTGTCATATTGTATCATGATTGTTTTGACAAAATGTTGGCATTTGAGATATCTTATTATTGCTCGCTAGTTGATTATGCCATTGATATGAGTTAATATAATTTTGAAGAGTTATTGTTGGCATGGTTAGTCATGATCTATGCTGAAAACCTAGGTGCTACTTAAGCATATATATGTAAACAAGAACAAAAGAGTTCGTAAAAGTTTTTCTTTATCACTTTCAGTTTGTCAACTGAATTGCTTGAGGACAAGCAAATGTTTAAGCTTGGGGGAGTTGATACGTCTCCATCGTATCAACTTTTCCTAACGCTTTTGCTCTTGTTTTGGACTCTAATTTGCATGATTTGAATGAAACTAACCTGGACTGACGCAGTTTTCAGTAGAACTACCATGGTGTTGTTTTTTGTGCAGAAATAAAAGTTCTCGGATTTGGACGAAACATTTTGGAGATTTATTTCAGAATAAATAAAAAAAGATGGAACCAAGAACCACCGGAGGGGGTGCCCTGGCTGGCCACGATACACCAGGGCGCGCCACCCCCTCCAGGCGCGCCCTGGTGGGTTGTGGGGCCCTCATGGCCCCTCTGACGCTAATTCCAACTCCATAAATACCTATTTTTGGAGAAAAAATAGGAGAGGAAGTTTCATCATGTTTTACGATACGGAGCCACCGCCACCTCCTGTTCTTCATCGGGAGGCCAGATCTGGAGCCCGTTCGGGGCTCTGGAGAGGGGAATCTTCGGTCTTCGTCATCACCAACCCTCCTTCGTCACCAATTCCATGATGCTCCCCACCGGGAGTGAGTAATTCCTTCATAGGCTCGCTGGTCGGTGAGGAGTAGGATGAGATTCATCATGTAATTGAGTTAGTTTTGTTAGGGCTTGATCCCTAGTATCCACTATGTTCTGAGATTGATGTTGCTATGACTTTGCTATGCTTAATGCTTGTCACTAGGGCCCGAGTGCCATGATTTCAGATCTGAACCGTTTATGTTTTCACGATTATATCTATGTTCTAGATCCGATCTTGCAAGTCATATGCACCTATTATGTGTTATGATCCGTAAACCCCAGTGTGACAGTAATTGGGATACTTTCCGGTGATGACCGTAGTTTGAGGAGTTCACGTATTCACTATTAATGCTTTGTTTCGGTTCTCTATTAAAAGGAGGCCCTAATATTCCTTAGTTTCATTATGGACCCCACTGCCACGGGAGGGTAGGACAAAAGATGTCATGCAAGTTCTTTTCCATAAGCTCGTATGACTATTTACGGAATACATGCCTACATTATATTTATGAACTGGAGCTAGTTCTGTGTCGCCCTAGGTTATGACTGTTATATGATGAATATTATCCAACGAATTCACCGATCCAATGCCTACGAGTTTTCCACATATTGTTCTTGCTAAGCCACTATTGCTATTGTTACTATTACAACTGCTACAAAACTGTTACTATTGTTACCGTTACTGATACGTCTCCATCGTATCTACTTTTCCAAACTCTTTTGCCCTTGTTTTGGACTCTAATTTGCATGATTTGAATGGAACTAACCCGGACTGATGCTGTTTTCAGAAGAATTGCCATGGTGTTATTTTTGTGCAGAAATAAAAGTTCTCGGAATGACCTGAAACTTCACGGAGAATATTTTTGGAATAAATAAAAAATATTGGCGAAAGAATCAACCGAGGGGGACCCATCGCCTATCCACAAGGGTGGGGGGCACGCCCTACCCCCTGGGCGCGCCCCCCTGGCTTCTGGGTCCCACGAAGCTCCACCGACCTCAACTCCAACTCCATATATTCATGTTCGGGGAGAAAAAATCAGAGAGAAGGATTCATCACATTTTACGATACGGAGCCGCCGCCACCTCCTGTTCTTCCTCGGGAGGGCAGATCTGGAGTCCGTTCAGGGCTCCGGAGAGGGGAAATCGTCGCCACCATCATCATCAACCATCCTCCATTACCAATTTCATGATGCTCACCGCCGTGCGTGAGTAATTCCATCGTTGGCTTGCTGGACGGTGATGGGTTGGATGAGATTTATCATGTAATCGAGTTCGTTTTGTTAGGGTTTGATCCCTAGTATCCACTATGTTCTAAGATTGATGTTGCTATGACTTTGCTATGCCTAATGCTTGTAACTAGGGCCCGAGTGCCATGATTTTTCATCTGAACCTATTATGTTTTCATGAATATATATGTGTTCTTGATCCTATCTTGCAAGTTATAGTCGCCTACTACGTGTTATGATCAGGCAACCCCGGAGTGACAATAGTCGGGACACTTCCTGGTGATGACCGTAGTTTGAGGAGTTCATGTATTCACTAAGTGCTAATGCTTTGGTCCGGTTCTCTATTAAAAGGAGGCCTTAATATCCCTTAGTTTCCATTAGGACCCTGCTGCCACTGGAGGGTAGGACAAAAGATGTCATGCAAGTTCTTTTCCATAAGCACGTATGACTATATACGGAATACATGCCTACAATATATTGATGAATTGGAGCTAGTTCTATGTCACCCTAGGTTATGACTGTTGCATGATGAATGCCATCCGACATAATTCCATCATTGATCCATTGCCTATGAGCTTTTCACATATTGATCTTTGTTTCGTTACTTTTCTGTTGCCACTGTTACGATTACTACAAAACTGCTACTGTTACTTTTGCCACCATTACCGTTACTTCCATACTACTTTGCTACTAAATACTTTGCTGCAGATATTAAGTCTTTCAGGTGTGGTTGAATTGACAACTCAGCTACTAATACTTGAGAATATTCTTTGGCTCCCCTTCTGTCGAATCAATAAATTTGGGTTGAATACTCTACCCTCGAAAACTGTTGCGATCCCCTATACTTGTGGGTTATCAAGACCTTTTTCTAGCGCCGTTGCCAGGAAGCATAGCTCTATTCTCTGAGTCACTTGGGATTTATATCTGTTGATCACTATGAGGAATTTGAAAGATACTAGAACCAAGATTTTTCCCTCTACTATGAGGGGAGGTAAGGAACTGCCATCTAGATCTGCACTTGGTTCACCTTCTGTTTTGAGTAAGCTTGCAACACCTACACCTGCTATTGATTCTGATATGTCGCAAGTAATTGATGATGCCACTTCTACTATGCAAGATGATTATGATGATACTACTGCTTTGCTTGATGATACTGTGCCACTAGGTGAATTTCTTGATGAACAACTTGCTAGGGCTAGAGAAACTGAAGATATTATTGAAACTAAAGATTATGATTCTCCCCCTAGATATGAATTACCTGTTGTACCTGAGGGTTATATTATGGATGAAGAGACTGCTAGAGACTTTCTTGCTTGTAATGATAGAGATGACCTTAAGAAATTGCTAGCTAAGCTAAAAGAAAAGTCTTTGAATGCTAGAATGCAATATGATCCTAAGTTTGCTACTTCACCTATCTTTGTTACTGATAAGGATTATGAATTCTCTGTCGATCCTGAGTTAATTACTTTGGTTGAATCCGATCCTTTCTATGGTTATGAATCTGAAACTGTTGTGGCACATCTTACTAAATTGAATGATATAGCCACCCTATTTGCTCATGAGGAAAAAATTCTCTACTATTATATTCTTAAATTGTTTCCTTTCTCGTTAAAGGGTGATGCTAAGGTATGGTTTAATTCTCTTGCTCCTGGTTGTGTGCGTAGTCCCCAGGATATGATTTATTACTTCTCCTAAAAATATTTCCCTGCTCATAAGAAACAAGCTGCCCTACAGGAAATATTTAACTTTGTGCATTATGAAGAAGAGAGTCTCCCACAAGCTTGGGGGAGGCTTCTCCAATTACTTAATGCTTTGCCTGATCATCCTCTTAAGAAAAATGAAATACTTGATATCTTTTATAATGGACTAACCGATGCTTCTAGGGACCACCTAGATAGTTGTGCTGGTTGTGTTTTCAGGGAACGAACCGTTGAGCAAGCTGAATTGCTATTGAATAATATATTGAGTAATGATAATGATTGGACACTTCCTGAACCAACTCCTAAGCCAACTCTGAAGAAA
This sequence comes from Thinopyrum elongatum, assembly GCA_011799875.1. Taxonomy (NCBI): domain Eukaryota; kingdom Viridiplantae; phylum Streptophyta; class Magnoliopsida; order Poales; family Poaceae; genus Thinopyrum; species Thinopyrum elongatum. The sequence goes on from CM022300.1 coordinate 492,044,946, forward strand.
AGAGGTATTCTATTTCTCAACCCTGAAGATATGCAAGAGGCAAAGAAATCTATGAAAGAAAAAGGTATTAAAGCTGAAGATGTTAAGAATTTACCACCTATTGAAGAAATGCATGGTCTTGATAACCCGACACAGGTAGTAGAGGTAAATTCTCTTTATAGATTTGATGAAGGTGATATTCCTCATAATAAGTCTGCTAGTCAATGCTTGGATGAGTTTGATAATTTTATTGTTAAACAAGAAAATTTCAATGCTTATGTTAGTAGACAATTGAAACGTAATGCTCACATGCTTGATTACTTGGGTGATTATATGAGTAGAACTGTTAATGATCTTAAGCTTATTATTAAACATGCTTCCATGTTTACAACTTAGGCACATGATGATTTGCTTAATGAATAGAATAGTAAGAACAATGATAATGATGTTAGGGTTATGACTAGAGGTGGTAAGATGACTCAGGAACCTTTGTATCCTGAGGGCCATCCTAGGAGAGTTGAGCAAGATTCTCAGAGAATTAATACTGATGCACCTAGTCCTAATAAAAAGAAGAAAATTGATAGGACTTTGCATGCTTCTAGTGAACCTATTATAGATACACCTGAGAATCCCAATGATATTTCTATTTCTGATGCTGAGACACAATCTGGTGATGAACATGAACCTAGTGATAATGTTAATGATGATGTTCATGTTGATGCTCAACCTAGTAATGATAATGATGTAGAGATTGAACCTGCTGTTGATCTTGATAACCCACAATCAAAGAATCAACGTTATGATAAGAGAGACTTTGTTGCTAGAAAACATGGTAGAGAAACTGAACCATGGGTTCAGAAACCCATGCCCTTTCCTCCTAAGCCATCCAAGAAAAAGGATGATGAGGATTTTGAGCACTTTGCTGAAATGATTAGACCTATCTTCTTGCGTATGCGTTTAACTGATATGCTTAAAATGCCTCCTTATGCTAAGTATATGAAAGATATTGTTACAATAAAAGAAAGATACCTGAAGCTGAAATTTCCACCATGCTTGCTAATTACACTTTTAAGGGTGGAATACCAAAGAAACTTGGAGTTCCAGGAGTACCAACTATACCATGCTCCATTAAAAGAAACTATGTTAAAATTGCTTTATGTGATCTAGGAGTCGGTGTTAGTGTTATGCCTTTCTCTTTATATCGTAGACTTGAATTGAATAAGTTGACACCTACTGAAATCTCTTTGCAAATGGCTGATAAATCAACTGCTATACCCATCGGTATTTGTGAGGATGTGTCTGTTGTGGTTGCAAATGTTACTATCTTAACGGACTTTGTTATTATTGATATTCCCGAGGACGACAGTATGTCGATCATCCTTGGTAGACCCTTTTTGAATACTGCAGGGGCAGTTATTGATTGCAATAAATGCAATGTCACTTTTCATGTTAATGGTAATGAGCATACGGTACACTTTCCGAAGAAACAACCTCAAGTTCATAGTATCAATTCTATTGGAAAATTTTCAACTATTACTATCGGAGGTTTTGAATTCCCTCTCCCTACTGTCAAAAAGAAATATGATATTCTTATTGTTAGGGACATGCATATCCCCGTTGAGGTAACTTAGTGTTATTCGAAAATTCTCCGGTTCCATGTTATTCGAAAGAAGTTTGTTAATGAGACTTGATCAACCTTGTTAACGGATTCCTTTTGATGAGCATGAGATGGATGAATTTAGAAGGCACAACCTGCTGTACCCACCTCTTACTTTCTGTTATTTAGATTAAATAAAGCAAAAATATTATTTTCTGTCTGTTTTCTGAATTATCCGTGCAATAAAAAATGTCCCAAAAATAAAAGTTCTCCAAATGCCCTAAAAATTTAGTATGATTTTTTATAGAATATTTTAGAATTTCTGGCACTGAGCATGCACCAGGGGGATGCACCAGTGGGCCACAAGGGTGGAGGGCGCGCCCTACCCCCTGGGCGTGCCCCCCTGCCTTGTGGGTCCCACGTGGGTCCCATCCACTTATTCCAGTACCCATCCACTTCGTCTTCCTCCAGAAAAAATCATCCCGTAGCTCAAACCCGTGTTCTTGCTCATTTTGCTGCCATTTTCGATCTCCTTGTGTAAAGCTCCATTTGCAAAACTATTTTGGGGGATTGTTCTTCGGTATGTGACTCCACCAATGGTCCAATTAGTTTTTGCTCTAGTGCTTTATTTATTGCAAATTTTTGTTACTGTGGTGACCCTGTTCTTGAGCTTGCATATCAAATTTATATGGTCCAAAGTAGTTTTGATGCATGATATAGCCTCTAGACACTTGTAGGAGTAGTTGGTATCAATCTTGTTGAGTTTGGTTCACTTTAATTTTGAGTCACTAAAAATTTCAGAAATTTTCAGAGAAAATGATGAGGAGATTGTTAAGAGGCTCTTCAAGTCGGGGTTCTAAAGAAGAGGAAAATGGAGAGAAGAAGAAACCCAAGTACAACCTTCCTCGCACCGCAGAAGTTTGGTCGTGTGAATGGCCATGTGATGCATTCTTGGAGGTGGCCGGAATTTATGAGGATTTCTATTATTTGGCTGGGAATGTAGGCATCACCGACTTTCTCCATGATAAGTGTGATCAGTACCTCTTACTCACTAATACTTTCGTGCAAATATTTCACTTTCATGCTAGGAGATCACCACCCACGGTAGAATTTTATTTATATGATGAGCATAAGGAGATGACGCTTTATGACTTTTGTGAGGTTTGTAAATTACCTTATGAGGGCAGCGTCGATGAGCCACGTCCTAGAGATGTGGAAAGTTTTATTGATGAAGTTACCGTTGGGGAAGGAAGAGGAGTGTCGGGAGCGAGAGTGTCTAGTTTACATCCTGTTTTACGCTATTACTCATTATTTGCTGGGAGATGTTTAATTGATTGTGGGGAGAGTGGAGGCCTTAGTGCTCCTGACCTTGCTATTTTGTGCCATGCTTTACTTCGTGATAAAACTTTTAGTTTGGGTGCTATGGTTGCTCGAAGGTTGAGTTTAAACCGTATGAAGGGTCCTATCTTTGGAGGTATCTATGCCTCCCGCCTCGCTAAACGCTTCGAGATACCCATTAGGCACGATGAGGTAGAGGAGAAGCTGCTGCCCACTATATACTTAGATTATGACAGTATGGTAGCACACGATTTTATTAAGAAAGACGATGACGAGAGACTCATTTATAACCTGGTATTTACCGAGAAGACTTGTCAGATTATTACCTTGCCTGCACCTTCTTTGTTCGATATTCATTCAGGCAGGTACTTCATCTTGCCCGCGGACATTTACGCATACTGGGAGGGGACGCAATCCCCAGTTCCTGAGCCAAAGCCATCACCTGATCCATATTAGGAGTCTATTTATCAGTGGGAGCCACGGGAGCTCGTCAACCAGTGGAACTCCCACGATCCTCCTCAGTACGCCGGAGAGAACTACTTTGATCCATGGGCGTAGACCAACTTAGGCCAAAAGCCTAAGCTTGGGGGAGTACGTATTTCTCACCGACATTACATTCATGTTCACACATTCATTCCAGTTGTCGGTGTTCATACTTTTTCATTGTATTATCCATGTTAGTTTACTTTCTTTTTCCGCTTTCTTCTTGTGCGTTTGAAAAACTTTGAGAAAAACCAAAACAAAAAAATTAGTTGTAGATTATTTCCCTGCCATGTTTAGTAGTAGTATTAAAGAAAACCCAAAAAGATTTCTCGTTCTTCTTTTGCTTGTTGGGAGCTTTCCCGTGTAAAAAGTTTTTCTCGTTCCTGTTTTACTTTCTTAAGAAAAACAAAAACTCCAAAAACATTTCAGTGTGTTTCTTTGAAATTCTTTTTCTTTTCTTTGGGGGTCGAGAGGAGAAGACCACGATGAAAATGATGAGTGGCTCTCATATGTATTATTGTTGATCTAACGAAGAGCCCATATTACCTTGTCTTCTCCTTTGAATAAATGTTTGCAGATTCCAGCTTAGTCCAATGCACGTGCACTATTATTATTATTCACATCATTCGGTCGTGCAAGTGAAAGGCAATAATGACTATATATGATGAAATGATTGAGATGGAGAAAAGCTGGTACGAACTCGACCTATCTTGTTTTTGTAAATATGATTAGTTCATCGTTCCTGATTCAGCCTATTATGAATGAAACATGTTTGCAATGACAATTAGAGATTATAGTTACTCATGCCATGCTTAATTAGCTAGGAGTGTATAATGGTTCACCTTGCGTGCCAACATGCTTTTAAAATGGTTGTGATGTAGTATGATAGAATGGTATCCTCCTTTGAATGATTCGAGTGGCTTGACTTGGCACATGTTCACACATGTAGTTCAAAACAAGATCAACATAGCCTCCATGATATTTATGTTCATGGTGATTTATATCCTACTCATGCTTGCACTCAATGTTGGTTACTCTCAATGCATGTTTATGATTGTTGTTGCTCTCTAGTTGGTCGCTTCCCAGTCTTTTGCTAGCCTTCACTTGTACTAAGCGGGAATACTGCTTGTGCATCCACTTCCATAAACCCAAAGTTAATCCATATGAGTCCACCATACCTTCCTATATGCGGTATTTACCTGCCGTTCCAAGTAAATTTGCATGTGCCAAACTCTAAACCTTCAAATGCTAATCTGTTTTTTTATGCCCGAATCCCTCATGTAGCGACTGGGGGTTGTCAGTATCTTCCACGCTAGGTGGGTTATTCTCACGATGAGTGGACTCCGCTCATCATTCACGAGAAAATGGCTGGCAATCGGGATGCCCAGTCCCATGCTCAAATCAAATCAAAATAAATTAAAACAAAACTCCTCCAGGATTGTTGCTTATATGGACGGTACCCGTTCTTTTGGACCAGCCGTGGAGTGTGCTTGTTGGTTGAGTGGGAGTAAAAAAAACTTTACCATTCTGTTTGGGAACCGCCTATAATGTATGTAGCATGGAAGATATCGAGATCTCTTGGTCATTATGTTGAAAATGAAAGCATACCGCTCAAAATTATATTCATCTCTGTTTCAAAAAGCTTGAGCTCTGGCACCTCTGCAAATCCCTGCTTCCCTCTGCGAAGGGCCTATCTATTTAATTTTATGTTAAGTCATCATTCTCTTATAAAAAGCACCAGTTAGAGAGCACCACTGTCATTTGTATGCTTTGCCATTAATCGATATTGAGTATGACTGTGACTGGATCTCTTTTACCATGAATTACAATATCTAGTCAGTCCTTGATCTTCAGGGGTGCTATGCATTTATGTTTTGCGGTCTCAGAAAGGGCTAGCGAGATACCATCTTGTTATATCATATCATGATTGTTTTGGAAAATTGTTGTCATCCGAGATTTATTATTATTACTCGCTAGTTGATTGTGCCATTGATATGAGTAAACGTGAGACCTAAATGTTATTGTGAATGTGGTTAGTTCATAATCTTTGCTAAAAACCTGAATGTTGGCTATACATATTTGCAACAACAAGATCAAACAGAGTTTGTAAAAGTTTTTCTTTATCACTTTCAGTTTGTCAACTGAATTGCTTGAGGACAAGCAATGGGTTAAGCTTGGGGGAGTTGATACGTCTCCATCGTATCTACTTTTCCAAACTCTTTTGCCCTTGTTTTGGACTCTAATTTGCATGATTTGAATGGAACTAACCTGGACTGACGCTGTTTTCAACAGAATTGCCATGGTGTTATTTTTGTGCAGAAATAAAAGTTTTCGGAATGACCTGAAACTTCACGGAGAATATTTTTGGAATAAATAAAAAATATTGGCGAAAGAATCAACCGAGGGGGACCCACCGCCTGTCCACAAGGGTGGGGGGCGCGCCCTACCCCCTGGGCGCGCCCCCCTGGCTTGTGGGTCCCACGAAGCTCCACCGACCTCAACTCCAACTCCATATATTCACGTTCGGGGAGAAAAAATTAGAGAGAAGGATTCATCACGTTTTACGATACGGAGCCGCCGCCACCTCCTGTTCTTCCTCGGGAGGGCAGATCTGGAGTCCGTTCAGGGCTCCGGAGAGAGGAAATGTCGCCACCATCATCATCAACCATCCTCCATCACCAATTTCATGATGCTCACCGCTGTGCATGAGTAATTCATCGTAGGCTTGCTGGACGGTGATGGGTTGGATGAGATTTATCATGTAATCGAGTTAGTTTTGTTAGGGTTTGATCCCTAGTATCCACTATGTTCTAAGATTGATGTTGCTATGACTTTGCTATGCCTAATGCTTGTCAATAGGGCCCGAGTGCCATGATTTCAAATCTAAACCTATTATGTTTTCATGAATATATATGTGTTCTTAATCCTATCTTCCAAGTTATAGTCACCTACTACGTGTTATGATCCGGCAACCCCGGAGTGACAATAGTCAGGACACTTCCCGGTGATGACCGTAGTTTGAGGAGTTCATGTATTCACTAAGTGCTAATGCTTTGGTCCAGTTCTCTATTAAAAGGAGGCCTTAATATCCCTTAGTTTCCATTAGGACCCCGCTGCCACGGGAGGGTAGGACAAAAGATGTCATGCAAGTTCTTTTCCATAAGCACGTATGACTATATACGGAATACATGCCTACATTATATTGATGAATTGGAGCTAGTTCTGTGTCACCCTAGGTTATAACTGTTGCATGATGAATGCCATCTGACATAATTCCATCATTGATCCATTGCCTATGAGCTTTTCACATATTGATCTTTGTTTCGTTACTTTTCCGTTGCCACTGTTACGATTACTACAAAACTGCTACTGTTACTTTTGCCACCGTTACCGTTACTTCCATACTAGCTTGCTACTAAATACTTTGCTGCAGATATTAAGTCTTTCAAGTGTGGTTGAATTGACAACTCAGCTGCTAATACTTGAGAATATTCTTTGGCTCCCCTTGTGTCGAATCAATAAATTTGGGTTGAATACTCTACCCTCGAAAACTGTTGCGATCCCCTATACTTGTGGGTTATCAGTTACCACTATTACTGTTACCCCTGCTATCAAACTATCATATTACTGTGCTACTGATCACTTTACTGCAGATATTTAATCTCCAGGTATGATTGAATTGACAACTCAACTGCTAATACTTTCAAATAATCTTTGGCTCCCCTTGTGTCGAATCTATAAATTTTGGTTGAGTACTCTACCCTTGAAAACTGTTGCGATCCCCTATACTTGTGGGTTATTAGTGAGCCGCTGCCATGGAAGCCGGAGGATAAGCTTTTTACCACCTCATCACCACCACCATCATCATCACCAAAGGAGACTTGAGTAAACGGGTATGGGCACTCCCCTTGGATTTTGCCAAGCTTGGGGGAGATGCCCCGGTATTGTATCACCATCACTTTTCTTACCTTTTCCTATCCTAGTTCGATCCATAGCTATTTCGTGATTTAGTTGAATAAAAGTTTAGTATGATCTATTTTCGAGTGCTAGTTTCATGATCTATCTACCTATGTAACTGAGTGAGAGTTGTATAATAAAGTTTAGTTTGATTTTTTGCTTCTTTACTTTTAATGTTTCAATCAAAATAAAATGAAATAATGAAAAAGATCATATGCTAATCTTATGGTAAGTAATGACATCACATAAGAAAAGGTATAAGTGGTAAAATTTGTTGAAAGTTGACAAACATAGCATTGGTCAATGATGCAATTCATGAAAGAATTAATAAGGGAAGAGAAGATTCACATGCAAATAAACTATCTTGGACATCTTTTATGATTGTGAGCCCCCACTAAATATCTTATGCCAAACTGTTGATGTTGGACAAGGAAGACAATGTAATGATTTACGTTTGTTCATATTCACATAGAAGTTATATTGTCATAGATCCTTCAACATGTGGTGCTTGCTCAACATCTTTGCTAGCCAAAATTCCGCACTAAGTAGAGATACTACTTGTGCATCCAAAACCTTAAACCCAAACTCATGTTTTGAGAGTCCACCATACCTACCTATGGATTGAATAAGATCCTTCAAGTAATTTGTCATTGGTGCAAAAAGGCAATAAAAATTGCTTCTAAATGTGTTTGATCATTTAGTGTAAGAGAAATTAAGCGTTGTACAAACTTGTGATGGCAAAGTAATAAAAGCAACGGACTGCATAATAAAGGTCGCTATTGATACATCTCCAACGTATCTATAATTTTTGCTTGTTCCATGCTATTATATTATCATTCTTGGATGTTTTACAATCATTTTATAGCAACTTTATATCATTTTTTGGGACTAACCTATTGACATAGTGCCTTCATAACCCACAAGTATAGGGGATCGTTTGTAGCCTTCTTTGATAAACAAGAGTGTCGAACCCAACGAGGAGCTAAAGGTAGAACAAATATTCCCTCAAGTTCTATCGACCACCGATACAACTCTACGCACACTTGACGTTTGCTTTACCTAAAACAAGTATGAAACTATTTTGCAAGAATAAAACTACGAATACTTTGCGAGAATAAAACTACGAATAAATTGTGAGGTTATAAAAGTGGATAGCTTTTGTCAACAAGAAAGTCATTTGTCCCTAGGCAATCGATAACTAGACCGGTAATCATTCTTGCAATTTTATATGAGGGAGAGGCATGAGCTAACATACTTTCTCTACTTGGATCATATGCACTTATGATTGGAACTCTAGCAAGCATCCACAACTACTAAAGATCATTAAGGTCGTGAAACCCAACCATAGCATTAAGTATCAAGTCCTCTTTACTCCCATACGCCATAACACACTTATCCGCGTTTAGGCTGCTGTCACCCCCGCAACACCGACAATAAGCAAACCATGAACATATTGCAACACCCTACAGCGAGGATCCCTCACGTTTGCGCGAGATGGAGGGCACCGCAGGACAGCACCATAAATAAAATATACAATCATACCAACCAAGATCACGATTAACCCATAGGACAAAACGGATCTACTCAAACATCATAGGATAACCAAATATCATTGGGAAATAATATATGGAGTTGAGCACCATGTTTAAGTAGAGATTACAACGGGGAGAAGGGGTGTTACACCGCTGCATAGAGGGGAAGAGAGTTGGTGTTGACGGTAGCAAGATTGTTGGTGTAGATCGCCGTCATGATCCTAGCCCCAGCGGCACTCCGACGCCACCGGGAGAGAGGGGGAGAGAGCCCCCCTCCTTCTTCTTCTTCCTTGGCCTCCCCCCTAGATGGGAGGAGAGGTCCCCCTCTGGTCCATGGCCTCCATGGCAGCGGAGGGGCGGGAGCCCTCTGAGATTGGATCTGTCTCTCTGTTCTCTTCTGTTTTTGCGTTCCTGTTTTCTGGCCGAAAACTGTTTCTTATATTCCGGGAGATCCGTAACTCCGATTGCGCTGAAATTTTAACACGATTTTTTTCCGGATAAAAGCTTCCTTGCGCCCGAAGTAGAGACCCAACTGACATCCGAGGAGGGCACAACCCACCAGGGTGTGCCTGGCCCGCGCCCTGGTGTCTTATGGGGGCTGTGGGCCCCTGTTTGCGTTGATTCCAAGTCCCAAAAATCACATATATTCCAAAATAATTCTCCATAAATTTTTATCGCGTTTGGACTTCGTTTGATATGGATATTCTGCGAAACAAAAAACATGCAAAAAACAAGAACTGGCACTGGGCTCTGGATCAATATGTTAGTCCAATAAATCATATAAAATGTTGCCAAAAGTATGTGAAAGGTGTATAATATTGGCATGAAACAATCAAAAATTATAGATACGACGGAGACGTATCAGCATCCCCAAGCTTAATTCCTGCTCGTCCTCGAGTAGGTAAATGATAAAAAAGATAATTTTTGATGTGGAATGCTACCTAGCATAATCTTGACCATATGTCTAATCATGGCATGAATATTAAGACATAAGTGATTCAAAGCAATAATCTATAATTTGACATAAAGATATCAATACTCAGGCATCCCAACAAACAATCGTGTCTTTCAAAATATCAACGCTAAAGAAAGCTATCCCTACAAAATTATATAGTCTTGTCATGCTCTGTCTTCTTAACACAAAGTATTTATCATGCACAACCCCGATGACAAGCTGAGCAATTGGTTCATACTTTTTAACACGCTTCAGCTTTTTCGACCCTCACACAATACATGAGCGCAAGCCATGGATATAGCACTATAGGTGGAATAGAGTATGATGATAGGGGTAAATATAAAGAAGGAAAAAAGTAAGAAAGTCTCACATCAACGCGGCTAACCAACGGGCTATGGAGATGCCCATCAATCGATATCAATGCGAGGAGTAGGGATTGCCATGCAACGGATGCACTAAGAGCTATAAGTTTATGAAAGCTCAATATGAAAACTAAGTGGGTGTGCATCCAACTTGCTTGCTCGTGAAGACCTCGGGCATTTGAGGGAGCCCATCATCGGAATATACAAGCCAAGTTCTATAATGAAAAATTCCCACTAGTATATGAAAGTGACTACATAGGAGACTCTCTATATGAAAAACATGGTGCTATTTTGAAGCACAAGTGTGGTAAAGGATAGTAACAATGCTCCTTCTCTCTTTTTTTTCTTTTTTTCTTTTTTTTCTTTTTTTTCTCTTTTTTCTTTTTTCCTTTTTTTTCTTTTTTTTCTCTCATTGTCCGGAGTCTCATCCCGACTTGTAGGGGAATCATAGTCTCCATCATCCTTTCCTCACTGGGACAATGCTCTAATAATGAATAATGATGATCATCACACTTCTATTTACTTACAACTCAAAAGAAATAAAAATTACAACTCGATACCTAGAACAAAATATGACTCTATATGAATGCCTCTGGTAGTGTACCAGGATGTGCAATGATCTAGCATAACATGTAAAAAAATGATGAACGGTGGCTGAGCCACAACTACTATGTCAGCTATATGATCATGCAAAGCAATATGACAATGAATGCTCAAGTCATCAAAACAGAGGCGGTGGAAGTTGCATGGCAATATATCTCGGAATGGCTATGGAAAGGCCATAATAGGTAGGTATGGTGGCTACTTTGAGGAAGATATAAGGCTTATGTGTGATAGAGCATATCATATCACGCGGTTTGGATGCACCACGAAGTTTGCACCGACTCTCGAGGTGAGAAAGGGCAATGCACGGTACCGTAGAGGCTAGCAAATTGCGGAAAGGTAAGAGTGTGTATATTCCATGGACTCACATTAGTCATAAAGAACTCATATACTTATTGCAAAATTTTATTAGCCCTCGAAGCAAAGTACTACTACGCATGCCCCTAGGGGGATAGATTGGTAGGAAAAGACCATCGCTCGTCCCCGACCGCCACTCATAAGGAAGACAATCAATAATAAATCATGCTCCAACTTCATAGCATAACGAGAGACTATACATGCATGCTTCGGGAATCACAAACCTTAACACCAATATTCTTACTAACCACAACCGTTTACTAGTACCTCCCACATATTATCATCTCTATGTCGCAAAACTATTGCAAGGAATCAAACATATCATATTCAGTGATCCATAAGATTTATGTAGAATTTTATGACTAACCATGCAAATGACCAATTCCTGTTAACTCTCTAAATAGATATAATTGAAGCATGAGAGTTTAATTCTTTCTATAAAAGACCATGCTCTAATAAATATAAGTGAAGCAAAAGAGCATTGTATGAGTAACAGTTTTCTATGTGAAGAGAAACAGGCAATCCAAACTTCAAATGATATAACTGAAGCACATGAAGCATTCTAGAAAGCCAAACTCAAAAGATATAAGTGAAGTGCAATGAGCATTCTATAAATCAACCATGGACTATCACATACCAGCATGGTGCATAAAAGAAAAATGAAAACTAAACGCAAAAGACGCTCCAAGATTTACACATATCACGTGAACGAAACGAAGATGAAAACATACCGATACTTGTTGAAGAAAGATGGGATGCCTTCCGGGGCATCCCCAAGCTTAGATGCTTCAGTATCCTTGAATATTTACTTGGGTTGCCTTGGGAATCCCCAAGCTTGAGCTCTTGCCTCTCCTCCTTCTTCTCATATCGAGACATCCTCGATCTTTGATCACTTGATCCACACAAAACTCAACAGAAACCTCGTGAGATCCGTTAGTATAATAATGCAAATCACTACTCTTGAAAATGCATTCATATTTTGTTTTTGCATTGTAGCTACTTTAATATAACTTTTTCATGGCTTATACCACCGATAAAAATCGATAGTTTCATCAAAACAAGCAAAACAATGCATCAAAAACAGAATCTGTCTTAAACAGGACAGTCTGTATTAATCTGAACATTCACCATACTTCTGGTGCTCTAAAAATTCTGAAAAGTTAAGAAAAAATAATAAATTTGTATATAAATACTATGCAAAAAAAATCAGAAGCTTTTGACATTCCAGTAAAAAATGTAAAATCACGCACTACAGCCAAAGTTTCTGTTTTTGCACCGCACATACCAACAAGCAATCTAATCATCCTAAAGGCAAATCTTGGCACATTATTTTTATAATACAATGGATTTGTACAAGGGGATAATTATTTTTGTGAGAATCTTCATGAAAAATTTACATTGTTTCCATGATCATGAACACAAGTATTCAAGGTCGACCCTCACTTCTCCAATGCATAACTTCCAATCGCTTCTCTTTTTGAAAAAGTTTTAAGTTCCCCTCTATATTTTTTTGTTTTTAAACTTTACAAAAGCACTCAACAGAATAAAATGACTCTCTAAAAATTCTGGGTTGTCTCCCTGGCAGCACTTTCTTTAGAGCCATTAAGCTAGACATAAAGTGCTCAAGTAATGGATCCACCCGGATCCCAAGGTATATCAAAGCCAATTTTAATTAACAATGATTTGGCATTTAGTAGTGATCACAAAGCAACATATATCATGCAATGATGAAATCTAACTCTCTTCCTATGCATCGGCATGTCATACGAGAACAATTCATGCAAATCAAGTAAAGGCCAATACATAGCATAAGCAGTTTCATGCAATTTTATCGTGTTGGAAACATAGAGAGGTGGAGATGTAGTTCCTCTCTCATAATAATTGCAAGTAGGAGCAGCAAGCACATGCATATTATATTCATCAAAATTATCATGTGCAACGGTAAAAGGCAACCCATCAATATAATCCTTAATAAGAGCAAACTTCTCCGATATAGTGTAGTTTGGAGAATTCAAAAAGATAATAGGACTATCATGCGTGGGTGCAATAGCAACAATTTCATTCTTAACATAAGGAACTATAGCAAGTGTGACGCCCCCGGCTCAATCGTGCACTAATCATACACGCAAATGCACATGATCAAGCCTAAGGACTCACGGGAAGATATCACAACACAACTCTAAAACATAAATAAAGTCATACAAGCTTTATATTACAAGCCAGGGGCCTCGAGGGCTCGAATACATAAGCTTGCGTACAAGCGTCAGCGGAAGCATCAGATATCTGAGTACAGATATAAAAGAAAGCACAGAAAGGCCTTTAGAAAGGCAGGGTAAAGTAAAACACTACGATCGAAAGGCGTAGGCCTCCTGCCTGGGACCCTCCGATCCTACTCCGGGTCGTCAGCCAACTCATAGAAGCATCCATCCTCTGGGTAGTAGTAGTAGTAGATCGACGGGGCATCTGTCTCAGGGGCTCCGTCATCTTGGTCACGTCAAACTGATATGGGGAGAAAAGGAAAACAAAGCAACCGTGAGTACTCAGAAGTACTCAGCAAGCAAGGATCTACACTACATATGCAACATTTTCAAAGAGAGGCTGTATATGTGGACTGGGCTGCAGAAATGCTAGAATAGAGAGAAGGCCTAGTCCTATCAAAGAGTAGCATCTTCATCGGTCTTGCAGCAATAGAAGAGAGCAGAACAGATCAATATAATGTAGTAGTAACATTAAGTCTCAACCTCACCCAGAGATCCTTTCTCGACTCCCTGCGAGAAAGCAATCCCAGAGCCATATAGTCATCAACCTCGTCCGGAGATCCCTTCTCGACTCCCTGCGAGAAGCAATCCCAGAGCCTCATATCCAAGTATCCAGTTCTAAATTGTATCAATCAGGATACAACTCCGAGTGTCCTTTACCGTAGGACAGGCTATCGATAGAAGTTTTCTTCCCTGCAGGGGTGCACCAACTTACCCAACACGCTCGATTAACTCCGGCCGGACACACTTTCCTGGGTCATGCCCTTCATGACTTTGTCAGTCATGAGTTCGAAGCGAGGTACGACAATGCGGTTTCTGAAATACAAGGTTCCATCTTCAGACAGCGAGAAATCCATGTACTTTACAAGGTGAAGGTCTTTCTTCATCAGATCAATTTCAGCATCTTTAGCTTGCGCATTCTTAACAGCTTTCTCAAGATCTGGTTGTATCACAAGGTTATTAAGAGAACCCTGTGGAACAATACGGAGATTCAGCTTGCATAGTTCTTCAAAAAGATGAGGTTGAGCTTGCCTAACCATGAGGTTGTCGCAATAGGACTTGTGGCTTAAGGCATCAGCCATCACGTTAGCCTTGCCAGGGGTATAGGAAATACCCAAATCATAGTCCGCAATGGCCTCCATCCATCTTTGCTGACGGAGGTTTAGAGAAGGTTGAGTGAACAAGTACTTCAGACTTTTATGATCCGTGTATATCTCGCAACGATTACCGAGAAGGTAATGTCGCCACAACTGCAGTGCATAGATGACAGCAGCTAGTTCTAGATCATGTACCGGATAATTCTCTTCATGTGGGCGCAACTGGCGAGAGCCATAAGCAATCACTTTACGCTCTTGCATTAGGACACAGCCTAATCCTTCACGGGATGCGTCACAATAAATCACGAAGTCTTTGCGGGAATCTGGAGGAGATAGTACTGGGGCAGATGTCAGCTTGTCTTTGAGTGTCTGGAAACTTTCCTGACATTTTTCTGTCCATTCAAATTTAACACCCTTGTGAAGCAGATCAGTCAAAGGCTTAGCAATCTTAGAAAAGTTCTCGACAAATCGACGGCAATAACTTGCAAGGCCAAGAAAACTTCTGACTTGCTTGACATTCTTCGGAGGAGTCCAGTCAAGAATAGCCTGAACTCATTCTGGGTTAACGGCAATTCCATCCTTGGAAATTACATGACCAAGGTAGGTTACTTCAGAAAGCCAGAATTCACATTTGGAGTATTTGGCATACAACTGGTGTTCTCGGAGCCTTTCCAGTACAAGACGGAGGTGTTCGGCATGTTCTTCCTTATTCTTTGAATAGACCAGAATATCATCTAGATAAACCACGACAAATTTGTCGAGGTAATCCATGAAGATATAATTCATAAGACGGGAGAATGTGGCTGGAGCATTTGTTAAGCCAAATGACATGACAGTGTACTCGTAGTAGCCATAACGAGTAACAAATGCAGTCTTGGGAATATCCTCTTCGCGAACACGGATCTGATGATAACCCAACCTCAAATCAAGTTTAGAGAATACCGATGATCCAGCAAGTTGATCATACAAATCATTGATCCGAGGAAGCGGATATTTGTTCTGGATTGTGGCTTGGTTAATGGGCCGATAATCCTGAACCAATCGGTTAGTTCCACCCTTCTTCTTAACGAAGAGTGAAGGTGCTCCCCAAGCGGAGGAACTGGGGCGGATGAAACCTTTCTTAAGTGACATGTCGATTTCTTCCTTAAGTTCGAGAAGATGATGCGGAGGCATCTTATAAGGATGCTTCGCAATAGGAGTTGTGCCAGGTTTCAAGTCGATGACAAACTCAACAGCTCTAGCAGGGGGTATTCCTGGAAGTTCTTCTGGAAAGACATCTTGAAATTCACGAACAACTGGAACGTTCTCGATGCCTTCAAGAGGTGAAGCATTCAATGCATTCAGAACATATATCTGGCTCTCAGCATCTTGAGCTATTCGGGCTGAGTATCTGACTGTCTGGCCCGAAGAATGGGTAAGCTGGACTTTCTTAGCGGCACAGTCAATCAAAGCATTATGGGCGGTCAACCAGTCCATACCGAGAATGATGTCTATGTCGGAAGGTCCAAGAGCAATAAGGGAAGCAGAGAACATCAACCCTTCAATTCTGATCTGATTGTTGTGACTTACCATCTTGGTTTGCCACCAAGAACGGGGAGTGATGATTTCCAAAGGAGTGGGTAATGAGCTCATAGCTAACCCATGCAATTGTGCAAATTGCTGGGACACAAAGGAATGTGATGCCCCGGAATCAAAGAGAACAGAGGCTGCAACTGAATTAACTGGCAGAGTTCCCATCACGATTTTAGGTGACTCACGAGCTTCTCCCATATTGACATGAGTGACCTGGCCACGACCCATAGCAAGCGGCCTGGCATTACGACTTCTGGAATGATGGGTTCGATGGCCCTTCGTACGACCATCAGGAGGACGTGGTGCATCCTGAGGTGTAGCCATGGCATTGGACTGTTCACCCTGAATCGTTAGCTGTCTCGGTGGCGAAGGCAGACGAGGGGCAACATATGACGGCCTTGGTGTTGGAGCAGGTCGGTGGTAAACATTGTGGGGAATCCAGACTCGATGCTTCTGAACAGGCTGACCCGAGGATGAGCCAGCTTCATGAGTGCGCTTGAGCGACTCCTGGTACTCAGTCAGAGCTGTTTCAACTTGGAAAGATTTGCTGACAAGTGTTGCGAAATCTGTGAAATCATGGACAACAAGTGCAAGTTTTATATCAGTACGTAGTCCTTCACGGAATTTCTCCTGCTTGCGAGTGTCAGTGTCGACGTCATCCGCAGCATAGCGGGATAATTCAAGGAATTTCGTCTGATATTCATCCACAGTCATTTTACCCAAAGAGAGTTTACGGAACTCCTGCTTCTTCTGGTCGATCAGACCTTGAGGAATGTACCGTGCACGAAAGGCTGACTGAAATTCCGGC
Organism: Thinopyrum elongatum; assembly: GCA_011799875.1. NCBI lineage: Eukaryota > Viridiplantae > Streptophyta > Magnoliopsida > Poales > Poaceae > Thinopyrum > Thinopyrum elongatum. Next base: position 492,061,844 of record CM022300.1, read on the forward strand.
CAAGTGGTTACAGTTTCAGCAGGCAACATACCCTTGTGGCTTTCCCACCATTGAGCAGCTGACCCCCTCAGGTGATACGTCGCATAGGTGACGTAACTGTCAGGGATAACATTGGCCGACTTCATCTAGAAGGCAATGTCACGGAGCCAATCATCAGCATCCATTGGATCAGTCGAGCTGCGAAAAGTGGACGGATTGAGGCGCACGAATTCCGGCAGAGTTATTGGAGCAGATTGTTGCTGAGTATTCTGGTTTGGGAACTGAGCCAATATCCCGGTCATAACCTGACGGTTCAGTTCAAACTGCTGCATCATTGCGGCAATATAGGGTGGAGGTGGAGGATCGTCAGCCATCCTGCCAAATCAACAGGGGCAGTTTAGCAAGAAAAACTGCAGGTGTATGGAATGATTCATGAAGTAATACGCACAACAGAAGGAAGTGCAATAGATACTTCATCATATTCGCACCAGACATTCAAAGCCAAACATAGCCTCGGTTAGTATCCGGCATTACGACAGTTGAAAGGGGAGGCTAGCCAACTAGGCGGTGCGCAGGCACGCGGTAGGGAAGTACACAACGAGACATAGCAAAGGCTACATCAACGTCGGAGAAAACTATTGTAGCGAGGAATCTGCAAGTGAAACACAAGGTGCCCTCGATAAGAGGATCCTGCAAGCAGAACCTGGCCCATAATCTCGAAGCAAGGGGGATATTTCAGAACTCCGGGTGGATGTGATTACGAGAACCTAATGTTGGAGTTAGTACAAAATTTAACCCGAATTGAAGAGAGATCAGAGTCCCAGAGTAAAGGTCGAGGAGTAAAAGATACTAATACCACCCAATTGGCAACGTGGGCCCGTAAGCCACACAGCCAAGTTAGTAAAACAGTTTTCGGTTACTAGACTCAACTTCGGCCAAGGAGTTGGAAAGGGGGATTCCTAGAGGCAGTCGGCTCTGATACCAACTTGTGACGCCCCCGGCTCAATCGTGCACTAATCATACACGCAAATGCACACGATCAAGCCTAAGGACTCACGGGAAGATATCACAACACAACTCTAAAACATAAATAAAGTCATACAAGCTTTATATTACAAGCCAGGGGCCTCGAGGGCTCGAATACATAAGCTTGCGTACAAGCGTCAGCGGAAGCATCAGATATCTGAGTACAGATATAAAAGAAAGCACAGAAAGGCCTTTAGAAAGGCAGGGCAAAGTAAAACACTACGATCGAAAGGCGTAGGCCTCCTGCCTGGGACCCTCCGATCCTACTCCGGGTCGTCAGCCAACTCATAGAAGCATCCATCCTCTGGGTAGTAGTAGTAGTAGATCGACGGGGCATCTGTCTCAGGGGCTCCGTCATCTTGGTCACGTCAAACTGATATGGGGAGAAAAGGAAAACAAAGCAACCGTGAGTACTCAGAAGTACTCAGCAAGCAAGGATCTACACTACATATGCAACATTTTCAAAGAGAGGCTGTATATGTGGACTGGGCTGCAGAAATGCTAGAATAGAGAGAAGGCCTAGTCCTATCAAAGAGTAGCATCTTCATCGGTCTTGCAGCAATAGAAGAGAGCAGAACAGATCAATATAATGTAGTAGTAACATTAAGTCTCAACCTCACCCAGAGATCCTTTCTCGACTCCCTGCGAGAAAGCAATCCCAGAGCCATATAGTCATCAACCTCGTCCGGAGATCCCTTCTCGACTCCCTGCGAGAAGCAATCCCAGAGCCTCATATCCAAGTATCCAGTTCTAAATTGTATCAATCAGGATACAACTCCGAGTGTCCTTTACCGTAGGACAGGCTATCGATAGAAGTTTTCTTCCCTGCAGGGGTGCACCAACTTACCCAACACGCTCGATTAACTCCGGCCAGACACACTTTCCTGGGTCATGCCCGGCCTCGGCCAAACGACACATCGCAACCCTACCTACAGCTCAGCAGAGAGGTCCCCGCCGGTCTACATCCTAAGCGCTCAGGGGTCTTGGGCCATCGCCCTGTGCACTCCGGGTCGTTGCGAGCAGGGTGAAGCCAGGCACCCGGAGGGCGCCGGTCCGTCCCGGCCGCAAGGCTGAACTAGACGTCTGACAGAGCTTTCGGCTGATGCTACGATGCAGAACGCCCATACTATGCCCACGTGATGGTTAGTGCTATGAGGCCATAGGCCTGCTCGGATCAAATATCCAAATCGTTAGTGGACTAGGGCTTGCGGTAACGAGCAGAGACTCACGAAAGATGTGACCCCGTCGCCCCGTCTCGAGGACTTGCTGCAAGGGTTAAGAATGCCCGGCCGCGCCTCGTATTCATCACTCGGGCACCATACAGGCACCCGTCTTCACAACACTCGCCTCTCAGGCGCACGCGGGTACCCCTCAGGGTCGACCCGCCTATCCAAGTAACAGTGTATAGTCCAAGTATCCGTGTGTCCATAACATCAGGGGAATCCGAGGTATCACCCTCGTTGGATTCCTACTCGATGTAATCGTCAAGGTGAACTCGGAGGAATCACCCTCGCTGGGTTCACACTTGAGGTGTCGTACGACGGCGTCGTTATCGAAAGCGGTGAAGGAGGAATCACCCTTGATGACCACGACCGAATAGCTACTCTACAGAGTTAACATCAGAAGTGCTACACGAGGTATCACCCTCGACACTCGATAGTAACGCTGCAGTGTCGTTACAACTAAGGGGGGTGATGTGCGGTGCCAGGGCCTGGTCTTCAATCCCGTTGATCGGGTCTTCAGATAATCCAACGGGGCAGTCGGGATAAGTGGGGTCACTGATATGTCTCTACCCAGCCTATACTAAGCAGTTTAGGATATGCAGGTAATTATCAACAGCAGGATACAATAAACAGGCTATGCATCAGAATAGGTAAAGCAGCAGCAGCAATTCTAATGCAAGCATGAGAAATAGAATGGGCGATATCGGTATGCTCAAAAGGGGGGGGGGCTTGCCTGGTTGCTCGGCGGCAAAGGCAAAGGTCGTCAACGGTGTCTCCGGTCTCCGGAGCTGCGTCGACCTCGGGGACGACGTCGGTGTCGGGGGCTACCGAGAGAGAAGAGGGGGAGGAAACAGTATAAATACACAGCAAACATGAGCAACACAAAGTACGACATGACAATGTGCAGTGCCGGGTGTGTCCTAACGTATGGTTGCACGTCACCGAGGAAGCGGGAATCCATCCGGGAATGTTTTCCCGGTTCCGGACATTTGTCAGACAGATGACCGGAGGGGAACGGTTCCATGTCCGGATAGTTAGAGACATGTGGCGGACGAACGGACCGCGTATTCGGATTCGTCTCGTCGTTCTGAGCGACTTTCATGTACAAAGTTTTTCGATCTGAGTTACGGATTATTTTATATGATTTTCTAAAGTTTTTATTAATTTCTGGAATTTATTTAATTATTTAAATTAAACATTATCCGAAACAGTGTTTGCTGACGTCAGCATGACGTTAGCATGATGTCAGGACCAGTGGGTCCCACCTGTCATAGGTTGTTGGCTAATTAGTGGTTAACTAATTAATTAATACTTAATTAAACTAATTAACTAAATTAGATTAACCTAATCAGGATTAATTAACTTAATTAATAAACTAATTAATTAATTAATTAATTAATTAGTAATTTTAAATAATTTTTATTTTATTTTTTTATATCTATTTTTTTTCGTTTTCTGGGCGTGGGGCCCCCTAGTCAGTGTCACAGGGGCACGGGCCCCACTGGGCAGTGGCCCAGGAGGCTAGCGGGCGCGACGCGCGGGCGCGGCGACGGGCAGGCGCGGGCGAGGCGGGGCCAGGGGAGGCAGGGTGGCGGCGAGGCAAGGCGGCGGCGGCGCAGGCGAGCGCGAGGCCAGCAGCGGGGCAGCAGCTGCGCGGCGGGGTCGGGCGAGCACGGCACGGGCGCGGTGGCGCGAGCGGCTCGAGAGGGGCGAGTGCGGGCGAGCGGGCGCGGCAGCAGGGGAGGCGAGCGAGCGGGCGCGCGCGCGCGTGTGGCCATGTGCGGCGGGGGCGCGGTTGGGCGCGTCGGAGCGCGAGCGGGGCGGCGACAGAGGGAAAGGGAGGAGAGGCGGCGGCGCTCACGTGCGGTGCAGAGGAGACGGGCGGCGAGGCTCGGGGTCGGCCGGTGGGGAGGAGGACGAGGAAGCGGCGTGGCGACGGGTGGCGAGGTCCGGCGACGGCAGCGGGCGGCGGCGTCGGTGCCCCGTTGGGGAGGAGGTCGAGGACGGGGAGGCGGGCGCTGGCGACGGCGGGGCAGCACCGGGCGGCGTCGGAGAGGTGGCGGCGGGATCAGCGCGGCGAGCAACGGCGCGGCGTCGGGGTCGGGCGCGGCCCGCCCGATCCCTCCTGGATCGGGGAAGAGGGAGGAGAGGAGAGCGAGGGGGGAGTGGGGGTGGGGCTAGGGTTCGGGTTCGGGGGGGTGTATAGGCCGGGGGGAATGATGGGCCGGCCTGGTGGTCCAGCTAGGCCGAGGCCTGGGGGTTTTCTTTTGTCTTTTCTTTTATTTATTCACATATCTCTGTTTAGTAAATTGTTAGGCCTCAAAATGATTTTTATAAAACATGGCAATTGTTCCAATAAATACTAGGCATCCTCTACTACTACCAAAAATTAGTTTGGAGTTAATTTGAGTTCACACCAATTTTATATTAATTAAAATGCATTAATCCTTGCTGTTTTGGTAATGTTAGAGCCACCTAATTATTTTATTAATTGTTGGTTACAATTTTAGAATAGCCTCTACAATATTTGTTATTTATCGAACATTTTAGTTTCTATGTTGCACAACTTTTATTTTCCACTTTCATTTAAATTTGGATTTTGACTTAGGAGTTGAAATGCAATATGATCCTAATGATGATCACGCACTGTTAAACATGATGACATGGCATAATCAAAAGGGTGATTACTGTAGTTAACCACTGGGGGTGTTACAAATCTCCTCCACTAACAAGAATTCTCGTCCCGAGAATTAAGAGGTAGAAGGAAAAAGTTCGGGGTATTCCGCACGAAGATTATCCTCGCGTTCCCAAGTGGCTTCATCTTCAGTATGATTTGACCACTGCACTTTGAGGAACTTGGTAACCTTCTGACGGGTCCGTCGTTTAGCTTCATCGAGAATGCGGATCGGATGCTCCTTATAAGATAGATCATCTTGCAATTCGAGCACCTCGTGATCCACTGCTCGGTGCGAAGATTCCTTGAAGCATTTACGAAGTTGCGACACATGGAAGACGTCGTGGATATGAGAGAATTGCGGCGGTAACTCCAATTTATACGCCACTTGACCACGTCTAGCAATTATGCGGAAAGACCAATGTAGCGTGGAGCTAACTTGCCCTTGATTCCAAAATGGTGAGTGCCCTTCATAGGAGTGACACGAAGATAAGCCTGATCACCAGGTTGATAAGTCAAACCCCATCGTTTGCGATCATAGTTGCTCTTCTGGCGGTCCTGAGCCGCCTTGAGATTTTCCCGAACAATACGAACTTGTTCTTCGGCGTGTTGAATAATTTCCAGACCCACGAGCGGTCGTTCCCCAGTTTCTGACCAATTCAGAGGGGTTCGACACTTACGTCCATATAGAACTTCGAAGGGGGCCATTTTCAAACTGGCTTGATAGCTGTTGTTATAAGAGAACTCGGCATACGGGAGAGATTCTTCCCACTTCTTGCCGAATGAAATAACACAAGCCCGAAGCATGTCTTCAAGCACTTGGTTGACTCGCTCGACTTGGCCTTGGGATTGGGGGTGATAAGCTGAACTCCAGGTAATATGAGTTCCCATAGCAGTTTGGAAACTTTCCCAGAATTTGGAAGTGAAAAGGCCGCCACGGTCCGAACTGATCTCCTTGGGAATACCATGGAGTGAAACAATTCTGGAGATATATAACTCTGCTAGCTGACTAGCAGTGATCATCTCCTTAATAGGCAGAAAGTGTGCAACTTTAGAGAGTTGGTCGACGACGACAAGAATAGCATCGTGACCCTTCTGTGACCTGGGAAGTCCTGTAATGAAATCCATCTGAACCTTATCCCATTTCCATAGAGGAATAGGACGTGGTTGCAGAATTCCAGCAGGCTTCTGATGTTCTACTTTAACGCGACGACACACATCACATTCAGCAACATAACGAGCAATGTCCTACTTCATTTTTGTCCACCAGTACCTTTGACGGAGATCACGATACATCTTGGTGCTACCCGGATGAATAGACAGCGGGGTATCATGTGCCTCCTTCATGACTTTGTCAGTCATGAGTTCGAAGCGAGGTACGACAATGCGGTTTCTGAAATACAAGGTTCCATCTTCAGACAGCGAGAAATCCCTGTACTTTACAAGGTGAAGGTCTTTCTTCATCAGATCAATTTCAGCATCTTTAGCTTGCGCATTCTTAACAGCTTTCTCAAGATCTGGTTGTATCACAAGGTTATTAAGAGAACCCTGTGGAACAATACGGAGATTCAGCTTGCATAGTTCTTCAAAAAGATGAGGTTGAGCTCGCCTAACCATGAGGTTGTCGCAATAGGACTTGCGGCTTAAGGCATCAGCCATCACGTTAGCCTTGCCAGGGGTATAGGAAATACCCAAATCATAGTCCGCAATGGCCTCCATCCATCTTTGCTGACGGAGGTTTAGAGAAGGTTGAGTGAACAAGTACTTCAGACTTTTATGATCCGTGTATATCTCGCAACGATTACCGAGAAGGTAATGTCGCCACAACTGCAGTGCATAGATGACAGCAGCTAGTTCTAGATCATGTACCGGATAATTCTCTTCATGTGGGCGCAACTGGCGAGAGCCATAAGCAATCACTTTACGCTCTTGCATTAGGACACAGCCTAATCCTTCACGGGATGCGTCACAATAAATCACGAAGTCTTTGCGGGAATCTGGAGAAGATAGTACTGGGGCAGATGTCAGCTTGTCTTTGAGTGTCTGGAAACTTTCCTGACATTTTTTTGTCCATTCAAATTTAACGCCCTTGTGAAGCAGATCATTCAAAGGCTTAGCAATCTTAGAAAAGTTCTCGACAAATCAACGGCAATAACTTGCAAGGCCGAGAAAACTTCTAACTTGCTTGACATTCTTCGGGGGAGTCCAGTCAAGAATAGCCTGAACTCGTTCTGGGTTAACGGCAATTCCATCCTTGGAAATTACATGACCAAGGTAGGTTACTTCAGAAAGCCAGAATTCACATTTGGAGTATTTGGCATACAACTGGTGTTCTTGGAGCCTTTCCAGTACAAGACGGAGGTGTTCGGCATGTTCTTCCTTATTCTTTGAATAGACCAGAATATCATCTAGATAAACCACGACAAATTTGTCGAGGTAATCCATGAAGATATAATTCATAAGACGGGAGAATGTGGCTGGAGCATTTGTTAAGCCAAATGACATGACAGTGTACTCGTAGTAGCCATAACGAGTAACAAATGCAGTCTTGGGAATATCCTCTTCACGAACACGAATCTGATGATAACCCAACCTCAAATCAAGTTTAGAGAATACCGATGATCCAGCAAGTTGATCATACAAATCATTGATCCGAGGAAGCGGATATTTGTTCTGGATTGTGGCTTGGTTAATGGGCCGATAATCCTGAACCAATCGGTTAGTTCCATCCTTCTTCTTAACGAAGAGTGAAGGTGCTCCCCAAGCGGAGGAACTGGGGCGGATGAAACCTTTCTTAAGTGACGTGTCGATTTCTTCCTTAAGTTCGAGAAGATGATGCGGAGGCATCTTATAAGGACGCTTCGCAATAGGAGTTGTGCCAGGTTTCAAGTCGATGACAAACTCAACAGCTCTAGCAGGGGGTATTCCTGGAAGTTCTTCTGGAAAGACATCTTGAAATTCACGAACAACTGGAACGTTCTCGATGCCTTCAAGAGGTGAAGCATTCAATGCATTCAGAACATATATCTGGCTCTCAGCATCTTGAGCTATTCGGGCTGAGTATCTGACTGTCTGGCCCGAAGAATGGGTAAGCTGGACTTTCTTAGCGGCACAGTCAATCAAAGCATTATGGGCGGTCAACCAGTCCATACCGAGAATGATGTCTATGTCGGAAGGTCCAAGAGCAATAAGGGAAGCAGAGAACATCAACCCTTCAATTCTGATCTGATTGTTGTGACTTACCATCTTGGTTTGCCACCGGGAACGGGGAGTGATGATTTCCAAAGGAGTGGGTAATGAGCTCATAGCTAACCCATGCAATTGTGCAAATTGCTGGGACACAAAGGAATGTGATGCCCCGGAACCAAAGAGAACAAAGGCTGCAACTGAATTAACTGGCAGAGTTCCCATCACGATTTTAGGTGACTCACGAGCTTCTCCCATATTGACATGAGTGACCTGGCCAGGACCCATAGCAAGCGGCCTGGCCTTACGACTTCTGGAATGATGGGTTCGATGGCCCTTCGTACGACCATCAGGAGGACGTGGTGCATCCTGAGGTGTAGCCATGGCATTGGACTGTTCACCCTGAATCGTTAGCTGTCTCGGCGGCGAAGGCAGACGAGGTGCAACATATGACGGCCTTGGTGTTGGAGCAGGTCGGTGGTAAACATTGTGGGGAATCCAGACTCGACTCTTCTGAATAGGCTGACCCGAGGATGAGCCAGCTTCATGAGTGCGCTTGAGCGACTCCTGGTACTCAGTCAGAGCTGTTTCAACTTGGAAAGATTTGCTGACAAGCGTTGCGAAATCTGTGAAATCATGGACAACAAGTGCAAGTTTTATATCAGTACGTAGTCCTTCACGGAATTTCTCCTGCTTGCGAGTGTCAGTGTCGACGTCATCCGCAGCATAGCGGGATAATTCAAGGAATTTCCTCTGATATTCATCCACAGTCATTTTACCCTGAGAGAGTTTATGGAACTCCTGCTTCTTCTGGTCGATCAGACCTTGAGGAATGTACCGTGCACGAAAGGCTGACTGAAATTCCGGCCAAGTGGTTACAGTTTCAGCAGGCAACATACCCTTGTGGCTTTCCCACCATTGAGCAGCTGATCCCCTCAGGTGATACGTCGCATAGGTGACGTAACTGTCAGGGATAACATTGGCCGACTTCATCTGGAAGGCAATGTCACGGAGCCAATCATCAGCATCCATTGGATCAGTCGAGCTGCGAAAAGTGGACGGATTGAGGCGCACGAATTCCGGCAGAGTTATTGGAGCAGATTGTTGCTGAGTATTCTGGTTTGGGAACTGAGCCAATATCCCGGTCATAACCTGACGGTTCAGTTCAAACTGCTGCATCATTGCGGCAATATAGGGTGGAGGTGGAGGATCGTCAGCCATCCTGCCAAATCAACAGGGGCAGTTTAGCAAGAAAAACTGCAGGTGTATGGAATGATTCATGAAGTAATACGCACAACAGAAGGAAGTGCAATAGATACTTCATCATATTCGCACCAGACATTCAAAGCCAAACATAGCCTCGGTTAGTATCCGGCATTACGACAGTTGAAAGGGGAGGCTAGCCAACTAGGCGGTGCGCAGGCACGCGGTAGGGAAGTACACAACGAGACATAGCAAAGGCTACATCAACGTCGGAGAAAACTATTGTAGCGAGGAATCTGCAAGTGAAACACAAGGTGCCCTCGATAAGAGGATCCTGCAAGCAGAACCTGGCCCATAATCTCGAAGCAAGGGGGATATTTCAGAACTCCGGGTGGATGTGATTACGAGAACCTAATGTTGGAGTTAGTACAAAATTTAACCCGAATTGAAGAGAGATCAGAGTCCCAGAGTAAAGGTCGAGGAGTAAAAGATACTAATACCACCCAATTGGCAACGTGGGCCCGTAAGCCACACAGCCAAGTTAGTAAAACAGTTTTCGGTTACTAGACTCAACTTCGGCCAAGGAGTTGGAAAGGGGGATTCCTAGAGGCAGTCGGCTCTGATACCAACTTGTGACGCCCCCGGCTCAATCGTGCACTAATCATACACGCAAATGCACACGATCAAGCCTAAGGACTCACGGGAAGATATCACAACACAACTCTAAAACATAAATAAAGTCATACAAGCTTTATATTACAAGCCAGGGGCCTCGAGGGCTCGAATACATAAGCTTGCGTACAAGCGTCAGCGGAAGCATCAGATATCTGAGTACAGATATAAAAGAAAGCACAGAAAGGCCTTTAGAAAGGTGGGGCAAAGTAAAACACTACGATCGAAAGGCGTAGGCCTCCTGCCTGGGACCCTCCGATCCTACTCCTGGTCGTCAGCCAACTCGTAGAAGCATCCATCCTCTGGGTAGTAGTAGTAGTAGATCGACGGGGCATCTGTCTCAGGGGCTCCGTCATCTTGGTCACGTCAAACTGATATGGGGAGAAAAGGAAAACAAAGCAACCGTGAGTACTCAGAAGTACTCAGCAAGCAAGGATCTACACTACATATGCAACATTTTCAAAGAGAGGCTGTATATGTGGACTGGGCTGCAGAAATGCCAGAATAGTGAGAAGGCCTAGTCCTATCGAAGACTAGCATCTTCATCGGTCTTGCAGCAATAGAAGAGAGCAGAATAGATCAATATAATGTAGTAGTAACATTAAGTCTCAACCTCACCCAGAGATCCTTTCTCGACTCCCTGCGAGAAAGCAATCCCAGAGCCATACAGTCATCAACCTCGTCCGGAGATCCCTTCTCGACTCCCTGCGAGAAGCAATCCCAGAGCCTCATATCCAAGTATCCAGTTCTAAATTGTATCAATCAGGATACAACTCCGAGTGTCCTTTACCGTAGGACAGGCTATCGATAGAAGTTTTCTTCCCTGCAGGGGTGCACCAACTTACCCAACACGCTCGATTAACTCCGGCCAGACACACTTTCCTGGGTCATGCCCGGCCTCGGCCAAACGACACATCGCAACCCTACCTACAGCTCAGCAGAGAGGTCCCCGCCGGTCTACATCCTAAGCGCTCAGGGGTCTTGGGCCATCGCCCTGTGCACTCCGGGTCGTTGCGAGCAGGGTGAAGCCAGGCACCCGGAGGGCGCCGGTCCGTCCCGGCCGCAAGGCTGAACTAGACGTCTGACAGAGCTTTCGGCTGATGCTACGATGCAGAACGCCCATACTATGCCCACGTGATGGTTAGTGCTATCAAGCCATAGGCCTGCTCGGATCAAATATCCAAATCGTTAGTGGACTAGGGCTTGCGGTAACGAGCAGAGACTCATGAAAGATGTGACCCCGTCGCCCCGTCTCGAGGACTTGCTGCAAGGGTTAAGAATGCCCGGCCGCGCCTCGTATTCATCACTCGGGCACCATACAGGCACCCGTCTTCACAACACTCGCCTCTCAGGCGCACGCGGGTACCCCTCAGGGTCGACCCGCCTATCCAAGTAACAGTGTATAGTCCAAGTATCCGTGTGTCCATAACATCAGGGGAATCCGAGGTATCACCCTCGTTGGATTCCTACTCGATGTAATCGTCAAGGTGAACTCGGAGGAATCACCCTCGCTGGGTTCACACTTGAGGTGTCGTACGACGGCGTCGTTATCGAAAGCGGTGAAGGAGGAATCACCCTTGATGACCACGACCGAATAGCTACTCTACAGAGTTAACATCAGAAGTGCTACATGAGGTATCACCCTCGACACTCAATAGTAACGCTGCAGTGTCGTTACAACTAAGGGGGGTGATGTGCGGTGCCAGGGCCTGGTCTTCAATCCCGTTGATCGGGTCTTCAGATAATCCAACGGGGCAGTCGGGATAAGTGGGGTCACTGATATGTCTCTACCCAGCCTATACTAAGCAGTTTAGGATATGCAGGTAATTATCAACAGCAGGATACAATAAACAGGCTATGCATCAGAATAGGTAAAGCAGCAGCAGCAATTCTAATGCAAGCATGAGAAATAGAATGGGCGATATCGGTATGCTCAAAAGGGGGGGGGGCTTGCCTGGTTGCTCGGCGGCAAAGGCAAAGGTCGTCAACGGTGTCTCCGGTCTCCGGAGCTGCGTCGACCTCGGGGACGACGTCGGTGTCGGGGGCTACCGAGAGAGAAGAGGGGGAGGAAACGGTATAAATACACAGCAAACATGAGCAACACAAAGTACGACATGACAATGTGCAGTGCCGGGTGTGTCCTAACGTATGGTTGCACGTCACCGAGGAAGCGGGAATCCATCCGGGAATGTTTTCCCGGTTCCGGACATTTGTCAGACAGATGACCGGAGGGGAACGGTTCCATGTCCGGATAGTTAGAGACATGTGGCGGACGAACGGACCGCGTATTCGGATTCGTCTCGTCGTTCTGAGCGACTTTCATGTACAAAGTTTTTCGATCTGAGTTACGGATTATTTTATATGATTTTCTAAAGTTTTTATTAATTTCTGGAATTTATTTAATTATTTAAATTAAACATTATCCGAAACAGTGTTTGCTGACGTCAGCATGACGTCAGGACCAGTGGGTCCCACCTGTCATAGGCTGTTGGCTAATTAGTGGTTAACTAATTAATTAATACTTAATCAAACTAATTAACTAAATTAGATTAACCTAATCAGGATTAATTAACTTAATTAATTAATTATTAATTTTAAATAATTTTTATTTCCATTTTTATTTTCGTTTTCTGGGCGTGGGGCCCCCTAGTCAGTGTCACAGGGGCACGGGCCCCACTGGGCGAGGCGGGGCCAGGGGAGGCAGGGTGGCGGCGAGGCAAGGCGGCGGCGGCGCAGGCGAGCGCGAGGCCAGCGGCGGGGGCGGGCGAGCGCGGCACGGGCGCGGTGGCGCGAGCGGCTCGGGAGGGGCGAGCGGGCGCGGCAGCAGGGGAGGCGAGCGAGCGGGCGCGCGCGCGCGTGTGGCCAGGTGCGGCGGGGGTGCGGCTGGGCGCGCCGGAGCGCGAGCGGGGCGGCGACAGAGGGAAAGGGAGGGGAGGCGGCGGCGCTCACGTGCGGTGCAGAGGAGACGGGCGGCGAGGCTCGGGGTCGGCCGGTGGGGAGGAGGATGAGGAAGCGGCGTGGCGACGGGTGGCGCGGTCTGGCGACGGTAGCGGGCGGCGGCGTCGGTGCCCCGTTGGGGAGGAGGTCGAGGACGGGGAGGCGGGCGCTGGCGACGGCGGGGCAGCACCGGGCGGCGTCGGAGAGGTGGCGGCGGGGTTAGCGCGGCGAGCAATGGCGCGGCGTCGGGGTCGGGCGCGGCCTGCCCGATCCCTCTTGGATCGGGGAAGAGGGAGGAGAGGAGAGCGAGGGGGGAGTGGGGGTGGGGCTATGGTTCGGGTTCGGGTGGGTGTATAGGCCGGGGGGGAATGATGGGCCGGCCTGGTGGTCCAGCTGGGCCGAGGCCTGGGGGTTTTCTTTTTTTTTCTGTTTCTTTTTCTTTTGTCTTTTCTTTTATTTATTCACATATCTCTGTTTAGTAAATTGTTAGGCCTCAAAATTATTTTTATAAAACATGGCAATTGTTCGAATAAATACTAGGCATCCTCTACTACTACCAAAAATTAGTTTGGAGTTAATTTGAGTTCACACCAATTTTATATTAATTAAAATGCATTAATCCTTGTTGTTTTGGTAATGTTAGAGCCACCTAATTATTTTATTAATTGTTGGTTACAATTTTAGAATAGCCTCTACAATATTTGTTATTTATCGAACATTTTAGTTTCTATGTTGCACAACTTTTATTTTCCACTTTCATTTAAATTTGGATTTTGACTTAGGAGTTGAAATGCAATATGATGCTGATGATGATCATGCACTGTTAAACATGATGACATGGCATAATCAAAAGGGTGATTACTGTAGTTAACCACTGGGGGTGTTACAGCAAGTTCATCTCCATAAGCATAATTCATATTGGCATCATGGCCACAAGCATGACAAGCATCAATTTCATCAAAAAGGGATATTTCAAACGAATCAATGGGATCATAGCAATTATCATAGTATTCATCCTTCGGTAAGAACAAAGGGACATTAAACAATGTATGAGTTGAAGAGTTACTCTCATTAGAAGATGGGCACGGGTGATCAATCCGCTCTTCCTCCTTTTGTTCTTCGCTCTTCTCATCATCTTTTTCATCCAATGAGCTCACAGTTTCATCAATTCCTTCTTCCATAGACTCCTGCAAAATATTAGTCTCTTCTTGGACAGCGTTGACTTTCTCAATAAATATATCAATATCGGAATTGTATATGTAATTATCATAGCAATAATTAAGGATAGCAAAATTTTCAGGTCTATAAACTGAATCATCAAAATCTTCATACTTTTCAAACAAAGATTCAATTTCATAAGCACCCTTAAAAGCAACAAATTCTTCTATCCGTTCCACATCATAATAATCATATCTACCATTAGCATAACAAGCCAAGGTTTCATTATCATTAAATTTGCATGAAAAGGGAAGGTGTGGAGCGTTCATCCTAGAGCAACAAGTATAATCATATCTCTGACATAAATTCCAAGCATACCAATGCAACATATCAATTTGATCCCATAATAGTTTCCCTTTTTGTGTCAAGCGATAATCCCTAAAGTATTCACGTTGATCCAATGTGTCTCCCATTATTACGTTGAATGGGGTTTTCTCAGGATTATCAAAGTAGTGTTTAATATTTTTCACATAGCGAGCATCGAGGGTTTTAGGAGGTTCCCCATCTCCATGAGTGGCAAGTACAACTAATTTTTTTGGTGTTTCGTGTTCCATATCCATTGTAACACCCCATGTATTTGTCTACAGTAATCATCCTTTTGATTATGCCATGTCATCATGATCAACAATGCTTAATCATCATTAGTAACATATCCCTTTCCAAATTCAAATTTAAATTCAACCTTAAAGTGGAAATAAAAGTTGTTCAACATAGAAACTAAAATGTTCAATAAATAGCAAATATTCCAGAGACTATTCTAAAATTGTAACCAACATTTAATAAATTAATTAAATAACTCAAACAGCTAGGAACAGAAAATATTTAATTCATTTGACATTAAATAAAATGCATACGAAATCACTTTGGCTCCAAACCATTTTCTAACAGTGGTAATTACTGCATAGTATTTATTTTGGCAAGTCTCACATGTTACAAAAATCATTAAGTGGCCTAGCAATTTACAGAGTAAGAGAAAAGAAATAGAAAAAAAAGAAAAGGGAAAACAGAACCCCCTCCCACTGGGCCGTGGCCCAGCTGGACCACCACGCCGGCCCATCCCGCTCTCCCCTTATCCCCCCCCCCCGAACCCTAGCCCACCCCCACTCACCCCCTCGCTCTCCTCTCCTCCCTCTCCCCCCCGATCCAGGAGGGATCGGGCGCGGCCCCGCCTCCCCGACGCCGCAACGCCACCGCCCGTCTTCGCCGTCGCCGGACCCCGCCACCGTCGTCGCCGAACGCCTCCCCGTCCTCCTCCCCGTCGGCTCCACCGAGCCTCGCCACCCCTGCCTCGCCTCCCCCTCATGAGCACCTCCCGGCCTCCGCTGCCGCCCTCCCCTCTCCCTTCGACGCCGTTCGCCGGGGCCGCGCGCCGGAGCCGCGCTCCGGGCCGCGCTCATCGCGCCCCTCTCCCTGTCGCTCGCGCCCGAGCCCGCCTCGCAGCTGCTTCACCCCACCCCGCCTCGCCTGTGGCCCACGCCGCCGCTCGTCGTTCGACGGGCCACCGCGCCCGGCCGCCCCTGCCCCGCCCGCGCTCGCCTCCCGCCCGCGCGCGGCCCCGCGCACGCCGGCGCTCGTCGCCGCCTCACCCGCTCGCTGCGCCCATGCACCCGTATGCGCACCGGACATGTCCGGTGCCCGAACGGGCACAGCCCGGACATGTCCGGCTGTGCCACTGACCAGTGGGCCAGCCCCTGTTAAAACGAAAATAAAAAAATAGATTTAATAAAACCAATAATTAGTTAATTAATTAAGTTAATTAACTCTAATTAAGTTAATCTAAATAATTAGTTAGTTTAATTAAACAGTAATTAAAATTAACTAAACCCTAATTAAACTAAACTGACACTGACAGGTGGGACCCACACGTCAGTTTGACTAGGTCAACTCCACTGTTGACTGCTGATGTCATGCTGACATCATGATGACATCAGCATACACTGTTTTGGATAATTCGTATTTAAATAATTAAATAAATTCCAGAAATTGCTAAAGTCTTTAGAAAATCATATAAAATAAACCGTAGCTCAGATCGAAAAACTTTGTACATGAAAGTTGCTCAAAACGACGAGACGAATCCGAATATGCGGTCTGTTTGTCCGTCACACGTCTCTAACTACCTGAACATGGGACATTCCCCTCCGGATCGCCTGTCCGATAAATCCAAAGACCCGGGAAATATCGTCAGATATTCTCCCGCTCCGTCTGATACGTGTAGTACTGCGTTAGACTACCCCTAGCACTGCGAATTGCCATGTCATACATCATGTTGCATCTGTTTGCTTGTATTTATTGTTTCCTCCCCCTCTTCTCTCTCGTTAGACCCCGATGCAGTTCCCGGTACCGACGCAGCTCCGGAACCCGAAGACACCGTTGACGACCTTGCCCTTGCCGCCGAGCAACCAGGCAAGCCCCCCCTTTGATCATCCCGATATCGCCCATTCTAATTTCTCATGCTTGCATTAGAATTGTTGCTGCTGCTGCTTTACCTATTCTGATGCATAGCCTGCTTATTGTAACCTGCTGTTGATAATTACCTGCATAACCTAGACTGCTTAGTATATGCTGGGTAGAGACCTATCAGTGACCCCACTAGTCCCGACTGCCCCGCTGGATGATCATAAGACCCGATCAACGGGATTGAAGACCAGGCCCCGGCACCGCACTTCACCCCCTTAGTTGTAACGACACTGCAGCGTTACTATCGAGTGCCGAGGGTGATACCTCATGTAGCACTCCAGATGTTAACCCTGTAGAGTAGCTTTTTGGTCGTGGTCATCGAGGGTGATTCCTCCTTCACCACTTCCAATAACGACGCGGTCGTGCAACACATCAAGTGTGAACCTATCGAGGGTGAATCCTCCTACGTTCACCTTGACAGTTATATCGAGTGGGTATCCGTCGAGGGTGATACCTCAGATTCCCTTGATGTTATGGACACCCGGCACCCTGTTGGAAACGGGTCGGCCCCGAGGGCGACCCGAGGGAGTTACTTTAACTACAGGACTGGATGGACAGGCGGTACCGCCCAGTAGAGGTGGACCTGAGTTCCCGATAGTCTTTTGTGAGACGGGTTGACCTGGATGGTGCCCGAGTGAGAATACGAGGCGTGGCCGGGCATTCTTGGCCCTTGCCGCGAGTCCTCGAGACGGGGCGACGGGGTCACATCGATCGTGAGTCTCTGCTCGTTACCGCACCCCCAAGGTACTAACGGTTTGGATATTTGATCTAAGTGGGCCTCTGGCCCGATAGCACTAACCACCACGTGGGCATAGTATGGGCGTTCTACATCGTATGCATCAGCCGAAAGCTCTGTCAGACGTCTAGTTCAGCATGGCGGCATGGACGGACCGGCGCCTTCCTGTAGTGTTGGTGCCTGGCTTCACCGTGTGCGCAACGACCCGGAGGGCGAGGGGCGATGGCCAAGACCCCCTTGCGCTTAAGATGTAGACCGGCGGGGACCTCTCTGCTGAGCTGTAGGTAGGGTTGCGGTGTGTCGTTTAGCCGAGGTCGGGCATGACCCGGAAAAGTGTGTCCGGCCGGAGTTAAGCGAGCATGGTGGGTAAGTTGGTGCACCCCTGCAGGGAAGAAAACATCTATCGATAGCCTGTCCTACGGTAATGGACACTCGGAGTTGTATCCCGATTGATACAGCTAGAACTTGAGATGAGACCTGGATATGAGGCTCTGGGATTGCTTCTCGCAGGGAGTCGAGAAGGGATCTCAGGACGAGGTTGATGACTGTATGGCTCTGGGATTGCTTTCTCGCAGGGAGTCGAGAAAGGATCTCTGGGTGAGGTTGATATCATACTGCTACATTATATTGATCTGTTCTACTCTCTTCTATTTCTGCAAGACCGTTGAAGATGCTAGTCTTCCATAGGACTAGGCTTTCCCCTCTATTCTGGCATTTCTGCAGCCCAGTCCACATATACAGCCTTCCTTTGATAATGTTGCATATGTAGTGTAGATCCTTGCTTGCTGACTACTTCTGAGTACTCACGGTTGCTTTGCTTTCTTTTTCTCCCCATATCAGTTTGTCGTGACCAGATGACGGAGCCCCCTGAGACAGCTGCCCCCGCCGACGATCGCTACTACTACCCTGAGGGTGGATACTACTACGACTTGACTGACGACCAGGAGTAGGTTCGGAGGGTCCCAGGCAGGAGGCCTGCGCCTTTCGATCGTAGTGTTTTATTTTGCCCCGCCTTTCTAAAGGCCTTTCTGTTTCTCTTTTAAAATCTGTACTCAGATATCTGATGCTTCCGCTGACGCTTGTATGCCATCGAGCTATGTATTCGAGCCCTCGAGGCCCTGGCTTGTAATAAAAAGCTTGTATGACTTTATTTATGTTTTAGAGTTGTGTTGTGATATCTTCCCGTGAGTCCTTAGGCTTGATCGTGTGCATTTGCGTGTATGATTAGTGCACGATTGAGCCGGGGGCGTCACATCCATAACTAAAGATAGAGAACAACTTAGAACAGAAAATAAAAACTACTTAGTGATAAAGCAAACAAGCACACACGAGAATATTCACCCCACGCTATTGCTCCCCGGCAACAGTGCCAGAAAAAGGTCTTGATAACCCACAAGTATAGGGGATCGTTTGTAGCCTTCTTCGATAAATAAGAGTGTCGAACCCAACGAGGAGCTAAAGGTAGAACAAATATTCCCTCAAGTTCTATCGACCACCGATACAACTCTACGCTCACTTGACATTTGCTTTACCTAAAACAAGTATGAAACTATTTTGCAAGAATAAAACTACGAGTACTTTGTGAGAATAAAACTATGAATAAATTGTGAGGTAATAAAAGTGGATAGCTTTTGTCAACAAGAAAGTCATTTCTCCCTAGGCAATCGATAACTAAAACGGTAACCATTCTTGCAATTTTATATGACGGAGAGGCATGAGCTAACATACTTTCTCTACTTGGATCATATGCACTTATGATTGGAACTCTAGCAAGCATCCGCAACTACTAAAGATCATTAAGGTCGTGAAACCCAACCATAGCATTAAGTATCAAGTCCTCTTTACTCCCATACGCCATAACCCACTTATCCGCGTTTAGGCTGCTGTCACCCCCGCAACACCGACAATAAGCAAACCATGAACATATTGCAACACCCTACAGCGAGGATCCCTCATGTTTGCGCAAGGCGGAGGGCACCGTAGGACATCACCATAAATAAAATATACAATCATACCAACCAAGATCATGATTAACCCATAGGACAAAACGGATCTATTCAAACATCATAGGATAACCAAATATCATTAGGAAATAATATATGGAGTTGAGCACCATGTTTAAGTAGAGATTACAACGGGGAGAAGGGGTGTTACACCACTGCATAGAGGGGGAGAGAGTTGGTGTTGACGGTAGCAAGATTGTTGGTGTAGATCGTCGTCACGATCCTAGCCCCAGCGGCACTCCGGCGCCATCTGGAGAGAGCGGGAGAGAGCCCCCCTCCTTCTTCTTCTTCCTTGGCCTCCCCCTAGATGCGAGGAGAGTTCCCCCTCTGGTCCATGGCCTCCATGGTGGCGGAGGGGTGGGAGCCCCTCTGAGATTGGATCTGTCTCTCTGTTCTCTTCTGTTTTGTGTTCCTGTTTTCTGGCCGAAAACCATTTCTTATATTCCAAGAGATCTGTAACTCCGATTGCGCTGAAATTTTAACATGATTTTTTCGGATATAAGCTTCCTTGTGCCCGAAGTAGAGACCCAACCGACATCCGAGGAGGGCACAACCCACTAGGGCGCGCACTGGTGTCTTGTGGGGGCTGTGGGCCCCCGTTTGCGTTGATTCCAAGTCCCAACAATCACATATATTCCAAAATAATTCTCCGTAAAGTTTTATCACGCCTGGACTTCGTTTGATATGGATATTCGGCGAAACAAAAGACATGCAAAAAAGAGGAACTGGCACTGGCACTGGATCAATAGGTTAGTCCAATAAATCATATAAAATGTTGCCAAAAGTATGTGAAAGGTGTATAATATTGGCATGAAACAATCAAAAATTATAGATACGACGGAGACGTATCATGCCCAGTGCCAGTTGCTATTTTTTGCTTGTTTTTTACTTCGCAGAATATCAGTACCAAATAGAGTCCAAACACAGTGAAACTTTTTGGAGATTTTTTTCTGGACCAGAAGACACCCAGTGGGCCAAAGAAATACCAGAGGGGAGGCCAAAGGTGAGCACAAGACACTTGGGCGCGCCAGGAGGCCCAGGCGCGCCCAAGTGGGTTGTGCCCACCTCGGGACCTCCCGCATCGCCTCTTCGCCCTATAAATTCCCAAATATTACAGAAACCCTAGGGGAGTCGAGAAACACAATTCCAGCCGCCGCAAGTTCCAGAACCACGAGATCCAATCTAGACACCATCACGGAGGGGTTCATCATCCTCATTGGTGCCTCTCCGATGATGCGTGAGTAGTTCACCATAGACCTAAGGGTCCATAGGCAGTAGCTAGATGGCTTCTTCTCTCTTTTTGATTCTCAATACAATGGTCTCTTGGAGATCTATTTGATGTAACTCTTTTTTGTGGTGTGTTTGTTGGGATCCGATGAACTTTGAGTTTATGATCAGATCTATATCCATGAATATTATTTGAGTCTTCTTTTGATCTCTTATATGCATGATTATTTATAGCCTCGTATTTCTTCTTCAAATCTTTGGTTTAGTGAGGCCAACAAGATCAATTTTTCTTGCCATGGGAAGAGGTGCTTTGTGATGGGTTCGATCTTGCGGTATTCTTTCCCAGTGACAGAAGGGGCAGCAAGACATGCATGTATCGTTGCTATTAAGGATAACAAGATGGGGGCTATTCCTACATGAATAGATCTCGTCTACATCATGTCATCGTTCTTATTGCATTACTCTGTTTCTCCATGAACTTAATACACTAGATGCATGCTGGATAGTGGTCGATGTGTGGAGTAATAGTAATAGATGCAGGCAGGAGTCGGTCTACTAATCTTGGACGTGATGCCTATATATTGATCATTGCCTTGGATATCGTCATAATTATTCGATCTTCTATCAATTGCCCAACAGTTATTTGTTTACCCACCGTCTGCTATTTTCTTGAGAGAACCCACTAGTGAAATCTACGGCACCCGGGTCTATTCTTTATCATATTTGCTTTGAGATCTATTTTTATTTGCTTTTATTTTCAGATATATTATTCCAAAAACCCAAAAATACCTTGCTGCACTTTTTATTACTTATTTTATTTCACATTTTATTGAGAGCTATTTATCCAATCTACCACAAATTTATCTATCTTTTTACCATGGAGGGATTGACAACCCCTCTTACGCATCGGGTTGCAAGTATTTGTTGTTTGTGTGTAGGCACCGTTTACATAGTGTTGCTTGGTTCTCCTACTGGATTGATACCTTGGTTTCAAAACTGAGGGAAATACCTACCGTAGCTGTACTACATCATCCCTTCCTCTTTGGGGAAATACCGACGTAGTTCAAGCGACATCAAAAGGAATTTCTGGTGCCGTTGCTGGGGAGACATCATCAACATCTATCAGGTTCCTAATCACAAATCTCATCTCCTTGAAATTTACATTGTTTGCAATTTGCCTCTCGTTTTCATCTCCCCCAATTCACAAAAAATTTCTGTTCTATTCGCCCTCTTTTTCGTTTGCCTTTTCTCGTCAGATCTGTTTTTTTGTTTGCAATCTTGTTTGCGTAGTCATGATGACTCAAGAAAACACCAAGTTGTGTGATTTTTCCAATACCAATAACAATGATTTTATTAGCACTCCGATTGGCCTCCCGCCACTAGTGCGAAATCTTGTGATATTAATGCCGCTTTGTTGAATCTTGTTATGAAAGATCAATTTTCCGGTACTCCTAATGAGGATGTCGCGCCCCATCTAAACACATTCGTAGAATTGTGTGATATGCAAAAGAAAAAAGATGTGGACAATGATATTATGAAGTTGAAATTATTTCCTTTCTCTTTGAGGGATCGTGCAAAAATTTGGTTTTCTTCTTTGCCTCGCAATAGTATTGATTCTTGGGATAAGTGCAAAGATGCTTTTATTACTAAGTATTTTCCGCCTGCAAAAATTATTTCCCTGAGAACTCAAATCATGAATTTTAAGCAACTTCAGCATGAACCTGTTGCACAATCTTGGGAAAGAATTAAGTTGATGCTAAGAAATTGTCCTACTCATGGTTTAAATCTTTGGATGATCATACAAAAAATTATGCGGGATTGAACTTTGTTTCTAGAAATCTTTTAGATTCCGCCGCGGGTGGTACTTTTTTGGAAATTACTTTGGGTGAAGCTACAAAATTTGTTGATAATATTATGGCAAATTATTCACAATGGCATACTGAAAGAGCACCTACTAGTAAAAAAGTTAATTCGGTTGAAGAAATTAGTATGTTGAGTGAAAAAGTTGATGCTCTTATGAAATTGGTTGCTAATAAAAGTGCTCCTATTGATCTTAATGATGTGCCTTTGTCTACTTTGATTGAGCAAAATAGTGATCCCGTAGATGTGAATTTTGTCTCGCAAAACAATTTTAATAACAATGGTTATAGAGGTAATTTTAATCCTAGGCCTTTCACTGGAAATTCCTCTAATAATTATGGTAATTCTTCTTACAATAATAATAGGAACCCCTCTGATCTTGAGAATAATATTAAAGAATTTATCAATGCTCAAAAAGTTTTCAATACTACGATAGAAGAAAAGTTGAATAAGATTGATGATATGTCTAGAAGCATCGATAGAATTTCTCACGATGTAGAAAATCTCAAGTTGAATTTTTTTATACCCAAGGTTGATGAATCAATTAAAGCTTCATATGTTTCTATGGATGAAAGTAAGAAAAGAACCGTTGTGCTTAGAGCTAAAAGAGAATTTTTAGAAAGAGCGTTTTCTAGTGATTGCTTTCATAAAAATGATGAAGACCTGAAAGTGATTGGTGTTTCTTCTATTGATTCCTTGTTTAGTAAAATTAAAATTGATGATAAAGGGACTGAAGAAGAGTCAACTTTAGTTAGAGGGCGTCCTGATAATTTGGAGGGTGAAAATCTTGATAAAAAAATTGATAAAAGTGGGTTTGGAGAGGTCAAAACTTTAACTGGTGATGTGCCCACTCTTTTGGATTACAAATACTTTAATTATGATAATTGCTCTTTGATTGAATGTATTAGTTTGTTGCAATCCATGATAAATTCACCCCATTCTTATGAACAAAATAAAGCTTTTACTAAACATATCATAGATGCCATGATGAAAGCGTTGGAAGAAAAATTGGAGTTAGAGATTTCAATTCCTAGAAAACTACATGATGAATGGGAACCTACCATTAAAGTCAAGATTAAAAATTATGAGTGTTTTGCTTTATGTGATTTGGGTGCTAGTGTTTCCACAATTCCGAAATCTTTATGTGATGTGCTTGGTCTTACCGATATTGAAGAATGTTCTCTTAATTTGCACTTGGCGGATTCTACTATTAAAAAGCCTTTGGGAAGAATTAATGATGTTCTTATTCTTGCAAATAGGAACTATGTGCCCATAGATTTTATTGTTCTTGATATTGATTGTAATCCATCTTGTCCAATTATAATTGGTAGGCTGTTTTTACGTCCTATTGGTGTCGTGATTGATATGAAAGAAGGCAATATTAAATTTCAATTTCCACTAAGAAAGGGTATGGAACACTTCCCTAGAACAAGCATTAAGCCACCATATGAATCAATCATGAGGGTATCCTATGGATCAAAAACTAAAGTTGACAATACTTGAATCTATGCATTATGCCTAGCTAGAGGCATAAAACGATAGCGCTTGTTGGGAGGCAACCCAATGAATAAAATTTATTTTTTCCTTTTTATTTATGTTCTTGAGTGTTTGAAAAATTATTCCTATGTTATGATTGTGTTTTTTTTTTAATTAGTATTTGTGCCAAGTAGAGCCTTTGGGATAGCTTTGGTGATAGTTGATTTGATTCTGTTGAAAAACAGAAACTTTTGCGTCCAGTAAAAGAATTGTTTAAATTCACAAAAGAGACGAACATTTCTGAATTTTTTACACAAGATTGATATACAAATTTACTCTGTTGTTCTTATTTTCCATAATTTTTGGAGTTACACAAGTATGGGAACAATTCACATCTTTACAGACTGTTCTGTTTTTTACATATTCTGTTTTCTTTGCATTGTGTGCTTTTTTTGATGAATCTATGGATTGTATCGGGGGGTATAAGCCATGGAAAAGTTATAATACAGTAGATGTAATGCAATAACAAAATTTTAATGGGTTTTCAATAGTACTTAAAGTAAAGATTGGTTTTCTTATACTAACTGATCTCACGAAGGTTTTGTTAAGTTTTGTGTGATTGAAGTTTTCAAGTTTTGGGTGAGATCGCGATGGATGAAGGAATTAGGAGTGAAAAAGCCTAAGCTTGGGGATGCCCCATGGCACCCCAAGTTAATATTCAGGGAGAACCAAGCAACTAAGCTTGGGGATGCCCCAGAAGGCATCCCCTCTTTCTTCTAACGACCATCGGTATTTTACTTTGAGCTATATTTTTATTCGTCACATATCATGAGTTTTGCTTGGAGCGCCTTGTATTATATGAGTCTTTGCTTGTTTTGATTTTTAGTTTGTCACAAGTATCCTTGCTGGACACACCTATTTGAGAGAGTCAAAATTGTGCTATGATTTGTTAGAATTGCTCTTTATGCTTCACTTAAATTTTTTGAGCTATGGAATTGCTCTAGTGCTTCACTTATATCTTTTTGAGCACGGTGTGCTTTAATATTTTTGAAGAAATTCTCTCATTCTTCACTTAGATTAATTTTAGAGTTAGTAAATTTTTGAAGAAATTCTCTCATGCTAATTCTCTCATGCTTCACTTATATTATTTTGAGAGACGAAAATTTTTATGCTCATGTTCTTCACCTAGATTTATTTGAGCTTGTCAAAAGCAATTGCAATATATGAAACTAGTCCCAAAGTGATAGATATTCAAGAGGTATATAATAAAAACTTTCATTAAGATCATTGGACAAAGTAAACTTGATTCTTTGTAATAGTTTTGAGATATGATGATAGTGATATGTGAGTCATGTTGGTGAGTAATTATGCTTTAGAAAGAATATTGGTGTTAAGGTTTGTGATTCCCTATGCAAGCACGAAAGTCAATAGTTATGCAAGGAAATTACATCCTACTTGTGGTGCATTATTCGGTGTTAGTTATGGTTAATGCTTGCTTATGTGATTTTTTGTTTCTTGGTTGGTTGCTTCTCAATCTTTTTGCTAGCCTCCACTTGTACTAAGTAGAAATACTACTTGTGCATCCAAAATCGTTAAACCCGGTTTTGCTATATGAGTCCACCATACCTACCTATATGCGGTATTTCCATGCCGTTCTAAGCAAATTTGTATGTGTCATCTATAATTTTCAAAATGAATTTCCTTTTTGTGTGCCCGAACCGCTCAAGAAGCGGCAGGGGGTGGCCAATATTTTCCATGCTAGGTGTGTTATTCTCAAGAAGAGTGTTTATTCACTTGTCATTGCACGAGAGTACAGTGGTAATAGGGATGCCCAGTCCCGAAATGAAAAAGAAATTTACTTTATGTTGTCAAATAATAAATTCCTTGGAAAGTGTTGGTATGGACGGTACCCGTGGATACGGCTAGCCGTGGAGTGTGAAAGTATGGTGGAAAAAGGAATAAACTTTATTTTCTGTTTGGGAACTGCCTATGATATATCTATCATGGAAAGTGTTGGGAATTACTCGGTCGTTTTCGTTGACGGGAAAAGTATGCCTCTCAAAAAAAATTATCTCTCAATTTAAGCTTTGAGCTCTAGCACCTCTACAAATCCCTACTTCCCTCCACGAAGGGTCTATCTATTTACTTTATGCAATTTTTATTTTTATTTGAGTCTCCATCTTCTCTTATAAAGCACCAACTGAGGGGCACTATAATCGTACTTGAGGATTGGATGTAGCTAATATGCGAGTGTGTTTCATGAATGGATCAATGATTGAGTACGATGGGCCAGGGATAACTTTCTTTAGTGTTGATATTTTGAAAGACATGGTTGCTTGTTGATATGCTTGAGTATTGAAATCTTCATGTCAAAATTAGACTATTGCTTTTAACCATTGATGTCGCTTGAACTACGTCAGTATTTCCCCAAAGAGGAAGGGATGATGCAGCACAGCTACGGTAGGTATTTCCCTCAGTTATGAAACCAATGTATCAATCCAGTAGGAGAATCAAGCAACACTATGTAAACGGTACCTGCACACAAATAACAAATACTTGCAACCCGACGATTAGGAGGGGTTGTCAATCCCTCTACGGGTAACGGCGCCAGAAATTGGCTTGTGGACGGGATAAAAATTGTGATAGATTGGATAAATAGATCTCGATAAAACATGAAATAAAATAAATAGTAAAAAAGTGCAGCAAGGTATTTTTGGGTTTTTGGAATAATAGATCTGAAAATAAAAGCAAAAAAATACATCTCAAAGCAAATATGATAAATAATAGACCGGGTGGGGGCGTAGATTTCACTAGTGGCTTCTCTCGAGAAAAATAGCATACGGCTGGTAAACAAATTACTGTTGGGCAATTGATAGAACTTCAAATAATTATGATGATATCCAGGCAATGATCATTATATAGGCATCACATCCAAGATTAGTAGACCGACTCCTGCCTGCATCTACTACTATTACTCCACACATTGACCGCTATCCAGCATGCATATAGTGTATTAAGTTCATAGAAAAACGGAGTAATGCAATAAGAACGATGACATGATGTAGACAAGATCTATTCATGTAGGAATAGACCCCATCTTGCTATCCTTAATAGCAACGATCAATATGTGTCTTGATGCCGCTTCTGTCACTGGGAAAGAACACCGCACGACCGAACCCATCACAAAGCACCTCTTCCCATGGCAAGAAAAATCAATCTAGTCGGCCTAACTAAACCAAAGATTCAAAGAAGAAATACAAGGCTATAAGTAATCATGCATATAAGAGATCAAAAGAAGACTCAAATAACTTTCATGGATAAAATAGATCTGATCATAAACTCAAAGGTCATCGGATCCCAACAAACACACCGCAAAAAGAGTTACATCAAATAGATCTCCAAGAGACCATTGTATTGAGAATCAAAAGAGAGAGAGGAAGCCATCTAGCTACTAACTACATACCCATAGGTCTACAATGAACTACTAACGCATCATCGGAGAGGCACCAATGAGGATGATGAACCCCTCCGTGATGGTGTCTAGATTGGATCTGGTGGTTCTGGAACTTGCGGCGGCTGGAATTGTGTTTTGTTGACTCCCCTAGTGTTTTTGGATTTTTGGGGTATTTATAGAGCAAAGAGGCGGTGCGGGAGGCGGCCGAGGTGGGCACAACCAGGGCGCGCCTGGGCCCCCAAGCACGCCCAGGTGGGTTGTGCTCCCCTCGGAGCCCCCCTCTAGTACTTCTTTTGCCCAACAGGTGTCTTCTGGTCCAAAAAAAATCTCCAAATAGTTTCGCTGCGTTTGGACTCCGTTTGGTATTGATTTTCTGCGAAGTAAAAAACAAGCAAAAAACAGCAACTGGCACTGGGCACTATGTCAATAGGTTAGTCCCAAAAAATGATATAAAGTTGCTATAAAATGATTCTAAAACATCCAAGAATGATAATATAACAGCATGGAACAAGCAAAAATTATAGATACGTTGGAGACGTATCAGCATCCCCAAGCTTAATTCCTACTCGTCCTCGAGTAGGTAAATGATAAAAATTGAATTTTTGATGTGGAATGCTGCCTAACATGTTCATCACATATTCTTTTCTTTTGTAGCATGGACATTTGGACTTTTATATGGTTCAAAGCAATAGTCTAGTTTTGACATGAAGATTTCAATACTCAAGCATATCAACAAGCAACCATGTCTTTCAAAATATCAACACTAAAGCAAGTTATCCCTAGCCCATTATGCTCAATCATTGATCCATTCATGAAACACACTCGCATATTAGCTACACCCAATGCTCAAGTACGATCATAGTGCCACTTAGTTGGTGCTTTATAAGAGAAGATGGAGACTCAAATAAAAATAAAAATTGCATAAAGTAAATAGAAAGGCCCTTCGCAGAGGGAAGTAGGGATTTGTAGAGGTGCCAGAGCTTAAAGCGAAAGAAATAGAGATAAAACATTTTGGGTGGCATGCTTTTCCTGTCAATGAAAACGATCGGGTAGTTCCCAATACTTTCCATGCTATATATATCATAGGCGGTTCCCAAACAAAAAATAAAGTTTATTCCTTTTTCCACCATACTTTCACATTCCACGGCTAGCCGTATCCACGGGTACCGTCCATACCAACACTTTCCAAGGAACTTATTATTTGACAACATAAAGTGAATTCATTTTTCATTTCAGGACTGGGCATCCATAATACCTTTGCCGTACTCTCGTGCAATGACAAGTGAATAAACACTCATCTTGAGAATAACACATCTAGCATGGAAAAATATCAGCCACCCCCTACCGTTTCATGAGCGGTACGAGCACACAAAAAGGAAAATTATTTTGAAAATTAGAGATGGCACATACAAATTTGCTTAGAACGGCACGGAAATACCGCATATAGGTAGGTACAGTGGACTCATATGGCAAAACTGGGTTTAAGGATTTTGGATGCCCAAGTAGTATTCCTACTTAGTACAAGTGAAGGCTAGCAAAAAGATTGAGAAGCATCCAACCAAGAAACGAAAAATCTCATAAGCGAGCATTAAGCATAACTAACACCGAATAATGCACCATAAGTAGGATGTAATTTCATTGCATAACTATTGACTTTCGTGCTTGCATAGGGAGTCACAAACCTTAACACCAATATTCTTACTAAAGCACAATTACTCATCAACATGACTCACATATCACTATCATCATATCGTAAAACTATTAGAAAGAATCAAGTTTATTTTTTCCAATGATCTTCATGAAAGTTTTTACTATATCGCTCTTGAATATCTATCACTTTGGGACTAGTTTCATATGTTACTTTTGATAGCTCAAATAAATCTAAGTGAAGAACATGAGCATAAAAATTTCATCTCTCAAAATAATATAGGTGAAGCATGAGAGAATTTCTTCAAAATTACTAACTCTCAAATAAATCTAAGTGAAGCATGAGAGCATTTCTTCAAAAATATTAAAGCACACCGTGCTCAAAAAGATATAAGTGAAGCAGTAGAGCAATTCTAACAAATCATAGCATAATTTTGGCTCTCTCAAATAGGTGTGTTCAGCAAGGATACTTGACACAAAACAAAAAGCAAAACAAGCAAAGACTCATATAATACAAGACGCTCCAAGCAAAACTCATGATATGTGACGAATAAAAATATAGTTCCAAGTAAAATACCGATGGTCGTTAGAAGAAAGAGGGGATGCCACGCGGGGCATCCCCAAGCTTAGCTGCTTGTTTCTCCTTGAATATTGCCTTGGGGTGTCGTGGGCATCCCAATCTTAGGCTCTTCTTACTCCTTATTCCTTCATCCATCGTGATCTCACCCAAAACTTGAAAACTTCAATCACACAAAACTCAACAAAACTTTTGTGAGATCCGTTAGTATAAGAAAACCAATCTTTACTTTAAGTACTGTAGAAAACCCATTCAAATTTTGTTATTGCATTATATCTATTGTATTCTAACTTTGCCATGGCTTATACCCCCCGATACAAACCATAGATTTATCAAAATAAGCACGCAATGCAAAGAAAACAGAATCTGTCAAAAACAGAACAGTCTGTAAAGACTCAAATTTTACTCGTACTTCTGTAACTCCAAAAATCCTGAAAAATTGGGACAACAGAGGCAATTTGTATATCAATCTTGTGTAAAAATTCAAAAAAAAATTGTCGCTTCTGCGAATCTAGACAATTATTTTACTTGGCGCATAAGTTTCTGTTTTTCAATAGGATCAAATCAACTATGACCAAAGCTATCCCAAAGGCTTTACTTGGCCCAAACACTAATTAAAACATAAAAAACACAATCATAACAGAGGCATAATTATGTAAACACTCAAGAACAGAAAGAAAAAGGCAAAAAAAAATATTCATTGGTGTAAGTGCATCTAGTGCCACCCCTAGTTGGTTTTGGAGTATTGACGACAAACGTGGTTGAGGGACTTATGTGTTTGTGAGAATTGCAGGATAACACAGGTAGAAGTCCCTCATTGATTTGGTTTTCCTACCAGAGATGACCCCTAAAAATGTATGAACATATTGAAGACAATGGTGGTTCGTGAAGACATTCACGTTGAAGATAATGACGTGTGAAGACATTCACTTGAAGTCTATGGAGTGCGAAGACATAGTTTCTTTCGCAGTTTCCTTTTCTTCTTTATTGAGTCATAGGAACCACCGAACTGTTAAGTGGGGTCCAAGTGAACAAAGTCAGAAGACTGACGTGATGCTCAACTCAAATCCTATGTCTTCGAGTGAAGACAATGAGAGCAAATCTTATCTAGAGTTGGATGAGTCGGCTTTGCTTGTAGCCCAAGCAAAGCTGTCGCGTGTGTTTGAAAATCAGACCGTTGGACACGTGTCGGTTCCTTAGTGACCCAGGGTCATTTCGGACATATTATGTCGGGTTGCCTCCTGGCTATAAATAGCCCACCCCCTACACCATAAATTGGTGGCTGCTCAGAGTTAGTGCACGGCTTTTGTCATTTGAGAGCAACCTACCTCCGAAGCCTTTGAGAGAGAGATCCTTGCGAGGACAAAGCCCAAAACACCCAGAGCCGAAGAGTGTTAGGCATCACTGAAGTCTTTCTGTCCGCGTGACCTGAAGACTTGTTACACTTGAGGACTGTGTATGCTCCAGCCGGTTAGGCGTCACGTTCTGAGGATCCAAGAGTCATTGTGGATCGCCAGTGAACGGAGTTTGTGAAGGTTTGGAAGTCTACCTTGAAGACTTACCTGAGTGATTGGGCGAGGACTGGGTGTCCTTAGCACAAGGGGAATAAGGTGAAGACATGGTCTTCTGAGTTCAATCTCAGCCTCCCTAACCAGACGTACAGTTGTCACAGCAACTGGAACTGGTCTACCAAATCCTTGTCTTCACCAAGCTACTGGCTCTATCCCCCACCTCCTTTACATTTCAGTTTGTCTTCGTGAAGTCATTGCTTGCTTGCCTAATCTGTTTGACTTCACTGTGCGAAGACTATTACCTGTTTGGCTTCATTCTGTCTTCCATTCCGATCTGTTCTACCTAGCTGCTATTAGTCTTTGTTCTTTCATTATACTGCTTACTTGATTATGGCCTGTCTAGTGTGGTCTATATTCTACTGCATATCATATAGGTTCAATTTGATTGTTTGTCTTCAAAGACCTCGTGTTTTGAAGACTTTCATAAAAATCGCCTATTCACCCCCCCTCTAGTCGATAACTAGCACTTTCAATTGGGTTGCCTCCCAACAAGCGCTATCGTTTTACGCCCCTAGCTAGGCATAAAGCATATATTCAAGTATTATCATCTTTAGTTCTGGCAACTTTTGCAAGGGCTTTCTCAAACTTGGGAGGCTCTTTACGCTTCCCTAAATTCTCAGGAAAGGAAACCATCTTGAGATCTAAAATATCCAATCGTTTATTGCAAAGAGTAATCAAAGTATTCATGCGATTGAGGTTTCCACTAATATGTTTGAGAGGTTCATTATATTTTTGCAACTCGACCATATGTTTATGCAAATCACTCAACTTGTCTAAAATTTGGACCCCTTCTTGAGTAAAAGAAATCCCCTTTTTTGTTGGTGGGATTCCCATGATCCCCTCTAGGATCTCATAAGCAGCATTAGCATCAAGTTCAATAAAATTCCCTTTAGCGGCAAAATCCAAAAGTTGTCTATGATGCAAAGCTAATCCTATATAAATTTTTTGAAGCAAAATCCTTGCATCTCCTTTAAGATTGCTAATGCGATAAGATTCCATTAATCTATACCAAGCATCTTTCAAATTTTCTCCTTGTTTTTGCTTGAAGTATAGAACTTCAAAATCTGGTGACAAAGGAAGGGTAGTCATGCTAGCCATAATGACAAAATAGGCAAGCAAGGTTGCACACATAAACAGATCTGACGAGAAAACAGCGAACGAAAAAGAGGGCAAATAAAACGGCAATTTTTTGTGAAGTGGGGGAGATGAAAACGAGAGGCAAATGGCAAATAATGTAAATTGCAAGGAGATGAGATTTGTGATTAGGAACCTGATAGATGTTGATGATGTCCCCCCGGCAACGGCGCCAGAAATTCCTTTTGATGTCGCTTGAACTATGTCGGTATTTCCCCAATGAGGAAGGGATGATGCAGCACAACTACGGTAGGTATTTCCCTCAGTTATGAAACCAAGGTATCAATCCAGTAGGAGAACCAAGCAACACTATGTAAACGGTACCTGCACACAAATAACAAATACTTGCAACCCGACGATTAGGAGGGGTTGTCAATCCCTCTACGGGTAACAGCGCTAGAAATTGGCTCGTGGACGGGATAAAAATTGTGATAGATTGGATAAATAGATCTTGATAAAACGCGAAATAAACTAAATAGCAAAAAAAAGTGCAGCAAGGTATTTTTGGGTTTTTGGAATAATAGATCTAAAAATAAAAGAAAATAAAAATAGATCTCAAAGCAAATATGATAAAGAATAGACCCGGGGGCTGTAGATTTCACTAGTGGCTTCTCTCGAGAAAAATAGCATACGACTGGTAAACAAATTACTGTTGGGCAATTGATAGACCTTCAAATAATTATGACAATATCCAGGCAATGATCACTATATAGGCATCACATCTAAGATTAGTACACCGACTCCTGCCTGCATCTACTACTATTACTCCACCCATCGATCGCTATCCATCATGCATCTAGTGTATTAAGTTCATGGAAAAATGAAGTAATGCAATAAGAACGATGACATGATGTAGACAAGATCTATTCATGTAGTAATAGACCCCATCTTGTTATCCTTAATATCAACGATCAATATGTGTCTTGCTGCCCCTTCTGTCACTGGGAAAGAACACCGCACGACCGAACCCATCACAAAGCACCTCTTCCCATGGCAAGAAAAATCGGCCTAGTCAGCCTAACTAAACCAAAGATTCGAAGAAGAAATACGAGGCTATAATTAATCATGCATATAAGAGATCAAAAGAAGACTCAAATAACTTTCATGGATAAAATAGATCTGATCATAAACTCAAAGTTCATCAGATCCCAACAAACACACCGCAAAAAGAGTTACATCAAATAGATCTCCAAGAGACCATTGTATTGAGAATCAAAAGAGAGAGAGGAAGCCATCTAGCTACTAACTACGGACCCATAGGTCTACAATGAACTACTCACGCATCATCAAAGAGGCACCAATGAGGATGATGAACCCCTCCGTGATGTGTCTAGATTGGATCTCGTGGTTCTGGAACTTGCGGCGGCTGGAATTGTGTTCCGTCGACTCCCCTAGGGTTTTTGGATTTTCGGGGTATTTATAGAGCAAAGTGGCGGTGCGGGAGGCGGCCGAGGTGGGCACAACCCACCAGGGCGCGCTTGGGCCCCCAGGCGCACCCAGGTGGGTTGTGCTCCCTCGGAGCCCCCCCTCTGGTACTTCTTTGGCCCAACAGGTGTCTTCTGGTCCAGAAAAAATCTCTAAAAAGTTTTGCTGCGTTTGGACTCCGTTTGGTATTGATTTTCTGCGAAGTAAGAAACAAGCAAAAAACAGCAACTGGCACTGGGCACTATGTCAATAGGTTAGTCCCAAAAAATGATATAAAGTTGCTATAAAATGATTCTAAAACATCCAAGAATGATAATATAACAGCATGGAACAAGCAAAAATTATAGATACGTTGGAGACGTATCAACCATATAAAAGTCCAAATGTCCATGCTACAAAAGAAAAGAATATGTGATGAACATGTTAGGCAGCATTCCACATCAAAAATTCTGTTTTTATCATTTACCTACTCGAGGACGAGTAGGAATTAAGCTTCGGGATGCTGATACGTGTCCAACGTATCTATAATTTTTGCTTGTTCCATGATGTTATATTATCATTCTTGGATGTTTTACAATCATTTTATAGCAACTTTATATCATGTTTTGGGACTAACCTATTGACATAGTGCCGAGTGCCAGTTGCTATTTTTTGCTTGTTTTTTACTTCGCAGAATATCAGTACCAAACGGAGTCCAAGCGCAACAAAACTTTTTGGAGATTTTTTCTGGACCAGGAGACACCCAGTGGGCCAAAGAAGTACCAGAGGGGATGCCCGAGGTGAGCACAAGACACCTGGGCGCGCCAGGAGGCCCAGGCGCGCCCAGGTGGGTTGTGCCCACCACGGGGACCTCCCGCACCACCTCTTCGCCCTATAAATTCCCAAATATTCCAGAAACCCTAGGGGAGTCGACGAAACACAATTCCATCCGCCGCAAGTTCCAGAACCACGAGACCCAATCTAGACACCATCACGGAGGGGTTCATCATCCTCATTGGTGCCTCTCCGATGATGCGTGAGTGGTTCACCATAGACCTAAGGGTCCGTAGGCAGTAGCAAGATGGCTTCTTCTCTCTTTTTGATTCTCAATACAATGGTCTCTTGGAGATCTATTTAATCTAACTCTTTTTTGTGGTGTGTTTGTTGGGATCCGATGAACTTTGAGTTTATGATCAGATCTATATCCATGAATATTATTTGAGTCTTCTTTTGATCTCTTATATGCATGATTATTTATAGCCTCGTATTTCTTCTTCGGATCTTTGGTTTAGTTAGGCCGACTAGATCGATTTTTCTTGCCGTGGGAAGAGGTGCTTTGTGATGGGTTCGATCTTGCGGTGTTCTTTCCCAGTGACAGAACGGGCAGCAAGACACGCATGTATCATTGCTATTAAGGATAACAAGATGGGGGCTATTCCTACATGAATAGATCTCATCTACATCATGTCATCGTTCTTATTGCATTACTCTGTTTCTCCACGAACTTAATACACTAGATGCATGCTGGATAGCGGTCGATGTGTGGAGTAATAGTAGTAGATGCAGGCAGGAGTCGGTCTACTAATCTTGGACGTGATGCCTATATATTGATCATTGCCTTGGATATCGTCATAATTACTCGATCTTCTATCAATTTCCCAACAGTAATTTGTTTACCCACCATGTGATGTTTTCTTGAGAGAAGCCACTAGTGAAATCTATGGCCCCCAGGTCTATTCTTTATCATATTTGCTTTGAGATATATTTTTATTCGCTTTTATTTTCAGATCTATTATTCCAAAAACCCAAAAATAGCTTGCTGCACTTTTTATTACTTATTTTATTTCATGTTTTATCGAGATCTATTTATCCAATCTACCACAAATTTATCTATCTTTTTATCGTGGAGGGATTGACAACCCCTCTTACGCGTTGGGTTGCAAGTATTTGTTCTTTCTGTGCAGGTACCGTTTACATAGTGTTGCTTGGTTCTCCTACTAGATTGATACCTTGGTTTCATAAATGAGGGACATATCTACCATAGCTGTACTGCATCACCCCATCCTCTTTGGGGAAATACTAACGTAGTTCAAGTGACATCAGCCAACAACAGGTCTATTTTTATCTTTTTCACCGGGTTTAGCAATTTTAGTAGCTTCATCATAGAAATAAATAACATGCCCATCAATATTTTCAACCAAGAGATCTTTAACCATAGCAACATTAGGTTCAACTTTAATTTGTTCAGAGGGTGTAGGTGTTCTTGTATAACTTTTTCGAACCACAGCTGAAGCTTTAGCAAGTTCTTTTATCCTAACAGGAAAAGGGGGTTTCTCATTATAAACAGTAGGAATAACTGGATCAGTATTACAAGTAATAGTCTCTTCTCTAGCTTCAACGGGTTCTACTATTTTTACATCAATGGGAGGATGATATTTAAACCACTTCTCCTTAGGGAGATCAACATGAGTAGCAAATAATTCACAGAAAGATGCTACTATCTCAGAGTCAAGTCCATATTTAGTGCTACAATTATGAAAAGCATCGGTATCCATAATTTTTTTAACACAATCTGTCGTGGGAAACCACGGCCACCTATGGGGCCATGAGCCCCTTTTGATTCGGTGGGGGGATGGGCACGTTGCACAAAGAGCGGAGAAGCGTCGCGCAGCACGACAGAGATCACACGGGCAGTCTTTACCCAGGTTCGGGCCGCCGTGAGGCGTAAAACCCTACTCCTGCTTTGGTGGATTGATGGTGGATAATGGTGGTGAACGTAGCACACTCGCCCGGCAAGGTCGCTCTGGGGGTGAGAGTGGCTATGCGCGTATGGATATGCGAGGATCCAACCCTTTCTACGGTCGCCATGGGCCTCCTTTTATAGATTAAGGGGTCACCACAGTGGCAAATCAGTCTTTGCGTACTGATTAGATAGCTAACAGTGCTATCATATCTAACTCTGTAGGCTGACAGAGCGCATTAAATGCGCCACTTAGTGTCACATCACAGCTCGCTCGGCAAGCCCTGCCGGGCTGTTTTGCCAGCTTTGCGCCTGCTCGCTTGACACGTCTCAGGACGGGTGTCATATGGAGGTGTTTGCTGTAGGAAGTGGCTGCCATGTGGCAGAAAGCAGCCACTTAGTCACCTTGGAGCTCGACACCGCTTTGATTACTGACTTGCGTCGCTTGTGAGGTGGAGCGGTGGAGTGGCTTGCCTCCGCCAGCCCCGGTAGGCCTGCCGGGACGATCTGGGAGCTTGCTTTCGGCGTGAAACCCAACCCTGATAGGCTCGCCTCCCCGGCAAGGTAGGTCCTTCCCTTGGCGATGCCTCGTTCCTCTGGCTCGCCTTTGCCTTCTCGACTTGCACTTGGATCCTTCAAAGGAATTGATCCTCCTTGTTTGGTATGATCTTGGTCTTGTAATCTTGTCTCTGGTCTGTGCACAGTCCGTGCAATGGACCCAGGGTCTGTTGCACCGACACAATCAAACTAAAGCTTTATACCTGACTCCTTACCTTCTCGAGCTCCCAATCTTCAGAGTTACGTTTAATTCTTTACAAAAGATCCCATCTGAACTCAATAGTCTTCTTCATAAAAGAACCAGTACAAGAAGTATCGAGCATGGATTGATCATTACGAGAAAGCCGAGCATAAAAATTTTGAATAATAATTTCTCTTGAGAGCTCATGATTGGGGCATGAATATAACATTGACTTAAGCCTCCCCCAAGCTTGAGCGATACTTTATCCTTCACGAGGCCAAAAAATATATATATATATATAATTTTGATCACAATGAACCAGATGCATAGGATAAAACTTCTGATGAAATTCCAATTTCAATCAGTTCCAATCCCAAGCTCAAACATCATCACATAGCCTATACCATGTTAATGCTTTTTCCTTCAAAGACAAAGGGAAAACCTTCTTCTTAACTTCATCTCCGGGTAAACCTGCAAACTTAAATAATCCACAAACTTCATCCACATAGATTAGATGCATATTAGGATGTAATGTTTCATCTCCTGCATAAGGATTAGCTAGCAGTTTCTCTATCATACCCGAAGGAATTTCATAATAAAAAATTTCAGTAGTTGTAGTAGGTTGAGGGACAACTATTTGTGCTTCCGGTCGAGGTGAAGATACCCCGAACAAGCCCCTCAAAGGATTATTTTCCATAGTGACAAGTGACAATAAATTTCAGCACGTAATATAAATGTTTCCTTACCAAATTCCACTCACCAAAGGCGCTTCACTTCCCGGCAAGGGCGCCAGAAAAGAGTCTTTATGACCCACAATTATAGGGGATCAATCGTAGTCCTTTCGATAAGTAAGAGTGTCGAACCCAACGAGGATCAGAAGGAAATGACAAGCGATTTTCAGCAAGGTATTTTATGCAAGCACTAAAATTATCGGTAACAGATAGTTTGGTGGCAAGGTAATTCGTAACGGGTAACAAGTAACAAGTGTAACAAAGATGCAGCAAGATGTCCCAATCCTTTCTATAGAAAAGGACAAGCCTGGACGAACTCTTATATAAAGCAAAGTGCTCCCGAGGACACATGGGAATTATCGTCAAGTTAGTTTTCATCAATGCTCATATGATTCACGTTCGCTACTTTGATAATTTGGTATGTGGGTAGACTGGTGCTTGGGTTCTGTCCTTACTTGGACAAGCCTCCCACTTATGATTAACCCCTCTCGCAAGCATCCGCAACTACGAAAATAAGAAATAAGATAAATCTAACCATAGCATGAAACATGTGGATCCAAATCAGCTGCTTACTAAGCGACGCATAAACTAGGGTTTAAGCTTCTAGCACTCTAGCAACCCATCATCTACTTATTACTTCCCAATGCCTTCCCCTAGGCCCAAATCATGGTGAAGCGTCAAGTAGTCGATGTTCACATAACACCACTAGAGGAAAGAC
This sequence comes from Thinopyrum elongatum, assembly GCA_011799875.1. Lineage (NCBI taxonomy): Eukaryota > Viridiplantae > Streptophyta > Magnoliopsida > Poales > Poaceae > Thinopyrum > Thinopyrum elongatum. The sequence continues at coordinate 492,100,436 of CM022300.1, forward strand.
GACATACATCTCATCAAAATATCGAACGAATACCAAACTCACATGATTACTTATAACAAGACTTCTCCCATGTCCTCAGGAACAAAAGTAACTACTCATAAAGCATGTTCATGTTCATGATCAGAGGGGTAATAAATATTATTAAGGATATGAACATATGATCTTCCACCAAATAAACCAACTAGCATCAACTACGGAGAGTAATCAACACTACTAGCAACCCACAGGTACCAATCTAATGTTTTGAGGCAAATGTTGAATGAACTAGGGTTTGAGAGGAGATGGTGCTGGTGAAGATGTTGATGAAGATTGGTCCTCCCATGATGAGAGGATCGTTGGTGATGACGATGGCTTCGATTTCCCCCTCCCGGGGGGAAGTTTCTCCGGCAGAATCACTCCGCCGGCGCCCTAGATTGCTTCTGCCCAGGTTCCGCCTCGAGACGGCGGCGCTTCGTCCCGAAAGACTTCTTATGATTTTTCTAGGTCAAAACCCTTCATATAGCAGAAGATGGACACCGAAGCCTGGCCAGGGGGCCCACAAGCTCAGGGGGGCGCCCTGGGGGGTAGGGCGCGCCCCCCAGGCTTGTGGCCACCTGGTGGGTCCCCTTCTGGTCTTTCTTCGACCAATATTTTTTATATATTCCAAAACAATTCTCCGTAAAGTTTCAGGACATTTGGAGTTGTGCAGAATAGGTGTCTCAGATTTGCTCCTTTCCGGTCTAGAATTCCAGCTGCCAACATTCTCCCTCTTCATGTAAATCTTGTAAAATAAGAGAGAAAAGGCATAAGAATTGTATCCTAAAGTGTAATAACAACCCATAATGCAATAAATATCAACATAAAAGCATGATGCAAAATGGACATATCATGGGGCCCACGTAGGCCCCCTCACTTATTGCTGCCACCCATGCTCTTCTTCTTCCTTCAGAAAAAATCACTTGCTTGTTCAAACCCGTGTTCTTGCTCTTCTTGCTGCAATTTTTGATCTCCTTGCTCGTAGCTCCGTTCCCAAAACTATTTTGGTGGATTGCTCATCGGTATGTGACTCCTCCGTTGGTCCAATTAGTTTTTGTTCTAGTGGTTTATTATTTGCACATTTAGCTACTATTGGTGACCATGTTCTTGAGCTTGCATGTCAAATTTATATGGTTCAAACTAGTTTTGGTGCATGATATGGCCTCTAGGCACTTGTAGGAGTAGTTGCTATCGATTTTGTTGGGTTTGGTTCACTTTTATTTTGAGCTACTAAAAATTTCAGAAATTTTCAGAGAAAGGGAGAACCATGAGAAGGTGGTTAAGAGGCTCATCGAGTCGAGATTCGGAGGAAACTCCAAAGGAAAAGCACAAGTACCATATCTCGCGTGCAATAGAGGTTCGACCGTGTGAGTGGCCGAGTGACATATTTTTTAAGGATGCGGGAATTTATGAGGATTTCTATTACTTGGCGAATAATGCCAGTATCATCCCCTTCCTCGAAGATAAGTGTGACCAACATCTCCTACTCACTAATACCTTCGTGCAAAGCTTCCACTTTTATCCTAGGAAGGAACCACCCACTGTAGAATTTAACCTGTATGATGTGCCTAAGGAAATGACATTATATGATTTTTGCAATGTTTGCAAAATACCTTATGAGGGCAGTCACAGTGATCCACGTCTTAGAGACATGGAAGATTTCATCTTTGAAACTACTGTGGGAGAGACAAGGGGAGTGTTAGAAGCGAGAGTGGCTAGTTTGCATTTTCCCGTCTTATGTTATTATGCATTATTTACCGAGAGATGTTTGACTGGTACTCCCTCCGTCCGGTGAAAAGTGTACATCTAGAAATTTTAGGACAAATTATGAAGTGGAGTAAAAAATGCATTGGGAAGATGCAAGCCACAATCTCTCTCCTCTTTAATTACCAAACCCCCAATGAGCTAAGTGCATGTAGAAATGAAGAAGACTACTATTGGTCTTGATTACCGTGTGATGAGAGAAAATACTTTAAAGTGCATTGGGAAGATAGAAGTACACTCTTTTGTGGACAAATTTTAAACCCAAACATACACTCTTCACTGGACGGAGGGAGTAGGTGGGAGAGTGGAACGCTCAGTGCGCCTGACCTTGCTATTTTGCCCCATGCTTTATATGCTGATAGAACTTTTAGTTTGGGTGCTATGGTTGCTCGGCGGTTACACACAAACCGTTCAAAGGGTATTATATATGGTGGTATCTATGCCTCCCGCCTCGCTGCACATTTTGAGATTCATATTAGACATGATGAGGCGGAGGAGATGCTGCTACCTACTAAATATTTGGACTACGCTAGTATGGTGGTGCACCATTTTATTGATAAAGATAAGCACAAGCGACTTTGTTATAACTTTAGTATTTAGCCAGAGGACTCGTGATATTATTACTTTGCCTGCACCTTCTTTGTTCGATCTTTATTCAGGAAGGTACACTATTACGCCCGAGGACATCTATGCACATTGGGGTCTGACACAACCCCCAGTACCTGAGCCATACCAGGAGCCTGTTTATCAGTGGGAGCCACAGGACCTCACCGGCCAGTCGAACCCTCAGGAGCCTCCGTAGTATCCAGGGGAGGTCTACTTCGAGCCATGGCCATCGACCAACTTAGGCCAAAAGCCTAAGCTTGGGGAGTATGTATTTCTCACTGACATTACATTCATGCATCACACATTCATTCGAGTTGTCGGTGTTCATCCGTTTTCATTGTATAATCCATGCTAGTTTTATTTTGCTTTCTTCTTGTGTGTTTAAAAAAATTGAGAAAATCAAAAAATATTTATCGTTTCTTTTTGGTTTATTTGTTTAGTAGTTCGTAATATTAAAGAAAAAACCTAAAAAGATTTCTCGTTCTTCTTTTGCTTGTTGGGAGCTTTCCCGTGTATATAGTTTTTCTCGTCTTCATATTTTTCTTTCTTTCGTTTCGCTTTCTTCAGAAAAATGAAAACTCCAAAAATATTTCAGTGTGTTTCTTTGAAATTCTTTTCTTTTCTTTTGGTCGTCGTAAGGAGAAGACCACGATGAAATTGTTGAGTGGCTCTCATATGCATTATTGTTGATCTAACAAAGATCCCATATTACCTTGTCTTCTCCTTTGAATAAATGTTTACAGATTCCAGCTTAGTCCAATGCACGTGCACTATTATTATTATCCACACTGTTCGGTCATGCAAGTGAAAGGCAATAATGACGATATATGATGAAATGATTGAGATGAGGAAAAGCTGGTATGAACTCGACCTATCTTGTTTTTGTAAATATGATTACCTCATTGTTCCTGATTCAGCCTATTATGAATAAACATGTTTGCAATGACAATTAGAGATCATAGTTACTCATGCCATGCTTAAATAGCTAGGAGTGGATAATGGTTTGTCTTCTGTGTCAACATGCATTTAAAGTGGTTATGATGTAGTATGATAGGATGGTATCCTCTTCTGAATGATTCATGTGGCTTGACTTGGCACATGTTCACGCATGTAGTTGAATCAAAACCAACACAGCCTCCACCATATTTATGTTCATGGTGTTTTATATCCTACTCATGCTCATATTCAATGTTGATTAATCTCAATGCATGTTTATGACCGTTGTTGCTCTCTGGTTGGTCGCTCCTCAATCTATTTGCTAGCCTTCACTTGTACTAAGCGGGAATACTGTGTAACACCCCCGGTGGTTAACCACAGTAATCCCATTTTGATAATGCCAAGTCAGCATGATTATCAGTGCATGATCATCATTAACATCATATTGCATTTCAACTCCTAACCTCAAATTCAAATTTAAATGAAAGTGGAAAATAAAAGTTGTCCAACATAGAAACTAAATTGTTCATTAAATAGCAAATAAATCAGAGACAATTCTAAAATTGAAACCAACATCATTGGAGTTGGGTAAGTGACTCAAACATCTTCAAACAGCGACTAAAAACAATATTTAATAACCATTTATTAAATCTAATTTAAGTATGAAATGATGTTTTGCCCAAACTGATTTTAGGTTTTAGGAAATAAAGCACTGGTATTTATGGACTAGGTCTCCCTTTTTTACAAAATTCGGTTTGGGGCCTAACTATTTACTAAACCGAGGTATATGAATTTATAAAAAGAAAAAGAACAAAAGAAAATCCAGCCCCCCCCCAAGCCCCCCCCCCTCGCTGGGCCTCGGCCCAGCTGGCCCCTGGGCTAGCCGGCCGGCCCAGCCGGCCCCCTCCCCCCTCCCCCATATCTCCCACCCCCACCGAACCACCTACCGCTACCCCCCCCCACCCCCTCGCTCATTCCCCCACCCCCCCCCCCCCCCCATCCGAAATTCTGGATCGGTCACCCCCCCCCTCCCCCCCCCCCCTCCCACCCCTCCCCGCCGCTCCCCTAAGCCCACCCGTCCCTACGCCCCATCGCCCCCTCCTCATCTCTCGCGCGACGCCCGCCTGAGGCCACGGCCTCGCCTCGTCGCCCGGCCCGATCCCGTCGTCGTTCGCCGCCGCCCGGACCTCACCGCCTCCACCGCCTCGGCCACCACGCCGGCCGCCACCCCTACTCGCCGCCCGGCCAACCCCGCCGCTGCGCCCCGACGCGCTCCTCCTTGGCCTTCGCCGTCGCACGCCCCGTCCCCGTCTCTCCATCGCCGGCCATCACCCCGAGCCTCGCCGGCGCACATCTACAACGGGGGTGAGCCCGGGCGCTGCCTCCCTCGTCTCCTCCCCCCGCCCCCGTGCACACCTCGCGCGCTCGCGCGCCTGGCCGTCGTCCCGCCACCGCGCTGGCGCACGCACCTCGCACCACCGGGCCGCGCACGCCTCCCCTCGCCTCCGCTGCTCGCCCCCTCGCACGGACGCCCCTGCCCTCACAAGCGCGCGTGCGCTCGCACCTCCCCCGGCGCCGTGTGCCACTGCACGTCGCTGCGCCCTGCCGCCCCCTCCCCGAGTGCCTCGCCGCGGCCACGGCCTCGCCTTGCTTATGCGCGCCCGCACCGGCCCCCCCCCACGCGCGCCGTCGCCGTCCCGTCGTCCTCTCCTCCGACCGCGCCGTGCCAGCGCCCCGCCCGTTTGCCTCGCCCGCACCCGGACGCCCGGGAACCCGCCTCGGTTGGCCCTGAGCCACAGACAGCCGGGGCCCACGTCCCTAAAAGTGTGAAAATGAAAATGTAAAAAAATAATAATAATAAAAATAAAAATAATTAAACTAATTAATTAATTAATTAGTTAATTAATCCTGATTAGGTTAATTTAATTAAGTAGTTAGTGTTAATTAAACAGTAATTTAATTAGTTAATCACTAATTAACCTAACAGCCTATGACAGGTGGGACCCACTGGTCCTGACGTCATGCTGACGTCATGCTGACGTCAGCAAGACACTGTTTCGGATAATGTTAATTTAAATAATTAATTAAATTCCAGAAATTAATAAAAACTTTAGAAAATCATATAAAATAATCCGTAGCTCAGATGAAAATACTTTGTACATGAAAGTTGCTCAGAACGACGAGACGAATCTGAATACGCGGTCCGTTCGTCCGTCACGCGTCCCTAACTATCCGAACTTGCAACCGTTCCCCTCTTATCCTCTGTCCGATAATTCCAAAGACCCGGGAAATATCGTCAGATATTCTCCCGCTCCGTCTGTTACGTGAGATGCTGCGTTAGACTACCCCTAGCACCGTGTATCGTATTTGTCATGCTCATGTTTGCTATATATTTATACTGTTTCCTCCCCCTCTTCTCTCTCGATAGCCCCCGACCCTGACGTCGTCCCCGAGATCGACGCAGCTCCGGATCCCGAAGACACCATAGACGACCTTGCCCTTGCCGCCGAGCAACCAGGCAAGCCCCCCCCCCTTTGATCATCCCGATATCGCCCATTCTATATTCTCATGCTTGCATTAGAATTACTTCTGCTGCTGCTTTACCTATTCTGATGCATAGCCTGTTCATTGTAACCTGCTGTTGATAATTACCTACATATCCTAAACTGTTTAGTCTAGGCTGGGTAGAGACCTATCAGTGACCCCACTTATCCCGACTGCCGCGCTGGATCGTCAGAAGACCCGATCAATGGGATTGAAGACCAGGACCCGACACCGCACATCACCCCCCTTAGTTGTAACGACACTGCAGCGTTACTATCGAGTGCCGAGGGTGAAACCTCTTGTAGCACTTCTGATGTTAACTCTGTAGAGTAGCTATTCGGTCGTGGTCATCGAGGGTGATTCCTCCTTCACCGCTTCCGATAACGAACGCTGTCCTACAACACCTCAAGTGTGGACCCAGTGAGGGTGATTCCTCCTAGTTCACCTTGACGGATACATCGAGTGGGAATTCAATGAGGGTGATACCTCGGATTCCCTGATGTTATGGACACACGGATACTTGGACCTTACAATGTTACTTGGAAAGGCGGGTCGACCCTGAGGGGTACCCGCGTGTGATGTGAAGGCGGGTTGCCAGTGTGGTGCCCGAGTGGTGAATACGAGGCGCGGCCGGGCATTCTTAACCCTTGCCGCAAGTCCTCGAGACGGGGCGACGGGGTCACATCTTTCGTGAGTCTCTGCTCGTTACCGCAAGCCCTAGTCCTAACGATTTGGATATTTGATCCGAGCAGGCCTCTGGCCTGATAGCACTAACCATCACGTGGGCATAGTATGGGCGTTCTGCATCGTATGCATCAGCCGAAAGCTCTGTCAGACGTCCAGTTCAGCACTGCGGCACGGTCGGATCGTGTCGACCACCCGAGGCGATGCTGGTATCCACCCTGTGCGCAACGACCCGGAGGGCGAGGGGCGATGGCCAAGACCCCCTTGCGCTTAGGACGTAGACCGGCGGGGACCTCTCTGCTGAGCTGTAGGTAGGGTTGCGATGTGTCGTTTGGCCGAGGCCGGGCATGACCCAGGAAAGTGTGTCCGGCCGAAGTTAATCGAGCGTGTTGGGTAAGTTGGTGCACCCCTGCAGGGAAGAACACTTCTATCGATAACCGGTCCTACGGTAAAGGACACTCGGAGTTCTATCCTGATTGATACAATTTAGAACTGGATACCTGTGATGAGACCCGTATATATGGCTCTGGGATTGCTTTCTCGCAGGGAGTCGAGAAAGGATCTCTGGGTGAGGTTGATATTATTACTACTACTTTATATGGCATTGTTCTACTCTCTTCTACTGCTGCAAGACCGCTGAAGATGCTAGTCTTCGATAGGACTAGGCCTTCTTTCTATTCTGGCATTTCTGCAGCCCAGTCCACATATACAGCCTCCCCTTGATAATGTTACATATGTAGTGTAGATCCTTGCTTGCTGAGTACTTCAGAGTACTCACGGTTGCTTTGTTTTCCTTTTTCTCCCCATATCAGTTTGACGTGACCAGAGGACGGAGCCCCCTGAGACAGATGCCCCGACGATCGTTACTACTACTACCCAGAGGATGGATACTACTACGAGTTGACTGACGACCAGGAGTAGGATCGGAGGGTCCCAGGCAGGAGGCCTTCGCCTTTCGATCGTAGTGTTTTATTTTGCCCCGCCTTTCTAAAGGCCTTTCTGTACTTTCTTTTATATCTGTACTCAGATATCTGATGCTTCCGCTGACGCTTGTTCGCAAGCTTATGTATTCGAGCCCTCGAGGCCCTGGCTTGTAATATAAAGCTTGTATGACTTTATTTATGTTTTAGAGTTGTGTTGTGATATCTTCCCGTGAGTCCTTAGGCTTGATCGTGTGCATTTGCGTGTATGATTAGTGCACGATCGGGCCGGGAGCGTCACATACTGCTTGTGCATCCATTTCCTTAAACCCAAAGTTATTCCGTACGAGTCCACCATACCTACCTATATGCGATATTTACCTTCCGTTCCAAGTAAATTTGCATGTGCCAAACTCTAAATCTTCAAATAAAAATTTGCTTTGTATGCCTAAACCGCTCATGAAGCAACAGGGGGCTGTCAGTATCTTCCATGCTAGGTGGGTTATTCTCATGATGAGTGTTTATTCGCTTGTCATTCACGAGAAAGTGGCTGGTAATTGGGATGCCCAGTCCTATGATCAAAATCAAAATATAATAATGAAACAAAACTCCCCCGGATTGTTGTTGGTATGGAGGGTACCCGAGGATTCGGCTAGCCATGGCTTGTGTTTGTTAGTGGAGGGAGGGTAAAACTTTACCTTTCTGTTTGGGAACCGCCTATAATGTGTCTAGCATGGAAGATGTTGAGAACTCTCGGTTGCTACGTTGATGATGACCCACAAGTATAGGGGATCTATCATAGTCCTTTCGATAAGTAAGAGTGTCGAACCCAACGAGGAGCAGAAGGAAATGACAAGCGGTTTTCAGCAAGGTATTTTCTGCAAGCACTGAAATTATCGGTAACAGATAGTTTTGTGAAAAGATAATTCGTAACGGGTAACAAGTAACAAGTGTAACAAAGGTGCAGCAAGGTGTCCCAATCCTTTTTGTAGCAAAGGATAAGCCTGGACGAACTCTTATATAAAGCAAAGCGCTCCTGAGGACACATGGGAATTGTTGTCAAGTAAGTTTTCATCATGCTCATATGGTTACTTTGATAATTTGATATGTGGGTGGACCTGTTCTTGGGTGTTGTCCTTACTTGCACAAGCCTCCCACTTATGATTAACCACTCTCGCAAGCATCCACGACTACGAAATAAGAATTACGATAAATCTAACCATAGCATGAAACATGTGGATCCAAATCAGCCCCTTACGAAGCAATGCATAAACTAGGGTTTAAGCTTTTGTCACTCTAGCAACCCATCATCTACTTATTACTTCCCCATGCCTTTCCCTAGGCCCAAATCATGGTGAAGTGTCATGTAGTCGACGTTCACATAACACCACTAGAGGAAAGACAACATACATCTCATCAAAATATCGAATGAATACCAAATTCACATGATTACTTATAACAAGACTTCTCCCATGTCCTTAGGAATAAACGTAACTACTCACAAAGCATATTCATGTTCATAATTAAAGGGGTATTGAATATCATTAAGGATCTGAACATATGATCTTCCACCGAATAAACCAACTAGCATCAACTACAAGGAGTAATCAACACTACTAGCAACCCACAGGTACCAATCTGAGGTTTTGAGACAAAGATTGAATACAAGAGATGAACTAGGGTTTGAGAGGAGATGGTGCTTGTGAAGATGTTGATGGAGACTGACCCCCTCTTGATGATAGGATCATTGGTGATGACGATGGCTTCGATTTCCCACTCCTGGAGGGAAGTTTCCTCGGCAGAACAGCTCCGGCGGAGCCCTAGATTGCTTCTGCCCAGGTTCCGCCTTGAGACGGCGGCGCTTCATCCCGAAAGCTTCCTTATGATTTTTTCCAGGTAAAAACTCTTCATATAGCAGAAGATGGACACCGGAGACCTGCCAGGGGGCGCACAAGCCCTAGGGGCGCGCCCCCCAAGCTTGTGGCCACCTGGTGGGTCCCCCTCTGGTATTTCTTCGCCCAACATTTTTTATATATTCCAAAATAATTCTTCATAAATTTTTGGATTTTTGGAGTTGTGCAGAATAGGTCTCTCAGATTTGCTCCTTTCTGGTCCAGAATTCCAGCTGCCGGCATTCGTCCTCTTCATATAAATCTTGTAAAATAAGAGAGAAAAGGCATAAATATTGTACCATAATGCGTAATAACAGCCCATAATGCAATAAATATCAACATAAAAGCATGATGCAAAATGGACGTATCAACTCCCCCAAGCTTAGACCTCGCTTGTCCTCAAGCGAAAACCGAAATCGATAATCATGTCCATATGTTTAGAGATAGAGGTGTCGATAAAATAAAATACGGACATGAAGGCATCATGATCATCTTTAGAACAGCAACATATATTGTCATATAATTTCTTATGCTAAAGTAACAATTCATTCACAAGGTAAAGTATGAACCAAAAACTTTATTGAAAACCAACAAACTATGATCTTGGTCATTGAAACAATTGCAATTTATCATAACATCGGAAAGAGTCAATGTAAGAGCTTTCATATAGCAAGTTTCACATACTCAACCATCTTTTAGTCTTTCATAATTGCTAACACTCACGCGATACTTATGAGATCAAAGTTTCAATCGGACACATAGAAAGATAGGGGCTTATAACTTTGCCTCCCAACCTTTTACCTCAATGGTAACGTCAACAATAATAGTTTATGAATATCTACATCTGAGTGGATATATATCTGGATCTTCCCCCAACATATAGTGCTTGCCAAAAAGAAAAGGTATAAAAGGAAGAGGTGATGATCACCATGATTCTTGTATAATGGTAGAAGGTAAATAAAAGATAGGCCCTTCGCAGAGGGAAGCAGAGGTTGTCATGCGCTTTTATGGTTGGATGCACAAAATGTTAATGTGAAAGAACATCACTTTATATTGCCGCTTGTGATAAGGAACTTTATTATGCAGTCCGTCGCTTTTATTTCTTCCATATCACAAGTTTGTATAAAGCTTATTTTCCTCACACTAAAAGATCATACATATTTAGAGAGCAATTTTTATTGCTTGCACCGATGACAACTTACTTGAAGGATCTTACTCAATCCATAGGTAGGTATGGTGGACTCTCATGGCAAAACTGGGTTAAGGGATTTTGGATGCACAAGTAGTATCTCTACTTGGTGCAAAAGATTTGGCTAGCATAGGATGAGAATCAAGCTCAACATGTTGGAGGATCCATGAAAATATAACTTCTATTCGGATATAAAGAAACATAACCTATTATGTTGTCTTCCTTGTCCAACATCAACCTTTTAGCTTATAATATTTTATTGAGTGCTCACAATCACAAAAGATGTCCAAGATAGTGTATTTATATGTGAGACCTCTCTTTCTTTATTACTTCCTATTAATTGCAACAATGACCAAAACTATGTTTGTCAACTCCCAACAAATTTCATGCGACATACTTCTTATATGTGAAGTTATCACTTCCCATAAGATCATTATATAATCTTTTTATTTCTTTTATTCCTTATTCCTTTTTCTCAAGATCATAACAAGAAAGAAAAGCCCTCAACTCAAAACTAATCTTTATTATATAACTCTCTGACTTGATTACATAGAGGGAACACAAAGCAAAACTCAAAGCTAGATCATACTAAAACTTTATTCTACTAAACTAAGATATAACCAAAAGGATCAAACTAAGAAAAACAATAAAGGTAAATATGTGATGGTGATATGATACCGGGGCACCTCCCCCAAGCTTGGCACTAGCGAAGGGGAGTGCCCATACCCATGTACTTATGTCTCTTTCTTCGGAGGTGGTGATGATGGAGATGATGATGTTGTGGGCTTGTCCTCCATCTTCCAGGGCATAGGTTCACCATCATAGAAAGATGAACGAGCCTACGGAATCCTCAAATCTGCAGCCAAACTCATCCTCCTAAATATATATTCATACTCACAGTTTTTCTGCAGATCATAGTTCTGGGCTTGGAGATGCTCATTTTTCTCATGAAGCTTGAAGATGGCCTTCCCAATCTCGCTAGCATCCAGCTTGTGGTCACGGGTAAAATCCGTGATCATGGAGTGATTGGCGTTGAGTCCGCGCTCCACCATCTTTTTGCACTTGAACACCTCTTGCTCCACCACTTCAAGCCTGGACTCCACGCTTTCGGTCCTCCTTGGCCCTTGAACATCACGGATGTGAAGCACACCCTCGTGCCTCTCGATAGTTTGAGGGTGTTGCAGCACCTCCGCAAGGTAAGGGTTGATGACCTTCTCGAAAAACTTGTCCTTGGGGGCGCTTGGAGACGTCATGGCAATGTAGATCTGTCAGGAAAAACAGCTCAAAACAAGAACAGAGGATATTGCCGTGGTATGGTGGTCAAAACCTTCGGGAGACTATATAATGAATTTTTACCAACCAAAAGGAGTGTACTACAAGAAAATGGAGTCCGGAGGGCACACGAGGTGGCCACAAGCATGGGAGGCGTGCCCAGGGGGTAGGGCGCGCCCCCAGGGCTTATTGCCTCCTCATGCACTTTTCGGGCTACTTTTTATTTTCCTAATTATTTAAATATTCCAAAAATGGAGTAAAATTGCTTTTGGAAAAGTTTTGGAGTCGGTTTACTTACCATATCACATACCTATTCCTTTTCAGAGTTCTGGAGCGTTCTAGTAGATATCCCTTATGTACTCCTCTGGTGTTATGGTATTAACAATATTAGTTTCAACATTTATGGGAGTACCTGAGATATAATGTTTGATTCTTTGCCCGTTTACCACCTTCAGGTTATTGTCTTCGGCGTTGTTGATTTTGATGGCACCGGAACGATAAACTTCCTCGATAATGTAAGGCCCTTCCCATTTAGAGAGAAGCTTTCCTGCAAAAAATCTTAAACGAGAATTGTATAGCAAGACATGGTCACCTACATTAAATTCACATTTTTGTATCCTTTTATCATGCCATCTTTTAACTTTCTCTTTAAACAATTTGGCATTCTCATAGGCTTGGGTTCTCCATTCATCAAGTGAGCTAATGTCAAATAACCTCTTCTCATCGGCAAGTTTGAAATCATAGTTGAGCTCTTTAATTGCCCAATAAGCTTTATGTTCTAGTTCGAGAGGTAAGTGACATGCTTTTCCATAAACCATTTTATATGGAGACATACCCATAGGGTTTTTATAAGCAGTTCTATAAGCCCAAAGTGCATCATCAAGTTTCTTAGACCAATTCTTTCTGGATCTATTAACCGTCTTTTGCAAAATCAACTTTATTTCTCGGTTACTTAATTATACTTGACCACTAGACTGAGGGTGATATGGAGATGCAATTCTATAGTTAACATCATATTTAGCAAGCAATTTACAGAAAGCACCATGAATAAAGTGTGAACCACCATCAGTCATTAAATATCTAGGGACTCCAAACCTCGGGAAAATAACTTCTTTAAGCATTTTAATGGAGGTGTTATGATCAGCACTACTAGGAATAGCTTCTACCCACTTAGTAACATAATCAACAACAACCAAAATATGTGTATACCCATTAGAGGAAGGAAAAGGTCCCATATAATCAAATCCCCAAACATCAAATGGTTCAATAACAAGTGAATAATTCATAGGCATTTCCTGACGTCTACTAATATTACCAATTCTTTGACATTCATCACAAGACAAGACAAACTTACGAGCATCCTTAAAAAGATTAGGCCAATAAAAACCAGATTGTAATACCTTGTGTGCAGTTCTATCTCCAGCATGGTCTCCTCCGTAGGCCTCGGAGTGACACTTGCATAGGATCTGTTCTTGTTCATGCTCAGGTACACAACGTCTAATAACACCATCTACTCCTTCTTTATAAAGGTGTGGGTCATCCCGGAAGTAATGTCTTAAATCATAGAAAAACTTTTTCTTTTGTTGGTATGTGAAACTAGGTGGTATAAATTTAGCAACAATATAATTGGCATAATCAGCATACCAAGGAGTACTATGAGAAGCATTTATGACAGCTAATTGTTCATCAGGAAAGCTATCATCAATAGGTAGTGGGTCATCAATAATATTTTCTAACCTAGACAAGTTGTCTACTACGGGGTTCTCAGCTCCCTTTCTATCAATAATATGCAAATCAAATTCTTGTAGTAAGAGAACCCATCTAATAAGTCTAGGTTTAGCATCTTCCTTTTCCATAAGATATTTAATAGCAGCATGATCAGTGTGAACAGTTACTTTGGAATCAACAATATAAGATCTGAACTTGTCACAAGCAAATACAACTGCTAAAAAATCTTTTTCAGTAGTAGCATAATTTCTTTGAGCACTATCTAGAGTTTTACTAGCATAATGGATAACAATTAATTTCTTATCAACTCTTTGTCCTAGAATAGCACCAACAGCATAATCACTAGCATCACACATAATTTCAAAGGGTAGGTTCCAATCAGGTGGTTGAACAATAGGTGCAGAAATTAAGGCTTTCTTAAGTATTTCAAATGCTTCTACACAATCATCATAAAAAACAAATGGAACATCCTTTTGCAAGATATTAGTAAGAGGCCTAGAAATTTTAGAGAAGTTTTTAATAAACCTCCTATAGAAACCAGCATGACCAAGGAAACTTCTTATACCTTTGATATCTTTAGGACACGGCATTTTTTCAATAGCATCAACTTTAGCTTTATCAACTTCAATACCTCTTTCGGAGATTTTATGCCCCAAGAGGCCAAGACAATACCTTCATTAACCATAAAGTGGCACTTTTCCCAATTCAAGACAAGATTAGTTTCTTCACATCTCTACAAAACTCGATCAAGGTTGCTTAAGCAATCATCAAAGGAAGTTTCGTAAACGGAGAAATCATCCATGAAAACCTCAATAATCTTTTCACAGAAGTCAGAGAATATAGCAGTCATACATCTTTAAAAGGTAGCAGGTGCATTACATAAACCAAAAGGCATACGTCTATAAGCAAATGTACCGAAAGGGCAAGTAAAGGTAGTTTTTTCTTGATCCTCTTGTAACACAGGTATTTGGGAAAAACCAGAATAACCATCTAGAAAGCAGAAGTGTGTATGTTTTGATAGTCTTTCTAGCATTTGACCAATAAAAGGTAGAGGATAATGATCTTTCCTAGTAGCTTTGTTTAATTTTCTAAAATCAATAACCATTCTATAACCTGTGACAATTCTTTGCGGAATCAATTCATTTTTATCATTTGGAACAACGGTAATACCTCCCTTCTTAGGGACACAATGAACAGGACTTACCCATCTACTATCTGCAATAGGATAAATTATACCTGCTTCCAGAAGCTTTAGTATTTCATTTCTTACCACTTCTTTCATCTTTGGATTCAACCATCGCTGGTGATCAACGACTGATTTAGCATCAGGTTCCATATTAATTTTGTGCTGACATAGAGTGGGACTAATGCCCTTAAGATCATCCAGAGTATATCCAATAGCTGCTCGGTGCTTCTTTGGAGTTTTCAATAATTTATTTTCTTCATGCTCTGAAAGGTTAGCACTAATAATAACAGGATATATCTTTTTCTCATCGAGATAAGCATATTTCAAAGTATCAGGTAATTGTTTAAGATCAAACACGAGATCACTCTTGGGTGGTAGAGGATCTCCAAGAGTCTCAATAGGCAAATTGTGTTTCAAAACATGCATTTGTTTAAAGAAAATCTGGTCTAATTCCTTTATTTCATTCATGAACATATCATTTTCATGGTCTAGCAAATATTGTTCTAAAGGATCAGTAGGAGGCACGGCAATAGAAGCAAGACCAATAATTTCATCTTTATTAGGCAATTCTTTATCATGGGGTTGCCTACGAAATTTGGAGAAGTTAAACTCATGAGACACATCCCCATAACTTACACTAACAGTTTCTTTCTCATAATCTATTTTAGCATTAACAGTGTTCAAGAAAGGTCTACCAAATATAATGGAACAATTATCATCTTGTAGGGAACCAAGAACTAAAAAATCAGTAGGGTACTTTATTTTTCCACACAAGACTTCAACATCTCTAACAATCCCAATTGGTGAGATGGTATCTCTATTGGCAAGCTTAATAGTAACATCAATATCTTCTATTTCAGCAGGTGCAATATCATTCATAATTTCTTGGTATAAAGTAAAAGTAATTGCACTCACACTAGCACCCAAATCACATAAGCCATGATAACAATGATCTCCTATTTTAACAGAAACAACATGCATGCCAACAATAGGTCTATGTTTATCTTTATTACCGGGTCTAGCAATTCTAGCAGCTTCATCACAGAAGTAAATAACATGCCCATCAATATTATTGACCAAGAGATCTTTAACCATAGCAATACTAGCTAGGTTCAACTTTAATTTGTTCAGGGGGTGTAGGTGTTCTAATATAACCCTTACGAACCACATCAGAAGCTTTAGCATGTTCCTTTATCCTAACAGGGAAAGGTGGTTTCTCAATATAAGCAGTATGAATAACAGGATCAACATTATAAGTAATAGTTTCCTCTTCAGCTTTAATAGGTTCTACTATTTTTACTTCAATGGGAGGATGATATTTAAACCACTTATCCTTAGGGAGATCAACATGAGTAGCAAATGATTCACATAAAGAAGCTACTATCTCAGAGTCAAGTCCATATTTAGTGCTAAATTCACGAAAAGCATCGGTATCCATAAAAGATTTAACACAATCAAACTTAAGGTTTATACCTGACTCCTTACCTTCGTCGAGTTCCCAATCTTTAGAGTTGCGTTTAATTCTTTCCAAGAGATCCCATTTGAATTCAATAGTCTTCTTCATAAAATAACCGGTACAAGAAGTATCGAGCATGAATTGATCATTGCGAGAAAGCCGAGCATAAAAATTCTGAATAATAATTTCTCTTGAGAGCTCATGATTGGGGCATGAATATAACATTAACTTAAGCCTCCCCAAGCTTGAGCGATACTTTCTCCTTCACGAGGCCAAAAATTATATATATAATTCCGATCACGATGATCCAGATGCATAGGATAAAACTTCTGATGAAATTCCAATTTCAATCGGTTGTAATTCCAAGTCACAATATCATCGCATAGACTATACCATGTCAATGCATTCTCCTTCAAAGATAAAGGGAAGACCTTCTTCTTGACTTCATCCTCGGGCAAACCTGCAAGCTTAAATAATCCACAAATTTCATCCATATAGATTAGATGCATATCAGGATGTAATGTTCCATCTCCTGCATAAGGATTAGCTAGCAGTTTCTCTATCATACCCGAAGGAATTTCATAATAAATATTTTCAGTAGGTGCAGTAGGTTGAGGGGCAACTCTTTGCTCTTCCGGTCGGGGTGAAGATACCCTGAACAAACCCCTAAAGGATTATTTTCCATAGTGACAAGTGACAGTAAATTTCAGCACGTAATATAAATGTTTCCTTACCAAATTCCACTTACCAAAGGCGCTTCACTCCCCGGCAATGGCGCCAGAAAAAAGTCTTGATGACCCACATCATGAAACATGTGGATCCAAATCAGCCCCTTACGAAGCAAAGCATAAACTAGGGTTTAAGCATCTGTCACTCTAGCAACCCATCATCTACTTATTACTTCCCAATGCCTTCCCCTAGGCCCAAATCATGGTGAAGTGTCATGTAGTCGACGTTCACATAACACCACTAGAGGAAAGAGAACATACATCTCATCAAAATATTGAACGAATACCAAATTCACATGATTACTTATGACAAGACTTCTCCCATGTCCTCAGGAACAAACGTAACTACTCACAAAGCATATTCATGTTCATAATCAGAGGGGTATTGAATATCATTAAGGATCTGAACATATGATCTTCCATCGAATAAACCAACTAGCATCAACTACAAGGAGTAATCAACACTACTAGCAACCCACAGGTTCCAATCTGAGGTTTTGAGAAAAAGATTGAATACAAGAGATGAACTAGGGTTTGAGAGGAGATGGTGCTGGTGAAGATGTTGATGGAGATTGACCCCCTCTCGATGAGAGGATCGTTGGTGATGATGATGGCTTCGATTTCCCCCTCCCGGAGGGAAGTTTCCCTAGCAGAATAGCTCCGCCGGAGCCCTAGATTGCTTCTGCCCAGCTTCCGCCTCGAGATGGCGGCGCTTCGTCCCGAAAGCTTCCTTCTGATTTTTTCCAGGTAAAAAACCTTCATATAGTAGAAGATGGACACCGGAGACCTGCCAAGGGGCCCACAAGCCCTAGGGGCGTGCCCCCCAGGCTTGTGGCCACCTAGTGGGTCCCCCTTTGGTATTTCTTCGCCCAATATTTTTTATATATTCTAAAATAATTCTCCGTAAATTTTCAGGACTCTTGGAGTTGTGCAGAATATGTCTCTCAGATTTGCTCCTTTCCGGTCCAGAATTCCAGCTGCCGGCATTCTCCCTCTTCATATAAATCTTGTAAAATAAGAGAGAAAAGGCATAAGTATTGTACCATAATGTGTAATAACAACCCATAATGCAATAAATATCAACATAAAAGCATGATGCAAAATGGACGTATCAGTTGACAATGAAAGCATATCTCTCAAAATTATATTCATCTCTGTTTTAAAAGCTTCAAGCTCTGGCATCTCTGGAAATCCCTACTTCCCTCTGTGAAGGGTCTATCTATTTACTTTTATTGTTGAGTCATCATCTTCTCATTAAAGCACCAGCTAGAGAGCACTATTGTCATTTTTATGCTTTGTATTTAGTTGATGTTGAGTATGAGTGTGACTGGATCTCTTTTACCATGAATTACAATGTCTAGTCAGTGCTTGAACTTCAGAGGTGCTCTGCATTTATGTTTTGCGGTCTCAGAAAGGGTTAGCGAGATACCATTATATCATATTATATTATGATTGTATTGAAAAAAGTGTTGTCATCTGAGATATCTTATGATTGCTCGCTAGTTAGTTATGCCATTGATGAGAGTAAATGTGATACCTAAATGTTATCATGAATATGATTAGTTCATACTCTTTGCTGAGAACCTGAACATTGGTTAGACATATTTGCAACAACAAGATCAAACAGAGTTTGTAAAAGTTTTTCTTTGTCACTTTCAGTTTGTCAACTGAATTGCTTGAGGACAAGCAATGAGTTAAGCTTGGGGAGTTGATACGTCTCCATCATATCTACTTTTCCAAACACTTTTGCTCTTGTTTTGGACTCTAATTTGCATGATTTGAATGAAACTAACCCGGACTGACGCTGTTTTCAGCAGAATTGCCATGGTGTTGTTTTTGTGCAGAAATCAAAATTCTCGGATTGACCTGAAAATTTACCAAGAATTTTTATGGAATATATAAAAAATACTGTGGAAGAATATACCAGAGGGGGGCCACCCAGGAGCCACAAGCTCAGGGGGCGTGCCTACCCCCCAGGGGGCGTCCTGTGAGCTTGTGGGCCCCCCGGACCTCTGGCAACCCTAACTCCAACTCCATATATACTTATTCGCCAAGAAAAAAAATCAGAGAGAAGGATTCATCACGTTTGACGATAAGGAGCCACCGCCACCTCTTGTTCTTTGTCGGGAGGGCTGATCTGGAGTCCGTTTGGGGCTCCGGAGGATGAAATCCGTCGCCGTCGTCATCATCAACCTTCCTTCACCGCCAATTTCATGATGCTCACCGCCGGAAGTGAGTAATTCCTTCATAATTTTGCTGGTCGGTGATGGGTTGGATGAGATTTATCATGTAATCGAGTTAGTTTTGTTAGGGCCTGATCCCCAGTATCCATTATGTTTTGAGATTGATGTTGCTATGACTTTGCTGTGCTTAATGCTTGTCACTAGAGCCCGAGTGCCATGATTTCAGATATGAACCTATCATGTTTCCATGAATATATGTGTGTTCTTGATCCTATCTTGCAAGTTATATGCACCTATTACGTATTATGATCCGCATACCCCAAGGTGACAATAATTGGGATTCTTTCCGGTGATTACCGTAGTTTGAGGAGTTCATGTATTCACTAAGTGCTAATGCTTTGTTCCGGTTCTCTATTAAAAGGAGGCATTAATATCCCTTAGTTTTCTTATGGACCCCGCTGCCATGGAAGGGTAGAACAAAAGATGTCATGCAAGTTCTTTTCCATAAGCACGTATGACTATATACGGAATACATGCCTATATTACATTGATGAATTGGAGCTAGTTCTGTGTCGCTCTAGGTTATAACTGCTACATGATGAATATCATCCAACACAATTATGCATCGCTGATCCAATGCCTACGTTTTTCATATATTGATCTTTGCTAAGTTACTTTCGCCGTTGCTACTGTTACGATCACTACAAAACTGCCACTGTTCCTGCTACTGTTACTATTGCTACTGTTACCGTTACTATCAAACTACCATACTACTTTACTACTGATCACTTTGCTGCAGATATTAAGTCTTTCAGGTGTGGTTGAATTGACAACTCAGCTACTAATACTTGCGAATATTCTTTGGCTTCCCTTGTGTCGAATCAATAAATTTGGGTTGAATACTCTACCCTAAAAAACGGTTGCGATCCCCTATACTCGTGGATTATCACGGCCGAAGAGGAGGAAGCCATCCGCACCCGCATTGCGAAGAAACGGCAGCGGAGGAACACGTGTGCCCTCGCTCGAGAGCAGAATCGGGCCGTCCGTGCCATGGTCGGACTGCCACCGAAGGAGAAGGCGGACAGTGACGGCGAGGATAGCTCCGGCGACGAGCAGATCCGACTCGATCCGTACTGCGTCTTCGATCGGTATTTCCGCGAGAAAGACGGCAGGGGCGCCGGGAAGGGCAAGGGCAGGGGCAGCCGTGGATGAACTCAACCATAGCCAAACATGCGAAATTTTGGTAGTCCGATGGCATGTTTAGTTAGTAGTGTTGGAGTAGCCGGACGATGCGTGTGCATCGATGTAATTGCATGTGTTTGTATGGATTTGAGATATGATAATAGAGGTGTCCGGATATGGATTACATTATTTGAGGGGTGTCCAGTCAGTGTCCGCTGATCACGCGCAAGGACCGGATTTGCTGAGTCCGGGTGTAGATGCTCTGAGTATTTTAAAAAAAATCTCGCGTCCTCGATCATGGGAACTCCAAACTCCAAAAGCTAGAGATTCAACCGTGCGTGGGAAGCAAAACTCCGCCTCGCCGCACCGGTGCCACTCTCCCGATTCAACGAGTCCAACCCACCACTCCCGCACGTCGCTCGATGCCGGATCGCGCACAGATCCCATCGCATCCAGATGCGCGGAACCCTGCACGGAAACCCGTAGAGTCAGAGCCCACCATCGTCTCCAACCCAAGTTCACCAGCGCCAACACAGCACACGCACGCTCCCGCCTCAACTCGCCCCGCCCGTCCTCGTCAAACTCCACGGTCCAAACGCTCTCCCCTCCGACTCCCCCCGCCTCAAATCTCACCAGTCACCACACCCGCGCGGCCGCAGCGCCACTCAGACTCAGGCTCAACTCCGCCGCCGAGGCGCCGCGCGCAGCCATGGCCGGCTCCGAGCAGCGCGTCGTCGCCGTCATCATGGTCGGCGGCCCCACCAAAGGTACGCCGCAGATCTGCGCCCGCCCGCCCCTCGCCGGTGCCGACCCCCCTTCCGCGCCGCGCGTGGCTTCGTCTCTGATTCTCCGGTGGTTGGGTGTGCAGGGACGCGGTTCCGGCCGCTGTCGCTCAACGTGCCCAAGCCGCTCTTCCCGCTGGCCGGCCAGCCCATGGTGCACCACCACATCTCCGCCTGCCGCCGCGTATGACCCACGCTCCCACCCTTTCCTCTCTGCCTTCGCATTTGCTTGGTGGCTCGTGTCAGAATTAAGGCCTTTTGGATCCCGCTGCTGCAGATCCCAAACCTTGCGCAGATATACCTCATCGGCTTCTACGAGGAGCGGGAGTTCGCGCTCTACGTCTCCTCCATCTCCAACGAGCTCAGGATCCCTGTCAGGTTCGCTTCGTGCCCTCCCCGACGCTTTCACTTCACTTCCTGCCAGTTTAGGCGCGTCGGATTCAGACTGCGGTGAACTGCCACTGACGGGGTGCTGTTTAATTCTAGGTATCTGAGGGAGGATAAGCCGCGCGGGTCGGCCGGAGGGCTCTACAGCTTCAGGGACTACATCATGGAGGACAGTCCGGTCTGCTCTTGACCTATTATCATCTTCATTTAAAAAAATGTGGAACTGAATTAGTTGTTTGGCATTTGCCGCTATTTGTTAGGGTGGATTCTAGTGTGTTCCTTTGACCTGGGATGTTTGAGTAATTGAGTTTAGCGCCGCTGTGGTTTGGAGGATTCGAAAACACAAGAATAGGTAAAACGTAGGAATAAGATGTTATGACATTTGGAATCCTACATTGAATGGAAAACACAGAAATCGGTTATAGAAGTTATTTGGTTGCGCCACAGGAAAAACACCGGAATTTCGCATAGGGACTGAATGGATGCCATAGTTGTCTCATAGACTCATAATTTCAAGGAGGTCTAACCTCTTGCTAGGAATCCTATGGAATAGTATATCCACTAGTAGAAAACCAATCCATAGAATTTGGAGGGTCCATTCCTTTGAATTAGATGGACTCTAACGGAAAAATTCCTATGGATTTAAATCCTACAAAATTCCTTTGTAAATTCTCTGAGAGATATGCAACTGCTTGGGTTTTACTGGTATCTACTTTGCTGTTCTGGGTCAGAATAAGGGAACTTTTACCCTCTAAATACCCTTATATTTTTTTTGCAGGCACACATTGTTTTGCTGAACTGTGACGTCTGTTCTAGCTTCCCCTTGCCAGACATGCTCGGTAGGTTGCCAAGTAGCTGAAGTTGGGATTGCATTGTGTATTAACAGTGTTTGCGTTGTTAATTTTCTGTTGGACACTCATCGCTAAATGTATCACCATCTCTTCATTGCAGAGGCCCATAAAAAGTATGGAGGCATGGGCACTTTGCTAGTCAATAAGGTGTGAGAATGTCATACTAGTAACTTCCACATTAGCGGCAACCAGAGTTCATATAGTATTCTCATGCATAAGTCATAACATCATACCTCAAATCTTTCTCAGGTATCTGCGGAGTCAGCCAACCAATTTGGCGAGTTAGTAGCTGATCCTGAAACAAATGAACTGTTACACTATACGGAAAAACCAGAGACTTTTGTGAGTATACAGTGCTGATTATTTGTTGTTTGGTTTGCTGTTCTATTTTCCATTTGGAGAATTGTGCATGTCTTATTGGTTTTCAAATTATTTTGGAACAACCAATCGTTCTTAGTGAGTAGTTAGCTCAGCTCTAATGCATTTTATACATGTGTAGGTGAGTGATCTTATAAATTGCGGAGTCTATATATTCACACCCAAGATATTAATTGCTATCGAGGATGTCCTAAAACAGAAGAAAGACAGAGGTATTATGCTCAGTTATATTACATTTTTTTGCCTTTTAGATTGCTATGGTTTACACATATTGTCCATGGTTCTTTGCCCGTTCCTTCACCTTGCTACTAATTTTTGCCTCATTTCGTTTTGGCCATGCTCCCGTGAGGCATGTTTTGTTTTTGCTAGCGTCGCCATTCAAACCATTAGTCAAAGAGGTTTGACTGTTCCAGTTGAACTAAAATTCTGACAGCTTGGTGACATACAAATTTGAGAAAGTATATTAGTTCTAGTTGGTTAATATTTTCTTCATTAGTCTTGGTTTGGTCCTCCTATTGGTATATTTCCTATTTACAACACAAACTTTAATCACTCTCAATGCTAAAATTTCAGCTAATTTGCGCCGTGTATCCAGCTTTGAAGCTCTTCAATCAGCAACGAAGTATGTGTGTATCTTCCATGCATTTTCCTGCATATTTATTTGGGTTATTTCTCAGTTAATGTGTATTTGATTATTTTTTAATCATGGAAATCGTCGGTGCCATTTTAAAGAATATGATGTCGTACTACCAAATTAATGCATCACCAGGAAGTTGGACGTGAACTGCGAGATGTCTATGTTCTAACTTGTAATACAAATGTCTTGGAACATATTTTTACAAACACAACTAATTTTACCACTGATCTTTTAGCAAATCAATGTCTCATTAGATGGATTAATTGTCCAGAAACAAGAATTCACTTTCATGTATCCTTGGAAAAAGAATTCACTTTCATGATACTGATAAGTACACTACTGTTATCCTTGTCTTGCTGTACCTCCAATCATTTCCCCCTTATATTTTAAAGATAGGTAAGTTCAGTGCACATGGATTGCTACCACATGATCTCATCACAATAAAACCGATGTTTGCCATGTTTTCTGAAGTTGTCTTCTGGGATGACCCTTTATTTGCTTGAAGGCATCATGAACTCATGATCCTTTCTTTAGGTTCCAGGGGGGATTGTGCATGGGAATATAAAATCATAGAATATGCCTTACATAGCCATCATATCAATTCAGAATAAGAAAAGAAATGGGTAGGAGGACTAATTGGCCATCATACTGTCCTTGCTGCTTTGTAGAAAGCATATTTTCTTCTATCGTTGTTGGCCTGATTAAGGTCCTGTATCTAGCAACACGGCTATTTTGTCTTCTCGATTCTTGTTAGTTCTTCCAAGAAATCTGTAGAAAAACGGTAGAGCTTCCATTAAGGTGATCCCAATGTATTTATAGGATACTGACATCTTGTGTTAATTGTCAACAGGGCAATTCCGGCAGATTATGTTAGGTTAGATCAAGATATCTTATCTCCTCTAGCAGGAAAGAAGGAACTTTACACATACCAGACACTTGATTTTTGGGAACAGATCAAGACCCCAGGGTAAATATAGTTCTTGACGGTGCTCTTTCTAATCTTGAAGTTGTTGATTGACCAGTGTTGCATCTATGCATAGGATGTCTTTGAGATGCTCTGGCCTATATCTCGCCCAATTCCGCCATACCTCTCCTCATCTTTTAGCCTCTGGAGATGGCAAAAAGGGTGCCACTATTGTAGGTGACGTGTACATCCATCCATCTGCAAAGGTGCATCTAACTGCAAAGGTATCATCTGGTTCTTCAACATAAATTTAGTAGATTGTGATATACCATGGTGTCTGATATCCTTGACATTCTATTTTTAACATGTCAATAGTTAGTGATGGTTTTATCTTTTTATATGCTATCCATATACAGATTGGTCCCAATGTTTCGATATCAGCAAATGCACGCATTGGAGCAGGTGCCAGGCTTATCAGTTGCATCATTCTGGATGATGTCGAAATTATGGTTAGTCTTCCTCTCTTTACCAAATGACAACCCACATTTAGGTACCTGCGTCTCAGATAATTCGTTTGGTTGCAGGAGAATGCAGTTGTCATACATTCAATAGTAGGGTGGAAGTCAACAGTAGGGAAATGGTCACGTGTACAGGCAATATTTTCTATACATGGCTTACCTATCCTATTAAAAATTAGTCATTTTCACCTCTTTCATCATAGAAAGCTTGGAACCCTTCATATTCTGATGTTTCTGTTCTAGTCCAATTTGAGAAGTACGTAGATTTTATCAATGTTTATGCTTCTCTGCACTGGACATATCTACTGTACTGTTTTAAACATAACATTTTGTGGTTCCTTGTGCAAAATTACTATGATTTTGCTGAAAAAAGTCACTTTTGGTGTGACAGTACGTCTTGCTGTAACTGCCTTTGAGACGAAGATACAATTACGTATACTGCTAATCCAGTCTTTTCTGGGTGCATCACGTAACAAAATTATTTTCTGAAAACAGGGTGAAGGTGACCACAATGCTAAACTTGGTATCACCATTCTCGGTAAGACCCTACCTAGATGATATCTTGTTACCTTCCCATAAAAATCTTGTGATAATATGCTTTACGTATGCTATGCTCGATTTTGACGTGCTGGCTAAATGCAGGTGAAGCCGTTGATGTTGAAGATGAAGTAGTTGTAACTAACAGTATCGTGCTCCCAAATAAAACTCTCAATGCCAGTGTGCAAGATGAGATCATCCTATAATATTCCTTGAACAACACATATCTTTATTTAATCCCGAATAAGGTCTTCAAACCAAACATGTAATTTTCTTTCCTTTTCTTCTTTACCCCCCTTATGTATGCTTGCATTAGATTGGGGTCGTTAGTCTGTACAAGGCATGTGATGTGATATGGTGTAATTTTCTTTAGCATTCTGGTATCAAGTTCACTGGTGTAGAAATTGTACAAACAGATTACAGCATTTCTATTGAGAACTGACATTTTGTTAGCTGGATCAGTTGTGAGCAATTGCTGTTCTTTGAGACCCCAATCGTTTTTCTTTCTGATTATCAGCTTTGATATGTTGCTGTTAGGTGCGTTGTTAATCAGTCAATTTACGCATTCCATTTCACTTTGGGAAATAAGTTTGTCAGCAATAAATGCTTACTGAAGTTGTACTAAAGCAGCAGCAAGTAATATGGATTGGAGGGAGTACATAAACTATTTTGCTGATGACATGTGCAATAGTTGCAGTATCCATTTCACTTTGGGAAATAAGCTTGTCAGCAATCAATGCATTGGTCAGTGGCAATATATTCTGCATAAAATGGTAGTAATGAAATGTTGTAACACGTTAGGATTTGCCCTGAAACTTCATATGGAATATCATCGAGTATGGCACCATCGTATTCTATCATATGTACAAAAATGCTCCAGTCGCATATCATGTAACATATCAATGAAGGTAGCCGCGCTGCTATCAACGCAAACGGAACTGATTCTGCTAAAGCCCGGCAGGCATGGATAAGCAGGAAGCCGACAGATGATGCCCCAAATCCCTAATGCCTGAACAAAGCCTGTAGTCTATCTACTAACAAAAGAACCCTATTTGTAGTTTCTGCAACGCCTTTCACTGTCCGATGTCCTTGAGGAAACGCAGAGGGATATTTTCAGGTGGATCCATTGCCGACACATGCTCAAGCTGTACAATGATCGAACAAACAAATTCAAACTAAAAAGTTCGCATGCGAAAGCCAAAAAACTGGGGACAGCGTATCTTGCCTTGCGATCATTATACTTAACTTTGATGGCGACTTCTTTCAGGCCCGGATATGTTCCATTCAACTACAATTCGTGTACCATCAAGATGCAAGACTTGAGATCAGAGACCGTGTAGTCCGTGTTCCTTTGCAGCGTCAGGTTCTGCAGAATAAACACAAGCTAATATCAGAAAATTAAAAAGCATAATGTAGATTCAACAAATACTCATGTCTTCTTACCCAAGGACGGGTAGTTGGGCTGATTGTGAACCTGGCCAGAAAAAGGCAGGCAGCAGCAACAACTGATGGATTGAACTGTATGCAGCCATAGTGCAGCAAGCTCAATTCCGCAAGGTAGCTACACAGAAACTCCAGCTTCTTTGCTTTTGCACGCTAAGGTTTGAAGAGGGGAGAAATGTTATAATAAAGAACATTAAGTGAATACAATATCAGATGCTGCAACGGATGCTTACATCGCGTCCGCGGCAAACAGTTATGTATCTCCTACAACAGACATGCATTGAACATCAGGGTTAGGATCTTTTGAGTCCAGTGTGGCAATAATCATAAGACAACATATACAATATGCGAATTAAACATGGTAACTATTGTACATGCTGAACACGACGTAGTCGTGGTCTCGTGGGGATGGCCTGGCCACTGAAACTGTGTTCGGCCCACCTAATAGATCTCGTGAAAAGAAAATTATTTTCAGACTCTGCCTATGTGCTATGCTAGACAGACATGGATTCTTGCCAGTTTTTCAATAGCCAGATCTAGGATTTATCTCATTCAGGAACAAAAATGTAGGCAGAACAGACACGTACCGAACGTTAGGCTTAGGAATGTATTTGAGCACAATATGGCAGTAATCATATATAATAGTACTACTTACTTATATTTCTGAACTTTTATGATAACTGTTTTACTCTGAGGATATTTTATATTTTGAATGTAGAAGTTTCAGCTAAAGTACATACCGTAGGAAAGTTCTTGCAGTGGGACTCCCCATCTCAAAGTTAAGATATTTCAGTATGTCAGCCTCCATCTTCACCACCTGCGGTGCATAAATAAAAACCACAAATGTTTCTCCACCATTGAGTCCTAGAAATTTACTGTGGGAAGTTAAGCAGAAGAAAGGCTAACCTGCTGGTTGGTGTACGTTTTGTCAGTAATGTCACTGTATTTTTGCACCTTATGCACATGTATATCATCTTCATATTTCCTACAACATTCCATTCATTCTAGTCAGATAGTCATGCTAAGAGATAAAAAAGAAAGAAAGATAAACAATGGTTTATTTCCCTACGCAGCAACATGCAATGCGGTCACACCAAGTAATTGCAGCTTTTTTCGGCTAATGACAGTTGCCGACAGGAAGCGGTCGACATATGAAACAGCAAGGTGAACCGTGTCAGAAGGAAGCCTGAATTCCCAAGCCACTTCCACCAGCCAGTCCACTAGGACCGCCCTCATTCTGGGATTGATATCTTCCTGTGTCGTCCAGTAGTCATCCCTCGGCCTCCTCGACGCCTAGAAAATTTAGACAACAAAGCCGCACCTATTTATATCAACCCAAACACGGGAAAAAAATATCGCATTATGTACATAGTAATGCTAGTATCTTCATCAGACAATTAGGATGCCATACATCCTGAAGAACCCACAACTTCTGATATGAAATCAAGCTGTGAAGTAAAGGTAACATATGTAGTACTACTAACATACTTAGTGGTGCCTTGCTGTGCATACCACTGGGTTCGGCATGTAATCCTGTAAATATGTAAACTAGCTTTGGCAAGGTTTTCGCCACCATTTCAGTAGAAAAGAGAGCAGAAATAGCACAAACTCGTTGTTTACTATAGATGGAAACTCACTATTTCCGGATGGAACAGTGTCCTAATTTCACCATTTGCGTAGCCACAAGGAATCTAACTATCACTGAACGATACAGTGTCCTAATTTCACCACTTGTGTGGCCACATGTAACTAATCAACTACTCCGATAATATCCTGCACACATAGCAAAATAAAACTGATTAATTCACTCCAGCAGATCGAGATGTATCCAGAAGCACAATACAATCCCCCAAATTCCAGGAACTCGTGCGTACAATGCGATCACACCCCAAAATTCCCCAATTCTATCCGAAGCAAGACCGTAACTACTCCTACCAGTCTACCGAGCACGACTAGCCCGACCGCAAAACCATGTAAACCCGACCGCTAGCAAAGCCGACTTGGAGAACGAACTCGTACCTCGACACGCAGGATCGGACGAGAAGGGGAATCGAGAAGCCCCTCACCTCCAGGGACCGCATGTACCGGTCGATGTCCCCGAGGTACGGCGCCATACCCGACCGGAGCGCGGCAGGGTCCGGCTGCTCCGAGTCCGAGCCCAGCAGGCGGGCGCGGCCGGCCACGGTCTCGCCGTTGATGTGCCTGGGGTCTGGGGCCGCGGCGGGGTCCGGCTGCTCCGTCTCCGAGTCCGTATCCAGCGGGCGGTAGGGGCCGGTCACGCTCTCCTCGTCGCTGACCTCCATCCTCTTCCGGTTGCCGGGTTGCGGGTCCTCCCTGACCGGCGGCCGCGTCGTCTGCTTCGGAGCCCTCGGCGACGGTTGCAGCGGCGCCGTAGCGTTGTTCGGGGTCGAGACAATCGGTGGCTTGGCGGTTCGTGGCTGGCCTTTTAAGGGGCGGGAAGACGCGGGCGGTGCTCTCCATCGCCCCCGGCTCCGCCCTCCTCTGTTGCGGCTGCTCGCGTAGCTTCGTTTCTTCGTGCTGGCCAGGGTTTTGGAGGGGGGAAAGGGATAGCTGCGGCTGGGGAAGCCCGTTATTTTGACGCCGTTAGGCTTTTGCCTTGGCCAAGATGCAGGGCCGGGCCGGCCCTGTGTCTTGGGAGGCCTTTGCGAACTTGACGACATGGTCCCTAAGTCAAAGAATCCTTTAGTGGTTGAATTTTTAGAATTTTTTTTTTCTTCTTCATTTTTTAACACCTGATAAATGCTTTTTAGGCAACATGGCAGGCTAATGTCCTAAAATTATGAAGTAAAGAGTATACAAAGAATTAGAAATTTGTAGATCGGATGATCGCAATCTTAGACATGTACACAGGATGACAAAAAATTAGGATGGTTGAATACATACTGTGAAAGATTGAATTAGAAAATTATACATCAAAAGTTTGAAACTTCGTGGGATGAATCATCGATGAATAGTTAAATAGACGCACTAAAAAACTACTGAAAATCTGAAATTGGGGGATGGATGAATGGATCAGGAACATGGATATTGGATACATACTGAATCGGCTGTCACATATGTATAATGTATTGCCGTATTACCGAAAGGCTTGGTTGCCGGAGTGGCGGACTGTTGCGCGCGGCGGCAACAAGAAGCAGCCGAGGTGCCGAGCGAGGAGCGACGGGCTGATGAGACGACGAAGACGAACCGACGAGTGACGAACAGGAAAAAGTCAGATCTTTCGATCGATTTGTTTCACACACGTTCGCATTTCAATCGCAGTCATGTGTGGCCGTGACTTGCGTGCACCGGATCTGATGGGCCGAGCCCATCCCGTTTTTTTCTCTCATAATTTTTTCCCTTACCTATTTTTTTCGGGCTATACTATATAGGTGTACTACATCATGGGCCCCCTCCCGGCCTGGGCCCTGGGACGCCGCCCCTCTGGCCATACACTAGGGCCGACCCTGCCAAGGTGCCCTAACACGCAAATAAATCCCAACCGTTGAGAGTCAAGGTGGCAACCGGGATTACCCAGGCGGGTATTGGACACAGATCCCCGTCCACGTGATAGACTCCGCATGCCCATCCCTATCCTCACCTTGTTGGGGTTTTCATCCTCGTGGGAAAACCCATGCCCGCAATCAGTAGAAACATTCAACAACATTTCAGCAGAGAAAACATTATTTCAGTAAAAAAAATAAAAGGATTAAAGACACAAACATTTTATCAAGTTTATATGATAAGTTAAGTTAGTGTTCGCCTAATCAGTTATTTGTTTGGCGTGACTTCTTGTAATTGGACCTATAATTGTTAAAGTCATTTCGATGGTGGTGATGTCCTCATCAACCTTGTAGATGTGAATTAGAGAAACTTCCTCATGAAAGTGGCTAATCTTTGTTGGCCTCCACCCGCCTCTTGGAGGTGGTGCCTTCTCCAGCATCCTTGGAGCAACTACCCTAAAAAACAACCTTGGGGCTAGCACTGTCAAGGATCAGCTTGCCGGTAGGGCACTGCAAAAAATATGCCTTATAATTAGAATGCTAACACAAATTTAGGTCTAATCACCAATTTAAGACTAAACATTGAACTTCCCCAAATCTGGCTAAGATGAAGCCATAACCAAACAATATCCCCAAATCAGGCAACCCTAAATCAAACCCTATCGATAGATCTGCACATTATCAATCTTGCATGCCATCAAGGACATTACTAGCCTCCAACATACAAATCTATGAACCTACATGCATTGTATGAGTGGATTCATGGCTTACCACCATTGACAGAGGGATGTAGTGGATGTTACAGTAGTGATGAAGCGCATACAGATGGAAGGAGTGAAGGTCACCGTCATGATCTTCCCACCGCCGATGGTCTTTGTGGTGCCGGCCTTGGTAGAACCGCCGAAGGTGACATGAGAGTGAAAAGGAAGACATGGGAGACTGAGCAGTGAAGGGATTTATAATGCGACTTCTGGAAACATTGCAGCGTCTCATCACTCTTCTGTGTGCATGCAGTCACATGCCTTTTTGCGCTCCGCTAGGCCTGGCTCCACGAAAACGATCGATTTGGTCATTCCTCCGGAGATGGGATATGGGATGCATTGAGAATCGTGCGCCACAGGCCCAACCAAACATGCTTGTAACAAAACAACCCAGATTTGGCCACAGAGTCTGCATGGGTGTTATGCAAGCAACCAAACAGACCCTAGGTGCTTGGAACGCAAAATTGCTCCATGGCATTCGCTCGCTGCAACGATTGATCCGACCAAACCCATCAACCAACATGCTTTCTATTAGGACCACATGTGAGAAGTGGGCCCCATTACATTGGAGGGGATGACGCGAGTGATGACCCACAAGTATAGGGGATCAATCGTAGTCCTTTTGATAAGTAAGAGTGTCGAACCCAATGAGGAGCAGAAGGATTACAAGTGATTTTCAGCAAGGTATTCTCTACAAGTACTGAAAGTAGTGGTAACAGGTAATTCGTAACAAGTAACAATAGTAACCAAGGTGCAGCATGGTGGCCCAATCCTTTTTGTAGCAAAGGACAAGTCGAAAAGTTCTCTTATAATAAGCCAAACGTTCTCGAGGACACATGAGAATTGTCCTCTAGCAACGTTCATCATGTTTAGTTGATTCGCGTTTGTTACTTTGATAATTTGATATGTGGGTGGACCGGTGCTAGGGTGCTGTTCTTACTTGAACAAGCAACCCTCTTATGATTACCCCTCTCGCAAGCATCCACAACTACAAAAGAAGAATTAAGACAAATCTAACCATAACATGAAATATATGGATCCAAATCGGCCCCTTACGGAGTAACGCATAAACTAGGGTTTAATCTTCTATCACTCTCGCAACCCATCATCTACTTATTACTCCACTATGCCTTCCCTTAGACCCAAGTATGGTGAAGTGTCATGTAGTCGACGTTCATATGACACCACTAAAGGAAGAACAACATACATATCATTAAAATATCGAACGAATACCAACTTCACATGATTACTTATAACAAGACTTCTCCCATGTCCTCAAGAACAAAAGTAACTACTCACAAATCATATTCATGTTCAAGATCAGAGGTGTATTGAATATGCTTAAGGATCTGAACATATAATTTTTCACCAAATAAACCAACTAGCATCAACTACAAGATGTAATCAACACTACTAGCAACCCAAAGGTACCAATCTGAGGTTTTGGAATAAAGATTGAATACAAGAGATGAACTTGGGTTTGAGAGGAGATGGTGCTGTTGAAGATGTTGATGAAGATTGGCCCTCCCATGATGAGAGGATCATTGATGAAGCCGATGGCTCCGATTTCCCCCTCCCGGAGGGAATTATCCCCGGCGGAATCGCTCCGCCGGAGAGCAAAGTGCTTCTGCCCAGGTTCCGCCTCGAGATGGCGACGCTTCGTCCCTAAAGTCTTCTTATGATTTTTTTTCTAGGCAAATAGCATCATATAGGAGAAGATGGGCCCTAGAGGCCTGCTGGTGGAGCCACGAGCTCACCAGCGCACCCTAGGGGGGGGGGGGGCGCCCCCTGAGCTCGTGACTCTCTGATGGGCCCCCTTCTGTTATTTTTTCCACCGATATTTTTTATATATTTCAAAATAATTCTTCGTAAATTTTCAGGTCATTTGGAGCTGTAGAGAATATCTATCTCTGCTATAACTTTTTCAGGTCCAGAATTCTAGCTGCCGTCAATCTCCCTCTTCATGTGCAACTTGCAAAATAAGAGAGAAAATGCATTAAAATAGCATCATAAAGTGAAATAATGACCCAAAACATAATAAATAATAGTAGGAAAACATGATGCAAAATGGACGTATCAGCGAGTTACGAGCGTCGAGGCGTGCATAAGAGTGCATCTTTTTGGCATGCACTCCGACACTAATTTCCTCACCTAATCCCCCCTGCCTGAATTTCCACACACATATCTTTATTTAGTTCTGACTAAGGTTTTCATACCAACAACAACAAAGTCTTTAGTCCCAAACAAGTTAAGGGTAGGTTAGAGCTGAAATCCATAAGATCTCGAAACCAACTCATGGTTCTGTCACATGCATAGCTAACTTCCATGCACCCATGTCCTAGTTCTTGAAGATTGGTACTAATATACTCCGCCGACACCATGTTTACCCAAAAAGTGAGGTTGAAAAGCTTAGTTATCCATACTATCACTGCCTCTGAGGCTTTGATACATCTCCATCGTATCTAATTTTCCAAACTCTTTTGCCCTTGTTTTGGACTCTAATTTGCATGACTTGAATGGAACTAACCTGGACTGACGTTGTTTTCAGTAGAATTGCCTTGGTGTTATTTTTGTGCAGAAATAAAAGTTCTCGGAATGACCTGAAACTTCATGGAGAATATTTTTGGAATAAATAAAAAAATATTGGCGAAAGAATCAACAGAGGGGGACCCAACTGCTGTCCACAAGGGTGCAGGGCGCGCCCACCTCCCTAGGGCGCGCCCCCCTGCCTTGTGGGTCCCTTGGACCTCCACCGACCTCAACTCCAACTCCATATATTCACGTTCGGGGAGAAAAAAATTAGAGAGAAGGATTCATCGCGTTTTACGATACAGAGCCGCCGTCACCTCCTGTTCTTCATCGGGAGACCAGATCTGGAGTCCGTTCAGGGCTGCGGAGAGGGGAAATCGTTGCCATCATCATCACCAACCTTCCTCCATCACCAATTTCATGATGCTCACTGATGTGCGTGAGTAATTCCATCATAGGCTTGCTGGACGGTGATGGGTTGGATGAGATTTATCATGTAATCGAGTTAGTTTTGTTAGGGTTTGATCCCTAGTATCCACTATGTTCTAAGATTAATGTTGTTATGACTTTGCTATGCCTAATGCTTGTCACTAGGGCCCGAGTGCCATGATTTCAGATCTGAATCTATTATGTTTTCATGAATATATATGTGTTCTTGATCCTATCTTGCAAGTTGTAGACACCTATTACGTGTTATGATCCGCATACCCCAAGGTGACAATAATTGGGATTCTTTCCGGTGATTACCGTAGTTTGAGGACTTCATGTATTCACTAAGTGCTAATGCTTTGGTCCGGTTCTCTATTAAAAGGAGGCCTTAATATCCCTTAGTTTCCATTAGGACCCCGCTG
The DNA here is from genome assembly GCA_011799875.1 of Thinopyrum elongatum. Classification (NCBI taxonomy): domain Eukaryota; kingdom Viridiplantae; phylum Streptophyta; class Magnoliopsida; order Poales; family Poaceae; genus Thinopyrum; species Thinopyrum elongatum. The sequence goes on from CM022300.1 coordinate 492,134,802, forward strand.
CCACGGGAGGGTAGGACAAAAGATGTCATGCAAGTTCTTTTCCATAAGCACGTATGACTATATACGGAATACATGCCTACATTATATTGATGAATTGGAGCTAGTTCTATGTCACCCTAGGTTATAACTGTTGCATGATGAATGCCATCCGACATAATTATCCATCATTGATCCATTGCCTACGAGCTTTTCACATATTGATCTTTGCTACGTTACTTTTCCGTCGCCACTGTTACAATTGCTACAAAACTGTTACTGTTACTTTTGCCACTGTTACCGTTACTTCCATACTACTTTTCTACTAAATACTCTGTTGCAGATATTAAGTCTTTCAGGTGTGGTTGAATTGACAACTCAGCTGCTAATACTTGAGAATATTCTTTGGCTCCCCTTGTGTCGAATCAATAAATTTGGGTTGAATACTCTACCCTCGAAAACTGTTGCAATCCCCTATACTTGTGGGTTATCAAGACCTTTTTCTGGCGCTGTTGCCGGGGAGCATAGCTCTATTCTCTGAGTCACTTGGGATTTATATCTGTTGATCACTATGAGGAATTTGAAAGATACTAGAACCAAGATTTTTCCCTCTACTACGAGGGGAGGTAAGGAACTGCCATCTTGCTCTGCACTTGATTCACCTTCTGTTTTGAGTAAGCTTGCGACACCTACACCTGCTATTGATTCTGATATGTCGCATGTTATTGATGATGCTACTTCTACTATGAATGATGCTTATGATGCTACTACTTTGCTTGATAAAACTGTGCCACTGGGTGAATTACTTGATGAACATCTTGCTAGAGTTAGAACTATTGATTATGCTGAAGATGATGATATTTCTGAAACTGATGAAATTATTGAAACTGAACACTTTGAAACACCTGATAAGACTAGCTCTCCTAGGTATGAACTTCCTGTTGTACCTGAGGGTTATATTATAGATGAAGAAACTGCTAGAGACTTTTTTGCTTGTAATGATAGAGATGATCTTAAGAAACTGTTAGCTAAGCTGGAAGAAAAGTCTTTGAATGCTAGAATGCAATATGATCCTAAGTTTGCTACTTCACCTATCTTTGTTACTGATAAGGATTATGAATTCTCTGTCGATCCTGAGTTAATTACTTTGGTTGAATCTGATCCTTTCTATGGTTATGAATCTGAAACTGTTGTGGTACATCTTACTAAATTGAATGATATAGCCACCCTATTTACTCATGAGGAAAAAATTCGCTATTACTATATTCTTAAGTTGTTTCCTTTCTCGTTAAAGGGTGATGCTAATTTATGGTTTAATTCTCTTGCTCCTGGTTGTATGCGTAGTCCCCAGGATATGATTTACTACTTCTCTGAAAAATATTTCCCTGCTCATAAGAAACAAGCTGCTTTAAAGGAAATATTTAACTTTGTGCAAATTGAAGAAGAGAGTCTCCCACAAGCTTGGGGGAGGCTTCTCCAATTACTTAATGCTTTGCCTGATCATCCTCTCAAGAAAAATGAAATACTTGATATCTTTTATAATGGACTAACCGATGCTTCTAGGGACCACCTAGATAGTTGTGCTGGTTGTGTTTTCAGGGAACGAACCGTTGAGCAAGCTGAATTGCTATTGAATAATATATTGAGTAATGATAATGATTGGACACTTCCTGAACCAACTCCTAAGCCAACTCCAAAGAAAAGAGGTATTCTATTTCTCAGTCCTGAAGATATGCAAGAGGCAAAGAAATCTATGAAAGAAAAAGGTATTAAAGCTGAAGATGTTAAGAATCTACCACCTATTGAAGAAATACATGGTCTTGATAATCCGACACAGGTAGTAGAGGTAAATTCTCTCTATAGATTTGATGAAGGTGATATTCCTCATAACAAGTCTGCTAGTCAATGCTTGGATGAGTTTGATAATTTTATTGTTAAACAAGAAAATTTCAATGCTTATGTTAGTAGACAATTGAAACGTAATGCTCACATGCTTGACTGCTTGGGTGATTATATGAGTAGAACTGTTAATGATCTTAAGCTTATTAGTAAGCATGCTTCCATGGTTAAAACTCAAGTAGAACAAGTACTTAAGGCACAATATGATTTGCTTAATGAGTTGAATAGTAAGAACAATGATAATGCTGTTAGGGTTATGACTAGAGGTGGTAAAATGACTCAGGAACCTTTGTATCTTGAGGGCCATCCTAAGAGAATTGAGCAAGATTCTCAGAGAATTAATACTGATGCACCTAGTCCTAGTAATAAAAATAAAAAGAAAACCGATAGGACTTTGCATGCTTCTAGTGAACCTTTTATAGACACACCTGAGAATCCAAATGATATTTCTATTTCTGATGCTGAGACACAATCTGGTGATGAACATGAACCTAGTGATAATGTTAATGATGATGTTCATGTTGATGCTCAACCTAGTAATGATAACGATGTGGAGGTAGAACCTGCTGTTGATCTTGATAACCCACAATCAAAGAATAAACGGTATGATAAGAGAGACTTCGTTGCTAGGAAACATGTTAAAGAAAGAGAACCATGGGTTCAGAAACCCATGCCCTTTCCTCCTAAACCATCCAAGAAAAAGGATGATGAGGATTTTGAGCGCTTTGCTGAAATGATTAGACCTATCTTTTTGCGTATGCGTTTGACTGATATGCTGAAAATGTCTCCTTATGCTAAGTATCTGAAAGATATTGTCACAAATAAAAGAAAGATACCTGAAGCTAAAATTTCCACCATGCTTGCTAATTATAGTTTTAAGGGTGGAATACCAAAGAAACTTGGAGATCTAGGAGTACCAACTATACCATGCTCCATTAAAAGAAACTATGTTAAAACTGCTTTATGTGATTTGGGAGCCGGTGTTAGTGTTATGCCTTTGTCTTTATATCGTAGACTTGAATTGAATAAGTTGACACCTACTGAAATCTCTTTGCAAATGGCTGATAAATCAACTACTATACCCATCGGTATTTGTGAGGATGTGCCTGTTGTGGTTGCAAACGTTACTATCTTAACGGACTTTGTTGTTCTTGATATTCCCGAGGACGACAGTATGTCGATCATCCTTGGTAGACCCTTTTTGAATACTGCAGGGCTGTTATTGATTGCAACAAAGGCAATGTCACTTTTCATGTTAATGGTAATGAGCATACGGTACACTTTCCGAAGAAACAACCTCAAGTTCATAGTATCAATTCTATTGGAAAAAAAACCAACTATTACTATCGGAGGTTTTGAATTTCCTCTCCCTACTGTCAAAAAGGAATATGATATTCTTATTGTTGGGCATATGCATATCCCCGTTGAGGTAACCTAGTGTTATTCAAAAATTCTCCAGTTTCATGTTATTCGAAAGAGATTTGTTAATAAGACTTGATCAACCTTGTTAACGGATTCCTTTTGATGAGCATGAGATGGATGAATTTAGAAAGCACAACTTTCTGTACTTACTTTTTACTTTCTGTTATTTAGAATAAATAAAGCAAAAATAGTATTATCTGTCTGTTTTCTGGATTACCGTGCAATAAAAATATCCCAAAAATAAAAGTTCTCCAAATGCCCTGAAAATTTAGTATGATTTTTTATAGAATATTTTAGAATTTCTGGCACTGAGATTGCACCAGGGGGCTGCACCAGTGGACCACAAGGGTGGAGGGTGCGCCCCCCTGCCTTGTGGGTCCCACATGGGTCCCCTCCACTTATTCCAGTACCCATCCACTTCGTCTTCCTCCATAAAAAATCATCCCATAGCTCAAACCCGTGTTCTTGCTCATTTTGCTGCCATTTTCGATCTCCTTGTGTAAAGCTCCATTTGCAAAACTGTTTTGGGGGATTGTTCTTCGGTATGTGACTCCTCCAATGGTCCAATTAGTTTTTTTCTAGTGCCTTATATATTGCAAATTTTTGCTGCTGTGGTGACCCTGTTCTTGAGCGTGCATGTCAAATTTATATGGTCCAAAGTAGTATTGATGCATGATATAGCCTCTGGACACTTGTAGGAGTAGTTGCTATCAATTTTGTTGAGTTTGGTTCACTTTTATTTTGAGTCACTAAAAATTTCAGAAATTTTTCAGAGGAAGAAAAATGTTGAGGAAAATGTACCAAGGTGGTTCCTCTAGGAAGCAAGCACCGAGGCTTGCGATACATGAACCGGACCTTGAACCACCAAGGGAAGCTCAAGTGCGACCTTGTGAATGGTCGTCGGATGAATTCATGGTTCGTGCAGGTTTCAAGGATGAGTTTGATGCGTACGTGCAAAATGCTGAACTGGGGGACTTCATGTCAGATAAGTGTCCCCAATACTATCAACTCACTGATTCATTTGTGAGAAGGTTTAAATTTACATCTCAGCGCAATACTCATACTGTCCTATTTGATCTTTATGATGAATCATATACCATGGACCTTGAAGATTTTAATACTGCTTGCAAAATCCCACAATGGGGCATTCATAGCGAGCCTCGTAAAACTGAGTGCAATGATTTCCTTGCTAGCATTACTGTGGGGGAAACTAGACATATTACACAAGCCTCCATGGGGAGTATTCATTTTCCTGCCATACATTATTTTGCTCTCTTCATAGGTAGATGCATTAATGGTAAACATGATCATAGCCACCTTTGCGCATCGGATCTTAGTGTCCTTAAGTGTGCAGTGTTGGGTGATAAATGATATAACTTGGGGGCCATTATTGCGAGGAGGTTACATCTTAATGCTAAAGATAGAGATTTATTTGGTGGGATTTATGCAACCCGTTTAGCTAATTATCTTGGAGTACCCATAAGGGGGAATGACATTGAGTTACCACCTGCTTTTCTTGATTATAATGCTTTGGTTCGCTACCAGTTTCTTGTGAGGAACGAACAATCCCTCCTGTACCGACTAATCTTTGACCGACAGCGCGCTGTCCATATTACTCTTCCTGCTCCTGCCTTCTTTAACTTTCAGGTCAGAGGGAGATATTTTATAACTAGAGAGGAGGCAAACGAGTATGAGAGAGAGGTTGAGGCCACTCGCCTCCATGCTGCAGCCCTTCAGGCAGTAGCTGCCGCATCACAATACAACCCCGACTACAACTTTGGATATCTGCCAGGCCAGCCGTGGCCCTAGACCAACTTAGGCCAAAAGCCTAAGCTTGGGGGAGTACGTATTTCTCACCGACATTATATTCATGTTCACACACTTATTCCAGTTGTCGGTGTTCATACTTTTTCATTGTATTATCCATGTTAGTTTATTTTCTTTTTCCCGCTTTCTTCTTGTGTGTTTGAAAAACCTTAAGAAAACCCCAAAAAAAATTAGTTGTAGCCTATTTCCTTTCCATGTTTATTTAGTAGTAGTATTAAAGAAAATCCAAAAAGATTTCTCGTTCTTCTTTTGCTTGTTGGGAGCTTTCCCGTGTAAATAGTTTTTCTCGTTCTTGTTTTACCTTCTTCAGAAAAACAAAAACTCCAAAAACATTTCAGTGTGTTTCTTTGAAATTCTTTTCTTTTCTTTGGGGGTCGAGAGGAGAAGACCACGATGAAAATGTTGAGTGGCTCTCATATGCATTATTGTTGATCTACCAAAGAGCCCATATTACCTTGTCTTCTCCTTTGAATAAATGTTTGCAGATTCCAGCTTAGTCCAATGCACGTGCACTATTATTATTATCCACACTGTTCGGTCATGCAAGTGAAAGGCAATAATGATGATATATGATGAAATGATTGAGATGAGGAAAAGCTGGTATGAACTCGACCTATCTTGTTTTTGTAAATATGATTAGTTCATCATTCTTGATTCAGCCTACTATGAATGAAACATGTTTGCAATGACAATTAGAGATTATAGTTACTCATGCCATGCTTAATTAGCTAGGAGTTTATAATGGTTTACCTTGCGTGCCAACATGCTTTTAAAATGGTTGTGATGTAGTATGATAGGATGGTATCCTCCTTTGAATGATTCGAGTGGCTTGACTTGGCACATGTTCACGCATGTAGTTAAAACAAAATCAACATAGCCTCCACGATATTTATGTTCATGGTGATTTATATCCTACTCATGCTTGCACTCAATGTTGGTTAATCTCAATGCATGTTTATGGTTGTTGTCGCTCTCTAGTTGGTCGCTCCTCAATCTCTTGCTAGCCTTCACTTGTACTAAGCGGGAATACTGCTTGTGCATCCACTTCCATAAACCCAAAGTTGTTCCATATGAGTCCACCATACCTACCTATATGCGGTATTTACCTGCCGTTCCAAGTAAATTTGCATGTGCCAAACTCTAAACCTTCAAATAATAATCTATTTTGTATGCCCGAATCGCTCATGTAGCGACTGAGGGTTGTTAGTATCTTCCATGCTAGGTGGGTTATTCTCACGATGAGTGGACTCCGCTCATCATTCATGAGAAAATGGCTGGTAATCGGGATGCCCAATCCCATGCTCAAATCAAATCAAATTATAATTGCAAACAAAACTCTCCCAGGATTGTTGTTAGTTGGACGGTACCGTTGTTTCGGACCAGCCGTGGAATGTGCTTGTTGGTGGTGGAGGAGTATAAACTTTACCATTCTGTTTGGGAACCGCCTATAATGTATGTAGCATGGAAGATACCGAGATCTCTTGGTCGTTATGTTGACAATGAAAGCATACCGCTCAAAATTATATTCATCTCTGTTTCAAAAAGCTCGAGCTCTGGCACCTCTGCAAATCCCTGCTTCCCTCTGCGAAGGGCCTATCTATTTACTTTTATGCTGAGTCATCATCCTCTTATAAAAAGCACCAGTTAGAGAGCACCACTGTCATTTGTATGCGTTGTTATTAATTGATATTGAGTAGGACTGTGACTGGATCTATTTTGCCATGAATTACAATGTCTAGTCAGTCCTTGATCTTCACGGGTGCTCTACATTTATGTTTTGCGGTCTCAGAAAGGGCTAGCGGGATACCATTCTGTTATATCATATCATGATTGTTTTGAAAAAGTGTTGTCATCCGAGATTTATTATTATTGCTCGTTAGTTGATTATGCCATTGGTATGAGTAAATGTGAGACCTAAATGTTATTGTGAATATGGTTAGTTTATAATCTTTGCTGAAAACTTGAATGCTGACTTTACATATTTGCAACAACAAGATCAAACAAAGTTTGTAAAAAAATTTCTTTATCACTTTCAGTTTATCAACTGAATTGCTTGAGGACAAGCAATGGGTTAAGCTTGGGGGGGTTGATACGTCTCCATCGTATCTACTTTTCCAAACTCTTTTGCCCTTGTTTTGGACTCTAATTTGCATGATTTGAATGGAACTAATCCGGACTGACGCTGTTTTCAGCAGAATTGCCTTGGTGTTATTTTTGTGCAGAAATAAAACTTCTCGGAATGACCTGAAACTTCACGGAGAATATTTTTGGAATAAATAAAAAATATTGGCGAGAGAATCAACAAAGGGGGACCCACTTGCTGTCCACAAGGGTGCAGGGCGCGCCCCCTGCCTTGTGGGTCCCCTGGACCTCCACCAACCTCAACTCCAACTCCATATATTCACGTCCGGGGAGAAAAAAATCAGAGAGAAGGATTCATCGCGTTTTACGATACGGAGCCGCCGTCACCTCCTGTTCTTCACCGGGAGGCCAGATCTGGAGTCCGTTCGGGGCTCCGAAGAGGGAAAATCATCGCCATCATCATCACCAATCTTCCTCCATCACCAATTTCATGATGCTCACCACCGTGCATGAGTAATTCCATCGTAGGCTTGCTGGACGGTGATGGGTTGGATGAGATTTATCATGTAATCAAGTTAGTTTTGTTAGGGTTTGATCCATAGTATCCACTATGTTCTAAGATTGATGTTGCTATGACTTTGCTATGCCTAATGCTTGTCACTAGGACCCGAGTGCCATGATTTCAGATCTGAACCTATTATGTTTTCATGAATATATATATGTGTTCTTGATCCTATCTTGCAAGTTGTAGACACCTATTACGTGTTATGATCCGCATACCCCAAGGTGACAATAATTGGGATTCTTTCCGGTGATTACCGTAGTTTGAGGACTTCATGTATTCACTAAGTGCTAATGCTTTGGTCCGGTTCTATATTAAAAGGAGGCCTTAATATCCCTTAGTTTTCATTAGGACCCCGCTGCCACGGGAGGGTAGGACAAAAGATGTCATGCAAGTTCTTTTCCATAAGCACGTATGACTATATACGGAATACATGCCTACATTATATTGATGAATTGGAGCTAGTTCTGTGTCACCCTAGGTTATAACTGTTGCATGATGAATGCCATCCGACATAATTATCCATCATTGATCCATTGCCTATGAGCTTTTCACATATTGATCTTTGCTACGTTACTTTTCCGTTGCCACTGTTACAATTGCTACAAAACTGTTACTGTTACTTTTGCCACTGTTACCGTTACTTCCATACTACTTTGCTACTAAATACTCTGTTGCAGATATTAAGTCTTTCAGGTGTGGTTGAATTGACAACTCAGCTGCTAATACTTGAGAATATTCTTTGGCTCCCCTTGTGTCGAATCAATAAATTTGGGTTGAATACTCTACCCTCGAAAACTGTTGCGATCCCCTATACTTGTGAGTTATCAGGCTTGTCCACACCACAATGGGGATACAATTAGGGCCATCGCCTTGCCTCCTTTCATCCTTTATAAAGCGTCACTGACCTCAGACTTCTGAATTCACTACACAAAACGCCTACTTGTATTGTCAAAGGAGTCGTCTACTTAAATGGTAGAACTCTCATTCTCTCCATTGAACAACTTGTCAAAATACTTCCGCCATCTATGCTTAACTTCCTCGTCCTTCACTAAGAGCTGATATGCTTCGTCGTTGATGCATCTGATTTGGTCGACAGCCCTCGCCTTCCTTTTCTTCTTCCTTCGTGTCTAAGCGCTGGTAGAGGTCCTCATACGTCCGACCCCTTGCTTCACTCACTACTCACTTTGCGACCTTCTTTGCCACCTTGTACTTCTTTATGTTGTGTGCACTCCTATCTAGGTGTAGGCGCCTGAAAGAGTCTTTCTTATCCTTAATAGCCTTCTGGATATCATTGTTCCACCATCAAGTATCTGTAGCTTCGTGAAAACATAGGAATGACATTGTATTCGACGGAGACTCTCCATCAATACAAGGAATTAGCAGGAGGATTTTGGTCGAAGGGAGAGCTTGGAAGCAGGCGGGACTGCTCAAAGGGGACCTGGAGAGTTTGTTCCATGCGTTGTCACGCTGGGTTGGTCGGGAGTAGTCAACTAACTTTGTGTCTAGCGTGGACTAGGGTCCGTGCTTGTAACATACCCATGTAGAGGGGCTCTTTGTCCCCTTCTCTATCCTTAATATATGATACACATGCTTGTGCATATTCGAGAAAAAAGTACCTTTAGCTTCTGTTCTACTAGCCTTGGTCACTCAAAACTCCTCTGAAGCTACCTTACGAATGCAAGTCACCATCTTCATCCACATATTGTCTCCATCACCTCAGTGACCCTCTCCTTGAAAGCCCGAGATGCCTCCCCATTGAGCTTCCACCACTTCGTTCCAACGGCTTTGGCGCGCTTATCCCGCTAGACACGAATTCAAAAGTGGAAGTCAGCCACCACAAGCTTATGTTGAGGGACAACACTCTCTCCAGGTATCACCTTAGAATCTAGGAAAGCACACCTGTCTTCTCATATCGAGAGGATGGTATCAATCCGGCTAGAGCGTTGACCACCACTAGAATTCACTAGATGTGATTCTCTCTTTTAAAAAGGGTGTTAGCTACGATCATGTCGTAGGTCAGAGCGAAGCTTAAGACATATTCTCCTTCTTGATTGCTAATGCCATAGCCAAAGCCTCCATGCACTTCAAAACCTGTGTTATATGTACCCACGTGGCCATTGAGATCTCCTCTTATGAAGAGCTTCTCGCTAATCGGTACACTGCTAACCATGTCTTCCAAGCCTTCCTAGAACTCTCTTTTGATGTTCTCATTGTGGCCTACTTGTAGGGCATACGCGCTGATTACATTGAGAAGTAAGTCCCTAACTACCAGCTTGACTAGGATAATCCGGTCCCCACGACTCTTGACGTCTATCACTCCAAACTTGAGGCTCTTGTTGATCAAGATGGCTACCCCATTTCTGTTTGCAGTTATCCCCGTGTACCACAACTTGAAGCCGATATCCTCCACCTCTTCGTCTTCTGTCTCCTCTATTTGGTTTCTTGGACGCAAAGGGTATCAACATCTCTCCTCACCATTGTATCAACTAGCTCCTGTAGACCTTACATTCAAGCTACCTAAGCGGATCCTTTAAGGTCTTCATACCAAATATGTATTTTCCTCTTTATTTACATCCCTCATGTAACCTTCCATTAGATTGAGATAATGTCTGTACAAGTCTGATGTATTATGGTGTAATTTTGTTTAGCATTCCGGCGTGAAGTTTAATGGTGTAGAAACCGTACAAACGGATTACAGCAATTCTATTGGGAACAGAAATTTTGTTATCTGCATCAGCTGTGAGCAGTTGCTGTAGTTTGAGATCCCAATCGTCTTTCTGATTACCAGCTCTTGTTTGTTGCTGCTTATAATGGCAAACTAACTGATTCATTTCATGGGCACATAGGTGCATTATTCAGTCAACTTCCATACATAAACTGTTTTGCTTATGACATGTGCAAAATATTTGACGCATCTATTTCACTTTTCGAAATAAGTTCGTCAGCAATCAGTGCTCTGGTCAGAGGCAATATATTCAACACAAACTGGTGACGAAATTCCAAAACATGTTAGGATTTGCCCTGAAACTCTATATGCAATATCACAGAGTGGCATCATCGTGTTCTATCATCTGTACAAAAATCCTCCAGTCGCATATCATGTCAACCTATCAATGAAGCTAGCCGCGCTCCTATCAATGCAAAACTGCGACAAGGAAACTGATTCCCGGCAGGCGCGGATAAGCAGGAAGCCGACAGATGATGCCCCAAATCCCCAATATGTCTGAAACAAAGCCTGTATTTCTATCTACTAATAAAAGAATTTGTAGTTTCTGCAAAGCCTGCAAAAGATGTTGCAAGAGTACTTTGGCCTTTCACCGTCTGATGTTCTTGAGGAAACGCAGAGGGATATTTTTAGGTGAAGCCATTGCCGACACACCCTCAAGCTGTACAATGATCGAAAAAACAAATTCAAACAAAAAAAACCCGCATGCAAAAGCCAAAAAACTGGGGAAAGCGTATCTTACCTCGCGATCATTATACTTGACTTTGATGGCGTGTACTTTCAGGCCCGGATACGTTCCATTCAACTGCAATTTGTGTATCATCAAGATGCAAGACTTGAGATCAGAGACCTTGTATTTCGTGTTCCTTTGCAGCGTCAGGTTCTGCAGAATAAACACAAGCTAATATCAGAAAACTATAAAGCATAATGTAGATTCAACAAAAGAGTAGTCATGTCTTCTTACCCAAGGACGGGCAGTTGGGCTGATTGTGAACCTGGCCAAAAAAAGGCAGGCAGCAGCAACAACTGATGGATTGAACTGTATGCAGTCATAGTCCAGCAAGCTCAATTCTGCAAGGTAGCTACACAGAAACTCCAGCTTCTTTGCTTTTGCGCGCTAAGGTTTGAAGAGGGGACAGACATTATAATAAAGAACATTAAGTGAATACAATATCAGATGCTGCAACGGATGCTTACATCGCGTCCGCGGCAAACAGTTATGTATCTCCTACAACAGACATGCATTGAACATCAGGGTTAGGATATTTTGAGTCCCGTGTGGCAATAATCATAAGACAAGATATATGTTATGCGAATTAAACATGGTAACTATTGTACATGCTGAACACAATGTGGTCGTGGGATGGCTTGGCCATCGAAACTGTGTTCGGCCTACCTCACTAGATGTCGTGGAAAAAAAAATTATTCTCAGACGCTGCCCATGTGCTATGCTAGACATAGACAGACATGAATTCTGATAAGCTTTTCACTAGCCAGATCTAGGATTTATCTCATTTCAGAGTATTTTGTTTGGCAGAACAGACATGTACTGAACGTTAGGCTTAGGAATGTATTTGAACACAATATGGCAGTAGTCATAATACTACTTATATTATATATCTGAACTTTCATCGTAACTGTTTTACTACTGAGGAGATTTTATCTTCCAAATGAAAAAGTTTCAGCTCAAGCACATACCGTAGAAAAGTTCTTGCAGTAGGACTCCCCATCTCAAAGTTAAAAGATTTCAGTATGTCAGTCTCCATCTTCACAACCTTCGGTGCATAAAAACCATAAATGTTTCTTCACCATTCAAGCCCTGGAAATTTACTATGGGAAGTTAAGCAGAAGCAAGGCTAACCTGCTTCGTGGTGTACGTGTTGGCAGTAACGCCCCTGTATCCTTGGACCTCATGCACAAATATGTCATCTTCATATTTCCTGCAACAATCCATTCATGCTAATCAGATAGTCACGCTAAGAGATAAAGAAAAAAGAGATAAGCAATGGTTTAGTTCCCTACGCAGCAACAAGCAATGCGGTCACACCAAGTAATTGCAGCTCGTGCCGTTTAATAACACTTGTTGTGAGGAGGTCGACATATGAAACTGCAAGGTGAAGTGTGTCAGCAGGAAGCCTGAATGTACAAGCCACGTCCACCAGCCAGTCAACTAGGACCGCCCTCATTTTGGGATTGATATCTTCCTGCGTTGTCCAGATATAGTCATCCCTCGGCCTCCTCGATGCCTAGAAAATGTAGACAACAAAGTCGCCGAAAGAGCCTATTTACATCGACCCAAACAGCGAAAACATACCGCATTATGTGCACAGTAATGATTGTATCTTCAGATAATTAAGATGGCATACACACTGAAGAATCCACAGCTTCTGATATGAAATCAGGCTAAAAAGTGGAGCTAACATATAACATACTTAGTGGTGTCTTGCTGTGCATACCGGCATACCCCTAGGTTCTTCATGCAGTAATCCCATAAATATGTAACCTGTTTCTGGTTTAATAGAGTAGCAAAAATTCGTTGCTCGGCAGAGATGGAAACCCACTATTGCCCAATGGCACAGTGTACTAATTTCACCATTGCCTTAACCACGAGCAACTAAACAACTACTCCCTCCGATCCGTATTACTTGTCGCTCAAACGGATGTATCTAGCACTGAAATACATCTCGATACATCCATTTGAGTGACAAGTAATATGAATCGAAGGGAGTAGATAATATATCCCACATTCATAAAAAAAAAAACTGAATAATTCACTGCAGTATATCAAGATGTATCCACAACACAATACAATCCCCCAAATTCCAGAAACTCGTGCGCACAACGTGATCACGCCCCAAAATTCCTCAATTCTATCCAATGCGACCTCGCCTTAACTACCAGATGCGACTAATGCGACCGCAAAACCATGTAAACTCGACCCCTAACAAAGCCGACTTGGAGAACGAACTCGTACCTCCACACGCAGAATCGGACGAGAAGGGGAATCGAGAAGCCCCTCACCTCCAGGGACCGCATGTACCGGTCGATGTCCCCGAGGTACGGCGCTATGCCCGACCGGAGCGCGGCGGGGTTCGGCTGCTCCGAGTCTGAGTCCAGCGGGCGGGCGAGGTCGGCCTCGGTCTCGTCGTCGATGTCCCCGGGGTACGGCGCGATAGCCGCTGTGGCCGCGGCTGGGTCCGGCTGCTCCGGCTCCGAGTCCGTGTCCAGCGAGCGGGCGGGGCCGGTCACGCTCTCCTCGTCGCTGACCTCCATCCTCTTCCGGTTGCGGGTCCTCCCTGACCGGCGGCCGCGTCGTCTGCTTGGAAGCCCTCGGCGACGGTCGCAGCGGCGCCGAAGCGTTGCTCGAGGTTGAGACGATAGTCGGCTTGGCGGTTCGTGGCTGGCATTTTAATGGGCGGGAAGACGCGGGCGGTGCTCTCCATCGCCTCCGGCCCCGCCCTCCTCTGTCGGCGCTGGCCGCGTAGTTTCATTTCGGCTCTTCGTGCTGGGTTTTGGAGGGGGAGAGGGAGAGAGGAAAGCTGCGGCTTGGGAAGCCCGTTATTCTTGACGCCGTTTGGCTTTTGCTTTGGCCAAGATGCCCTAACACCCGAATAAATCCTGACCGTTGAGAGTCAAATTGGCAATAGGGATTATCCAGGCGGGTATTGAACTTACAACACCGTTCCGACTCCCCATGCCCATCCCCACCCTCATCCCTGTCCTCGTCGGGTTTTTCATCCTCGCGGGAAAATCCATGTCCGCAGAAACATTCAGCAGAAAAAATATTATTTCCTTTTTTTTGCGGGTAAAGAAAAAGAATTATTTCAGCACAATAAACAACATGTAAGGACCTTTGGGATGTCTGTTGTGACTAGGTTTGGGTTTTCTTTGCTTTTGGGGGCAAAATGGCCAGGATAGGTGGAAATTAAGTCACACAAATATATTAGTCTATTTTATGGTTAAAATTAAATTTTATACACGTGTGTCTTATTTATTTATTTTGCGAGAAAATTTCTGATCTATTCATCAACTGTCAAGATAGTACAAAGAACACTAGAGGTAAAAATTACATTCAGGTCCGTAGACCACCTAGCGACGACTACAATCACTAGAGCGAGCCGAAGGTGCGCCGCCGTCATCGCCCCTCCATCATCGGAGCCGGGCAAACATTGTTGTAGTAGACAGTCGGGAAGTCGTCGTGCTAAGGCCCAAGAGGACCAGCGCACCAGAACAGCAGCCACCGCCGATGAAGAGAAGCGTAGACCGGAAAGATCTAACCTGAAGACACATGAACACATACGAACGAAGACCGGATCCAAGTGGATTCACCGAAGACAAAGGCCGACCGAATCCCGCGAGATCCGTCGGAGACAAATCTCCACATGCCCTCTGATAATGCTAGACGCATCACCAGAATGGGACATAGGCGGGGAGAACCTTATTCCAACATCAGAAAGCCGCCGTCGTCTTGTCTTCCTAAACAGAACACAAACCCGAGAAGGACACAAAAAAGCACCTAAAAACGATGTAGGAGCTCTCCCGCCGGCAAGAGTCGAGATCCATTGTGTCTCCATGGCCTGACACCACGGAAGACAAAGTGATCTACGGCGGCGCCAACGGGAGGCGTCGGTTCCTGGTTGCCCTTGCGCGAGCGCACGAGGCAAAGGCCTGGAGACGTACGTAAAAAGAACTTCCCCGAGTGTGTCTTGTTCATTGGAATGGAGGGAGTAAGGATTAGTTTGCATACTAATATGATTGCACATAGGTTCTTTCCCGGGCCTCAAAACGGACCGTGTATTGCCATAATGAATAATGATGGTTGTTTAATTTCTCAACTCAAGCGCAATGGTTAACTGCTATCCATATTTCTGTGGGTAATTACTCTAGCAGGGAACATGGATGTCCCGTTTATATATCCACAGGTAAACTGTTGGATCAAATACCTTACCCAGTAGGTAAGACAAAGAAGGGGATGGGATAGCATTACCCATACCCGTTACCCGTTTTATCCATGAAGATCTTATATTGGAGCCCTAAATCAATAGACCCCATGCAATTCCCACACCATACCCAACTAAACAAAATCATACCACTGAAAACTTCTTTCGAATACGGATTCAACGGTATAATTTTTGTCCCATATAACCCATTGGTCTAATTTATGGTCAAAGTTTAATTTTGAAATGCGTGTGCGCTTTATTTATTGAAATAGGGAGAGTATAATCTTGATATCTAGGATAAAACATTACACCATCTTTATGGATTCAATCTTAAGATCCCTTTTTTCGGGTAAATTTTGAGATCCCTTATAGGTGGCATGACCAGATATTTTTGGCGTGGGCATGCGTAAAGGAGCAATTCATTTCAGAAAGAGAAAATCTCTTAACTATTTAAATCAGACAATTTTGTTCCCTTTGAAACGGGTTGATGGATGAAATGGTGGTGTTTTTGTACGTTTGGCGGCATATTAAAAAGAAGACGAGAGAAATATACATAAAACTGATAACACATGAAAAACAAAATAAAGGTTTACATAAAGATACTATTCTACATGAGTTTGGGAAAAAATGGAAATGTTTCAAAATTTCATGAAATTCAATAACAAAAACAAATGTATTATAGGAAACAATAAATCTAGGGAATTATCACGAATAATTCATACTTTTTCATAAATGTTCCTAAACTTCATTTCCCTTATTTTTTTACTTTTTTTCCAACAGTATGCATTTGCATTTTGACTTTCATGTGTCTTTTTCTCATTCATCTTCATTGTTTTATTTCTTCTTTTGCATTTATAGCTGAAAAAGTCTGTGCTACCACATGTGCAAAACCACTGATACATTATATGCGAAACCACTTTGAGTCGGGGGTGAGATCAAAATTGTCAACTTTAGAAAGTAGATGAGTTGTTGGGGGCAAAAGTACACTTTTCTCTGAAAAAGTAGAAGCACAAATGTTCTAATTATCCACTCTGGAAAAATCATGGAAGCACTAGCTAACTACTAAATTCAAGAGACTAATGAAAGTACTTCAGCTATGGGCAATGAATCTATCCAATCCGAACTACTGAGGAGCATGTCCAAGAGCATTCGGAGCATCAACAAAAGGTTGCCATTCTTTGGAGATATTAGGCACTATTGTTCCAACTGAAAACCTGCTTCATCTCCACAATTTGACCAGCAAACTTTGCAAGCACCTATAACATTTGTTCATAATCATTCCCACAAAGTTTCAGAATTTTTTGAAATGTTTTGATATATTTTCTTGCGGGGGTGTAGTGTGGTGGGGTGTAGAAAAACCACTCTCAAAAACAAAACTTTGTGACCAGTAATGTCGTGGGTTTATCACGACAGATGTCCTAGTGAAAGGACTTAGGTGTGGAGCCATCGCAACGTAGGTTAGCTTGGAGGGGTTGAACGGGACAAAGGACACAAAGGGTTTACCCAGGTTCGGCCCCTCACAACGAGTTAAAAGCCTACGTCATGCTTCTAGTTGTATTGCTTGAGTTTCGATTACAAGGGAGCGAATACGCTTGACCTAGTTCTCGACTTGTTGTTTTCTTGCCCTAAGCCGCCGCCGGGTCTCGACTTTATATACACAGGTCGAAGCCCGGCGGCTTACAAGAGTCCGAGCCAGATCACACAACGTGACCAACCCGGTTTCTAAATTACCTTATCTTAACAGACAAGTCACCATATGGCGGTTCACACGTCCGGGTCTTGGGCTTTCACCAGGCCCACTCCTATGAGCCGCCATCTTCACACTTCATCTTCTTAGGCCTACTTGGGCCTTCTTCATGTTAAGCCGCCAACGGTGTAACCCGGCCCCTCCTGGGCGGGTCACACCTCGGAGCTATATCCTCAACATTAGGCCCCAGATTGATTTGAACTTGTTCATGTCATCTTCAATCTTCATTCAGCAACTCCTTTGATTTTTCTTAACTCTTAACCTGACAAGATTTATATAACCCGCCATAAGAGAGAGATGATGTCACATTATAAATCCCAGAAAAAACCTCATGACATCACAACGGATCTTTGCATTAATCCTTCATTCCGAGAATCAAGGCACTTTCGTTGTTAAGATAATGATCATGCCCCCTCGATCTCCGTGCCTGCCATTTACTGTTCATCTTTCCCCTTATAAATAGGCGCAGGGGGGGTTTCTTTTTCACTTTTACTTCGTCCCCTTCTCTTCTTCTTCCTCGCGCAACCGAAGCCTCCGAAGCTCCGCCGCCGCGGTCGACCTCCACTGCAACTCCGACCTGGCCGCTGCATCAACCTGATTTTGTCCAGAAAATGCGGCACCCCTCCACTGTTCATCAGCATCGCCAGGTATTCGTCTTCCCCTGCTTTCAATCTGCATTAGGGTTTTATCCATTCATCGGTGTTCGTCAGCGTTCCTCGCGCTTGCCTATAGTTCTTCCAATACACTGCTTGTTTGGATCTCAATAAAACATAAAAATCGTGCGGGAGCAACTTTTAGTAACTGCCTTTCATTGTAGATCCATTCCTTTATTCCAAGATACATCTTTCAACACAGTAGTTCGTCCTCCATGTTTTAGGTTTAAGAATAACTTTTCTTTTCTGAACTACCATAGATCCATGAATATAACTGCGATCTGGGAAATCTGTTTATGCAACACTTAGCAGAATTTCTAGCACTTTCATCCTCATAAATTGCTGGTCCACCGTACCACACACAACAGCTTATCTAAAAACTCTTGTGACCCGCCAGCCTCTGGCCGGTTTAAAAACTTGCACACAGCTCCATACTGTAATATTGATCTACCGTATTTACTTTCTGCTCACAGCTTTGTCATTTCCGGCTCACCATGACTAAGACACCCACCACTTGCGATTGGATCCCTTCAAAAGTTAATGAAGAGACCCTCAATGAATATGTGACCATGGGTGTTTTGGCCGCCAAGGAAATCATTCATTGGCGAGTTCCTGGTTCTGAATGCCCCCCGGAGCCTCAAGAAGGCGAGGTTGTAGTTTTTACAGATCATCTGCTCCGCGGCTTTTCACCGCCCGGCTCAAAATTCTTTTGTGACGTGTTGCACTTTTATAACCTCCATCCTCAAGATATTGGTCCCAATTCTGTCTCCAATATATGCAACTTTCAAGTATTCTGTGAAGTATACCTTGGTGAAGAACCTTCTATAGATCTGTTCAGAGATCATTTTTATATCAACCGCCAAACTGAGATGCCCGGCGGGCTTAGTCTTGAACTTGGAGGTGTTTCAATTCAAAGGCAGAGAGATGTGACCTTCCCAGCAACCACCCTGCCGAGTCATCCAAAAGTTGGGGTCTTCCACGTCGGGGTCTATCCTCCCCCGGAGCCGCTTGCTCCACCGCCGCCACCTGTGGCGTCGTCCTCCTCCATGGCGGCCGCCCCCAAGTCGGGGTCTTCCACGTCGCTCCTCGTTCGGTCCGGCATATACTGCTGACCTGGATCCAGAGCGCTGGCGGCCGACTGGGCCGGGAGGACCTGCACCATGGCCGACTGGTCAGGCGGCAAAACAAGAACTCGGACCAGCAAAGAGAAAAGAATTACAAGACTCACCACAGGCGGCGGATGTGCGCGGTCGTACGGCCGCATGCCGAACCGCCAGTCCGCCTCCGACAGCTTGCAGTTGGAGATATAGTTGACCAGCCGGACCACCTCCACGTCCGGCAGGTCCCGTGTGCACATCCGGCACAGGTCCTGGTGCCCGCTCATGCAGCTGATGATGTGAGGCCGAGCTTGGAGGGGGAGCACTCGGCGCGTCACGAAGGCAGCCAGCAAGTCCGAGCCCTTCAGGCCCTCCGACTCCGTCATCGCCTGAAGTCGGGCAAGGGCGGCGGAGGAGGCGGCCGACAGGGAACTCGGCTTGTACTGCCAGTTGGCGCGTGGCTCGGCTGGCGGGCCAGCTGCGTAGGCCGGCAAGTTGACGTAGTCGCTTGTCGGGTGGATGTTCTTGACGTAGAAATAGGATTTCTGCCACAGCTTGGCCGACTTCAGCAGGGAGATGGGCGGGAAACGGTTCCCGATGCCCGGGCGCCGCACCGCCACGCAGGCTCCGCATTGAGCCGCCTGGCCCTTGGCGGCGGTGCCAAGTTTGAGGTAGAAGCACTCCCCCAGAGTTCGAGGGTGGGGAGAGTGCCGAGGTACCCTTCGCACATGGTGACGAAGGCGGCAAGCAGCACCACCGTGTTTGGCATGAGGTGGTGCGGCTGGACTCGGTAGAAGTCGAGGAAGGAGCGGAGGAAGCCGCTCGCCGGAAGGCCGAAGCCGCGAAGGAAATGGGACCGAAAGACGACGCGTTCATCGTCCTCCGGCGCCGGAGAGATTTCTGCTTCGGGGGGAACGCGCACCTGCACGTTCGCCTCCCGGGGCAGCCGCCGTGTTTGACGGAGGAAGGAGAGGTGATCGTCATGGACGTTGGAGACGTCCCAGTCGCCGGCTCGTGAGCGCGCCATAGACGAAGGAGCTCGTCGCAGGCGCGGCGTGGTGACGAGCGGGCGAGGCTGCGGCGGAGCAAGGAAGCCGCAGCGAGAGGACGCTCGACGATGGCGGGCTGTGGCAGCACTTCGACGGGAGGAAAGGGTGCGGCGGCAGTGGAGAAGATGAAGAACGGCGAAGGGAGAGGAGGGCGCGCGTGCATCTTCCGCCCCTTCCTCCCCCTACTTATAGCCCCAGGCGGCGAAGCTGAGGGGGCGGGGGCGTGGGGGATCGTGGGATTAACTACGCCCACTCCCCCACGTTCCCACGATTGCGGCGCCAGTAAAGGCGCGTATTAACTACCGCAGAAGCCCAACCGTCCACCTCGGCCGCAGCGGATCCGCGCGCGTGCCGAGGCACTGTAGTGGCGGGCCCTGGCCTGCGGCGCCGTCCTGTCACGCGCGTGGGCTGGCAGGCTGGCTTGACCTGATGACGCCACATGGCCGACATGCGCGGGCGGCAAGCCTGACGTCTGGCTAGCATGCCACCTGGTCCCCACCATGACGTTTCGAAATCGCCAGGCGGCCTGCCTGGTCATGGCCGACACCTACCAGTCAGCACCTCGGAAGACGGACGAAGCAGAATACCAGGCGACCCGGAATATGAAGCTGCTGAGGCTTCTCGCCCCTTCAGCCGCAGCGCCTCATCAGCTTCGGGGACTACTGTCGGAGTAAATGACCACGGGTAGCCCCATCAACTCCCTTTGGTATTTCAAGACATCGGGGCAGGCTGCGCCCCTCAAACATCAAGGACAAAGGGCCGCCTTCTTGAGGCCGGCTGGTCCAAGCAGCCGGTTGCTAGGAGGCGGCGGAGTCCACAAGACGGCCATGAAGTGGGCCGACTCCTAGCAGGCGGCCTCCTGGGAAGCCGAGTCCTAGCAGGCGACCCCTCGCGCCCTCAAAGTCAGCGCCAACATAAACATGATGAGACAGGGCATGGCTACAGTACAGGCCTGCCACCCCCGAATCCAGGGCAGAACATGGCCACAGTACAGCGTACCAAGCAGGCATCCTGCGCCCAACACAGGACTGTTGCCATGCCGCTCATGACATCACCCATGGCAGAGGAAGCCATGCTCCCGCGACGGGCGGCCAGTACGGCCCGCAGGCGGCAGGCCCTACCTGTCCGTGACAAGCCAGAAGCGGCAAGCCCCGACCAGTCGGCTCAGTGGGAGGTCGGCTCCTAGCAGGCGGCCCTCCTCCTCCCTTGAAGTCTGTGCGCCATTAACCAGATACGACGGGGTATGGCTACAGTGAGCCCCCGCCAGGTGATGGGACTGTATCCACGCTCCCCCTGACAAGGCCTTTGTCATCAGGGGCAATGCTACAGCATAAAGCAGTCAACGCGGCCCATAGACGACGGGACCCACCTGTCGGCTGAGATCGCGGCAGTCGGCGGGCCCCGACGGTCAGCGGAGAAGCCGGCGACCAGTGACGCTGATTGCTGGGCCCCGCATCTGGCCAGATTACCGTTGTACCCCTGGGGGGTAGGCTTATATAAACCCCCCAGGTCACCCCATGCAAGGGGTTGGCACTTTGGCAGATGCCTCGTCGAGCACCCACAGCACCACACACACACACGCAGAGAGAGTGGAGTAGAGCTAGCCTTGCCCTTCTTCCTCCTCTAGCCAAACAGCTCAAGGAGCAAGCTTGTAGCTACCTGTTGAGGTAGTGATCATGCGGAGACCCCGCAGAGCAGGACTAAGGGTGTTATCTCCTAGGAGAGCCCCGAACCTGGGTAAGATTTGCAAGCATACGCGGTCTCGCTCACTCCCGCTTCTAGAGCCCGACGACGTACTTTTGTCCCCATCCACGATAAGCCACCCCCTGGCATATGTCGCATGATATCCCCGACAACAATTTTCGAGGGTAGAGTATTCAACCCAAATTTATTGATTCGACACAAGGGGAGCCAAAGAATATTTTCAAGTATTGGCAGCTGAGTTGTCAATTCAACCACACCTGAAAGACTTAATATCTGCAGCAAAGTATTTAGTAGCAAAGTAGTATGGAAGTAACGGTAACGGTGGCAAAAGTAACAGTAGTAGTTTTGTAGTAATCGTAACAGTGGCAATGAAAAAGTAACGAAGCAAAGATCAATATGTGAAAAGCTCGTAGGCAATGGATCGATGATGGATAATTATGTCGGATGGCATTCATCATGCAACAGTTATAACCTAGGGTGACACAGAACTAGCTCCAATTCATCAATATAATGTAGGCATGTATTCCGAATATAGTCATACGTGCTTATGGAAAAGAACTTGCATGACATCTTTTGTCCTACCCTCCCGTGGCAAAGGGGTCCTAATGGAAACTAAGGGATATTAAGGCCTCCTTTTAATAGAGAACCGGACCAAAGCATTAGCACTTAGTGAATACATGAACTCCTCAAACTACGGCCATCACCGGAAAGAATCCCAATTATTGTCACCTTGGGGTATGCGGATCATAACACGTAATAGGTGTCTATAACTTGCAAGATAGGATCAAGAACACATATATATTCATGAAAATATAATAGGTTCAGATCTGAAATCATGGCACTCGGGCCCTAGTGACAAGCATTAGCATAGCAAAGTCATAGCAACATCAATCTTAGAACATAGTGGATACTAGGGATCAAACCCTAACAAAACTAACTCGATTACATGATAAATCTCATCCAACCCATCACCGTCCAGCAAGCCTACGATGGAATTGCTCATGCACGGCGGTGAGCATCATGAAATTGATGATGGAGGATGGTTGATGATGGCGATGATTTCCCCTCTCCGGAGCCCCGAACGGACTCCAGATCTGCCCTCCCGAGGAAGAACAGGAGGTGGCGGCGGCTCCATATCGTAAAACGCGATGAATCCTTCTCTCTGACTTTTTTCTCCCCGAACGTGAATATATGGAGTTGTAGTTGAGGTCGGTGGAGCTTCGTTGGACCCACAAGCCAGGGGGCGCGCCCAGGGGGGTAGGGCGTGCCCCCACCCTTATGGACAGGCGGTGGGTCCCCCTCGGTTGATTCTTTCACCAATATTTTTTATTTATTACAAAAATATTCTCCGTGAAGTTTCAGGTCATTCCGAGAACTTTTATTTATGCAAAAAATAACAACATGGCAATTCTGCTGAAAACAGCGTCAGTCCGGGTTAGTTCCATTCAAATCATGCAAATTAGAGTCCAAAACAAGGGCAAAAGAGTTTGGAAAAGTAGATACGATGGAGACGTATCATATATGTTGATGTATGAGATGATCATGTTTTGTAATATCGACAACCGGCAGGAGCCGTAGGGTTGTCTCTTTATTGTATGAAATGCAAGCGCTATATAATTGCTTTACTTTATTGCTATGCGTTAGCAATAGAGTTGTAGAAGTAATAGTTGGCGAGACGACCCCGACGCAATGATGGAGATCAAGGCGTCGAGCCGGTGACGATGGAGATCCTGACGATGCTTTGGAAATGGAGATCAAAAGCACAAGATGATGATGACCATATCATGTCACATATTTTGATTGCATGTGATGTTTTATCCTTTATGCATCTTATTTTGCTTAGAACGGCGGTAGCATTATAAGATGATCCCTTCACTAAATTTCAACATAAAAGTGTTCTCCCCGAGTATGCACCTGTGACGCCCCAGCTTAATCATGCACTAATCATACACGCAAATGCACACGATCAAGCCTAAGGACTCACTTGAAGGAATCACAACACAACTCTAAAACATAAATAAAGTCATACAAGCTTTATATTACAAGCCAGGGCCTCGAGGGCTCGAATACATAAGCTCGCATACAAGCGTCAGCGGAACCATTAGATATCTGAGTACAGATATAAAAGAAAACACAGATAGGCCTTTAAAAGGCGGGGCAAAAGAAAACACTACGATCGAAAGGCGCAGGCCTCCTGCCTGGGACCCTCCGATCCTACTCCTGGTTGTCGGCAAACTCGTAGTAGTAACCACCCTCGGGGTGGTAGTAGTAGTCGTCGGCGGGGGCAGCTGGCTCCGGGGCTCCGTCATCTAGTCGCATCAAAAGGATATGGGGAAAAAGAGGAAGCAAAGCAACTGTGAGTACTCATCCGAAGTACTCAGTAAGCAAGGATCTACACTACATATGCAACATTATCAAAGAAGGGCCGTATATGTGGACTGGGCTGCAGAAATGCCAGAATAGAGAGAAGGCCTAGTCCTATTGAAGACTAGCATCTTCAGCGGTCTTGCAGCATTAGAAGAGTGTAGATTAGTACAGCATAAAGTAGTAGTAGTAATCAGTATCAACCTCGGCCAGAAAGAATAAAGTAGTAGCAGTAATCATTATCAACCTCGGCCAGAAAGAGATCCCTGCGAGAAAGAGATCCCAGAGCCCTAGTATCCATTTCTATCCACAAGTATCCAGTTCTAGTTGTATCGATCGAGATACAACTCCGAGCATCCATTACCGAGGATCCCAGAGCCCTAGTATCCATTTCTATCCACAAGTATCCAGTTCTAGTTGTATCGATCGGGGTACAACTCCGAGCATCCGTTACCGAGGATCCGCTATGCATAGATTAGTTCTTCCCTGCAGGGGTGCACCAACTTACCCACCACGCTCGATTAACTCCGGCCGGACACACTTTTCTGGGTCATGCCCGGCCTCGGCCAAACGATACGCCGCAACCCGACCTAGGCTCTAAAGAGAGGTTAGCACGCCGGACTAACCTATGCGCATAGGGGTCTTGGGCCTTCGCCCTGCGCGCTCCTGCATGTTGCGAGGATGCCCGGAAGCAGACCTAGCCCCCTTAATACAAGCGCGGGCTTAACCAGTCCAATCCGGAGCGGGCCGCTCCTCGCTGACGTCTATAGAGCTTCGGCTGATGCATGTGACGCAGAGTGCCCATAACTGTTCCCACGTGATGGTTAGTGCTATCGGGCCAGAGGCCCACTCGGATCAAATATCCAAATCGTTAGTGTATTGGGGGTTTGCGATAACGAGCAGAGACTCACGATCGATGTGACCCCGTCGCCCCGTCTCGAGGACTAGCGACAAGGGCTAGGAATGCCCGGCCACGCCTCGTATTTATCTCTCGGGCACCCTCTAGGTCAACCCGTCTCCACAACACTCGCGGGTACCCCTCAGGGTCGACCCGCCTTTCCAAGTAACAGCAGTAAAGTCCAAGTATCCGTGTGTCCATAACATCAGGGGAATCCAAGGTATCACCCTCATTGGATTCCTACTCGATGTATCTGTCAAGGTGAACTCGAAGGAATTACCCTCGATGGGTTCACACTTGAGGTGTCGCACGACAGCGTCGTTATCGGAAGTGGTGAAGGAGGAATCACCCTCGATGACCACGACCGAATAGCTACTCTACAGAGTTAACATCAGAAGTGCTAAACGAGGTATCACCCTCGGCACTCGATGGTAACGCTGCAGTGTTGTACAACTAAGGGGGTGATGTGCGGTGCTGGGGCCTGGTCGTCAAGTCTTCCGAAGATCCAGCGGGGCAACTGGGACAAGTGGGGTCACTGGGGTCGCTATCCAGCCTATACTAAGCAGTTAAGGATAAGCAGGTAAGGTATCAATAGTAGGTTACAATAAACAGGCTATGCATAAGAATAGGTAAACCAGTAGCAGCAGCAATTCTAATGCAAGCACAAGAAAGAAGAGAATAGGCAATATAGGCATGCTCAAGGGGGGGGGGTGCTTGCCTGGTTGCTCGGCGGCAAAGGCAAGGTCGTCAACGGTGTCGTCGGGCTCCTGAACTGCATCGGTCTCGGGAACTGTGTCGGTGTCGAGGTCTACCGAGAGAGAAGAGGGGGAGGAAACAGATAAATACACAGCAAACATATGCAACACAGAGCATGCTATGCTAACATGTAGTGCAGGGTTGCCTAAAGACATGTCTAAATCATATTAGTTATTTTAGGATTAAAGTTAGATTTATTAACCGGTATGTATGCACTATTCATCTACCAGAAACGGTCGAAAAGTTGCGGGTTCACCTCCGTAGAGGGTCCCGACACAGAAACGGATAGCACGGTTGGATTCGTCTTGTCGTTCTGAGCAACTTTCATGTACAAAGTTTTTCGATCTGAGCTACGGTTTATTTTCTACGATTTTTCAAAGATTTAAACAATTTCTGGAATTATTTTATTTACTAAAATCAACATTATCCAGAACAGTGTTTGGTGACATCAGCATGACATATGTGTGACGTCAGCAAGTCAAACCCAGCTGACCAGGTCAAACCTGGCCAGTGGGCCCCACTGGTCAGTGTCACATTAGTTAATTAGGGATTAACTAACTAGTTACAGATTAATTAGGGGGGGTGGGCCCCATTAGTCAGTGACTGATTAGCTAATTAGTTAATTAACCTTTTATTTATTTATAAAATCAGTTAAATTAGCGCGGGGTCCACATGTCAGTGACTGGGCCAGCCCAGTCAGCATAGTTGACTTGGTCAACTGGTCAACAGGGGGCCCCGGGCCCATCAGTCAGTGGCCCGGGCGGTGGGGGCCATGACACCACGTCGGACCGGCCACCGGAGAGCGCTCCGGCGAGCCCAAGCGTGGCGGCGAACTCCGGCGAGCTCGGAAATCTCCTGTGGTGCACGGTTTGGCGCGTGGCTTGGTGTTCTGGAACGGCCTCTCCAAGGCGCGTCCGATGGTGGGGTTGGCTGGCCGTGGGGTGGCCGGAATGGTCGCCGGCGACGACGTCGGGCGGCGACGGCTCGGGTGCGCTACGGGAACCGCGCTACGGCGTGTTAACGGACAAGGCGAAGCGCTGGGGAGGCTCTACGCGATGCGACGAGCAAGTTGGGCAGCAGCGCGCGACCATTTGGTAGCCGGAACAACGCCGGCGATGTGCTCCACGGTGGCGCATTCGGGCAAGAAGGGGGCGGCGCCTACAGCTAGCGAACGGTGATGAGAGAGAGAGGGGAGGAAGCGGAGGCTCACAATGAGCCTGCAGATGTGCAACGGTGGGCTCGGGGAAGGGCGACGGCGGCGAATCGACGGCGGCGATGCAGGTGGCCGAAGGTGGAAGATGACGATGTTCCTGGTGATGGAGGGGTCCTCGCCTTCGGCTCGTTGGCGCAGGCGACGTAGCGGAGCTCGGCGGTGATGCTGGACTCTGCAGAGCGGCGAGGCGGAGGTGGTGGCTACGCGGGCGGCGGAGCAACGACGAAGGCCGCGTCGGCCATGGTGGAGAGCGAGCGAGGGAGGGGGAAAGTGCGGTGAGGGAGACGCCAGGAGGGTCACGGGAGATGCTCTTATCCTCCACGCGGGCGCGGGAGCGCGCTGTCGAGCAGGGAGAGAGGGGGAGCCAGCTCGGGCGAGGCGCGCGCGCCAGGGGCTCGACAGCGAGTGGGGGTGGGCAGTGCGGGAGGTGGGAGGAGGTGCGGGGTGGGCTGGGCCAGCGCTGTAGCACTTAGGCCCAGCCGCAGTGGGCCTTTTTCTTTTCCTTCTTTTCTTTTCTGTTTTTCTTCCTGTTCTCACTTTTGCAAAATGTGTGGCCTCAAATATTGTTTTGTAAAATAGGTCATTTGGTCCAATAAATACAATGCATTATTTAACACTACAAGAAATTGGTTTGGAGGCAAATGGATTTCATATATATTTTGTATCAAATAAAATGGATTAAACCTTGTTGTTTTGGTACTGTTTTAGACTGTTAGAGTCATTTAAATATTTCAATTAATGTTGCTGACAATTTTATAAATGCCCCTGGATTATTTGCAATATGATGAACATTTTATTTCCTGGATTTGAAAAACTTTTTTTTTCACTTTGAGTTTGAATTTCCATTTGAATTGGAATTTTGAAATGAGATATGATTCAAATGATGTTTAAGCACTGCTGATCATGATGACATGGCAATCAATGAGCTTAACAACAGGGTGAAGATCTAGGGATGTTACAAATCTCCTCTACTACAAGAAATCTCGTCCCGAGATTTAAGAGGGGAAGTAAAGGGTAACTTCGGGAGAACTGACCCTTATAGGTTCGATTATCTGGTGAACAACTCAGGGATTGTGGCAGAAGTATCTCTCGAGTTGAAACTTAAGAAAAACATCGAGAGTAAAATAGAAGGGTACAATAAGAAGTTTCAAGCGAATGGACAATCGGTCGATACCTGAACAGAGTGTGAAAAGGGGTTCAGAGCATCGGGAATAGATCATCTCTAGGAGGGTGGCCATGCCTCGTATTTATCTCTCGGGCACCCTCCAGGTCAACCCGTCTGCACAACACTCGCGGGTACCCCTCAGGGTCGACCCGCCTTTCCAAGTAACAGTAGTAAAGTCCAAGTATCCGTGTGTCCATAACATCAGGGGAATCCGAGGTATCACCCTCATTGGATTCCTACTCGATGTATCCATCAAGGTGAACTCAGAGGAATCACCCTTGATGGGTTCACACTTGAGGTGTCGCACGACAGCGTCGTTATCGGAAGTGGTGAAGGAGGAATCACCCTCGATGACCACGACCGAATAGCTACTCTACAGAGTAAACATCAGAAGTGCTAAACGAGGTATCACCCTGTGCACTCGATGGTAACGCTGCAGTGTCGTACAACTAAGGGGGTGATGTGTGGTGCTGGGGCCTGGTCGTCGAGTCTTCCGAAGATCCAGCGGGGCAACTGGGACAAGTGGGGTCACTGGGGTCTCTATCCAGCCTATACTAAGCAGTTTAGGATAAGCAGGTAAGGTATCAATAGTAGGTTACAATAAACAGGCTATGCATCAGAATAGGTAAAGCAGTAGCAGCAGCAATTCTAATGCAAGCAAAAGAAAGAAGAGAATAGGCGATATAGGCATATTCAAGGGGGGGTGCTTGCCTGGTTGCTCGGCGTCAAAGGCAAGGTCGTCAACGGTGTGGTCGGCCTCCTGAACTGCGTCGATCTCGGGAACTGCATCGGTGTCGAGGTCTACCGAGAGAGAAAAGGGGGAGGAAACAGATAAATACACATCAAACATATGCAACACAGAGCATTCTATGCTGACGTGCAGTGCAGGGTTGCCTAAAGACATGTCTAAATCATATTAGTTATTTTAGGATTAAAGTTGGATTTATTAACCGGTATGTATGCACTATTCATCTACCGGAAACGGTCGAAAAGTTGCGGGTTCACCTCCGTAGAGGGTCCCGACACGAAAACAGATAGCATGGTTGGATTCGTCTCGTCGTTCTGAGCAACTTTCATGTACATAGTTTTTCGATCTGAGCTACGGTTTATTTTCTACGATTTTTCAAAGATTTAAACAATTTTTGGAATTATTTTATTTACTAAAATCAACATTATCCAGAACAGTGTTTGGTGACGTCAGCATGACGTATGTGTGACGTCAGCAGGTCAAACCCAGCTGACCAGGTCAAACCTGGCCAGTGGGCCCCACTGGTCAGTGTCACATTAGTTAATTAGGGATTAACTAACTAGTTACACATTAATTAGGGGGGTGGGCCCCATTAGTTAGTGACTGATTAGCTAATTAGTTAAGTAACAGATTAATTAACCTTTTATTTATTTATAAAATCAGTTAAATTAGCGCGGGGCCCACATGTCAGTGACTGGGCCAGCCCAGTCAGCCCAGTTGACTTGGTCAACTGGTCAAAAGGGGGCCCCAGGCCCATCAGTCAGTGGCCCGGGCGGTGGGGGCCATGACGCCACGTCAGACCGGCCGCCGAAGAGCGCTCCGGCGAGCCCGAGCGCGGCGGCAAACTCCGGCGAGCTCGAAAATCTCCTTTGGCGCACGGTTTGGCGCGTGGCTTGGTGTTCTGGAACGGCCTCTCCAAGGCGCGTCCAATGGTGGGGTTGGCTGGCCACGGGGTGACCGGAATGGTCGCCGGCGACGATGTCGGGCGGCGACGGCTCGGGTGCGCTACGGGAACCGCGCTACGGCGTGTTAACGGACGAGGCGAAGCGCTGGGGAGGCTCTACGCGATGCAGCGAGCAAGTTGGGCAGCAGTGTGCGACCATTTGGTCGCCGGAACGACGTCGGTGACGTGCTCCGCGGTGGCACGTTTGGGCAAGAAGGGGGCGGCTCCTATAGCTAGCGAACGGTGATGAGAGAGAGAGGGAAGGAAGCGGAGGCTCACAATGAGCCTGTAGATGTGCAACGGTGGGCTCGGGGAAGGGCGACGGCGGCGAATCGACGGCGGCGATGCAGGTGGCCGAAGGTGGAAGACAACGGCGTTCCTGGCAATGGAGGGGTCCTCGGCTTCGGCTCGTTGGCGCAGGCAACGTAGCGGAGCTCGGCGGTGATGCTGGACTCGGCGGAGTGGCGAGGTGGAGGCGGTGGCTACGCGGGCGGCGGAGCAACGACGAAGGCTGCGTCGGCCATGGCGGAGAGCGAGCGAGGGAGGGGGAAAGTGAGGCGAGGGAGACGCCAGGGGGGTTGCGGGAGATGCTCTTATCCTCCACGTGGGCGCGGGAGCGCGCTGTCGAGCAGGGAGAGAGGGGGGGCAGCTCGGGCGAGGCGCGCGCGCCAGGGGCTCGACAGCGAGCGGGGGTGAGCAGTGCGGGAGGTGGGAGGAGGTGCGGGGTGGGCTGGGCCGGCGCTGTAGCACTTAGGCCCAGCCGCAGTGGGGCTTTTTCTTTTCCTTCTTTTCTTTCTTTTCTCACTTTTGCAAAATGTGTGGCCTCAATTTTTTTTTTGTAAAATAGGTCATTTGGTCCAATAAATACAATGCATTATTTAACACTGCAAGAAATTGGTTTGGAGGCAAATGGATTTCATATAAATTTTGTATCAAATAAAATGGATTAAACTTGCTGTTCTGGTACTGTTTTAGACTGTTAGAGTCATTTAAATATTTTAGTTAATGTTGCTGATAATTTTATAAATTCCCTTGGATTATTTTCAATATGATGAACATTTTATTTCCTGGATTTGAAAAATTTTATTTTCACTTTAAGTTTGAATTTCCAATTTAATTGGAATTTTGAAATGAGATATGATCCAAATGATGTTTAAGCACTGTTGATCATGATGACATGGCAATCAATGAGCTTAACAACAGGGTGAAGATCTGGGGATGTTACAGCACCGTTGCCAAAGTTCATCGTTTCGAAGCACCTCGCGATGATCGGGTGTGATAGACTCTACGTTCACATAGAACGGGTGTAAGACAGTTTTGCACATGCAGAATACTTGGGTTGAACTTGACGAGCCTAGCATGTACAGACATGGTCTCGGAATACTGGAGACCGAAAGGTCGAACGTGAGTCATATAGTAGATATGATCAACATAGAGATGTTCACCATTGATGACTACCCCATCTCACGCGATGATCGGACATGGGTTAGTTGATTTGGATCATGTATCACTTAGATAACTTGAGGGATGTTTATTTAAGTGGGAGTTCATTAGTAATTTGATTACTTGAACTTAATTTATCATGAACTTAGTCTTATAGTTTTGCATATCTATGTTGTAGCTACCATTCCCCTGAATTTTAATGCGTTCCTAGAGAAAGCTAAGTTGAAAGATGATGGTAGCAACTACACGGACTGGGTCCATAACTTGAGGATTATCCTCATTGCTGCTCAGAAGAATTATGTCCTTGATGCACCGCTAGGTGACAGACCTACTGCAGGAGCTGAAGCAGATGTTATGAACGTCTGGCAAGCTCGATCTGATGACTACTCGATAGTTCAGTGTGCCATGCTTTACGGCTTAGAACCGGAACTTCAAAGATGTTTTGAACGTCATGGAGCATATGAGATGTTCCAAGAGTTGAAGTTAATATTTCAAGCAAATGCCCGGGTTGAGAGATATGAAGTCTCCAACAAGTTCTATAGCTGCAAGATGGAGGAGAACATTTTTGTCAGTGAACACATACTCAAAATGTCTGGGTATCATAACCACTTGACTCAGCTGGGAGTTGATCTTCCAATTGATAGTGTTATTAACAGAGTTCTTCAATCACTGCCACCAAGCTATAAAGGCTTCGTGATGAACTATAATATGCAAGGGATGAATAAAACGATTCCTGAGCTCTTCGCAACACTTAAAGCCGAGGAGGTAGAAATCAAGAAGGAGCATCAAGTGTTGATGGTTAACAAGACCACTAGTTTCAAGAAAAAGGGCAAGGGAAAGAAAGGGAACTTCAAGAAGAATGGCAAGCAAGTTGCCACTCTCGGGAAGAAACCCAAAGCTGGACCCAAGCCTGAAACTGAGTGCTTCTTGATGTCGCTTGAACTACGTCGGTATTTCCCCAAAGAGGAAGGGATGATGCAGTACAACTACGATAGGTATTTCCCTCAGTTATGAAACCAAGGTATCAATCCAGTAGGAGAACCAAGCAACACTATGTAAATGGTACCTGCACACAAATAACAAATACTTGCAACCCGACGATTAGGAGGGGTTGTCAATCCCTCTATGGGTAACGGTGCCAGAAATTCGCACGTTGACGGGATAAAAATTATGATAGATTGGATAAATAGATCTCGATAAAACGCGAAATAAAATAAATAGCAAAAAACTGCAGCAAGGTATTTTTGGTATAATAGAACTGAAAATAAAAGCGGCAAATAATAGAACGGAAAGCAAATATGAAGAAGAATAGACCCGGGGGCCGTAGATTTCACTAGTGGCTTCTCTCGAGAAAAATAGCATACGGTGGGTAAACAAATTACTGTTGGTCAATTGATAGAACTTCAAATAATTATGACGATATCCAGGCAATGATCATTATATAGGCATCACGTCCAAGATTAGTAGACCGACTCCTGCCTGCATCTACTACTATTACTCCACACATCGACCGCTATCCAGCATGCATCTAGTGTATTGAGTTCATGGAGAAACGGAGTAATGCAATAAGAACGATGACATGATGTAGACAAGATCTATTCATGTAGGAATAGACCCCATCTTGTTATCCTTAATAGCAATGATACATACGTGTCATGTCCCCTTCTGTCACTTGGATTGAGCACCGTAAGATCGAACCCATCACAAAGCACCTCTTCCCATGGCAAGAAAAATCGATCTAGTTAGCCTAACTAAACCAAAGATTCGAAGAAGAAATACGAGGCTATAAGTAATCATGCATATCAGAGATCAAAAGAAGACTCAAATAACTTTCATGGATAAAATAGATCTGATCATAAACTCAAAGTTCATCGAATCCCAACAAACACACCGCAAAAAGAGTTACATCAAATAGATCTCCAAGAGACCATTGTATTGAGAATCAAAAGAGAGAGAGAGAATCCGTCTAGCTACTAACTACGGACCCAAAGGTCTACAATGAACTACTCACGCATCATCGGAGAGGCACCAATGAGGATGATGAACCCCTCCGTGATGGTGTCTAGATTGGATCTAGTGTTTCTGGAACTTGCGGCGGCTGGAATTGTGTTTCGTCGACTCCCTTAGGGGTTTTGGATTTTCGGGGTATTTGTAGAGCAAAGAGGCGGTGCGGGAGGCCACCGAGGTGGGCGCAACCCACCAGGGCGCGCCTAGGCCCCCGGGCATGCTCAGGTGGGTTGTGCTCCCCTCGGGGCACCCCTCTGGTACTTCATCGGCCCAAGTTGTTCCTTCTGGTCCATAAAAAATCTCCAAAAAGTTTCGCTGCGTTTGGACTCCGTTTGGTATTGATTTTCTGCGAAGTAAAAAACAAGGAAAAAACAGGAACTGGCACTGGGCACTAGGTCAATAGGTTAGTCCCAAAAAATGATATAAAGTTGCTATAAAATGATTGTAAAACATCCAAGAATGATAATATAACAGCATGGAACAAGCAAAAATTATAGATACGTTGGAGACGTATCACTTCTACTGCAAATGGAATGGTCACTGGAAGCAGAACTGCCCCAAATACTTGGCGGATAGGAAGGATGGCAAAGTGAACAAAGGTATATTTGATATACATGTTATTGATGTGTACCTTACTAATGCTCGTAGAAGAGCCTGGGTATTTGATACTGGTTCGGTTGCTCATATTTGTAACTCGAAACATGAGCTGCGGAATAAATGAAGATTGGCTAAGGACGAGGTGACGATGCGCGTCGGTAATGGTTCCAAGGTCGATGTGATCGCCGTCGGCACGCTACGTCTACAACTACCTTTGGGATTAGTTTTAGACCTCAATAATTGTTATTTTGTGCCCGCGTTGAGCATGAACATTATATCTGGATCTTGTTTACTGTGAGACGGTTATTCATTTAAATCGGAGAATAATGGTTGTTCTATTTATATGAGTAATATCTTTTATGGTCATGCACCCTTGATGAGTGGTCTACTCTTGTTGAATCTCGATCGTAGTGATACACATATTCATAATATTGATGCCAAAAGATGCAAAGTTGATAATGATAGTGCAACATACTTGTGGCACTGCCGTTTAGGTCATATTGGTGTAAAGCGCATGAAGAAACTCCATACGGATGGACTTTTGGAATCACTTGATTATGAATCATTTGATACTTGCGAACCATGCCTCATGGGCAAGATGACTAAAACTCCGTTCTCCGGAACAATGGAGCGAGCTAATGACTTATTGGAAATAATACATACCGATGTATGCAGTCCGATGAGTGTTGAGACACGCGGTGGGTATCATTATTTTCTGACCTTCACAGATGATTTGAGTAGGTATGGGTATATCTACTTAATGAAACACAAGTCTAAAACATTTGAAAAGTTCAAAGAATTTCAGAGTGAAGTGGAGAATCATCGTAACAAGAAAATAAAGTTTGTACGATCTGATCACGGAGGCAAATATTTGAGTTACGAGTTTGGCCTTCATTTAAAATAATGTGGAATTGTTTCACAACTCACGCCACCTGGAACACCACAGCGTAATGGTGTGTCCGAACGTCGTAACCGTACTTTATTGGATATGGTGCATTCTATGATGTCTCTTACCGATTTACCACTATCGTTTTGGGGTTATGGATTAGAGACAGCCACATTCACATTAAATAGGGCACCATCTAAATCCGTTGAGACGACACCGTATGAACTGTGGTTTGGCAAGAAACCTAAGCTGTCGTTTCTTAAAGTTTGGGGTTGCGACACTTATGTCAAAAGGCCTCAGCCTGATAAGCTCGAACCCAAATCAGAGAAGTGCTTCTTCATATGATACCCTAAGGAAACAATTGGGTACACCTTCTACCACAGATCCGAAGGCAAGATCTTTGTTGCCAAGAATGGAACCTTTCTAGAGAAGGAGTTTCTCTCGAAAGAAGTGAGTGGGAGGAAAGTAGAACTTGATGAGGTAATTATACCTTCTCTCCAATTGGAAAGTAGCACATCAGAGAAATCTGTTCCCGTGATGCCTACACCAACTAGAGAGGAAGCAAATGATAATGATCATGAAACTTCAGATCAAGTTGCTACTGAAC
Source organism: Thinopyrum elongatum (assembly GCA_011799875.1). Taxonomy (NCBI): domain Eukaryota; kingdom Viridiplantae; phylum Streptophyta; class Magnoliopsida; order Poales; family Poaceae; genus Thinopyrum; species Thinopyrum elongatum. The sequence goes on from CM022300.1 coordinate 492,170,115, forward strand.
CTCGTAGGTTGACCAGAGCACGATCCGCACCAGAGTGGTACGGTAATCCTGTCCTGGAAGTCATGTTACTAGACCAAGGCGAACCTACGAACTATGAAGAAGCTATGATGAGCCCAGATTCCGATAAATGGCTTGAGGCCATGAAATCTGAGATAGGATCCATGTATGAGAACAAAGTGTGGACTTTGGTGGACTTGCCCGATGATTGGCAAGCCATTGAGAATAAATGGATCTTCAAGAAGAAGACTGACGCTGATGGTAATATTACTGTCTACAAAGCTCGACTTGTCACGAAAGGTTTTCGACAAGTTCAAGGAGTTGACTACGATGAGACTTTCTCACCCGTAGCGATGCTTAAGTCTGTCCGAATCATGTTAGCAATTGCCGCATTTTATGATTATGAAATCTAGCAAATGGACGTCAAAACTGCATTCCTTAATGGATTTCTTAAAGAAGAGTTGTATATGATGCAACCAGAAGGTTTTGTCGATCCTAAAGGTGCTAACAAAGTGTGCAAGCTCCAGCGATCCATCTATGGACTGGTGCAAGCATCTCGGAGTTGGAATATACGCTTTGATGAGGTGATCAAAGGATATGGTTTTATACAGACTTACGGTGAAGCCTGTATTTACAAGAAAGTGAGTGGGAGCTCTGTAGCATTTCTGATATTATATGTGGATGACATATTGTTGATTGGAAATGATATAGAATTTCTGGATAGCATAAAAGGATACTTGAATAAGAATTTTTCAATGAAATACCTCGGTGAAGCTGCTTATATATTGGGCATCAAGATCTATAGAGATAGATCGAGACGCTTAATAGGACTTTCGCAAAGTACATACCTTGATAAAGTTTTGAAGAAGTTCAAAATGGACCAGTCAAAGAAAGGGTTCTTGCCTGTGTTACAAGGTGTGAAGTTGAGTCAGACTCAAAGCCTGACCACTGCAGAAGATAGAGAGAAAATGAAAGTCATTCCCTATGCCTCAGCCATAGGTTCTATCATGTATGCTATGCTGTGTACCAGACCTGATGTGTGCCTTGCCATAAGTTTGGCAGGGAGGTACCAAAGTAATCCAGGAGTGGATCACTGGACAGCAGTCAAGAACATCCTGAAGTACCTAAAAAGGACAAAGGATATGTTTCTCGTTTATGGAGGTGACGAAGAGCTCGTCGTAAATGGTTACGTCGATGCTAGCTTCAACACTGATCCGGATGACTCTAAGTCACAAACTGGATACATATTTACATTGAATGGTAGAGCTGTCAGTTGGTGCAGTTCCAAGCAAAGCGTCGTGGTGGGATCTACGTGTGAAGCGGAGTACGTAGCTGCTTCGGAAGCAACACATGAAGGAGTCTAGATGAAGGAGTTCATATCTGATCTGGGTGTAATACCCAGTGCATCGGGTCCAATGAAAATCTTTTGTGACAACACTCGAGCAATTGCCTTGGTGAAGGAATCCAGGTTTCACAAGAGAACCAAACACATCAAGAGACGCTTCAACTCCATTCGTGAAAAGGTCAAGGATGGAGACATAGAGATTTGCAAAATACATACGGATCTGAATGTGGCAGACCCATTGACTAAGCCTTTTCCGTGAGCAAAACATGATCAGCACCAAGACTCCATGGGTGTTAGATTCATTACAATGTAATCTAGATTATTGACTCTAGTGCAAGTGGGAGACTGAAGGAAATATGCCCTAGAGGCAATAATAAAGTTGTTATTTTATATTTCTTTATTCATGATAAAGGTTTATTATTCATGCTAGAATTGTATTGATCGGAAACTTAAATACATGTGTGAATACATAAACAAATACCGTGTCCCTAGTAAGCCTCTACTAGACTAGCTCGTTGATCAAAGATGGTTAAGGTTTCCTAACCATAGACATGTGTTGTCATTTGATAATGGGATCACGTCATTAGGAGAATGATGTGATGGACAAGACCCATCTGTTAGCTTAGCATATTGATCGTTCAGTTTATTGCTATTGCTTTCTTGATGACAAATACATATTCCTTCGACTATGAGATTATGCAACTCCCGGATACTGAAGGAATACCTTGTGTGCTATCTAACGTCACAACGTAACTGGGTGATCATAAAGATGCTCTACAGGTATCTCCAAAGGTGTTTATTGAGTTGGCATAGATCGAGATTAGGATTTGTCACTCCGAGTATCGAAGAGGTATCTTTGGGCCCTCTCGGTAATACATATCATAAGAAGCCTTGCAAGCAAAGTGACTAAGGTGTTAGTTGCAAGGTGATGTATTACGAAACGAGTAAAGAGACTTGCCAGTAACGAGATTGAACTAGGAATGAAGATACCGACGATCGAATCTCGGGCAAGTAACATACCGATGGACAAAAGGAATTACGTATGTTGTCATAAGGTTTGACCGATAAAGATCTTCGTAGAATATGTAGGAACCAATATGGGCATCCAGGTTCCACTATTGGTTATTGACCGGAGAGGTGTATCGGTCATGTCTACATAGTTCTCGAACCCGCAGGGTCCGCATGCTTAACGTTCGTTGACGATATAGTGTTATATGAGTTATATGATTTGGTGACCGAATGTTGTTCGGAGTCCCGGATGAGATCACGGACATGATGAGGAGTCTCGAAATGGTCGAGAGGTAAAGATTGATATATAGGACGATGGTATTCGGACACCGGAAGTGTTTCGGAGTGTACAGGGTAGTCATCGGTATACCGGAGGGGGTACCGGACACCCCGGGAGGGTAATGGGCCTATTGGGCCATTAGAGGGGAGCACACCAGCCAACAAGGGGCTGGCGCACCCCCTATGGCAGCCGCCCAAGTGGGGAAAGGAAAGGGGGGGGGGATTCGGTCCCCCCTTCCTTCCCTCTTCCCCTTTCCTTCCCCCCTCCGATAAATATGGTAAGGGGAGCGCCACTTGGGGAGGACCCCAAGTAGGATTCGGCCTACTTGGGGGCGCCTCCTGGCTGCTCCCTCCTCCCCCCACCTATATATATGTGGGAGGGGGGCACCTAGCACAATCAGGACAATTGCTTAGCCGTGTGCGGCGCCCCCCTCCACCGTTTACACCCTCGGTCATATTTTCGTAGTGCTTAGGCGAAGCCCTGCGGAGATAGCTTCACCATCACCGTCACCACGCCGTCATTCTGCTGGAACTCATCCACTACCTCACCGTCTTGCTGGATCAAGAAGGCGGAGGACGTCACTGAGCTGAACGTGTGCTGAACGCGGAGGTGCTGTACATTCGGTACTTGATCGGTTGGAGCGCGAAGAAGTTTGACTACATCAACCGCGTTACTAAACACTTCCGCTTACGGTCTACGAGGGTACATAGACACACTCTCCCCTCTCGTTGCTATGCATCTCCATGGATAGATCTTGCGTGTGCGTAGAATTTTCTTTTGTTTTCAATGCAACGTTCCCCAACACCCCGGTCTCCAAGGGGTGGCCTTGGATCTGATAGGGGGTCAATTCATGCACTCGGTCGTCCGCCGCCGGGCTGCCTCGTGTGCGGACCTTCGCTGGTGCACGCGGATCTGGGGTGCATGCTGCTCCGGCGTGAGGTGTTTATGTTGGTCGCCGACAGGAGATTGGGGTGCCAGATGTGGTGGTGCGCCGGTGCGGCAGCTGGGAGGGCCGGCTGTGCATCGGCGGCCCGTCTCTTGCTTGGTGACGGGCAAGGTTCGGCCTTTCGATTGGGCTCTAGAGCGGCGGCTTTGGGTGGCTGGCATGGTGGTTCCCTTGGTGACGGGACCTTCCTGCGGGTGATGGTGGGCCGTCTTGGTCGTGGGGGTGGCGAGGTGGCGCGGAGGCGTCCTTGTTGTGGGTGTGGTTGTTTCTTCGGCTTGTGACCATACCCCATCTGGTTGTCCTCTTCGTCGTTCTCGGCTACCTCTACTCGCCGGCCGTTGGCTGTGTTGGTGGTGGTTGGTTAGTGGATTTTGGTGGTGGAGGGGTATTCTCCCGAGCGAAAGCTCTGCCCGACAGTGTTGGTGCCGGTGTCGGCGACGCTCTTGAGCGCCGTGTTCCTCCTTGGAGGCACCACCGTGGGTGCCCTTCCCCCCTATGTGCTCGGGGTGAAAACCCTTGGTCCGGCTTGCCGGACCGGGCGGCGGTGACGTGTTCATGTCGTTCCCTTCTTGAAGGCTCCATCTTATGATCAAGGTCCCTATCTACTAGTGGTCGAGGGCGTCGGTGGACAACAGCTTCTTCTCTTCGTGTTGACGACACTCGGACCTCGACGGTGGTGCTCTCTAGGTGTGCGAGTTTTGGCGAGGGGTTGTGTTCGGAGGCCTCCCTGTCCTAGCGACAGTTTCCATTCAAGCTCTGGGGTGAGCGTCCCCATTATCCGACGGTGCGGCGCCCTTCGAACCAGGGCGAGGGGGCAGGGGGCTCCTTTCGGTGATGGAGATGATTGGTGTTGTCTCGCTAGTTGGCCAGGTGATGGCGATGGCATGACCTCCTCGGTGGCTAGTCTCCTTTTCGAGTTGGCTCCGTTCTTTGCTCCGGTTGCTTGATGATGATTGAGGGCTCCTATGATGCCAGGCTGTGCTTCAAGTTTTTACTCGACGTTTGCTTGCTGCCTCCGGTGCTTTGTTGCTGTTGCTGTCCAGCACCTATGTATCTTGTCGCCCTACCTTTTCTTTTTCTCTTTGTCTGTGTTATGGTGTTGAGTTGTTCCGTTGATTGTAAGGGCTTCATTTATTTAAAGCCGGGCGACAGCCTCTTTTCTAAAAAAAGTTGACGACATATATCTGCTTGTACTAAAGATGGTGCCAACTGGATCTCTTGAATATTTAAGCTATGATTACATTTCAAGAGTGAATGTCAAGCTAGGAGACTGTGATGAACTATATAATATGGAATATTTGAATGCTATTACAATAAGTAATTTTTTAAAGCATAGATTGGTCCTTAAGGTTGGATCTCCTATCATGCTACTTAGGAACATTGACCAGGCCATTGGCCTACGTAATGGAACAAGATTGGCCATCACTCGATTAGCAACTCGAATAGTTGAGGCTACTATCATGACAAGATCGAATAATGGTTGTACAGTTTACATACCTAGAATTACTTTGATGTCCAATAAATCAAAATATCCATTTGTTCTTGAAAGACGGCAATATCCTATATGTCTCTGCTAATCAATGACAATTAACAAAAGTCAAGGAAAACAATTGAATCTGTTGGGATTCATTTGAAAAAAACCGATCATCACCCATGGACGGTTGTACTTGGCAATTTTTGAGTTAGATTGAGAAAAGGTCTTAAAATCCTTATTGACAGGAATAATGAGGAGTCAAACAATCTATACCTACTAATAAAGTACGAAACGCTTCTGCCCATCCACCGTCGCGTATTTTTATAGAAACCTCCCGCTCTTTCTTAAAATCAACCCGTAGTCCCGGTTTAAGTGATTCCAGAGATAATGTTTCACTCTTAGCGGAAAACCCCTGCAGTTTCCTCAAATCAACCAGCAAACCGGGTTTAAGTGACTCCAGAAAAATTGTTCACTATTTGCGGAAAACACCCTGACATTTGGTTTAATTAACCTGCATTACATATCATACATTTTAAGAATACTCATATCTTCTAAGCCATAACTCCGATTTTAACATATTATATACAAAATTTGATTAATTTTTTTGTAGTATCTGAATATGATGTTATTTTACCTGTTAACTATTTAAAAAATATTATTTAGGGTGCTGCCTTAATCAATAGTGCACGATCCGCCTCTCTTTTGTACCGGTGTAGATCCAGATTGAAAATGAACACCTTAGTAAATTTAGATTGGATACGAAAGAAATCATCTGTAACAACGCATGGACGCATCGGCAAAACCTCGCACGGGAAAAAGGAAATCAGATTTCTCATCTTATGCGGAGAGAGAGGGATGCCTTAGGATTGACCATATTCAAACGCGTTGTGATTGTGTGAGCACTGAGGCCACCGTCGGTGAGGGTGGGAGGAGGATAAGCGGCAACACATATGGGATGCCGTGTTCGAATGAATAACATGAACCTATTGAGGTCTTAAGTCATAGTTATTGGTTAGGGGCATTTGTTATTTTGTTTCTTCCGTTGCAATGCACGGGCTGTTTTGCTAGTATTATATTAAACGTTTGTCCTTTGTTCTACATAGAAACAATAAGTCAACATTAACACTCTAGAATATACATTACCTTAGTTATATGTATTTAGCAAATAAAGGTTGTAAGTGTCTTATACAAATAAAGTTTAAATCACACTTCTTCTACATAGGTTTACCGGACCCTGCTTTATATATAAAGCAACGACCAATCCAGCATAAAACTCAACACAAACCACTCGACACCACAACACACACACACTCAGGGCAAGATACAAGATTGATAAGAACAGCTATAAGCACCCTACTACTCCAAACAAACTATAAGTAGGAAGAAAGGGCACCGTTTGAAGCTTTCGGGGCTCTCTCATGACCGAACAGAAGCCGAGCAAGACAAACCAGGAGCTCCAAGATGGTGCCTTCATGAAGGATACGGCATCGTAGTGTCGCCACCGCCCGATCCAGCGATCAGGGTTTCCACCGAAGCAACAAGGGGAACAAAGAGGAACCACGACGACGCCTTCAAGTTGGGGAGGACACCATAGACGCCGCCGTCATTGACCTGGCAGGACCAGAATGGGTTTTCACCTCGGCAAGCCCTCTTCCTCACCCAGACGGGGTACACGAAGCCACCGCTTGCCGCACCACCGCCACCGGTCGTCACACCCTGACCACCACGCCGCCTGCACTACCATGTCAGCCAGACGACACTCGAGCCACGAGCTCCGCCCATGAGCACCGCGGCTCCCACCCCCAAGGCCGCCGCCCCGGCATCCAAGACCCCGACACCACTCCACCCGAGACGCAGCTATGATGAACGAAGAGATAAGCGGAAAAGACCCCTCCTTTACCACTCCTGGATGATCCCTAGCCATGGAACCCACCCCCTGGGTTGGTCAGAACCGGCCACCACCCCCTTGCCCTGCCGCTCCCGGGCAATGGGCGAGCTCCCCAGTGGCACACCACCAACCGGACAAGAAGCAAGGATGATTCTGCGGCCGTCCTGGCGGGGGAATCATCCCTCAACGGTGGACGACGACTGGGAGAGGACCAGCCCTATGACGACAGCAGCACACGCACGGCGAGGGGATGGCTCGAAGGCCGAAATAGTCCACCTGCAAACGAGCCGACGCCGACAGAGAAGCCAACCGTCGCTGCAGCCGAAACGGCCGAGCTGCGTGTAGCCACCAAGCAGCAGGAAGGCCACGCACCAGACCTCACCGCGCTGCCGTAGCCCACGACCAGAGCAGCCACCACGCTAGGCCGCTGCCCTATCCCACACCGCTCGCCAGGACCAAGCTGTTAGGTCCGACCGAGCACGCATCCACCGGCCGCACCTCTGCCAGCCAAAACTGCATCAGTCGCGCCGCCGGGAGATGTAGCCCCCATGGGACCCGCCTGGTGCCCGACGGGCCGGATCTGGCCAGATCCTGCTGGCCGACGCCACCATAGGCAGGGGGCCCGCCGCGTCCAGCCCTCCACGCTCGGGCCGCTGCTCCGCAACCGCCGCCGAGCTCGACCCGTACCGTTGCACCCTAGACGAAACGCAGCGCCGCCGCGCAGGATTGCCAGCCCGCGCCAAGCCCCCACTTGCGAGGGGGAGAAAGGGCCCTGCCGTCGCCAGCACCTACCGGGCTTTGCCCGACGGCACGGACCGGCGGTGGCGAGGAAGGGAAGATAGGAGGGGAACCGCGGGGCCGACGGCTAGGGTTGGCCCCTCGGTCGCTTGCGAGAGTGACACGAGGGGAGGAGGAGGAGGGGGATCGGCTAACCAATGCTCCACTACTTTCCTTCTACCTAGGTTTCACACTTTCATGTACATATTCCACTGGTAAGATTCCTTCTGTTTAATGCTCATGCTTCCACTAATCGTACATGTGTACAACTTCCAGGCCAATTGGTTTCTATCAGATCTGAACCCATACCTCAGGCGTGTCGCCGTGCTTGCAAAAAACACCACTGACTGCCATCCAACACACACATGATGATCCAAATGCACCTGCCACAAATGCTTCCAGTAGCACAAACAAACAAAAAGGACAGTACTCTGCGCCGGCGCGCCGGTCCAACTTTGAGTCGGTCACGTGCGAGCCATCGGATTCCCGCGCCCCTGGCCGTCAAATGTGTTTCCCATCGTCTCTTTCATCCCCCGTTCGCATCTCAAAAACACAAAGCGCAGAAAACACATGGCGGCCACCCTCCTTTCCCCGCGCAGTGCTCGTTCCTCGACCTCATGCTAGGTGGCCAGACCGGTCGCCGTTGCCGCCCTCGCCCCAGTCAGTCGTCGTCGCTGCCTTCTTCGCCGGTTGCCGTCGTCGCTACCGGTCGCCGTCGCCGGATTCGTGCATGCAGCAGCCTGCGCCCACGGTTGCAACTCCCCATGGCGACGACCGCAGCTCCCCATGGCGACAGCCGCAGCTCCGGTGCGACGGTCGCAGCTCCGATGGCAGCCGGCCATCCTCGTCGCCGGTTGCACCATCAAAATGGCACAGCCGCGTTGCTCACAGCCAAAAAAGCGGTGGTAGCAAAACTTGAGCCGGTTCCAGCAAAACAAACGCACAATGGAAGCTAGAAAAATGGGGCATCGGTTCCAGCAAAAAACGCACACGGGTGGAACCAAACAACATGAGAGGCCGGTTCCAACAAAAACACGATACGGTGGAAGCAAAATGAGATACCCGTTCCAGCAAAATCAAGACGGTGGTAGTAAAAAAATGGGTTGTTTCCAGCAAAATCCGAAGACAGTAGTAGCAAAAAATGGGGTTGGTTGTAGCAAAAAACAAACTAGTTGCAACACCACCATCGGGTCGTGGTCACCACCGTCGGGCCGTGATCACCACTGCCGTGGGATGGCCCCCACTGGTTGCAGCAAATTCTGTCGCCGGTGGTAGCTTTCCCGATGCCGGCTGCAGCAAAATCGCAGCACCGTCGTCGCCGCCACAATTCACCGTCGCCTCCCTTGTAACAAATCTGGCCGTCGGTTGTAGCATGGCCGGTCACTGGTTGTAGCACGGCCAGTGTGTGGTCGTAGCACGGCCGTGCAGCGGCGGAGCTGGGAGTACGCTATGACCGTGGCCAGAGGAGGACGAGAAGGAGAGTGGTGGACAACCATGGCGCCCACCCAAGGAGCTCGCCGGTGTCGACCCCCGTTCATGCCACAAAGGAGTCCACCCCAAGGAGCTCACCGGTGACGACCATGGCGCCCGCCCAAGGAGCTCCCCGGCGAGGCACAAGATTTTTGATCATCACGTGGGAGAGAAGGTGAAGGTGGGCGTGCGGCCATGCGAAGAGCGCCCCTTGCAGCATCCGTGGCCAGACCCCCTGCAGCACGCGGCGGTCCAATGGTTGCGGTGATGTGTGCGAGGCTGTGTGGAGATTTTTGATCTGAGGCAGAGGACGAAGAAACATGTGGTCGAGGCTCTCTGGAGACGAAGGGATATGGATAAGATGGGTTGCAAGAGCGTACGTGGCTAATTCGTGAAGTTTCGCGAACGCTTGCGTGGCAATGCGAACGGCGCGTTGTTCGGCCGACGCACCGGCCCCAAACGTTTTCCAAACAAAAAAGCAAAAAAAAGGTAAATAGACAGATTATACTTAACTTCCTGTTCAAGGTTCTATTTTTTGGCGTACATATATTTTAATAGCTAAAAGAAAATCTTCACGATTTACAGGTCTGCAACTAACACAAGCAAGACCTCTGCTTCAAAAAAGAAACTGCATCTCCCTTGAACAAATTTGGCTCATCAACTTTGGAAGCTAATAAATAAATGGATATGATCCGCGTGCGTCCATCCTTTCTGGATGTTTTACTGCGCAAAGGGCAAAGGCAAACCAGGCATTCAGAGCATGCACGTTAGAATATTTCGACACCGATTGGATCATAAGGAAATAGATATTTAGGTAAGAAGAAATAGATATTTCGGTAAGAAGTTGATAGGTGCCCAAGGAGGGCCTCCCTGATTTCATTAAAACCAGAAGCCAAAAAGCTCCAACAGTACAGTTTGAGTAACATCCCATACCTCAAAGATAAAGAAAATTACAATCATGCTCTCGAGATAGACGTGCTGAGAGACAACAGCACACGTCAATAGTTGTTTCACGAACTGCCACCACGACGCACAGCGGCGACCACGTGTCTGGCATGACTGCTGGTCTTGGTTCCATCATCCGGTTCTTCGTCCCGTTCCTCTCTCCATGTACTCCTACTAAAGTGAAGTGAGAAATTACCTGGAGGAGGCCGACCAGGGCACCTTGGGCTCCATCTTCAAGGCGGCTCACGCTGCAGCTTGGCGGCGGAGCGGCTCCCGCTGCAGCTTGAAGGCACTGCGGCTCCATCTGCATCTCGGCAGCCCGGCGGCTCGGAGGCGCAGCGGCTCCATCTGCATCTCGGCTGCCCGGCAGCTCAGAGGCGCAGCAAGCAACATCGCAGCTCGTTGGTTGGGGACAAGTGGCATCAAATGAGCATTCAGAAGATAAAACCAAAATGAAAATCCTGATGTATATCCAACATGAACTCGCCATCTTTCCGTTCATGGCATAAGCCTGGGATAAACATTTGCCAGTTGTGATGTTATATTACCCTATTCTATTTACTGTGATATTATAGTCAATAATTCTATTTTTTCTATGATGACACTATGTACTTGTGCACTACTCTGTAATTTCGTTGCTAGCAGATGTACGCTGTCTAGAAGAACGGAACTTCCTCAAACACCTCACGTATGTAGGACAAGTCAGGTAAGCAACAATATTTATGAGGATGAAAAAAATGTGTATCAATACATGCCAAAGGATCCAGAATATCCTCAGGTGCAGGTTCTTCAAAACAACTTCAATTGGTTGCACCTTAGTCATATCAAATACAAACCAGTAGTTGCATTGGTTCAAAACAAAGAGTGAAGCATTCATAGCTTAGCTGCCCATTGCTTCAGTTAAATAATACTCCCTCCGTAAACTAATATAAGAGCATTTAGATCACTGTTTTAGTTATCTAAACGCTCTTATATTAGTTTATGGAGGGAGTACGTGCTATCTTGCTTGATGGCTGTGCATTTTGTGATGGGTAAGCCCACAAAATTCAGAGTGAACAACTTGGAATCTGACTCAGACCAAAGAACAAATCATTGGCTTTTCGTGTGATTTAACCTATGTATTTGTAATATAGACAATGTGACATGAGTAGCAACTTGAATAAAGCTTATTTGAAAGAATAACATCAAAGAGTCCTCTCACCAAGTGCCCAGGCAATGGGAAGCACATGCGAAAACCATTGATGCTCCTTTCCGTAGGAGAAATAAGTGAATGGACAATATTCTCATCTCTATATATTCTTTCGTACAATCCAGCTTGCAAAACAGGTGCAAGGAACAGACTGTTTTTGCGTAATAATATTAGCAAACTTTAACCATGAACAGTTGTCCTTCTCATAACCATAAGCAATGGATCTTCATAACCCACATGATAAAATCCAGCAACCATTGATTCCCTTCCCCGCGCCTGGTGAAAAATAAATAAAGACATAAACCTGTAGCATCAAGTGAAGCAGCATTTGCGACTGTTACAACAGAACAGATATGTACATGATCAAATAACAAAAAGACATTTTGATACTTCTCAACAGATACCCCTATATTCTCATAAAGTAGGTGATACATATAAGATATGTCTAATACCTTCAATGGCAGGGAATTGGATAATTAAAAAGAACAACTCCAGTCATTTTTACTTGTAGTCAAAACCATATTTTAACAATTTGTATAAAATATCAGCCCAGGAAACACTTTGCAAACATAAGCTTTTAAACTGGCTGACCCATGGAGCCTGTGTCTACATATATTCTGAACATAATAAATTGGCAGTTCCCCCATAGACTGAATTTCACACGAGCTATCGATCCCTCTTCACTCGGTCCCTTGCTGCTTTAGCGGAGCTTGACCGCTCGGCCTGCGAGAACATGATGAATACATGCATAACGGCGGTCACCATTGCCAATCCAGTAGCAAAGAGGATCACTCCTTTCCACGTCGACAAGAGCTGGGTCCACTGTAAGAATCTATGAGCACCATAGGAGGAGACGTGACCAAGACAGGACCACCTGAACCAACAGCAAGAACTCAAGTGAGACCAAGAAATAAGCTATTTGTATATGGTAATATGAGTTTTCCTTTTATTCTGAAAGAGCATAAACATAATCTTACACTCCCTCCATTTCTAAATACAAGTCTTTTTAGAGATTTCAATAGGGATTACATACGGATATATATATATATATAGACATATTTTAGAGTGTAGATTCACTCATTTTGCTCCGTATGTAGTCCACATTGGAATCTCTAAAAAGACCTATATTTAGGAACGGAGGGAGTAGAAATTCTCATAGCAGAATAGTAGAAGAGCTGCACACATATGCAGATGTACTCACTTACCTATGTTCTAGTTGTGTGGGAAAAATGAATAATATTGTCGTGGCGTGTCACATGATCGTATTGAGCATTTTCCCGCTTCTTTTTCTATTCAAAGGCACTATTCTAATTCTGTACATGTCAACAGTTTGATAACGAGGAAGTGTCACATTATATTACAAGGTGCTAAAGGACCTTAAGGGCACATGTGACTGCATACTATTCTAGTTTCTTAACATCCACTCCGTCCATTCCACTCACTGTCCCTGTCCTTGGACTCCCCGTTTCAAAATAATTGTCCAGCGAGAATCGGTATGTTAATACAATGTTTACAACCTAAACCGACTTTAATGATTTAGAAGAGGCTTGGCTGTAGCATGAAATTTAATGGGGGTATGCATGATCGTGTTTAGTTATCTCTTCATCAGATTTAATGTTTTCTTTGCCTGCATGCGGGCTGAGGATTTTTTTTTCACATTGAAATAGAGGGAGTAATAATTGACGCAGATTTTTTATGTCAAAAGTTAATGATATTGCATAAAATGGTGCCTAAGTTATGCTTTACCATCAAAGATTTCACTGAACGACCAATTGGTATAATTTCCTCATTAAAAGTACCAGTTGCTATATGTTTGTCCAATAACGCGTCCTGTCACAGGGAAAGAAAATTAGTGATTAGCACTGTCAGCCAATTCATGGTTTGTTCCAACAATAACACATTATATGATCATAGTTTCCTATAATTAATAATGTCAGTTCCATACCTTTGCTACAAATGTATCTTTGCAACATTTTCAAACATCCTCATCTGAGTTAGGCATATCACTCATTGAATGGCGTTTTATGCGGACATGAACCTATAATAACAGTGGAGCTGTAAATATGATTGAAATACCAAAGGTACCAAATCAAAATCTTCGAGCTAGAATCTGATGGGTTAAACAACTCAGGTTGCTATAAATATTTTTTAATCATAAATATTTTCAAGAAATTTAATGGCTAGAGTTCACAGCTAGTAAATTTCTACAGACTGCAGAAGTTAGAATACTTACAACTGATGATTGTCCCTGAAGAATACGCAGCATTGTTGGTTTAGGCGAATCTTCCGGAAAAATCACTGTTGTATCGTAGATAGCTGGGACAAAGTCACGCATAATACTTACAGCTGATACAAATCCCTAAGATGTTGCAAATGAAAAAGAGTTGTTAGACTAACGACACTTCTGGGATAAACTAAGTACATGGAGTGCACAGCGTCAAACTAAGAATTGCTGCATCGAGGTCATCTTCTTTGTCTCTGACCAAATCTCTGCCGCCATGATTCACGATCTCCAGCATGTCCTCGGACTCGTTCCTGCTTCCAGCATGTCCCTACGGACCATGCACATCCTCTTGACCATGCGTGCATACTCTCGTGCAGGGAGCTGAGCCACCACAGTCCACCTATGTTGCCATCTGTCACTGTCCAGTCCTCACCCGACACAATCCCGCTCCTCCGCTTCCAAGTAAAACACATGAGTGTCTGGCAAACCAGGACTTCCCATGCACCAATCTCCAAACACCTCGAGCTCCTTGCCCAGTGGGGGTGGAGGCAGAGGTGGCGCCTCGGTGCCGGCGCCACCCAGGACGGTATCGAGGTCGGGGGAGACGAGGCGGCGAACAGGCAAGCAAGCAACGTCACAGCGCGGTGGTTGGGGAGCAACAGCGGCGTGCATCGCGGGAGTACTGCGGCAGCGAGGAGGCACGCGAGAGAGGGAGAGAGAAGGGGGAGCAGGAGGCTGTGGCTGCCTCGTTTCCTCTCAGATCGAGATCGAGATCGAGAGAGAGAGAGAGAGTACCTGAGAGAGAGAGAGAGAGCGCACGGGGCAGCCGCAGCTCGTCTTCGTCCGAGATGGATATGAGGAGGCGTAGAGACGGTCGGCCCCCCGCCTCCCTTCATCCTCTCCCGATGCCTCTGCCCGATATGAGATAGCTGGGTGGGAGGGGCGGGGGGCGAGGAGGCGGCGCACAGATGGAGGAGGAGGCGAGGAGGCAGCACGGATGGGGAAGACGCCCTTTTCCTTTCCCTGCTGCTGCCCGGGCTGCCCGCTCTGGCTGGTCGTTGGTCCGTGCTGCCCGCTCGTCTCTTGCACTATTCATAGCGACGCGGATGGCGACGTGGATGACTTGGTTCTGCCTAGCGTATCCCTTGACCTTTATATGTTCTTCGTTCGAGATGGATATGAGGAGGCATAGCCTCCCTTCCTCCTCGCCCGATGCTCCTGCCCGATATGAGATAGCTGGGTGGGGGGCGGGGGGCGGGGGGCGAGGAGGCGGCGCGCGGATGGAGGAGGAGGCGAGGAGGCAGCGCGGATGGGGAAGACGCCCTTTTCCTTTCCCTGCTGCTGCCCGGGCTGTCCGCTCTCGCTGGTCGCTGGTCCGTGCTGCCCGCTCGCCTCTTGCACTATTCATAGCGACGCGGATGGCGACGTGGATGGCTTGGTTCTGCCTAACGTATCCCTTGACCTTTATATGTTCTTCGTCCGAGATGGATATGAGGAGGCGTAGAGACGGTCGGCCCCCACCTCCCTTCCTCCTCTCCCGATGCCTCTGCCCGATATGAGATAGCTGGGTGGGAGGGGCGGGGGGCGGGGGGCGAGGAGGCGGCGCGCGGATGGAGGAGGAGGCGAGGAGGCAGCGCGGATGGGGAAGACGCCCTTTTCCTTTCCCTGCTGCTGCCTGGGCTGCCCGCTCGCCTCTTGCAGTATTCATAGCGACGCGGAGGGCGACGTGGATGGCTTGGTTCTGCCTAGCGTATCCCTTGACCTTTATATGTTCGATGCTCGATTCATAGCGACGCGGAGGGCGACGTGGATGGCTTGGTTCTGCCTATCGTATCCCTTGACCTTTATATGTTCGATGTTGTCTCCGTGCGACAACTATCACTCAATTGGGTGATAGACTTTGTGTTTGCCAGTCTCAACTTATCTGTTCAGTGTTTACGGAGAACCATTATTCCTATCTGAACTGAATTATATGAGACTTGGATCTCTACTATCACCCTTATTTATCCTTTAAAGTGATGTTTCTGGTCTTTGTGACATTATGATCCTGCATCTCTATTTCCATTATTATTGTTGTAAATCTTGATCCTATTTCTAGAAATATCCAATTATTCTACCACTTTCTTATCCATGCATATGCATGTGTTTCTTTTAATTTATTGACCTATAGATGTACAGACAATTGTCCTATTATTAGCCCTTTTTCTTCTTTGTATGCGTGGGCAGCTGCTACCTCTTTATCATGAAGGTCTCTTGTATTATACTTTCACTTTGCGCATCCTGCATTTCCCCTTCTCCGTTTTCTTGTTTGTCTTGCTACAAAAATAATACCATCAATAGTATTAATGGGAATGCTTTCTTGAATTTGTCACAAGGTCATGTGGATAGTTCTATAGGTGTATATTGTACATATATTACCCCATTAAAGTTGATTATTTCCTGCTCAGGCTCATTTTGTTTCATAAAGAACACCATGTTGAAGTGACTTTGATTGTAAGCCGAATGATGGATATGAAGCTCACATGGTGCTTGATACATAGTAAGTTTCTTTTCTTCCACGAAGATGAATGCTGAAATGCAATTCACTATGCGGCCGAGTTTTAACACTTTCACTCTCCTCGACATGCGCGCGCTCTCAGGCACACATACCAACTTCTTTCGGTTGTGCAAAAATTTGTAAAGCTTTATCATACAACATTCCAAATAGACGGGCGCAACAACGCGCACTATCATGGATCTAGTGAGTTGCAATGCTTGGAAGAACTTTTGATCAATGAAGTTGTTAAGCTTTTACTAGTATTGCTGAAGCTCCTGGACCTAATTAATTTAATGCCGCATTTATTAAAGCTTGTTGGGATATGATTGCTAAATATTTTTACAAGCTCATTCAAGATTTCTATCATGAAAGAGTTAATCTTCAAAGTATGAACTCCTATTTCCTCTCTCTAATCCCCAAACATGAATGCTCGGCCATGACGACGGAGGTTGAAGACGACATGACCTAGATGCGATGGAAGAGGCTAGCTTTGTATACACCATATGAAAAAGGCGAGGCTTAAGCGTATGCGTTAGCAGGGACGCGTGTGTGTTGATATACGGCTCCAAGGCTGATAGGATTTACATGGCAGTTAGGCCAAGGATTGATCCACAAGTTAGCTAAACTAGTAAAGCAACAGGCGACCCTCTCTCACGCTGCCACCTGCGAGGCGGCCGGGGAGGGCCTCCCGATCTACGCCGTCAGTCTTCCTCCTTCTTCCTCGCCGCCGCCAGAGGGCGTGGCCGGGCGAAGCCCGACCGGCGCCGGCGGCGATGGGGCTAGATCTTCCCCTCGCGTGACAGGGTGGAGCGGGCTGCTCTCGTTGGGTCAGGGCGCGGGGCGCCGTGGCGCGCGCGGAGCAGCTGCTGCACGGGGGCGTTGCGGCGTGAAGGGTTACGTGGTAGGAGGGGCGTGCCTCGAGGCGGCGGCCGGATCTGGCCGGCAGGCGGCGTGGGCCATTGGTTACCGCTCCCCTTCTGGTGGCAGTGGTTGAGGCAGTGGTGGAGCTCTGCGTTGTTCGCGTGTCTCACGTGGCGCGGTGGCGGCTGGCAGATCGGATCTCCGGGCGGCAGGTGGCGGCGGTGGCCATGCTGCAGCCGCTCAACCTCAGGTTCAGCTTCGGATCGCGGTGGTGGTGGTCATCTCCTCCGGCGGAGATGGTCGACCTGAGGCTGGGTGGTCGGATCTCGAGATTCGTCATCTAGTCCCGGCGGCGAGTTGGGGAGACATAGTTGCCTGTGAAAACCGAGCCGACGGCGGGCGATGGCGGCATTCTGCGCCATTACCTTGATGAAGGCATCGTCGTGTAACTACTGTCGACCCACTCGTGCTGCTCCGGGGGAAACCCTAGGATCTGGTCTTCCAGATCAAACAATGGCGTCACTGCGGCATCACTGCGGCGTCGCTTCTCTCTTTGGAGCATCGTTTGTGGAGCAGCGCTGGATGACAGAGGCAGGAGGTGGAGCGGCTTCGTCTTGCACGGAGCTTCGGTGGAAATGTCAAGTCATGCCTAGCCGACAGGTGCTACGCTTTGTCATGCCTGTTCGGCAGGTGCTACACACGACAGATCTTCCAGGGACTTCAAGCTGTGTCGGCTGTGGTACTTTGTGGCATGGTGCTGCGGTGTACCGACGGCGACCACGACGTGCTCAGCAGTTTGTGCGCAGGGAGGTGGTGCCATTGGGTGTCATGGTGGCGTCGACGGAGGGCCGGACTGGCAAGGATGATGCGGATCTCTTTCATGAAGATGGGTTAGCGATTTGATGATGGCGGCCTCTAGAACGTGTGCATGTGATGCACGCTTTAGGTTTGCTGCACCGGTCGTAGGTTCCGATACGTTACGTGGATGGATCGGCGATGACACCGGTTTTAGATATGAAGAGTGAGAGCACTTCGCATTATCGAGTTTGTAGGTGTGAGTGATGGCTTCGGGTGGCTTGGTGTATATTCTGGTCAGATATTTGTTGAATAATTAATAAAGATGGCTGTATGCATCGATTGATGCAGAGCTCGGTCTTAACCTCTTTTAAAAAAAATGATCACATCTCTTCGGCCTAACAGTATTTACAACAACCATACACTACACGCACACAATCCCTACATATACAATGTTAACATCATCGATAGCCAGACTCACTCAAGAAGCCTCAGTGGCGTGGAAGAACGGCTGGAGGATCCACTCGTTCGCTACGTGTGCGTCGCTCTCATCGTGTACTCTGCCACAAGCTTTGAGAACAGAGACGACTTGTTCTCCAGCAGCTTGGCCGGCGTGTCACACTCCACAGCCACACCTGCAAAGAGTAGCACGGTTTTTGTCAGACCAACAGATATGCCAAACACATGGGATTAGAAGAATTAACAAGGCGCGATTGCGATTTGTTTCAAAGGGCTGATGGCTGACCGTCGTTGAGGAGCAAGACCATGTCGCTGTCAAGGACCGAGGTGATCCGATGCGCGATCGTGATGACTGTCGCCTCCGAGAAATTTTCACGTAGTGTTCTCTGAATCATGTTGTCTGTCGCGGTATCCACTGAAGCGGTGGCTTCGTCCAGAACCAGTATCTTGGTTCGTTTCAGAATCACCCTACCAAGACAGACAAGCTGGCGCTGGCCCACGCTCCAGTTCTCTCCATTCTCTATCACTGCAAGGCAACATAGCATGATTTTTCAGTTTACAGAAGAAGCAGTAGCACGTGATATAGTTTTCGAATCTTGGAAGAAAATTAAGTTTCAGACTTTCAACTGCATGACTGAAAATAAACATATCACACATCAGACCTGGTGAGTCGAGTTTCAGCTCCTTCTTCCTGACCTCATCTCCCAGCTGACAGTTATCCAAGGCCTGAAATGGAGCAAAAGATTCAGACTACAACTTCACAACAAGTTCTTGATTAGTGTGGAAGTATTTGAGGACTGGCAAGAAATGAAGCATGTGAAAGCGAAACTACCTCCCAGATCTGATCGTCGTTGTATTCGTTAAGAGGGTCAAGGTTGCTCCTCACAGTTCCTCGAAGATCGTTGGATCTTGTGGAATGATGCTAAGTCTAGATCTCAGATCATGCAGCCCGATGGTGCAGATGTCAACACCATCTACTAGTATCTGACCCACAGTAGGCTCGACAATATGGAATAGGGCCTGTATGAGTGTTGATTTACCACTGCCCGTTCTTCCAACAATACCAGTCTTCATGCCTCCAGGAAAAGTGACCGAAAGGCCCTTCAGAACAAATGGTAGTTGTGGAGCATACCTCACCTGCAGAAAGTTGAGAAGTTAAGGATCTGCACTATCTAGCATAAATTGTTCATTTCTCATTTGGCAAAACACTGAATCTGCAATTCGTTTCCTATCAGACTGGATTTCTAATAGTTCCCTCACAATGGCAGAAATAAGAAATTTCTGTGCAACAACACGGTAAAAGAAAAGGAGAACATAATTAAACAGGAGGAAAAAGGAAATGGTGTTTACATGGAGGTTACGAAGCTGAATTTCTCCCTCTGACGGCCAGTTATGGGGTAACTTATCTCCTGACGTTGAGAGTGGAGGCTCTTCAGGAATGCTTATGTATTGGAGAATTCTTTCTACTGATACGATCTTGTTCTCTAAATTGCACATGCTCCGGACAACCCATGCTTGCAACATGTTCAAGTTAAGCCCATATGTGATCGCGAGACCAGCAATACCTGAAAGCAGGACATATATTTAGAGCCTGTTCGGACTCCCTCCGGCTCCGCAACTCCGTTCCGGAGCGGAGCGGCAGCCAGTTGTAATTTATGGAGCGGCTAAAACGATGCTCCGCCCGCTCCGCTCCGTGACCGAGGACCGGAGGGTTGCCGAACGCAGCCTTAGTTGCAAGCCCATATCAAGTCACATCTAATCTGCTACCATTATTCGAATATTTTTCCAAACTAGTAACATCCTAACCTGGATCAATGATACCAGTTGGTAGACTGATCAGAAATATCAAAGCGAATGCAAATGTAAAGGACGACAGCGTATCCAAGCGGAAACAAAGCCACTCCATTGCTGCAGCATTATAGAATTTCGGTCGAGAGTCGGCATCTATTAGATGGCTATTAGTTAATACAAACTGATTTTCTTTGCCAAAACTTCTGATGGTTGTTGATCCACTAATTGATTCTGAAAAATGTTGTATGATAGGAGCTTTGCAAACCCCTACCAGCCTTTGCAGCTCTCTGGCAGTCTCAATGTAATAGCACTGCAAAATTATATACATATATAATAAGGTGCTGATCTTGCAGTTAAAACAACATGAAGAATAAATATTAAATAGATTAAATTACCTGGTAGCAGAAGAAGATAATGATTACAGGAACGAAAACAACAAACACCTGCCATGCTACCTGAGACATCACCACAATAATTCTAACTAGTTGTATGATGGAAAACGACATAACCCATCTGGTTAGCGATATATGTATCCACTTCGCTTTGATCAGTTGAAGCCTAAGCAGTTCAATCTTGAGTGAGCAATATTCGAGGTCAGCAAATCAAACTTCCCAGGAAATTTGAGAAGATGCAAATGACTTACTCTATTCAAGATGCGCCCACTTGGAGTGGAATCGAAGAAAGACATAGGAGCTCTGAATATGGCCATGTGCATCTTGTTGAACAACAGAGTTGCTGTTTTGTATGCAGTTGTCACAAGAAACAATGCCCTTACGAGGATGCACAGGGAACTTGCAACAGCCAATGCCACAAAGACGTAGATCAGTGTCGACATGCTCACTGGAGGCTCAGCGTCTTCTGATACAGGGGAAGCCCAAGCCATCCAGTAATTGCTAGCGATCTGAAGTACTTGGAAAAGTAGCTGTGCTATCAACACGAATGGTACGAGAGCTCCGCCGTAAGCCAATGTTAGGTACTTCCAGTAGACCCAGAACCCCACCCTGCCTTTTTCCCTTTCTTCTTCCTGCACCAGCTGCCCACTTTGAACCTTGTCACCGTCTTCTTTGCCATTTTGTTTATCTTTCTCTTCAGCTGATGACAGTGACCTGGATAGGCTTGAAGAGAATTTCTCACTGCCTCCATTAGCAACATCAATCACATCCAATGCTGTGAGAGCATCCTGGTGAGCACCAACCAGTTCCATTAGCTCTTCCCCTGAACCAAGTATATCGTTGTATTTGCCTGCTTGTGCTATTCTCCCGCCTTTCATTACCTACATTAAAATTACCTTATAAGGAGAGCCAAACAATTTATGGCAATAAAATTTGAAATTCTCACCAGAATAAGATCAGCTGCAGGCAGGAATTCAATCTGGTGAGTGACATAAACCACTGTTTTTGAAGCCAAAGCCCCAAGCAAGCATTCCTACAAATGGAAGGAACCTTAAGCAACTGTTCTCAAGCTCCTATTGAATAAAAAAAGAGAGAGAATGTATTATACCTTGAAAAGGTGGGATCCTGTATGAGCATCTACTGCGCTGAACGGATCATCGAACAAATAGATGTCGGCATCCTGATACAAAGCTCGGGCTATCTGAATCCTTTGCTTCTGCCCGCCACTAAGATTAATGCCTCGCTCTCCAATGACTGTCTTATCGCCGAATGGCAAGATCTCCAAATCTTTCTTCAGCGAACACCACTCAAGGACACTGTCATACTTCTCACTGTCCATCTCCTTGCCGAACAGTATGTTGTCCTGAATTTTGCCACTCTGTATCCATGCCGTCTGGCTGACATACGCCATTGTTCCGCAAGTCTTGACCTCTCCTGATAGCTTTGGCACCTCACCAAGAATGCAAGAGAGCAAGCTTGATTTTCCAGAGCCGACCGTCCCACAGACTGCAACACGCATGCCTTGCCGAGCTTGAAAATTCAGGTCCTTCAGCGTTGGCAGCTCAGGTGAGCCGTCCCAGGAGAAGCACCCATTGGTGACCTCAATTGCAACATCGGAGCTAGCACTTGGCAGCCTCTCCACAGCATCCATCGGAAACTCCTCAAGGCATAGGAAAGATGCTATCCTGTCAAGAGACACCTTGGTCTGAATCATCATCGAGATTGTGTCAGGAAGGTTGTATATTGGTTCTTGAAGCACCCGGAACGTGGCCAATGCAGACAGCACCTTCCCTGACTCCAATGGTATCCCTAGGAGCATGCAAGCTCCAAAGGTTGCCACAGCGACGAAGGTCGGGGCACCCCAGAACACGAAGGTGGCCGCGGTCCATGTGTAAAGGTACTTCTTGAGCCAGCTTGTCTCCGTCGTCCTGAGGTCATTGATCTTGGACAAGAACTTCATTTCCCACCCCTACAGTTTGAGAATCTTCATGTTGCGCAGGATCTCAGATGTCACCTTCATCCTGACATCCTTGCAGTCCATCAGCTTCTGCTGGAACCTCTCCTGCATTTTCATCGGAGGCACATTTGCAAGCATGACCGCAATGGTGGCACCGAGCGCTGCAAGCGAGGCTACCCCGAGGGTGGGGTACAAGATGAACAATGCCATGCCTACTTGGAGAGGTACCAGCCAGGGGTCGTGCATGTACCATGAGAAGAGCCCGACTCGGTCGGCGTCCACGCTGATGATGTTGATCATCTCCCCGCTCGTGCAGCTCTGTCTCGAGCTGCTGGACAGAGAGAGCCCTTTCTGGTACACGACGGAGACAAGCGCGGACCGAGCGCGAATCCCGGCTTGCTGTAGCCGGAAGAACCAGTGCCGTTGTGACAAGCACTCAAACACCTTGGCTACGATGAATGTGACAACAAGGAGCTTCCCCTTGCTGGCGTACCTCTCGTCGCCGTTGAGGTACTGCACCAGGGAGTCTATGAGGTATGGGCCAACGTAGGTGGCCAGGTTGTAGATGAGCTTGTAGAGCGCGGTCACCGCGATGTGCCACCACACGGTGCGCACAAGGGCCCTGGTGAGCTTGAACGCGGTGAACTTCGGGCCAGAGCCAGAGCCGTCGCCGGCGAGCACCTCCAGGTTCGTCTTGAACGAGGGGAGCAGGCCGGCCACGCTGTCGCCGTGATCAAGGTCCGGGACGTCCTCGAGGCCGAGGGTCTTCCTGTGGCCGACTGCGAACAGGGGGCCCATCCAGCAGAAGAGAGAAGTCCATATTACAACCCTAAACTATCACCAAAGTCTAAAATACAACTCCAAACTCCAAAACCGTCTAAAAATCAACCCCGAACTCTGAAAAGCGGACAAAAATCAACCCTGGCCCGGTTTTCACTATGTTTTGACCATATACAGGCTAGTCAGCATGCCCAGTCAGCCTAGTCAATTAAAAAAACACTATATCTCTCCCAGCCAGTCACTTACATATGGGTCCCGCATGCCTAGTCAACCCTAAATCCCCTTGCTCTGTCCCTCGTCCCTCACGCACGCGCCGCCAGGGAAACACGCATCGCGCGCGCGCGACCCGCGCCTCCGGTCCGTCGCCGCCGACGGCGAGGCTCCGCCGCCCGACGCCCTACTCCTCCCGCACCCCTCCTCTCTCCTCTAGCCGTCCTACTCCTCCCAGCTGAGACCATGGCAGCCTGGCCGGCCGCTGCCCCTCGTCGCCTGGTCCTCTGTCGCAGCCGTCCGCCGGCGCCGCGCCGCACCACGGGGAGCGCCCGGAGCTCCTCCGCCCCTCTGCCACCACCTCCTCGAGCCGCCTCGGACCCGCTGTGCCATGGCCGCCGCCAAGAAGCTCCATGGCCGCCTCCCGAGATCGCTACCACCGCGGCCATCATCGCCTCTGCTCGCGGCCACTCTCCGGCGAGGTCGAGGCAGACGCCGGGCCGCAGCGGCATTTCATCGGGCAGAGTGCAGACGACGTCGTGGCGGCCGGCCTTTGCGAAGGCGCGCGCGGCGCACGGCCGGAGCACGCCGGTGAGCGCACGGGAGCGTGGTTGGATGCGCCCAAGCGCGCGGCGCAAGCGGGACCGTGGGCCGCGACCAGGGGAGCGTGCAGGTGAGGCCCGGGATGCCGGCCGAGCCCGCCCACGAGCTCGTGGCGGCCATGGCGGGCAGCCCGAGTGCTGGGGAAGCCGGCGACGAGGGACGGGGCCGCGCAGGGGAAGGGGAAGGGGCGTGGGGAGCGGCTGGAGGCGGCGGCGCTGCTCTCCGGCGGCGGCCTGCCGGCGGTTGACCGGGCGGCGCGACGGCGCCCGCGGGATCGAGCGATGAGGAGGTGCTGGCGGCGGCTGCGACTGGGTAGGTGGGGTGAGATGAGTGTGGAGAGAGAGGGGCTAGGGTTAAATATATCGCTGACGTGGCATGCTGATTGGGCTGCTGACTAGCCAGTCAATGGTCAAAACTGATCAAAACATAGTCAAAACCGGGTCAGGGTTGGTTTTTGTTCAGTTTTCAGAGTTCGGGGTTGATTTTTAGACGGTTTTGAAGTTTGGGGTTGTATCTTAGACTTTGGTGGTAGTTCAGCGTTGTAATATATGGACTTCTCTCCGGGAGAAGGTGAGAACGCTGAGGAAGCCGGCGCTCGTGAAGAGGGAAGCGTCGACGGTGTCGTCGCTCGCGCCGTTGAGCAGAGGCTCCTCGGAAGCAGAGCCCGCCGTCGTCGCCGCCCTCTTGGCCGAGAACCCGGCGACGAGTAGCGCCACGGCCGCGAGGACCTCAACGGCGTCGCGCGCCCACGGAAGCGCGGGCACGGGAAGCCCGTAGCAGAGGCTGGTCGCGGCGTGGACGGCGACGGAGAGGACGGAGAGGAGAAGGAAGAGCGCCCACCAGAGCCTGAGCGGCGCGGGGAACCGCTCCTCCCCGCGGCTGCGGTACTCGAGCTGCAGGTACGCCGCGAGCAGCAGCCACGCCACCGCGCGCGCCGCGGCGTCCGCGACCTCGGCCCCGCCGCCGCCGCTGTTATCGAGGTACCACGAGACGAGCGAGTAGGCGCCGAGGAAGAGCTCGGACGCCGCCAGCGCCCACGTGGAGCGCACCGCGACCTGGCCCCACCGGAACCGGATGCCCGGGGCGGCCGCGTCCTTGCCGCGGCGGCCGGAGGCGAAGAGGAGCCGGGCCGCGACGGCGAGCGCGAGCAGGAGGTGGGCCCCGGCGCCGACGCCGTGCAGGAACAATGGGAGGGTGGGCTGCTTCTGGGACTAATCTGCTTCTGGCCCGCCATCGCTGCCGCGGTGGGCATGGATGGGTGCAGACTGATGGCTGAGTGAGTAGAGAGCCGGAGCGGGCGGGCGAGGATTATATAGGCGGGGCGGCGGTACGTGCGTGGCGGGTACGGATGAAACCGGATCGGATTTGGACGGATAATCCTTATACCATATCCTATTCCATATTTATTTTTGGATTCGAAAGCGAAACGGATGCGGATTCGAATAGCGGATTATGCGGATTCGAATAGCGGATTATGCGGATTCGGACACGGTACGGTAACGGAACGGCGTCGGATCGGAAACGGTCATTTACCATATTCATATACGAGAAAGATATAAATGCTTCAAACTAAAAGTAAACATAAACAATGAGCAAATTTTAATACTTATACATGTTAAGAACACATAAAGCACTAGATGGTATTAAAATAAGCCAAATAAATCACTAATAAACATATGTCTCGTCTCATAAGTAAAGATAACATTCATGTATTGCTATTTAATACTTACAAATTCACCCATAAATCGGATTCGGAAATTAAAAGGTCGGATTATCCGGCAAGAAAAAACGGATTATCCTAATGCATCGTATATTAGCAATACCATATCCTATCAATCGGACTCGGATTCGGATCGGATTGTTGTCGGATATGAAAAATCTCTTACCGTATCCTATAAAAACGGTTTCGGACGGAAATTATCCTTACCACTTTCACCCTGAGTGGCGGGTGCGCGGAAGAGTCGTGACGGCGACGAGGCGGCTGCAAGATACCTCCGGGCTCCAGTCCACCACCCCCCGTGGCCCTACCCACGTAATAATGGTACACTTTTTTTTTGAAAAATCACGGGGTGGGGGGGGGGGGGTGTGGGGGAGTTCCCCACCTAAATATATTTCTCAAGTTTGTAACCTAACGTTTGCTTGATTGCAAAGGTGAATTACATAAGCACGTGTAATCGTGATAAGAGGTAGGAACGCCATGAGGAGGCGGCCTGTTTGTGTGCCGGTTTCTTGATCCGGTGCGTCCAGAGAATGAGGTCGTCGATGATACGCTTAAGGGTGAAGATGTTGTGGTGGTTCTGTTGCTTGAAAGTGACACATGCTACGGATCTTAAAGCTAATTGAGATCTGACTCCAGTTTGTAAAAATTTCGGGATCTGACTCTTTTGCTACCGTCAGGGTCCATGATGGTAGGGTGTAACAGCCTATCACCATGAGCCTTGGCGGTAGGAAACATCCCTACCGCCAAACAGGCTGGCGGTAGCCTGTACAACCCTACCGCCAAGGTGTCCGGCGGTAGGTGAGAGCATGCACTGCGTTTCATACTTAGAAAAAATTTCCGGTAGGATGTGTAACCCTACCGCCAAGGTCCTTGGCGGTAGGCTGTTATACCCTACCGGCATAGACCCTGGCGGTAAAAAAAGGGTCAGATCTCAAAAAATTTACAAGGCAGAGTCAGATCTCGATCAAGTTTCGAAAAAAAGGGTCAAAACACGAAATTTAGCCCCAGGTTGAGCTCCTCTGCAAAAATGCTAGATCTAAGTACGACCTACGAGATGTGACGTAACTTGCCTTAACTAATCTCTTTGGCCCCCTATTTCAACCGGGGGTGGGGCCCCTCCCCTTATTTCCTCTAACCAAAACGTGCCACCTAATCAATTATGTTAATTACGTAGGTGTAGCATTACCGAGTTCCTCTGTGACGGCCTGGCGAGGATATAGGCAGTGAGCCACCACCACCATGTCAGACTCTCCTCATCGGCGGCGTCTCCCGCTCGATGGAAACTGAGCTCTTGGCAGTCAGCAGTGGCGGGTCAATCACTTAGTCGTCAGCTGGTGGCGCGGCGATATCTTGGCCGTCGTCGTCCGCAGTGTCGCCAGATTGTACCATCGAGATGGCATGGTGAATTCCTCGCTAGCCATTGTGCACTATGGACCAAAAAATCACAGCAATTG
Organism: Thinopyrum elongatum; assembly: GCA_011799875.1. Taxonomy (NCBI): domain Eukaryota; kingdom Viridiplantae; phylum Streptophyta; class Magnoliopsida; order Poales; family Poaceae; genus Thinopyrum; species Thinopyrum elongatum. The sequence continues at coordinate 492,197,216 of CM022300.1, forward strand.
TCGTGCATGTTGTCTGAAAGAAGAGCAGTTCAGTCTGATCTTCTATTTGGAAGTTTAAAGTCCTGCTTTTCTCTCAAATATTTTCCCAAATGATAAGTGTTACACGTGTGACATGAAGCAATATGATCCAAACATTTTGCCACATCAAACAGATGACATCAGCGGAATCTTTTTGGTTTTTCAGACTTAAAAATGTTTTATCTCTTAAATAAAAAATCCGATTAAAAATCTGTTTTCATCATTAAATCCGTCTCGAGGAGATCTTCAAAATTAGATCTCATATTGATATGTTTCGACGACTTTTCTTTGGGTCAAAAGTTGCCAGGATGTTACATTGAAATTGCCATAGTATTTACACTAAAGTTGACATGATATGTTACATCTTTTTTTTTCTTCTAGATTTAAAGCTATCATTGTATTTCAACTACTTTTCACGGCAAATTTTATTAATTAACCATGGAAAATTTAATTCATGGATCATGACAATTTTTAGTAATTCATCATGGCAAATTTAGTTTATAGATCATGAAAATTTTAGTATTTTGACCATGGAAATTATTTTTTGCATGAACCATGGCAAATTTTAGTGTATGTACCATGGCAATTTTAGTTTCTGGTTCATGGCAAATTTGAGTCATTGACGACGGATTTTTTTAATTATAAACCATGTCAAAATTATTTCATGGATCATGGCAAATTTTAGTAATTCTCCATGGCAAGTTTAGTTTCTTAATTCCTTTTTTTATAACATGTCAAAATTTACTTTAAATGTAGAAGAAAAAATAGTTGAAACATATCATGACCACACAGTGTAAACACCATGTCAATTTATGTGCAATAGACATGGCAACTTTTGATTGCCAAAAAATATCGCCGAAACATATTGATATGGGATCTAGTTTCGATGTCCTCGTCGCGACGGATTTAATGGTGAAAACGGATTTTCTATCGGATTTTTCATTTAAGAGATACAACATTTTAAAATTTGAAAAACCCAAAAGATTCACGCTGACATCACCTGTTTTTGTCACTATTTATATGCATGTGTGAAAGAAACAAAAAGACTGACGTGTCACAATGAGTGGCTAAAAGGGCGTTTGGCCCAGCCTCCTTCATCCCACACGTGTGGGCGAAATTGCTTCGTGCCACATGTGTGGCACTTATCAGGGTCCAATATTTTTGATTTGTTGCAGCAAGGGAAATCAAGAAGAGTAGTTCAGTCTGATCCTGCATTTTGTCTAAAAGAAGAGCAGTTCATGCTTTTGTCTGGAAGAAGAGCAGCTCAAGGGGAAGGCTGCCAGCATGGTTGTCAAGCCAAGGAATGGACATGTGTCGTACACATATGCTAAAATCAGTCTATAGGGTTGTTTAGTTCTAGTAATACTAGCAAAAGAGTCTGTGCGTTGCAGCCGGAGAAGAAAATACCGCACTGCCTTAACCCAATAACCATGACTAAGACCCCAATAGGTCTTGCCACAGCGTCTCTCTCGGCATAAGATGAGAAATCTGCTTTTTTTCATGCAAGATTTTGCCGAGGCATCTCTCTCGGCGTAAGATGAGAAATCTGCTTTTTTTCGTGCAAGATTTTGTCGAGGCGTACATGCATGGTTATCTATGGCTTTTCCTCTCCAACTTGGCTTTCATGAGGTGTTCATTGCAATCTGGTGTGGTGTTGGTACGAAAGAAAGATCGATCATGCGTTATTCATTAAGATTTCACCCTAGATATTAAAAAATATTTAACAGGTAAAATAACATCATATTCATATCCCACACATTTTTCTAATCAAATTTCATATATAACATGTTAAAATTGGAGTTAGGGTTTAAAAGATATGGGTATTTAAAAAAGTATTATTTGTTCTAAATGGAATGCAGGTTAATTGTAGAAACGGCAGGTGGTTTTCCCTAAAACACAAAAAATGATTCGTATTCTATCACTTAATGATGGAGTCTCGGTTATTTACCGGAAAGGGGAGGGGATTTTCTGTATAACGGTAAAAGCGGGTTGTTTTCTCACTTAAATGTGAATGACGGGTTAATTACCTGAAAATAGAAGGGGTTTCTATAAAAATGTTTACGGTGAACGTGCAGAAGCACTCCATACTTTATAAGTAGGTATGGATTGTTTGTTTGTAGCTTGTATGTTGTGTTCATAGTTTTCCAAATAGAATCATGAATTAAAATTTGTCCGACGAAAACATCCTTATGTATTGTTGTTGGTCCATCATTGTTTTTTGAGAATGACAAATATACAGTATCAACCTGGGAGATACTAGTGTGGTATCTTGGAGAGACTAAGGGTGTGTTTCGTTACAGTCATCAACTGGAATGGCATGGATCGGACCCGTTCCTGGCCTCGTTTTAGCGTTTGGTTGACGACTGGAATGGAACTTACTCGTTCCTACCGAACAAATATTCGGCCCAGATCCGGAACGTGGTGGTACCTCCAATCGGAGGAATCACGTGGAACCGCTCACTCCTCTTCCTCTCTCCTGCGGTGCCTCTCCCTCGTCTCTCTTCCTCCCTCATTCTGTGCCGCCGTGCCTCCTCCTTCGATCTGTGCCGCCGGCCACTCCTACCCCATCTCGCGTTGGCGTTGTTTGCCTCACACTCGCAGCCGCCCCGGCATCGTCCCAGCCGATCCTCAAATGTCAGTTTCCTCCCGGAAGTAGCTGTCCAAACCCTGCAAGCCATCCGACGACGACTCCCGTCGGTCTGCGGAGCAGTTCGTTCCACAATTTTCCCGCAAAACAGAACCAAACACGGGGGGCTTTGTGGGAGTCTGGACATGAGCCATGTAGGACTCCGGCAACCCAGGTGTGACGCCCCCTTTTATAATCGTGCACTAATCATACACACATCATGCACGATCAGGAATGGTGACTCACGTTAATATCACAACACAACTCTACGACACAAATTTAAACATAAATCTTTATAGTACAAGCCAGGGCCACAAGGACCCATGATACATCAGTCAGCAACCAACATAAGTCTGGGTACAGACGGAGTTAAACAAGTTTTGCCTTAAGACGGCTGAGCAAAACAACGACACTAGATCGAAAGGCGAGGCCTCCTTCCTGGGACCTCCGGACTACTCCTGGTCGTCGGTCTCCACATAGTAAGCACCGCCGGGGAAACATGCATCCACGGTGCTACCATCTATTGCAGCAACCAGGTCGAATGAAAAGGGTAGCAAAGCAATGGCGAGTACTCATCCAAAGTACTCGCAAGACTTACATCAGATCTATACTAGATATGCATCGGTATCAAAGGAATGGGGTAATATCTATGGACTAAACTGCAGAAATGCCAGAATAAGGGGGAGAAGCTTATCCTATCGAAGACTACATCTTTCAGCAGTAGAAGAGAGGAGCGTATATGGTATCAACTTGCACATACATATAGCAATAACCTGCCCAGAGATCCTCTCCTCTTCATCATGTGAGAAAGCGATCTCCGGGGGTATTTTGTCTGTTATCTGGGTGTGTTTTAACAAGTATCCGGTTTTAGTTGTAAGAGGTCGGGATACAACTCCAAGTCATCATGTCATCGTGGACACGGCTATTCGAATAGATTACTTCCTTGCAAGGGTGCATCACATTTCCTGATACGCTCGATGATCTCTGACCGGACACACTTTTCTGGGTAATGCCCGACCTCGGATGATCGACACGCCGTAGTCCAACCTAGGCTCTCCAGAGAGTTCACCCGCCTGTCTAAATCCTAAGCGTGAAGAGGGTCATGGGCCAATCACTCTAAGCACTCATGCACGCCGCGTGACTGGCCGGGGACCAGGCCCACCTCTTTATACAAAGCAGGCGGTTACAACCACCCCAACAATCAGCCCGCCTCTCTGAGCTGTGACATCTGGGTAGCTTTCGGGAGAATCGTACGACGCCCAGGGCCCCATAAACCGTTATCCCGCGCAGCGATTAGTGCGTATATGCCAGTGGTAGTCTCAGATCAAATACACTGAACTCCTTAAGCGTGTTATTGTTAAGTAACCGCGAACAACGACCAGGGACTAGGCCCACCTCTCTCCTAGGTGGTCTCTATCTTCCTGTCGTTCCACCACAATGACTCACTCGCGGGTACTCTCTGAGCCGAGCCAACTTTAATGTATCATGTAACATTATATAGTGTATATAATATATCCGTGATCATCGCTCCAAGGGGATCACACCCCGATAGTATAGCATGGCATGCAGACAAGAATGTAGGGGTCACTGATGGAATACTAGCATACCTATACTAAGGATATAGGATAACAGGTAAAGTATCAACAGTAGTAGCAAGGACAGGCTATGCAGCAGTATAAGATCAACCGATAAAGCAGTAACAGTAACACTACTCTAATGCAAGCAGTTGAGGGAAAGAATAGGCGATATCGGGATGATCAAGGGGGGTTTTCTTACCTGGAAGCTCTGCTGAGAAGGATGGTTCATCAGTGACGTAGTCGTACTCGGGGTCAGCGGCAGTCTCAGAGTCTACCGAAAGAATAGAGGAGAGGCGGAAACAGATAAATAATGATCATACAAATGCAACACAGATGCATGTCATGACAATGTGTGTTGATGATATGCTCTAATGCATCAAACATTTTCAAAGAAGAGGGAAAACATTGTCAGGTATTATTCGGTCAGATGATTCTGATGCAAAATGTCCAGGTTCATTATGTTAGAGGGGTTTGTTATACAAATGGATGACATAGTCGGATCCGCTATATTTTTCTGAGCAACTTCCATATATAAATTATTTTCATCCGAGTTACGGAGTATTTTATATGATTTTTCATAGTTTTAAATGATTTTTTGAAATTCATTTTAATTCGAAGTATTAAAAGGGGAAATTGCTAAGTGCACACAGAAGTGCACCCACCAATGTGGCTATGTGGCTGACAGTGGGGCAAGAGGGCCCAGTCAGCATTACAGGTGGGCCTTAGGTCTCATGGACACAGGGTAATTAACCGAGCTTTAAAACATTTTAATTAACCTAATTAACTAGCGGGGCCTAGCTATCATTGATAGTGGGCTAATTAAAGCTTATCCAGAGGAATAGTGTTGGCTTCCCACTTGTCATTGGCTCTGGGGGTATTTTAATTAGTCCAGTTTTAAACTAATCTAATGGCCTAGGGCCCACAGGTAAGTGGCACATACGGCGGTGGTTAGGGGTTAATGATGTGCCACGTTAGCCGGTTAACAGCGGCGAGGCCGAGCTATCGGCGACAACCGTGCGCTTGCCTCCAGTGACCATTCAAGGTGCAGCTTGGTCCTACGTGTTCCTGAGGTCGAGCCGCGTCGGTGGGTGGTGGCAGCAGGCACGGAGGCGGCCGGAGTTGAGCTCATCATCGACAATGGCGGCGGCGGAGCCACGGCTTGCTCGGAACCGAAGCTGCGGTTCGAGATCGATCTAAATAAGAGGGGTATTCGCCTCCTGGAGAAGTCAGGGGCACATTGCCGTGCTTGACAACGGCGGGCATGTGTTCTGGCCATGGCAGCAACATGGCGTGCGGCGGTGAGGCTATGCGGGCGTGAAAGATCGAGGATGTCGCCTAGAGGGGGGGGGGTGAATAGGCGCTTTAAAATAATTACGGTTTAGGCTTGAACAAATGCGGAATAAACCTAGCGGATAATTTGTCAAGCACAAAACCTACAACAACTAGGCTCACCTATGTGCACCAACAACTTATGCTAAGCAAGATAAACAACTAAGTGATAGCAAGATATATGACAAGAAACAATATGGCGATCACAAAGTAAAGTGCATAAGTAAAGGGCTCGGGTAAGAGATAACCGAGGCACGCGGAGACGACGATGTATCCCGAAGTTCACACCCTTGCGGATGCTAATCTCTGTTTGGAGCGGTGTGGAGGCACAATGCTCCCCAAGAAGCCACTAGGGCCACCGTAATCTCCTCACGCCCTCGCACAATGCAAGATGCCGTGATTCCACTAAGGGACCCTTGAGGGCGGTCACCGAACCCGTACAAATGGCAACCCTTGGGGGCGGTCACCGAACCCGTACAAATGGCAACCCTTGGGGGCGGTCACCGAACCCGTACACTTTGGCAACCCTTGGGGACGGTCACCGGTACCCGTCAATTGCTCAGGGCGATCTCCACAACCTAATTGGAGACCCCGACGCTTGCCCGGAGCTTTACACCACAATGATTGAGCTCCGAACACCACCAACCGTTTAGGGCGCCCAAGCACCCAAGAGGAACAAGCTCAAGGGTACCAAGCACCCAAGAGTAATAAGCTACTCAACTTCACTTCCACGTATCACCGTGGAGAACTCAAACTGATGCACCAAATGCAATGGCAAGGGCACACGGAGTGCCCAAGTCCTTCTCTCCCAAATCCCACCAAAGCAACTAATGCTAGGGAGGAAAATGAGAGGAAGAACAAAGAAGAGAACACAAAGAACTCCAAGATCTAGATCCAAGGGGTTCCCCTCACATAGAGGAGAAAGTGATTGGTGGAAATGTGGATCTAGATCTCCTCTCTCTTTTCCCCCAAAAACTAGCAAGAATCCATGGAGGGATTGAGAGATAGCAAGCTTGAAGAAGGTCAACAATGGGGGCAAATGCGAGCTCAAAGGATATGGTCCATTGGGGAAGAAGACCCCCTTAAATAGGCACCCCCGAATCCAACCGTTATGCCCACTGGTTGTGCACAAGCGGTACTACCGCTTGGAAGAGCGGTACTACCGCTTAGCACGGCCAAAACAGCCCAACGAGGCAGAAAACACAAATAGTAGATCTGCCAGAGAGGTAGTACCGCTCTGGGGAGAGGTACTACCGCTTGAGCGGTACTACTGCTCTGGGGAGCGGTACTACCGCTCTACTACCGCTTAGGGAAAACAGGCAACAGAAACAAGCACAACCATTGAAACACAAGAGGTACTACCGCTCGGGGGTGCAGTACTACCGCTTGAGCGGTACTACCGCTTAGAGAAAATAGGCAACAGAAACATGCACAAAAGACTTTGCCCAAGCGGTAGTGGCAGCGGTAGTCCACAACGGAAGTACCACAAGCAGTACTACCGTGGTACTAAGCGGTACTACCGCTTGGGTTCTGCAAAATAGCCCAAGCAAAACAGAAGAAACAGGTTGGACCGAAACAGTCACACATTTGCATATGAGCTCCGAAATGAGCAAACTCAAGCTTGTTGGATAGCTGATGACAAGTAGCATCCAACAACGACTGGTTATAAGAAGAGGCAGCGGAGGTATGCCTAAGATATAGAGGAGAAAAACCTCCAAAAGAGAAGAACCGGCATAACCTCCAACATCGAAAACATCATATAAGATGCATGTGAACTCCGTTTTCGATGAACTCAAGCGTGTCATGAAAATGACCATAAGCTCCAAATCTCACAAGGAGAAGAACCAAACAAGAACTGAAAAAGATGATGCAAGGATGCAATGGTTTGAGCTCTCTACGAACGATATGATCAAGCCACTCATCGAGAGCCCCCCTTGATAGTACGGCAATCGATCCTATAACCCGGTCTCCCAACTACCACCATGAGACCGGTAAAATAGAAAACCTATCAAGGGCAAACCTTTGCCTTGCACATAGTCCACTTGAGCTAGATGATGACGATCTTGACTCCCTCAAGTTGGACCACCTTTCTTGATTGCGTTGGCTCGATGAAGACTAGTTGATTGCTCCCCCATACTCCACTATGGGTGAGCCTCTCTTTGGCAGATCTTCACAAGTCCATTGACACCACAATGGACGGCAAGCTTCAAGCACTTGATCTCTTCGTGATGCTCCACTTGACCTTGCACACCGCAATCTTGATGACGATCACCACTTGATGTTATCCTCTCCATGGGTTGTATGATATCTTCCTCTTGACGCAAGCCCATGGAAACATACCTAACCCCACATAGAACTCTCACGTAGACCATGGGTTAGTACACAAAGCGTAATGGACAATGCTTACCATACCATGGGATCACTTGATCCCTCTCGTTACATCTTCTACGCTTTGTGTGTTGATCAACTTGAAACACTCTCTGTACTTAGTCTTGATCAACCTTGAATCTTTCCAACTCTCTTCATTTGGATGATGTCTTGAAGGTAAACATGAATGATCACACAAACTTCTTCTTCAAGACATGCTTGCAATAAGCTCAACACTCACATGACCAATCTTTGGATAATTCCTTAATAGCACCTTGGTAAACTCATAAACTCCTTGAAACCAACACATGGACTTCAAGAAATGCCTATGGACAAATCCTTCAAATATAACTCAATGCAACCATTAGTCCATAGAGAATGTCATCAATTACCAAAACCACACATGGGGGCACCACATGTTCTTTCAGGGCGAGCTATAGAGGGAGAGGGGGAGAGGGGTAAAGGGTGCATGGGCACCGGCAGCTCACAGTGGTTGCGAAGAGGGTTTGAGTGGACTCGGGGAGGGCGTCACAATGATGAATCGACGATGTAATTCGAGTTGTTGTAGGCAAAGACGATGACGATGGCAACGACTACGCGATGACCCACAAGTATAGGGGATCAATTGTAGCCCTTTCGATAAGTAAGAGTGTCGAACCCAACGGTGAGCAGAAGGAAATGACAAGCGGTTTTCAACAAGGTATTTTCTGTATGCACTGAAATTATCGGTAACAGATAGTTTGGTAGTAAGATAATTCGTAATGGGTAACAAGTAACAAGTGTAGCAAAGGTGCAGTAAGGTGTCACAATCCTTTTTGTAGCAAAGGATAAGCCTGGACGAACTCTTATATAAAGCAAAGCGCTCCCGAGGACACATGGGAATTATTGTCAAGTTAGTTTTCATCATGCTCATATGATTCGCGTTCGTTACTTTGATAATTTGATATGTGGGTGGACCGGTGCTTGGGTGCTGTCCTTACTTGGACAAGCCTCCCACTTACGATTAACCCCTCTCGCAAGCATCCACAACTATGAAAGAAGAATTAAGATAAATCTAACCATAGCATGAAACATGTGGATCCAAATCAGCCCCTTACAAAGCAACGCATAAACTAGGGTTTAAGCTTCTGTCACTCTAGCAACCCATCATCTACTTATTACTTCCCAATGCCTTCCCCTAGGCCCAAATCATGGTGAAGTGTCATGTAGTCGACGTTCACATAACACCACTAGAGGAAAGACAATATACATCTCATCAAAATATCAAACGGATGCCAAATTCACATGATTACTTATAACAAGACTTCTCCCATGTGCTCAGGAACAAATGTAACTACTCACAAAGCATGCTCATGTTAAAGATCAGAGGGGTATTTAATATCATTAAGGATCTGAACATATGATCTTCCACCAAATAAACCAACTAGCATCAACTGCGAAGAGTAATCAACACTACTAGCAACCCACAAGTACCAATCTAAGGTTTTGGGACAAAGATTGAATACAAGAGATGAACTAGGGTTTGAGAGGAGATGGTGTTGGTGAAGATGTTGATGAAGATTGACCCTTCCACGATGAGAGGATCGTTGGTGATGACGATGGCTTCGATTTCCCCCTCCGGGAGGGAAGTTTCCCCGACAGAATCGCTCTGTCGGAGCCCTAGATTGCTTCTGCCCAGGTTCCACCTCGAGACGGCGGTGTTTCGTCCCGAAAGCTTCCCTCTTATTTTTTCTAGGTCAAAACCCTCCATATAGCAGAAGATGGGCACAGGACGATGGCCAGGGTGGCCACAAGCCCTGGGGGGGCGCCCCCAGGCTTGTGGCCACCTGATGGGTCCTCTTCGGTTGTTACTTCGCCCAATATTTTTTATATATTCCAAAATAAATCTCCGTAAAGTTTCAGGATATTTGGAGTTGTGCAGAATAGGTATCTTAGATTTGCTCCTTTCTGGTCCAGAATTCCAGCTGCCGGCACTCTTCCTCTTCATGTAAATCTTGTAAAATAAGAGAGAAAAGGCATAAGTATTGTACCATAATGTGAAATAACAGCCCATAATGCAATAAATATCAACATAAAAGCATGATGCAAAATGGACGTATCAACTCCCCCAAGCTTAGACCTCGCTTGTCCTCAAGCGAAAGCCGAAATCGATAATCATGACCACTTGTTTAGAGATAGAGGTGCCGATAAAATAAAACGCGGACATGAGGGCATCATGATCATCTTTAGAACAACAACATATTGTCATATAACTTCTTATGCTAACGTGAAAATTTGTTCACAAAGTAAAGTATGAATCAAAAACTTGTTGGAAACTAACAAACTACGATCTCGGTCATTGAGGCAATTGCAATTTATCATAACATCAGAAAGAGTCAATGTAAGAGCTTTTATTTAGCAAGTTCACATACTCAATCATCATTTAATCTTTCATAATTGCTAACACTCACGTGATACTTATGAGATCAAAGCTTCAATCAAACATATAGGAAGATAGGGGCTTATAGTTTCGCCTCCCAACCATTTACCTCAAGGGTAACGTCAACAATAATAACTTATGAACACCTACATCCGAGTGGATATATATATCTGGATGTTCCCCAACACATAGTGCTTGCCAAAAAGAGAAAATATAAAAGGAAGGGTGAAGATCACCATGACTCTTGTATAAAGGTAGAAGGTAAAAGTAAAAGATAGGCCCTTCACAGAGGGAAGCAAAGGTTGTCATGCGCTTTTATGGTTGGATGTATGAAATCTTAATGAAAAAGAATGTCACTTTATATTGCCGCTTGTGATAGAGAACTTTATTATGCAGTCCGTCGCTTTTATTTCTTCCCCATCACAAGTTCGTATAAAGCTTATTTTCCTCACATTAAAAGATCATACATATTTAAAGAGCAATTTTTATTACTTGCACCGATGACAACTTACTTGAAGGATCTTACTCAATCCATAGGTAGATATGGTGGGCTCTCATGGCAAAACTGGGTTGATGGTTGATACGTCTCCAACGTATCTATAATTTTTTATTGTTCCATGCTGTTATATTATCAATCTTGGATGTTTTACAATCATTTTATAGCAACTTTATATCATTTTTTGGGACTAACCTATTGACATAGTGCCCAGTGCCAGTTGCTGTTTTTGCTTGTTTTTTACTTCGCAGAAAATCAATACCAAACGGAGTGCAAATGCAGCAAAACTTTTTGGTGATTTTTTCTGGACCAAAAGACACAAATTGGGCCAAGGAAGTACCAGAGGGGTGCCCCGAGGGGGGCACAATCCACCTGGGCGCGCCTGGGGGCCCAGGCGCGCCCTGGTGGGTTGTGCCCACCTCGGTGTCCTCCCGCACCGCCTCTTTGCTCTATAAATACCCTAATATTCTAGAAACCCTAGGGGAGTCAACGAAAAACAATTCCAGCCGCCGCAAGTTCCAGAAACCACAGATCTAATCTAGACACCATAACGAAGGGGTTCATCATCCTCATTGGTGCCTCTTCGATGATGCGTGAGTAGTTCATTGTAGACCTACGGGTCCGTAGTTAGTAGCTAGATGGCTTCCTCTCTCTCTCTTTTGATTCTCAATACAATGGTCTCTTGGAGATCTATTTGATGTAACTCTTTTTGCGGTGTGTTTGCTGGGATCCGATGAACTTTGAGTTTATGATCAGATCTATGTTTTTATCCATGAAAGTTATTTGAGTCTTTTGATCTCTTATATGCATGATTACTTATAGCCTCGTATTTCTTCTTCGAATCTTTGGTTTAGTTAGGCCGACTAGATCGATTTTTCTTGCCATGGGAAGATGTGCTTTGTGTTGGGCTCGATCTTACGGTGCTCAATCCCAGTGACAGAAGGGGAAATGACATGTATGTATCGTTGCTATTAAGGATAACAAGATGGGGTCTATTCCTACATGAATAGATCTTGTCTACATCATGTCATCGTTCTTATTGCATTACTTCATTTCTCCATGAACTTAATACACTAGATGCATGCTGGATAGCGGTCGATGTGTGGAGTAATAGTAGTAGATGCAGGCAAGAGTCGGTCTACTAATCTTGGACGTGATGCCTATATAATGATCATTGCTTGGATATCGTCATAATTATTTGAAGTTCTATCAATTGCCCAACAGTAATTTGTTTACCCACCGTATGGTATTTTCTCGAGAGAAGCCACTAGTGAAATCTACGGCCCCCGGGTCAATTTTCCCACCATATACATTCAGATCTATATTGCTATTTGCCTTTTTATTTATTTGCATCTTTTATTTTTAGATCTACATTTCCAAAAACCCAAAAATACCTTGCTGCACTTTATTTTATCTCGTGTTCCCGCGAGATCTGTTTATCCAATCTATCATAATTTTTCTCCCGTCCACGTGGCAATTTCTGGCACCGTTACCCGAAAGGGATTGACAACCCCTTTTACACGTCGGGTTGCAAGTATTTGTTCTTTGTGTGCAGGTACCGTTTACGTAGTGTTGCTTGGTTCTCCTACTGGTTCGATAACCTTGGTCTCATCACTGAGGGAAATACCTACCGTAGCTGTGATGCATCATCCCTTCCTCTTTGGGGAAATACCGACGTAGTTCAAGCCGCATCAAAAGGAATTTCTGGCGCCGTTGCCGGGGAGACATCATCAACATATACTAGGTTCCTAATCACAAATCTCATCTCCTTGCAATTTCCATTATTTGCCATTTGCCTCTCATTTTCATCTCCCCCACTTCACAAACATTTGCCATTTTATTCGCCCTCTTTTTCGTTCGCCGTTTTCTCGTCAGATCTGTTTTTGAGTGCAATCTTGTTGCGTAGTCACGATGACTCAAGAGAACACCAAGTTGTGTGATTTCTCTAACACCAACAACAATGATTTTATTAGCACTCCGATTGCTCCTCCCGCCACTAGTGCGGAGTCTTGTGATATTAATACCGCTTTGCTGAATCTCGTTATGAAAGATCAATTTTTTGGTACTCCTAGTGAGGATGTCGCATCCCATCTTAACACATTCGTGGAATTATGCGATATGCAAAAGAAAAAAGATGTGGACAATGATATTGTGAAGTTGAAATTATTCCCGTTTTCTTTGCGAGATGGTGCAAAAATTTGGTTTTCTTCTTTGCCTCGCAATAGTATCAATTCTTGGGATAAGTGCAAAGATGCTTTTATTACTAAATATTTTCCTCCCGCGAAAATTATTTCCCTTAGGACACAAATCATGAATTTTAAGCAACTTGAGCATATGTTGCGCAATCTTGGGAAAGAATGAAATTGATGCTAAGAAATTGTCCTACTCATGGTTTAAATCTTTGGATGATCATACAAAATTTTTATGTGGGATTGAATTTTGTTTCTAGAAATCTTTTAGATTCCGCCGCGGGTGGTACTTTTATGGAGATTACTTTGGGTGAAGCTACTAAATTGCTTGATAATATTATGGCTAATTATTCACAATAGCATACCGAAAGAGCTCCTACTAGTAAAAAGGTTAATTCGGTAGAAGAAATAAATTCTTTGAGTGAAAAAGTTGATGCGCTTATGAAGTTGGTTTCCAATAAAAAGGCTCCTATTGATCTTAATGATGTGCCTTTGTCTACTTTGATTGAGCAAAATAGTGATGCCGTAGACGTGAATTTTGTCTCGCGAAACAATTTTAATAACAATGCTTATAGAGGTAATTTTAATCCTAGACCTTTTCCGGGAAATTCCTCTAATAATTATGGTAATTCTTATGGTAATCCTTCTTATAATAATAATAGGAACACCTCTGATCTTGAGAATAATATTAAAGAATTTATCAATGCTCAAAAGAATTTTAATACTATGATAGAAGAAAAGTTGAGTAAAATTGATGTTATGTCTAGAAGAATTGATAGAATTTCTCATGATGTAGAAAATCTCAAGATGAAATTTTTTGTGCCTAAGGTTGAGGAATCAATTAAAGCTTTATATGTTTCTATGGATGAAAGTAAGAAAAGAACCGCTATGCTTAGAGCTAAAAGAGAATTTTTAGAAAAAGCATTTTCTAGCGATTGCTTTCATAAAAATGGTGAAGATCTTAAAGTGATTGGTGTTTCTTCTATTGATTCCTTGGTTAGTAAAATTAATATTGATGATAAAGGGACTGAAGAAGAGTAAACTTTAGCTAGAAGGCATCCCGATAATTTGGAGGGTGAAAATCTTGTTGAGAAAATTGATAAAAGTAGGTTTGGAGAGGTCAAAACTTTAACTAGTGATGTGCCCACTCTTTTGTATGACAAAGACTTTAATTATGATAATTGCTCTTTGATTGATTGTATTTCTTTTGTTGCAATCCATGATAAATTCACCCCATGCTTATGAACAAAATAAAGCTTTTACTAAACATATCGTTGATGTTATGATGAAAGCTTTGGAAGAAAAGTTGGAATTAGAGATTTCAATTCCTAGAAAATTACATGATGAATGGGAACCTACTATCAAAGTCAAGATTAAAAATTATGAGTGTTTTGCTTTATGTGACTTGGGTGCTAGTGCTTCTACAATTCCGAAATCCTTATGTGATGTGCTTGGTCTTACCGATATTGAAGAATGTTCTTTAAATTTGCACGTGGCGGATTCTACTATTAAAAAGCCAATGGGAAGAATTAATGATGTTCTTATCCTTGCAAATAGGAATTATGTGCCCATAGATTTTGTTGTTCTTGATATTGATTGCAATCCGTCTTGTCCAATTATTTTTGGTAGACCGTTTTTACGCACTATAGGTGCCGTGATTGATATGAAAGAAGGGAACATCAAATTCCAATTTCCTTTGAGAAAGGGTATGGAACACTTCCCTAGAACAATAATTAAGCCACCATATAAATCAATCATGAGGGCATCTTACGGATCTAGAAATAAAGATGACAACACTTAGATCTTTGCATTATGCCTAGCTAGGGGCATAAAATGATAGCGCTTGTTGGGAGGCAACTTAATGAATAAAATTTATTTTTGTCTTTTTCTTTCTGTTTTTGAGTGTTTGCACAATTATACTACTGTTATCATTGTATTTTTATGTTTTAATTAGTGTTAGTGCCAAGCAAAGCCTTTGGGATCATGTTGGGTGATAGTTGATTTGATCTTATTGAAAAACAGAAACTTTTGCATACGGTAAAATAATTTTAAAAATTCACAGAAGCGATGAAAAATTCTTAATTTTTTACAAAAGATTTATATACAAATTTCCTACGTTGTCCTATTGTTTCAGATATTTTGGGTTAAATAAGTATGAGAACAATTCGTATCTTTGCATACTGTTCTGTTTTTGACAGATTCTGTTTTCTTTGCATTGTGTGCTTATTTTGATGAATCTATGGTTTGTATTGGAGGTTATAAGCCATGGTAAAGTTAGAATACAGTAGATATAATGCAATAACAAAATTTGAATGGGTTTTCTACAGTACTTAAAGTAAAGATTAGTTTCCTTATACTAACGGATCTCACGAAGGTTTTGTTGAGTTTTGTGTGATTGAAGTTTTCAAGTTTTGGGTGAGATCACGATGGATGAAGGAATAAGGAGTAAGAAGAGCCTAAGCTTGGGGATGCCCATGGAATCCCAAGCTATTATCTAAAAGATAAGCAAGCAACTAAGCTTGGGGATGCCCGAGTGGCATCCCCTCTTTCTTCTAACGGCCATCGGTATTTTACTTGGAGCTATATTTTTATTCGTCACATATCATGAGTTTTGCTTGAAGCGTCTTGTATGATTTGAGTCTTTGCTTGTTTTACTTTTTATTTTTAGTCAAGTATCCTTGCTGGACACACCTATTTGAGAGAGCCAAAATTATGCTATGATTTGTTAGAATTGCTCTCTATGCTTCACTTAAATCTTTATGAGCTATGGAATTGCTCTAGTGCTTCACTTATATCTTTTTTAGCACGGTGTGCTTTAATATTTTTGAATAAATGCTCTCATGCTTCACTTATATTTATTTAAGAGTTAGTAATTTTTTTAGAAAGTCTCTCATGCTTCACTTATATCATTTTGAGAGAAGAAAAATTTTATGCTCATGTTCTTCACTTAGATTTGTTTGAGTTATCAAAAGCAACACATTAAACTAGTCCCAAAGTGATAGTTATTCAAGAGGGATATAATAAAAACTTTCATGAAGATCATTGGACAAAATAAACTTGATTCCTTGTAATAGTTTTGCGATATGATGATATAATATGTGAGTCATGTTGGTGAGTAATTATGGTTTAGTAAGAATATTGGTGTCAAGGTTTGTGATTCCCTATGCAAGCACGAAAGTCAATAGTTATGCAATGAAATTACATCCTACTTGTGGTGCATTATTCGGTGTTAGTTATGCTTAATGCTCGGTGATGAGATTTTTCGTTTCTTGGTTGGATGCTTCTCAATCTTTTGCTAGCCTTCATTTGTACTAAGTATGATCACTACTTGTGCATCCAAAATCCTTAAACCAGTTTTGCCATATGAGTCCACTATACCTACATATATGCGGTATTTCTGTGCCGTTCTAAGCAAATTTGTATGTGCCATCTCTAATTTTCAAAATAAATTTCTCTTTTGTGTGCTCGTATCGCTCATGAAACGGTAGGGGGTGGCTGATATTTTTCCATGCTAGATGTGTTATTCTCAAGATGAGTGTTTATTCACTTGTCATTGCATGAGAGTACGGCAAAGGTATTAGGGATTCCCAATCCCGAAATGAAAAATGAATTTACTTTATGTTGTCAAATAATAAATTCCTTGGAAAGTGTTGGTATGGACGACACCCGTGGATTCGGTTAGCCGTGGAATGTGAAAGTATGGTGGAAAAAGGAATAAACTTTATTTTTTGTTTGGGAACCGCCTATGATATATCTAGCATGGAAAGTATTGGGAACTACTCAATCATTTTCGTTGATAGGAAAAGCATGCCACCCAAAATGTTTTTATCTCTATCTTTTTTGCTTTGAGCTCTGGCACCTCTACAAATCCCTACTTCCCTCTGCGAAGGGCCTTTCTATTTACTTTATGCAATTTTTATTTTTGAGTCTCCATCTTCTCTTATAAAGCACCAACTAAGGGGCACTATGATCGTACTTGAGCATTGGGTGTAGCTAATATGCGAGTGTGTTTCATGAATGGATCAATGATTGAGCATAATGGGCTAGGGATAACTTGCTTTAGTGTTGATATTTTGAAAGACATGGTTGCTTGTTGATATGCTTGAGTATTGAAATCTTCATGTCAAAACTAGACTATTGCTTTGAATCATATAAAAGTCCAAATGTCTATGCTACAAAGAAAAGATTATGTGATGAACATGTTAGGCAGCATTCCACATCAAAAATTCAGTTTTATTCATTTAACTACTCGAGGACGAGCAGGAATTAAGCTTGGGGATGCTGATACGTCTCCAGTGTATCTATAATTTTTTATTGTTCCATGTTGTTATATTATCAATCTTGGATGTTTTACAATCATTTTATAGCAACTTTATATTATTTTTTGGGACTAACCTATTGACATAGTGCCCAGTGCCAGTTGCTGTTTTTTGCTTGTTTTTTACTTCGCAGAAAATCAATACCAAATGGAGTCCAAATGCAGCGAAAATTTTTGGTGATTTTTTCTGGACCAAAAGACACAAGTTGGGCCAAGGAAGTACCAGAGGGGTGCCCCAAGGGGGGCACAACCCACCTGGGTGCGCCTGGGGGCCCAGGCGCGCCCTGGTGGGTTGTGCCCACCTCGGTGGCCTCCCGCACTGCCTCTTTGCTCTATAAATACCCCAATATTCCAGAAACCCTAGGGGAGTCGACGAAAAACAATTCCAGCCACCGCAAGTTCCAGAAACCACAGATCCAATCTAGACACCATCACGGAGGGGTTCATCATCCTCATTGGTGCCTCTCCGATGATGCGTGAGTAGTTCATTGTAGACCTACGGGTCCGTAGTTAGTAGCTAGATGGCTTCCTCTCTCTCTTTTGATTCTCAATAGAATGGTCTCTTGGAGATCTATTTAATGTAACTCTTTTTGCGGTGTGTTTGTTGGGATCCGATGAACTTTGAGTTTATGATCAGATCTATGTTTTTATCCATGAAAGTTATTTGAGTCTTTTCATCTCTTATATGCATGATTACTTATAGCCTAGTATTTCTTCTTCGAATCTTTGGTTTAGTTAGGCTGACTAGATCGATTTTTCTTGCCATCGGAAGAGGTGCTTTGTGATGGGTTCGATCTTACGGTGCTCAATCCCAGTGACAGAAGGGGAAATGACACGTATGTATCGTTGCTATTAAGGATAACAAGATGGGGTATATTCCTACATGAATACATCTTGTCTACATCATGTCATCATTCTTATTGCATTACTCCGTTTCTCCATGAACTTAATACACTAGATGCATGCTGGATAGCAGTCGATGTGTGGAGTAATAGTAGTAGATACAGACAGGAGTCGGTCTACTAATCTTGGACGTGATGCCTATATAATGATCATTGCCTGGATATCGTCATAATTATTTAAAGTTCTATCAATTGCCCAACAATAATTTGTTTACCCACCGTATGCTATTTTCTCGAGAGAAGCCACTAGTGAAATCTACGGCCCCCGGGTCTATTTTCCCACCATATACATTCAGATCTATATTGCTATTTGCCTTTTTATTTATTTGCATCTTTTATTTTTAGATCTATATTTCCAAAAACCCAAAAATACCTTGCTGCACTTTATTTTATCTCGCGTTCCCGCGACATCTTTTTATCCAATCTATCATAATTTTTCTCCCGTCCACGTGGCAATTTCTGGCACCGTTACCCGAAAGGGATTGACAACCCCTTTTACACGTCGGGTTGCAAGTATTTGTTCTTTGTGTGCAGGTACCATTTACGTAGTGTTGCTTGGTTCTCCTACTGGTTCGATAACCTTGGTCTCATCACTGAGGGAAATACCTACCGTAGCTGTGCTGCATCATCCCTTCCTCTTTGGGGAAATACCGACGTAGTTCAAGCCGCATCAATGGTTTTTGGAAGCACAAGTAGTATCTCTACTTGGTGCAGAAGATTTGGCTAGCATAGGATGAGAAGCAAGCTCTACATGTTGGAGGATCCATGTGTTGGGAAACGTTGCATGGAAAACAAAACAAAATTCTACGCACACGCAAGATCTATCCATGGAGATGCATAGCAACGAGGGGGGGAGTGTGTCTATGTACCCTCGTAGACCGTACGCGGAAGTGTTTGTTAATGCGGTTGATGTAGTCGAACTTCTTCGTGATCCAACCGATTGAGTACCGAACGTACGGCACCTCCGCGTTCAGCACATGTTCAGCTCGGTGACGTCCTCACCTTCTTGATCCAGCAAGATGGCGAAGTAGTGGATGAGTTCCAGCAGCACGATGGCGTGGTGGCGGTGGTGGTGATGCTATCTCCGCAGGGCTTCACCTAAACACTATGAAAATATGACCGAGGGACGAAACTGTGGAGGGGGGCGCCGCACACGGCAAAGAGATTGTCGTGGTTATGTGTGTCGCCCCCCTCCCACATATATATAGGTGGGAGAGAGGGGAGCGGCCAGGAGGCGCCCCAAGTAGGGCCGAATCCTACTTGGGGTCCTGCCCCTAGCCGCGCCCCCCTTGCATTTCTAGGCGCGCGGGGAAAGGCAGGGGAGGGTGGCGTCCCCCCCCCCCTTTCCTTTCTCCCATGTCGAGGCGAAGGCAGGAGGGGCTAGCCCTCCCCCTTTCCTTCCCTAGGGCCGGTGGCCAGGGAGAGTGGCGCGCCAGCCCCTTTGTGGGCTGGTGTGTCTCTCCCCTTGGCCCATTAGGCCCATAGACCTCCCGGGGTTGTCCGGAACCCCTTTCGATGACCCGATGACTACCCGGTGCACTCCAAAACTCTTTCGGTGTCCGAATATCAACGTCCTATATATCAATCTTTACCTCCGGACCATTCCGGAGCTTCTCGTCATGTCCGTGATCTCATCCAGGACTCCGAACAACATTCGGTCACCAAATCATATAACTCATATAACACTATATCGTCAACGAACATTAAGCATGCAGACCCTACGAGTTCGAGAACTATGTAGACATGACCGAGACACCTCTCCAGTTAATAACCAATAGCGGAACCTGGATGCCCATATTGGCTCCTACATATTCTACGAAGATCTTTATCGGTCAAACCTTATGACAACATACGTAATTCCCTTTGCCCATCGGTATGTGTCGTGGATTTAACACGGCAGATGCCCTAGTGAAAGGACTTAGGTGTGGAGCCATCGCAACTAGGTTAGCTTGAAGGGGTTGAACGGGACGAAGGACACAAAGGATTTACCCAGGTTCAGCCCCTCGAAACGAGGTAAAAGCCTACGTCCTTCTTTTAGTTGTATTACTTGAGTTTCGATCACAAGGGAGCGAATACGCTTGACCTAGTTCTCGACTTGTTGTTTTCTTGAGTTAACCCGCCGCCGGGTCTCACCTTTATATACAGGTCGATGCCCGACGGCTTACAAAGTCCCGGCTGGCTCACACAACGTGACCGGCTCAGTTTCTAACCAAACTTGCCTTACAGAGCAAGTTAACCTTGAACGGTTCACACCTTCGGGTCTTGAATCACCTCCGGGTCTTGGGCCTCCAATAAGCTTGCTTTATGAACCGCCATCCTTTTGTCTTCTTGGACCTCTTGGTCCTTCTTCACAACAAGTCACCAATGGTGTAACCCGGCCCCTCCTGGGCGGGTCACACCTCGGAGTTATATCCTCAACATTAGGGCCCAGGTTGATTTGAACTTGTTCATATCAATCTTCATTATTTAACTTAGCAGAAAGTATTAGCGTCGAATCTTCATCAGACAGATATAACCCGCCATGACATCACATAAGTAGAAATATATAACCCGCCATGATGTCATGTGCATTGATTCCGCACAAAGCCCAGGATATCTCAATGGATCTTTATTTTAATGGACCTTCCAAGAATCGAGGCACCCGCATCGTTCAACATAATCATTTTGCCTCCTCAATTTCCGCGCAGGCCATCTTTCCACCTCCTTATAAATTGGGACAGGGGGCCCTCTTCTTCACTTTTTACCCCTGCCTCTGCCGCTTCTTCTTCCTCGCGACGACTGACGCCTCCGGGGCTCCGCCGCCCCCGTCGACTGCATCAACCTTGGCCGCTGCATCAACCTGACCTCGACCAGAAAACGGCGGCGCCCCTCCGCTGTTCATCAGCATCTCCAGGTACCCTTCTCCTTTTTCCTCATATCTGCATTAGGGTTCCTGCCATTCTTTGGTGTTCGTCGGCGTTCATCACCCTTGTCTATAGTTCATCGACCACGCCACCTTAGTAGGACCAAAATGTGATGCTAAAGTCACGCTTTACTCCCCTTTAATATCCGCCATCAAATACAGATCCACTTGCTGCTATTGAGATTCATTCCCCACACTTGTGGTTCGTCCCCTGTTTTTAGGGCTAGTAATTTTCTCCTGTTTCTGTACCGACCGTAGATCCGAAATTATAGGCAAAATCTGTAAAACTTGTTTGTTCAACACTTAGTGAAGATTTATCCAATCCCCAGATCTTGTGACCATCGACTCGACCACTGTTGTATAGGCGGCTCAAATAATACTTTGTAACTCGCTAAATAAGTTGTTTAAACCGCTAGTACTTATCCAGGCTTGACATTATCTAGCTCGTACCTCGCCGGTTTAACCATACAATTTTCTTTTCTGCAACCATTAAGCGGCTTACCAATCCTTGCATCTAACCAATAGTAACTTTACTTTGTTCAACCATCGGGTGGCTTATCATCACCAATTTGACCCGCCGTGATTTCCTTTCTAGGTTTTCACCTGATCAAAATGACTAAGACCGTCACCTCCTGCGACTGGGTCGTTTCCAATGTCACAGAACAGACTCTCCAAGAGTTTGTTGCCATGGGCATTTTACCATCTAAGGATGTCATCCATTGGCGGGTTCCAGGGGCTGAGGTTCCACCTCAACCAAAGGAAGGAGAAGTTATAGTTTTCTCTGATCATATGCTCCGAGGCTTCTCACCGCCCGGCTCAAAATTCTTCCGTGACGTCCTGAATTTCTATCAGCTTCACCCTCAAGACATTGGACCCAATTCAGTTTCCAATATTTGCAATTTTCAAGTCTTTTGTGAAGTATATCTTCAAGAGGAGCCCAGCGTTGACCTCTTCAGAGAGTATTACTACTTGAACCGCCAAACAGAGATGACTGACGGTCCCAGCCTTGAACTTGGTGGAATTTCTATCCAGAGGCAAAGAGACGCCGTCTTTCCTGCAGCTGCACTTCCCAGTCACCCCAAAGACTGGAACCAGACTTGGTTTTATTGCCAAGACACCTCTCCGGCGGGTGAAAATCCCCTGCCGGGTTTCCGTATTCACCGGCTCAACCCTAGGCACCCACTTCCAGACCGGATCAGCTCTGCTGAACGAGCCAAATATGGACCCACTTTTACTAAGATAAGAGCCTTGATGGCAAATGGCTTGACCGGTATTGACCTGGTCCGATGCTGGGTTAGCTGGAGAATCATGCCTTTAAGCTGCCACCCCGGCTTAATGTGCACATACACAGGCGATGTGAATGACCCCTTGCGGTACCACTCAACACCCCTTGAAGAGAAGGACATCAACGAAATGACCAAGTCTTTACTTGGAGAAACTCTAGAAGACTGCAGCAAAACGGGGCTGAGCCCCTTCTATACTCTTAACCCGGCTCCAGATGTAAGTAGTTGAAGCCCTTTTTACTTTATTCATTACTCTCATATGCTGCACTTGCCTTATTATCTTGCTTTCTTCAGGACGACTCTCCCTTTTGGAATAAGAAGCTTTAAGATAAGCCGGCCAAAAAGGCTAGGGGAAAGACCAAAGCTCCCAAGAAACCCGCCAAGAAGAAAGTAGATGCAACAAATCAATTTACTCTGGATGATGAGTCGGAGGTAGAACTTGACTCCCTTGGCTCCTTTTTTGTACATCTTATTGACGCTAACCCCTCTCAGGATGACGCGGAGACTAGCCAGGTAGATGCTGTAGAGGTAACTATTATTTCCTCCGACTCAGAGCCTTTGCCAAGACAGAAAATTCGGCACGTGACCTGGAAAGTAAGGTTTTCTCACCCTTTAGCTTACTTGGATCCAAACTTCATTTTGAAGAAACAACAGCATGAAGCTCGGCGTACAACCCGGAACAGCGGAGGGGGAGACCTTCATGCCGGCTTACCCAATACACCGGCCCCTCGCAAATGCCGAAAAGAGGTGCCGCAGAATTTGATCCTCTCCTTTCCCAAGGCGGGTCTTATCCGTCAACAACTTAATCTTTCCGACTCAAATTATCAGGGAACCTCTCACTCATCCTCTGGTGACTCTACTGGAACTTAGATACCTCTCTTCAAAGTTGCCCCTGGGTGAGAACATTTAACCTCTTTGTTTTTTAATACCTTACCAACTGATATATTAACATCTTCATATGTCTTACTTTCAGCGGTATAGCCAAACCCAGCAAGAAATTGAAGATGAACAAGCCAGCCGAAGACCCCAAGGTTACTGAGCCGGAGAAACAAACCATATCTGAAGCTTCTCATCAAACCCCTGAGGCTGCTGCTGATGACCCGCCACCAGAGACTCATGACGTCACGGTGGATCCAATGGGTGTTGACCCATCTAGCGCTAAGCCGCCCAGTCCCATAAAACCTGGTGAGGAGCCTCCTTCGCAACAAACTGCTGAGGATGTCATTATTACCGGCACTGGTTACGCTGAACCTGGGAACCCCACCATTCTGGCCAAGCATTCAGCCAAAGAAGAATTAATTGAAAAGAGCAAGGCCAGATTTGACATTGCCAATTACTCATACTTGGGTGTCGGTGAATTATACTCTGGTTATCTGAGCCAGCTGCATACTGGTCGTGATCTGGAGGCGGATTTAGTCAAGAAATTGCGACAAAAATATGAGGTATGAACATCTGTTTCTCTTGCATATGTAGTCATCCAGCCCCCAAGTCTTATCCGTAGGAAAAGATATATTTGAGTAGGGTTAAGACTTGTCCATATGTCATTGCAACTCTAAAATCATAGCCCTCATGGGCCGGCTTATCGTGATAAAGATGAGCTGGATTGCTTTCATGACTTCAAAAGAAAAGCTCCAGACCATATCCCTTATGGGCCGGCTTATCTTGATAAAGATGAGCCGGATCATTTCCATTACCATGAAAGAAAAACTGCAGACCATAGCCCTCATGAGCCGGCTTATCTTGATAAAGATGAGCCGGATCATTAACAATATATACTGCAAAAAAGAGCTTCCGCACACATTAGCCCCCAAGTGTCAAGTGCTTTGCTTGCAACGTACTTGAGACTTGTATGTATAGTGTGTCCTGAGAAATATGTTTATAATTGTTTAACTCATACTTGCAGGATGCCTTAACTCAGGCTGAATCCCAATTGGTTGATTTAAAGACCAGGCTTGAGCATCAAGAGGCTGAAATACGCAAAGCTGACTCCAAGACTAAGTTTAGTCTGGAAGAGAATGAGAAGCTTAGAGCTGGGTTTTCCACAGAAAGAAATGCCTCGGATAAGGAAAAAGCCGCCTTAGTGCAAAGAGCAGAGACTGCCGAATCTTCTTTGAAAGAGACCACTGCAGAACTGACCGGCTTAAAACGCCATATCTCACAGATGACAGCTGCTATCTTTGGTAAGGAATTCGGGATGCTTTAACCATTTCCAATTTTTACCTTTTAACCCGCCTGGCGACTTATCTGTGCGCTCATTTAACAGGCCCCAGGAGTACCAACCTTGGCCAGGACATGTTGGTGAAGCTGAAGGCGGTTTACACTTTGGTACGACAGCTGTACACATGTACTCAGCGAACCATGGCGGCTATCTCGCACAGTAAACAACCACCTTCACTCATCAGGGAGGTACTGGACAAACTATCTATCATGCCCCAAAAAATTGAAGAGATTAAGCGATCATCTGCCCGAGCTGGTGCTATCACTGCTTTGAGCCGGGCCAAAGCATGGCAAGCGGAATTAGACCCGGTGGAATTGGCCACCGATGTCCAAGCTTTAAAGAAGACAGATCGCCTTTTGATGAAGCAGATTTTACCAAGTGCGTAAAAGAGATGCGTCCCTTGGCGAGCAAATTGGCCGAGGAGACTGATTTGTCCAAATATTAGGTGGCTTACACGATAGAAAACTCCAAAGTGAAAGCGCCGGCTTATGAGATTGTGGATCTTATTCCTCCAATACGTAAGCATACTTTTGCTCCTGACATTGATCGGTCCACACTTATAGATGATGAAGCTGTGTTCAAAGCCTTAACTGGCATCGACTGGACATCACCTGACTTCCAGACGATGGACGAAGAAGAAGAACCGGCACAGGATAACCCGGAGGCTTCAACTCGCCAGGACCAAAAGAACTGATCCAAGGGGCGGCTCTCCGACCACGGCGTAGAATGTCTTTTGAAAAACTCTTAATCTTGTGGGCTTGGGAAAGCCTTGTAATAGGCTAGTTGAAACAATGATCTGTCATGCCATCGTGCATGTGGTATCCTTTGAATGTTTAAACCGCCGAGCTTGATTTTTATCACCCGCCACTTATGCGTATAATATTATTAGGTATGTGGATCAGATCAAGCATCATCATACTTCCTGTACACAAGGAAACAACATATGCCCTGGCGGTTTACGCCAGGGCGGGTCACAAATATCTTTGAAAAAACCCTGATATAATAGTCTTTGATAAAAAAGACTAAAGGCTATTGAAGCCGGAAATATACCGGTGACTTAAAGTCGAGGACATGGCGGGTTGGAAAAAACCCTAAATCTCTATTCAAATATGAAAAGTCATACCTGTAGAGTGACATCATAATGATGTTGTAACGATGGTAATCCAGCATGGGTTTTAACCCGTACACATGAAAGATCATGATTTGAATTTATTCCAGGCGAATCATCCTGGCGACTTAAAGTCTGCTTATCATGGCGGGTTATTAACCCAATATGCTCAAGTATGACTCATAGAATTAAGGCTACATGGCCTGAATTGCAAAACCATATGTTAATATGGAAAAAAGGATATAAATCCAAAATTTTCAGAAAAATAGAAATTCAGAAAACAAGGCTTTCATAGGCCGCCAAGCCTAAAACTCAAGTGCTTTCATGGGCCGCACAGTCACTGAGTTAATCCTAGCTCACTGTAAGCCGGCCCTCACATGACAAACCGCCGTTTTAACCTTAACAAGTTCAGGGTCTTATTTAAAAGATCGACTGTCAAGAGTGCGGCGGGTCATTCCAGGATTACCTGGGCGGACTAACAACGACATACAGGCAGGATAACCCGGAATTTGGTGTTTACACCTGGCTAGGAAGCCGATCAAGAGGGTAAGCATAGCTATGCTCATTGAGCAGGAAGCCCCCAAGTGACCAATAAGATGGCAGGTAGGCCGGATCAAGAGGGTAAGCATAGCTATGCTCATTGAGCAGGAAGCCCCCAAGTGACCAATAGGATGGCAGGTAGGCTGGATGAAGAGGGTAAGCATAGCTATGCTCATTGAGCAGGAAGCCCCCAAGTGATCTTATGAACAAACAATAAAGGCTCAGATTCGTAGAAGTGAAACGACAAAGGCCCTGAATTATCTGGGATGCCGGCTTTATTATAGTGATCATAATATGTACACTGAAGAAAAGTATATACAGCATAAGAGCCGGTGGCTCAGGTGTAATAAGGCCGAAGATGAGCAATGTTCCACGGCCGGCGGGTCTACTCCTCCGATGTGCGTGAATCCTTGTGTTCTCGAATATCAATGAGGTAGTATGACCCGTTGTTCAGGTTTTTGCTGACCATAAAAGGTCCTTCCCAAGGTGGGGATAACTTATGCATGTCTGTCTGATCTTGGATTAGCCAGAGCACCAAGTCGCCTTCTTGAAAGGTCCGGGTCCTAACTCGGCGGCTATGATAGCGACGCAGATCTTGCTGGTATATCGCCGAACGAGCCGCCGCAAGGTCACGCTCTTCATCCAACATATCAAGAGCATCCTAACGTGCTTTTTCATTATCAGCTTCAACATAAGCCGCCACCCGGGCAAGTCATGACGGATATCACTTGGAAGAACCGCCTCTGCCCCATAGACCATGAAGAAAGACGTATAGCCTGTTGACCTGTTAGGAGTAGTATTAATGCTCCAAATTACTAAGGGCAACTCCTCAACCCAACAACCCGGCGTGTGTTGTAATGGAACCATAAGCCGGAGCTTTATGCCTTTCAAGATTTCCTGATTGGCCCTCTCAGCTTGACCATTAGACCGCGGATGAGCCACGGACGACACATCAAGACGAATATGTTCTCGTTGACAGAACTCTTTCATAGCGCCCTTAGACAGATTAGTGCCATTATCAGTTATAATACTGTGAGGGTAGCCAAAACGGAAGATCACCTTCTTAATGAATTGAATCGCCGTTGCCGCATCACAGTTACTGACCAGCTCTGCCTCAACCCACTTGGTAAACTTGTCAACCGCCACCAAGAGGTGGGTCTTTTTGTCCTTGGACCTCTTGAAAGGTCCAACCATATCTAGCCCCCAGACTGCAAACGGCCAAATAATTGGAATCATCCTCAATTCTTGAGCCGGTACATGAGCTCATCTTGAAAATTTCTGATAGCCATCACACTTGCTAACCAAATCTTCAGCATCAGCATGAGCCGTCAACCAATAAAACCCATGATGAAAAGCTTTAGCCACAAGAGATTTAGAGCCGGTGTGATGGCCACAATCTCCTTCATGAATCTCCCTTATGATCTCACGGCCCTCTTCAGGAGAAATACAGCGCTGGAACACGCCTGTGATGTTGCATCGATGTAACTCGCCATTGACAATAGTCATAGACTTAGACCACTGGGTTATCTGCCTGGCCAAAGTTTCATCCTCAGGTAACTCTCCCCGGGTCATATAAGCCAAATAAGGAACCGTCCAATCAGGGATGGCATGGAGAGCCGCCACCAACTGCGCCTCCGGGTCAGGAATAGCAAGATCCTCTTCAGATAGCAACTTAACTGAAGGATTATGTAACACATCAAGAAAAACATTAGGGGGCACCGGCTTACACTGCGACCCTAGTCGGCTCAAAGCATTAGCCGCCTCGTTCTTCCTTCGATCCAGATGCTCCACCTGATAACCTTTGAAGTGACCAGCGATATTATCAACCACCCGGCGATAAGCCGCCATGAGTGGGTCTTTAGAATCCCAAGTGCCAGAGACCTGCTGAGCCGCCAAATCTGAGTCGCCAAAGCACCTGGCCCAGCTTAGATTCATCTCTTTGGCCACCTTTAGGCCGTGAAGCAAGGCTTCATATTCAGCTGCATTGTTAGTACAGGGAAACATCAGCCTTAAGACATAACAAAACTTGTCACCTCGTGGGGAAGTCAAAATAACTCCAGCCCCCGAGCCTTCCAATTGCCTGGATCCATCAAAATGAATAGTCCAATATGTATTATCAGGCTTCTCCTCAGGCATCTGCAACTCTGTCCAGTCGTTGATGAAATCCACAAGAGCTTGGGACTTGATAGCTGTTCTTGGCATATATTTCAAACCATGGGGTCCAAGCTCAATGGCCCACTTGGCCACTTGGCCTGTAGTTTCTCTGTTTTGAATAATATCGCCTAAGGGAGCAGAGCTGACCACAGTAATAGGATGGCCAAGAAAATAATGCTTCAACTTGCGACTGGCCATGAACACCCCATATACTAGCTTCTGCCAATGTGGGTATCTCTGTTTAGACTCAATTAAGACCTCATTGACATAATAAGCCGGCCTTTGAACCGGATATTCCTTACCCGTCTCTTTCCTTTCCACTACAACCGCCACACTGACAGCTCTGCTATTAGCAGCCACATATAAAAGCAAGGGCTCCTTCTCAACAGGAGCTGCAAGAACCGGCGGCTCACCTAACTATTTTTTAAGCGCCTCAAACGCCTCATTGGCAGCATCACTCCAGACAAAACAATCTGTCTTCTTCATCATCTGATACAGAGGAATAGCCTTCTCTCCCAGGCGGCTCATAAACCGGCTTAAAGCTGCAATACGACCCAGCAAACGCTGGACATCATTAATGCACGCTGGCTTAGCCAATGAAGTAATAGCCTTGATTTTCTCCGGGTTAGCTTCAATACCTCTCTCAGAGACCAGAAAACCTAAGAGCTTGCCTGCAGGCACACCAAAAACACATTTAGCCAGGTTAAGCATCATCTTGTAGACCCGGAGGTTATCGAAGGTCTCCTTCAAATCATCTAGCAGAGTCTCCTTCTTTCTGGACTTCACAACAATATCATCCACATAAGCATGAACATTGCGTCCTATCTGGTTATGAAGACAATTCTGAACACAACGCTGATAAGTCGCCTGGGCGCTCTTGAGCCCAAAAGGCATAGACACATAGCAGAAAGCTCCAAAAGGCGTGATGAAAGCCGTCTTCTCTTGGTCTTTAACTGCCATCTTGATCTGATGATAACCAGAATAAGCATCCAAGAAACTCAAATGCTCACAACCCGCCGTAGTGTCAATGATCTGATCAATGCGGGGAAGAGCGAAAGGATCAGCTGGACAAGCCTTATTAAGGTCTGTATAATCCACACACATATGCCAAGTGCCATTCTTCTTAAGTACCAGCACCAGGTTAGCCAACCACTCAGGGTGAAAAACTTCAACGATGAACCCGGCTGCTAAGAGCCGGGCCACCTCTTCTCCAATGGCCTTGCTTCTCTCCTCATTAAAACGACGAAGGAACTGCTTGACCGGTTTAAACTTGGGATCGATATTGAGAGTGTGCTCAGCGAGTTCTCTTGGTACACCCGGCATGTCTGAAGGCTTCCATGCAAAGATGTCCCGGTTCTCATGGATGAACTCGATGAGCGCGCTTTCCTATTTCGGATCCATATTAGCACTGATAACGAACTGCTGAGATGAATCGCCAGGGGTAAAATCAACCTATTTGGTGTCATCTGCCGACTTAAACTTCAGCAAAGGGTCATGCTTTGTGGTTGGTTTCTTCAAAGGGGTCATGTCCACCGGGTCAACATTATCTTTATAAAACTTCAGCTCCTCTGTAGCACAGGCAGACTCAGCATAAGCAGCATCACCTTTTTCACATTCCAAAGCTATTTTTCTGTCCCCATGGACTGTGATGGTACCCTTACGACCCGGCATTTTGAGCTTCAGATATACGTAACAAGGCCGTGCCATAAACTTGGCGTAAGCCGGCCGTCCAAACAAAGTGTGGTAAGGACTTTTGATCTTGACCACTTCAAAGGTTAATGTCTCTGCCCTGTAATCATGTTCATTGCCAGAAGCTACTTCCAAAGTAATCTTACCAACTGGATAAGCTGACTTACCGGGCACCACCCCATGAAAGACTGTAGAAGACGGCTTAAGATCTTTGTCCGTCAAATTCATACGGTGGAAAGTATCATAATAGAGGATGTTGATGCTGCTGCCTCCGTCCATAAGCACCTTAGTGAACTTGTAACCTCCAACCTGAGGGGCTACCACCAAAGCTAGCTGATCCGGATTATCAACCCGGGGCGGGTGATCTTCATAGCTCCATACAATCGGCTGCTCTGACCATCGTAAGTACCGAGGCACTACCGGCCCAACTGCACTTACCGCTCGTTTATGAACCTTCTGATCTCGCTTGCACAGGCTTGTAGTGAAAACATGATATTGGCCACTATTAAGCTGCTTTGGATTACTCTGATACCCTGACTGCTGTTGCTGGTTATCCTGACTATGCTGCTGGTTATAATTGCCCTGACTGCCCTGACCTTGGAATCCGGAACCTGAGCTGCCACCTCCAAAGCCAGGCCCGTGCGAGCCAGATCCTGACCTACCCTGCGGGCCATTATTGTTGTGGTGGTCCTGATGAAAGCCGGAACTCTTATACTCCTTCATGATGAAACAATCTTTCCACATGTGAGTCGACGGTCTATCGGGACAACTATGCTTTGGGCAAGGCTGGTTCAACATCGCCTCAAGGTTGAACTTTGGTCCTCCAAACCAGGGTTGTGGTCTTCCCTTACGGCGCTGGCCGTCATTCTGCGCATTTGTATTGGCCACAAAATCTGACCCGCCGTCATGTTGCTTGCGCTTACCATTGTTACCTTGGTTCTGTCCCGTCATATTTTGCGGCTGTCCTTTTCCATTGCCGTTCTTCTTCCCCTTGTTGGATTTCTCCTCATCAGACCCCGGGTCTTTAGTATTGTCAGAGTCGGCGTGTTTGATGAGAGCCGCCATGAGCTCTCCCATGTCATTGCAGTGACGCTTAAGCCGCCCTAACTTTTGCTTGAGAGGGGTGAAACGGCAATTTTTCTCCAGAATTAGGACAGCAGAACCGACGTTGATGCTATCCGATGAGTGAATAATAGTGGACACTCGAAGGACCCAATGGTGGGCCAACTCATCCTCACGCTGGACACTAGCGTCTAAGTCGATGATCGACAGAGGCTGTTTGCACGTGTCTTTGAAATTCTGAATAAAACGCGCTTTCAACTCCGCACATGAATTGATAGAATTAGGGGGTAATCCCTTCAACCAGGTTCGAGCCGGCCCGTCCAACATCATGGTGAAGTATTTGGCGCACACAGCATCATTAACGTCTAACATCTCCATAGCCAGCTCATAGCTCTCAATCCAAGCCTCGGGAGGTTGATCAGCCATGTAATTGGGCACCTTTCGAGGGCCCTTGAAGTCCTTAGGCAACCGCTCATTGCGAAGAGCCAGCGCTAAACATGGCACACCAACTGTCCTGGAAGTCATCCCGGCTTCTACAGACGTCGAAGGGTTACGCTGAAGCTGTTGATGAGCCGCCAACTGAGCCGCCAACTCCGCCTCTTGCCGTGCCCTGGCTTGATCCATCATGGCCTGAACATTATTATCAACACGTGGCGGGTCATGCCCATGAGGCGGGTTACGGCGCCGCTCACTACTGGAAACCGCCGGCGATTCAATGCGCCGTCTATAACTTCGACTAGGGCATGGAGTTGAATGAATTCGCTCACGGCTATATGAGTAAGCCGCCTGCTGAGCCACGGCCGTCTGAAGAAGTTGCATGGCGTTCCGGGTTTCTATCGCAGCTGGGGACTCGCCTTCAACCGGAAGAGCTGCCAGCTGTTAAGCCACAACAATCATGTTATCTAGCGGGTTAGAATAATGACCTGGAGGTGTCGGTGCTTGTTGAGGCGGGGTCACATTCAAACGGGGCGGGTCAGCGATGCGGGGCTGGGCCGCCGCCTCCGCGGCCCGGGTCACACCGGGCGGGTTACTCGTCCCTGCTCTGGGTGTGGTAAAGAGGTTTCGCCCCTCAAACTGCGGAGGTAGGCGACTCTGGTGTCTCCTATGAAGAACAACATTTGATGCATTCTAATCCAAGTTTAACCGGAAAGTTTCTTCTTGAATCCGTTGTGACTCAGCCTCTAACGCAACTCGCTCTGTTGCCATCCTGGCATTCTCAGCATTAAGATCCTCTTTAGCCTAAGCTACCTCATCCCGCAGCTTCGCAACTTCCACCTTATGTTGTGCCTGAGTCGCCGGGGTTACCTCTGCAGCCAATAGAGTCGCCAAAGCATCCAAGAGCTCGGATAGCACCTGAGCCGGCGGGCGCGCAGAGCCACTCGCCCCGGCCGTCGCAGCGGCCGTTGAACCGGAGGTCATAGCCGCGGCCGTCGATGAATTCACCATCTGTTGTGTACCGGCCATGAAGATAGCAACCCTGCTCGGCGGCTCATAGGAGTCCGGAATACTGTCACCATCGGAACAACCCCCAAGCCCGCCATCTTGCAGTTGATAGATTGACTCGGTCTCGCCGGTTGAAGACTCATCACCTGAATAGATGGTCGTCTCTCCACCGGACACAAAACCTTCCTCAAGATCCGTCCCATGGATAAAGCCGACGAATGCACACTTCCGGGCGGGTTGGACCTTGGCGGGTCTCGCGCGCTGAGCCGTCTCAACGGCGTCGGCGCAGGCGTCCGGCCCAGGATTTGACTCACTGATCTTGCCGATGAAGACTTGAATTCCGCCGAAGGGGACCCGATACCCATACTCGATTGAATCGGCCTCAGGACCCCAGCTAGCATCGTCGATGTAGATCTTGCCGCAGCGGCTCTTAGCTATCCGGCCCACGGCGTATCCCTTGATCCCTGAAAAGCTACCCTTCAAGAACTCGAAACCACCGTGCTCTGGCCCCACGGTGGGCGCCAACTGTCGTGGATTTAACACGGCAGATGCCCTAGTGAAAGGACTTAGGTGTGGAGCCATCGCAACTAGGTTAGCTTGAAGGGGTTGAATGGGACGAAGGGCACAAAGGATTTACCCAGGTTCGGCCCCTCGAAATGAGGTAAAAGCCTACATCCTGCTTTTAGTTGTATTACTTGAGTTTCGATCACAAGGGAGCGAATACGCTTGACCTAGTTCTCGACTTGTTGTTTTCTTGAGTTAACCCGCCGCCGGGTCTCACCTTTATATACAGGTCGATGCCCGGCGGCTTACAAAGTCCCGGCCGGCTCACACAACGTGACCGGCTCGGTTTCTAACCAAACCTGCCTTACAGAGCAAGTTAACCTTGAACGGTTCACACCTTCGGGTCTTGAATTACCTCCGGGTCTTGGGCCTCCAATAAGCTTGCTTTATGAACCACCATCCTTATGTCTTCTTGGACCTCTTGGGCCTTCTTCACAATAAGTCACCAATGGTGTAACCCGGCCCCTCCTGGGCGGGTCACACCTCGGAGTTATATCCTCAACAGTATGTTAATTGCACGAGATTCGATCGTCGGTATCTTCATACTTAGTTCAATCTCGTTACGGGCAAGTCTCTTTACTCGTTCCGTAATACATCATCTCATAACTAACTCATTAGTCATTTGCTTGCAAGGCTTATTATGATGTGTATTACCGAGAGGGCCCAGAGAGACCTCTCTGATACTCGGAGTGACAAATCCCAATCTTGATCCATGCCAACTCAACAAACACCTTTGGAGATACCTGTAAAGCATATTTATGATCACCCAGTTATGTTGTGACGTTTGATAGCACACAAGGTATTCCTCCGGTATCCAGGAGTTGCATGATCTCATGGTCGAAGGAACATGTATCTGACATTCAAGAAAGCAGTAGCAATAAACTGAACGATCATATGCTAAGCTAACGGATGGGTCTTGTCCATCACATCATTCTCCTAATGATGTGATCCTGTTATAAAATGACAACACATGTCCATGGTTAGGAAACTTTAACCATCTTTGATCAACGAGCTAGTCTAGTAGAGGCTTACTAGGGACACGATATTTGTTTATGTATTCACACATGTATTTAAGTTTCCTATCAATACAATTCTAGTCTGAATAATAAACCATTATCATGAATAAGGAAAGATAAAATAACAACTTTATTATTGCCTCTAGGGCATATTTCCTTCAGTCTCCCACTTGCACTAGAGTCAATAATCTAGATTTACATTGTAATGAATCTAACACCCATGGAGTCTTGGTGTTGATCATGTTTTGCTAGCGGAAGAGGCTTAGTCAACGGGTCTGCTACATTTAGATCCGTATATATTTTGCAAATCTCTATGTCTCCATCCTTGACCTTTTCATGAATGGAGTTGAAGCGTCTCTTGATGTGTTTGGTTCTCTTGTGAAACCTGGATTCCTTCACCAAGGCAATTGCTCCAGTGTTATCACAAAAGATTTTCATTGGACCCGATGCACTGGGTATTACACCCAGATCGGATATGAACTCCTTCTACTTCATGTGCTGCTTCCTAAGTAGCTATGTACTCCGCTTCACACATTGATCCCGCCACGACGCTCTGCTTGGAACTGCACCAACTGACAGCTCCACCATTCAATTTGAATACGTATCCAGTTTGTGACTTAGAGTCATCCGGATCAGTGTCGAAGCTAGCATCGACGTAACCATTTACGATGAGCTCTTCGTCACCTCCATAAATGAGAAACATATCTTTGGTCCTTTTCAGGTACTTCAGGATGTTCTTGACCGCTGTCCAGTGATCCACTCCTGGATTACTTTGGTAACTCCCTGCCAAACTTATGGCAAGGCACACATCAGGTCTGGTACACAACATAGCATACATGATAGAACCTATGGCTGAGGCATAGGGAATGACTTTCATTTTCTCTCTATCTTCTGCAGTGGTCGGGCTTTGAGTCTGACTCAATTTCACACCTTGTAAGACAGGCAAGAACCCTTTCTTTGACTGATCCATTTTGAACTTTTTCAAAACTTTGTCAAGGTATGTGCTTTGTGAAAGTCCTATTAAGCGTCTCGATCTATCCCTATAGATCTTGATACCCAATATATAAGCAGCTTCACCGAGGTCTTTCATTGAAAAATTCTTATTCAAGTATCCTTTTATGCTATCCAGAAATTCTATATCATTTCCAATCAACAATATGTCATCCACATATAATATTAGAAATGCTACAGAGCTCCCACTCACTTTCTTGTAAATACATGCTTCACCGTAAGTCTGTATAAAACCATATGCTTTGATCACCTCATCAAAGCGTATATTCCAACTCCGATATGCTTGCACCAGTCCATAGATGGATCGCTGGAGCTTGCACACTTTGTTATCACCTTTAGGATCGACAAAACCTTCTGGTTGCATCATATACAACTCTTCTTTAAGAAATCCATTAAGGAATGCAGTTTTGACGTCCATTTGCCAGATTTCGTAATCATAAAATGCGGCAATTGCTAACATGATTCGGACAGACTTAAGCATCGCTACGGGTGAGAAAGTCTCATCGTAGTCAACTCCTTGAACTTGTCGAAAACCTTTCACGACAAGTCAAGCTTTGTTGACAGTAACATTACCATCAGCGTCAGTCTTCTTCTTGAAGATCCATTTATTTTCTATGGCTTGCCGATCATCGGGAAAGTCCACCAAAGTCCATACTTTGTTCTCATACATGGATCCTATCTCAGATTTCATAGCCTCAAGCCATTTATCAGAATCTGGGCTCATCATAGCTTCTTCATAGTTCGTAGGTTCGCCATGGTCTAATAACATGACTTCCAGGATAGGATTACCGTACCACTCTGGTGCGGAACGTGCTCTGTTCGACCTACGAGGTCCAATAGTAACTTGATCCGAAGTTTCATGATCATCATCATTAGCTTCCTCTCTAGTTGGTGTAGGTATCACGGGAACATATTTCTCTGATGTGCTACTTTCCAATTCGAGAGAAGGTACAATTACCTCATCAAGTTCTACTTTCCTCCCACTCACTTCTTTCAAGAGAAACTCCTTCTCTAGGAAGGATCCATTCTTGGCAACAAAGATCTTGCCTTCGGATCTGTGGTAGAAGGTGTACTCAATTGTTTCCTTAGGGTATCCTATGAAGACGCACTTCTCCGATTTGGGTTCAAGCTTATCAGGCTGAAGCATTTTGACATAAGTGTCACAACCCCAAACTTTAAGAAACAACAACTTAGGTTTCTTGCCAAACCATAGTTCATACGGTGTCGTCTCAACGGATTTAGACGGTGCCCTATTTAACGTGAATGCGGCTGTCTCTAATGCATAACCCCAAAACGATAGTGGTAAATCGGTAAGAGACATCATATAATGCACCATATCCAATAAAGTACGGTTACGATGTTTGGACACACCATTACGCTGTGGTGTTCCAGGTGGCGTGAGTTGTGAAACAATTCCACATTGTTTTAAATGAAGGCCAAACTCATAACTCAAATATTCGCCTCCGCGATCAGATCGTAGAAACTTTATTTTCTTATTACGATGATTCTCCACTTCACTCTGAAATTCTTTGAAATTTTCAAATGTTTCAGACTTGTGTTTCATCAAGTAGATATACCCATACCTACTCAAATCATCTGTGAAGGTCAGAAAATAACGATACCCGCCGTGTGCTTCAACACTCATCGGACTGCATACATCGGTACGTATTATTTCCAATAAGTCATTAGCTCGCTCCATTGTTCCGGACAACAGAGTTTTAGTCATCTTGCCCATGAGGCATGGTTCGCAAGTATCAAGTGATTCCAAAAGTCCATCCGTATGGAGTTTCTTCATGCGCTTTACACCAATATGACCTAAATGGCAATGCCACAAGTATGTTGCACTATAATGATCAACTTTGCATCTTTTGGCATCAATATTATGAATATGTGTATCACTACGATCAAGATTCAACAAGAATAGACCATTCATCAAGGGTGCATGACCATAAAAGATATTACTCATATAAATGGAACAACCATTATTCTCTGATTTAAATGAATAACCATCTCGCAATAAACAAGATCCAGATATAATGTTCATGCTCAACGCGGGCACCAAATAACAATTATTGAGGTCTAAAACTAATCCCTAAGGTAGATGTAGAGGTAGCGTGCCGACGGCGATCACATCGACCTTGGAACCATTCCCGATGCGCATCGTCACCTCGTCCTTAGCCATTCTTCGTTCATTCCGTAGCTCCTGTTTCGAGTTACAAATATGAGCAACCGAACCAGTATCAAATACCCAGGTGCTACTACGAGCATTAGTAAGGTACACATCAATAACATGTATATCAAATATACCTTTGTTCACTTTGCCATCCTTCTTATTCGCCAAGTATTTGGGGTAGTTTCGCTTCCAGTGACCATTCCCTTTGCAGTAGAAGCACTCAGTTTCAGGCTTGGGTCCAGCTTTGGGTTCTTCCTGGGAGTGGCAACTTGCTTGCCATTCTTCTTGAAATTCCCTTTCTTTCCCTTGCCCTTTTTATTGAAACTAGTGGTCTTGTTAACCATCAACACTTGATGCTCCTTCTTGATATCTACCTCCGCGGCCTTAAGCATCGCGAAGAGCTCAGGAATCATTTTATTCATCCCTTGCATATTATAGTTCATCACGAAGCCTTTGTAGCTTGGTGGCAGTGATTGAAGAACTCTGTCAATAACACTATCAACTGGAAGATCAACTCCCAGCTGAGTCAGGTGGTTATTATACCTAGACATCTTGAGTATGTGTTCACTGACAGAACTGTTCTCCTCCATCTTGCAACTATAAAACTTGTTGGAGACTTCATATCTCTCAACCCGAGCATTTGCTTGAAATATTAACTTCAACTCTTGGAACATCTCATATGCTCCATGACGTTCAAAACATTTTTGAAGTCCCGGTTCTAGGCCATAAAGCATGGCACACTGAACTATCGAGTAGTCATCAGATCAAGCCTGCCAGACGTTCATAACATCTGCAGTAGCTCCTGCAGTAGGTCAGTCACCTAGCGGTGCATCAAGGACACAATTCTTCTGTGCAGCAATGAGGATAATCCTCAAGTTACGGACCCAGTCCGTGTAGTTGCTACCATCATCTTTCAACTTAGCTTTCTCTAGGAACGCATTAAAATTCAGGGGAACGGTAGCTCGGGCCATTGATCTGCAACATAGATATGCAAAACTATTAAGACTATGTTCATGATAAATTAAGTTCAATTAATCAAATTACTAATGAACTCCCACTTAAATAAACATCCCTCAAGTTATCTAAGTGATACATGATCCAAATCAACTAATCCATGTCCGATCATCACGTGAGATGGGGTAGTCATCAATGGTGAACATCTCTATGTTGATCATATCTACTATATGACTCACGTTCGACCTTTCGGTCTCCAGTGTTCCGAGACCATGTCTGTACATGCTAGGCTCGTCAAGTTTAACCCAAGTATTCTGCATGTGCCAAACTGTCTTACACCCGTTGTATGTGAACGTAGAGTCTATCACACCCGATCATCACGAGGTGCTTTGAAACGATGAACTTTGGCAACGGTGCATACTCGGGGAGAACACTTTTATCTTGAAATTTAGTGAAGGGATAATCTTATAATGCTACCGCCGTTCTAAGCAAAATAAGATGCATAAAGGATAAACATCACATGCAATCAAAATATGTGACATGATATGGCCATCATCATCTTGTGCTTTTGATCTCCATCTCCAAAGCATCGTCATGATCTCCATCGTCACTAGCTTGACACCTTGATCTCCATCATTGCGTCGGGGTCATCTCGCCAACTATTACTTCTACAACTATTGCTAATGCATAGCGATAAACTAAAGCAATTACATGGCGCTTGCATTTCATACAATAATTAAGAGACAAACCTAAGGCTCCTGCCGGTTGTCGATATTACAAAACATGATCATCTCATACATCAACATATATCACATCATATCTTGACCATATCACATCACAACATGCCCTGCAAAAACAAGTTAGACGTCCTCTACTTTGTTGTTGCAAGTTTTACGTGGCTGCTACGGGATTCTAGCAAGAACCGTTCTTAACTACGCAAAAACAACAACGGTGATTTATCAAGTTTGCTGTTTTAACCTTCTTCAAGGACCGGCCGTAGTCAAATTCGATTCAACTAAAGTAGGA
Source organism: Thinopyrum elongatum (assembly GCA_011799875.1). NCBI lineage: Eukaryota > Viridiplantae > Streptophyta > Magnoliopsida > Poales > Poaceae > Thinopyrum > Thinopyrum elongatum. The sequence goes on from CM022300.1 coordinate 492,236,600, forward strand.
GAAATAGACACCCGCCAGCCACCTTTATGCAAAACTAGTTGCATGTCAGTTGGTGGAACCGGTATCATGTGCGTGGACATGTAAGGTTCGTCCGGGCCCTTCATCCCACAATACCGCCAAATCAAAATAAGACGTTGGTGGTAAGCAGTATGACTATCACCACCCACAACTCTTTGTGTTGTACTCGTGCATATCATCTACACATAGACCTGGCTCGGATGCCACTGTTGGGAAACGTCGCATGGAAAAAAAAATCTACGCACACGCAAGATGTATCCATGGAGATGCATAGCAACAAGGGGGAGAGTGTGTCTACGTACCCTCATAGACCATAAGTGGAAGCGTTTGTTAACGCGGTTGATGTAGTCAAACTTCTTCGCGATCCAACCGATCGAGTACCGAACGTACGACACCTCCGCGTTCAGCACACGTTTAGCTCGGTGACGTCCTCGCCTTCTTGATCTAGCAAGACGACGAAGTAGTGGATGAGTTCCGGCAGCACGATGGTGTGGTGACAGTGGTGGTGATGCTATCTCCGCAGGGCTTCGCCTAAGCACTACGAAACTATGACCGAGGGACGAAACTGTCGAGGGGGCGCTGCACACGGCTAAGAGATTGTCGTGGTTATGTGTGGCGCCCCCCTCCCACATATATATAGGTGGGGGAGAGGGGAGCAGCCAGGAGGCGCCCCAAGTAGGGCCGAATCCTACTTGGGGTCCTGCCCCTAGTCGCGCCCCTTGCCTTTCTAGGCGCGCGGGGAAAGGCAGGGGAGGGTGGCGCCCCCCTTCCTTTCTCCCATGTGGAGGGGAAGGTAAGAGGGGCTAGCCCTCCCCCTTTCCTTCCCTAGGGCCAGCGGCCAGGGAGAGGGGCGCGCCAGCCCCTTTGTGGGCTGGTGTGTGTCTCTCCCCTTGGCCCATTAGGCCCATAGACCTCCCAGGGTTGTCCCGAACCCCTTCCGGTGACCCGATGACTACCCGGTTCACTACGAACCTCTTCCGATGTCCGAATTTCATCGTCCTATATATCAATATTTACCTCCGAATCATTCCGGAGGTCCTCGTCATGTCCGTGATATCATCCGGGACTCCGAACAACATTCATTCACCAAATCATATAACACTATATAGTCAATGAACGTTAAGCGTGCGGACCCTACGGGTTCGAGAACTATGTAGACATGACTGAGACTCCTCTCTGATCAATAACCAATAGCAGAACCTGGATGCCCATATTGGCTCCTACATATTCTACGAAGATCTTTATCGGCCGAACCTTATGACAACATACGTAATTCCCTTTGTCCATAGGTATGTTACTTGCCCGAGATTCGATCGTCGGTATCTTCATACTTAGTTCAATCTCGTTACCGGCAAGTCTCTTTACTCGTTCCGTAATACATCATCTCATAACTAAGTCATTAGTCATTGATACGTCTCCAACGTATCTATAATTTATGAAGTATTCATGCTGTTATACTATCATTCTTGGATGTTTTACAATCATTTTATAGCAACTTTATATCATTTTTTGGGACTAACCTATTGACATAGTGCCCAGTGCCAGTTGCTGTTTTTTGCTTGTTTTTTTACATCACAGAAAATCAATATCAAACGGAGTCCAAACGCAGCGAAAATTTTTGGAGAATTTTTTTGGACCAGAAGACCCAGTATGGGCTAAAAAAGTACCAGAGGGGAGGCCCGAGGTGGGCACAACCCACCTGGGCGCGCCCAGGAGCCAAGGCATGCCCAGGGGGGTTGTGCCCCCCTCGGTGACCTCCCGCACCGCTTCTTCGCCCTATAAATTGCCAAGTATTCCAAAAACCCTCGGGGTAACCCTAGATCAGAAGTTCCGCCGCCGCAAGCCTCTATAGCCATGAAAAACCAATCTAGACCCCGTTCCGGCACCCTGCCGGAGGGTGAAATCATCACCGATGGCCATCTTCACCATCTCGGCGGCCACCATGATGAGGAGGGAGTAGTCCACCCTCGGGGCTGAGGGTTTGTACCAGTAGCTATGCATTTAATCTCTCTCTCTCTCTCTCGTGTTCTTGAGATGTCACGATCTTGATGTATCGCGGGCTTTGTTAATATAGTTGGATCATATGGTGTTTTCCCCTCTCTATCTTGTTGTGAATTGAGTTTTCCCTTTGAGATTTCGTTCTTATCAGATTGAATACTTTTATGGATTTGAGAGCACTTGATGTATGTCTTGCTATGAATACCCGTGGTGACAATGGGGTATCATATTGATTCACTTGATATGTGTTTTGGCACTCAATTCACGGATTCCCGAGGTGACATTGGGGTAATCTATGCGTTGGGGTTGATGCACGTTCTTGTCTTTGTTTCTCCGGTAGAAATCTTGGGGACTCTTTGAGGTTCTTTGTGTTGGATTGAGTATTATGAATCTGAAATTGTTTGATGCATATCGTATAATTAACTCACGGATAGTCGTGGTGACATTGGAGTATCTAGGTGACATTAGAGTTGGTTGATGTGTATCATATGGTGTTATTTTAGTACGAACTGTTGGTTAGATCGATCGGAAAGAATAGCTTGGTGTTATTTTAGTACGAACTCTATGATAGATTGATCGGAAATAATAGCTTTGAGGTGGTTTCATACCCTACAAACAATTTCGTCTTATGTTCTCCGCTAGATAGGAACTTTGGAGTGATTCTTCATCGCATGTTGAGGGATGGTTATATGATCCAATTATATTAGCATTGTTGAGAGATTGCACTAGCGAAAGTACGGACCCTAGGCCTCATTTTCAAGCATTGCAATACCGTTTGTGCTCCGTTTTATCAATTGCTACCTTGCTGTTTTTTATTGTTCCTATTACAAAAATCAATATCTACTATCATTACTACGCTTGTATCACCATCTCTTCGCCGAACTAGTGCACCTATACAAATTACCATTGTATTTGGTGTGTTGGGGACACAAGAGACTTTTTATTATTTGGTTGCAGGGTTGTTTGAGAGAGACCATCTTCATCCTACGCCTCCCACGGATTGATAAACCTTAGGTCATCAACTTGAGGGAAAATTGCTACTGTCCTACAAAACTCTGCGCTTGGTGGCCCAACACGTGTCTACAAGAATAAAGTTGCATAGTAGACATCAAGCTCTTTTCTAGCGCCGTTGCCGGGGAGGTGAGTTCTTGAAGGTATATCTTTAGATCTTGAAATTGAATCTTTTAGTTTCTTGTTTTATCACTAGTTTGGTTTATAAAAGAAAACTACAAAAAATGGAATTGAGGTTGCATCATATTGTTCATCTTTATAATGTCTTTCGTGAAAATGATGGAAACAAAAATTGTGCTCAACTAATAGAAGAAGAATTCTATAAAATGTTTGATAAAAAATCTTTGAATGATGAGCATGATTGCAATGTTGTTGGTATGAACTCTTTGAATATCCATGATGCTAACGATATGCAAAGCCATAAGCTTGGGGATGCTATGTTTGATGAACATGATATTTTTACTTCCCGAAGCTTTGATGAGAAAATTTATTATGAAGAAAGCATGCCTCCTATTTATGAAGATTATATTGATGAATATGGATTTGGAGAGGTCATGAATTTATTTAGTGATGAATCCACTGTTTTGGAAGAGGTTTCAATTGATTATGAAAACAAAGTTGCTACTTATGATGATTATTGTGATGATACCTATGTTATAAAAAGTAGTGATAATTATTATCATAATTTTGAGTATCCTTTTACTGAACATTACTCTTTTAATGTGGAAACAATTTATAGTATTCGAGTTTCATACGATACTCCCACTATTATGAATGAGAATAAAATTGCTTATGTGGAGAGTAATAAAAATACTATGATTGTGGATCATGAAAGGAATGCTTTGTGTGATAGTTATACTGATAAATCCATTCATGATGCTACTGAAAATTATTATGAGAGAGGAACTTGTGATTCATGATGCTCTCTTTATGTTTCAATTCTTATCTTTTACGTGAGCATCATTGAAATCATCATGCCTAGCTAAAAGGCATTAAAGAAAAGCGCTTGTTGGGAGACAACCCAACACTTTTACCTACTATTTTTGTGTGTTCACATGATTATGCTACTGTAGTAATCATTTTGTATAGCTTTTGTTTCAATAAAGTGCCAAGTAAAGCCTTTGGGATAGTGTGGATAATAGTTGACTTGATTCTATGCAAAAACAGAAACTTTTGCTTCTAGTACAGAAATTCCTATATTTTACTGGAACGTGTAAAAATTCTGAAATTTTTACATTTGATGGGTATGCAAATTTTCTACGTTTTCCTAATTTTTCAGAAGTTTTGGAGTTACATAAGTATTACCTTAATTCAGATCTTTACGTCTGTTCTGTTTTTGACAGATTCTATTTGCAATGCATAGTTTGCTTGTTTTATGGTTTCTATGGCTTATATTGCTTAATATAAATTGTGGAAATTGTAGAGTACAGTAGGCATTGTTTGGGAACAATTATGAATCTTGTCTTTTACAGTACCAAAGTGAATGATTTGTCTTTATCATACTAACCCATCTCACGAAGTTCCGTTAAGTTTTGTGTGATTGAAGTTTTCAAGTTTTGGGTGAGATACCGATATGAGGAGAATAAAGAGTGACAAGACCCTAAGCTTGGGGATTCCCAAGGCACCCCCAAGGTAATATTCAAGGAAGATCCAAACAACTAAGCTTGGGGATGCCCCGGAAGGCATCCCTTCTTTCGTCTCCGACATTATCGGTAACCTCACTTGGAGCTATATTTTTATTCGTCACATGATATGTGTTTTGCTTGGAGCATCATTTTATTTTATTTGTATTTGCTTTCTGATATTTATAATAATGTTTGCATCTTTCATTTCAATAAAAATGTCAAGGATGGCCTTTACCGTGCTTATTTTGCAAGTCTACATGTTGCTGTTTCAAAACAGAAAGTTTATCGCTGTTGCAAAAATTCCCAAGAAAGGTCAGAATGTGATAAAATGTTGAAATTTTTTGCACAATAAGCTATGATAAATTTTCTAAAGTTTGGTAAATTTTCAAAAAATTTGGAGTTAAAAAAGTATTGATATTCTTGCATCCTTTACAGACTATCATGTTTTGGCAGATTGCTGTTATGTTTGCATTGTTTGCATATGTTTGCTTGTTTAATGATTCTATTTGAGGATAAGACTATTAAATATGCAGAGACATTTAGTATGCAATGTTAAAATAATAATTTTAGTGATTTGCTACAGTAGAGAATGATAAGGTTTTGCATTGATTTATACTAACTTATCTCACGAGTTCTTGTTGAGTTTTGTGTGGATGAAGTTTTTAAGATTTAGGGAGACCGTGATATAAAAGGAATTAAGGAGACACAAAAGCTCAAGCTTGGGGATGCCCAAGGCATCCCAAGATAATATTTCAAGAAGTCTCAAGCATCTAAGCTTGGGGATGCCCCGGTAGGCATCCCACCTTTCTTCATCAACAATTATCGGTTAGTCTCGGTTGAGCCTGAGTTTTTGCTTCTTCACATGATGTGTGCTATTCTTAGAATGACATTTTATTTTGTTTTTGCTTGCTGTTTTAATAAAATACTTAGATATGAAAGTTTTTAAATAAGAGAGAGTCCACAATTAGCTACCTACTTACTTAACTACTCGCTTGATCTTCACTTTTATCTTTTTGGAGTAGCTTGTCATTTACTCTTGTGCTTTGCTTATATCCTATGAGTAAATTGTTGGATGAATTGAATATCATGGATTTGAAATTATATCATGCCTAGTGGTAGCTTCACATTGGGTTTAGAAAGTGAAATCTTTTGAAGCTTGACAATCACAATATTGGTCATACAAGCAATTCATGAATGATTAGTATAAGGAAGAGAACTTTCACATGCAAATATATTATCTTGGAAATCTTCTATGATTGTGAATACCCATTAATTATTTTCAAACTTGAGCAAATTAGTTGAAGTTGGACAAGGAAGACAACGTAATGAGTTATGGTTGTGTATATTTGCATAGAAGTTATATTGTCATTGTTAGGACCGAGAGTATATCGACCAGAGGGGGGGGGGGTGAATGGGAGATTCAAATTTTCTTTCGAAAGCTTTGAAACCTAGTCCACACACCGCAGCGGAATAGAGTATAGAGAGAAATGCACCGAATCAGATTTCCTCGTCAGAAGCATATTCATTGAGAAAGGCATTTACAACAGAGCGAGCTTGATTGATAATAGGTTTAACTACGATGAGAGTTATGCAACAAGCAAACAAGTGTAACAGAATGAAACAAAACATAACGACCACCGAAGGAAATACAATCTCAGGGTTACACCATATAATAAGGGTACAGATTTAAGATGTAGAAATAAAGGCGAAGATAATGAAATGATTTGATACAACCACACAGGATAAAAGACACAAATCAGAACAAAGATTAGATAATCCAGAGGCACTGAGCATGAATGTAAACTATTGAAAGAATTGCAGTAGAGTAGATATAACCAGTGGTGCTCGATGGCGACAAGAGATTTGGTAGACCAGTTCACCCCTCTGCCAAAGGGCTACGTCTGGTTGGAGGGGTTGTGATTTAACACGGAAGATAAACTCTCTTCACCCTATTCTCCTTCAACACAGAGCTGATCAGACTCAGGTTGATTTGACTCATGGTAGATCCTTGTCGGCGATCTCCAAACCTTCGGTCGACCTTCGTGAACCACAATCACTCTTAGTTGCTGAAGATCAGGCTCGGTGAAGATAACGACTCTTCATCACTCGAAGCCAAACCTATCCGTATAGAGAGTGCACAACTCTCAAGAGTAACAGGTACAAGAACTCTCACTCAGATCTGCTGTGATGCTAAACCACTGTCTAAGTTTGGGCTCTTGATTTTTCTCTCGGTGGATCTTAAACTCAAATCACTCAGAGAGGGGTTGCTCAAATCAATCTTCTCAGAAATCTCAAGCGGAGCAGCCAACGGATAACGTTGGAGCGGGGTGGCTATTTATAGCCGCAGCCTTCCCATAAGGGAAATGACCAAATTGGACATCGGCCTCAGCCAATAGCCGAACGACACGATTCCAACGGTCGGATTTGAGCTCAACGGTAACATTCCTTGCTGAGCAAGAAATGCTAACTCCTCGGTCCGAGGCAAATCTCTCGCAGCGAAGAAGATCACACTCTCTTGCTGGCAAGTATTTACTCGGAGCACAAAGAGATTTCTCTCGCACCTTTCATAGGTTGTAGCTAAGCATCACAGCTGATCTAAGCAACAAGAACCTATACCCCTCTTAATAGTACAGAGGTCCTATGACTCAAAAGACTGAAAGAAGAAAAACTCAATGAATGCTACGTCTTCATTTTGTCTTCGACTTCAATCGCTGTAGTCAATTTCTTCGGACGACAGTATTAAAATAGAAAGCTTCGCTATCTCAGCAAATCTTTCGAGGGATCGATTTCTTCACATTAATCTTCTTGACTCTATCTGTTCATTAGATGTAGCTCGTTCTTCTCTGCAGCGCAGATATGCTTCGGTGAAGTTCCTAGAACTCTGCATCGGAGACAACATTCTCTTCGGTTGTGTATGGACTTTTCTTTCTGTGTGCACTAGCAAACACATTAGTCCATACCTGTTTCTGTCAACAATCTCCAAAACTCAAGGTAGGCAGATATTGCACCAACAATCTCCCCCTTTTTGGATGATTGTTGACAAAATAGATCACATCGAATGATAGATAATGAATGGAATGTAATGCGAAGAATAATGAATTGCGAGAGAGGTTTATGAAGATAAGATATTCTCCCCCTTAAGTTATGCTTCAGTTTGGGAAAGTATATTTCTCTTCATATGAGTGTCATTGATAAGGATTTCATACTGGAGTTCTTTCAATGCACTTGACGGTGTCTGAGGTAGTTCCTATCACAAAAACTTCGACGAGGGGTAGAAGAAAGACATGGTGAGTTTTGTGACATGGATAAGTCATGAATGTTTTCTCAGAGCACAATTTTGGATCCACATGAGACATAATTTTCCTGCATGTTAGATGTATAATAAAATCAACAGGATTGAATGATAATTCGTTGCTCGGAGTGGATAGGTGATACGTCTCCAATGTATCTATAATTTTTGATTGTTCCATGCTATTATATTATCTGTTTTGGATGTTTTATATGCATTAATATGCTATTTTATATTTTTTTTTGGAACTAACTTATTAACCTAGAGCCCAATGCCAGTTTCTGTTTTTTCCTTGTTTTTGAGTTTCGTAGAAAAGGAATATCAAACGGAGTCCAAACGGAATAAAACTTTACGATGATTTTTCTTGGACCAGAAGACACCTACGAGACTTGGAGTCGAAGTCAGAAGACCCACGAGGCGACGACAAGCCGTAGGGGCGCGCCCTAGGGGGGGCGCCCCTGGCTTGTGGACCCCTCGGGAGTCCACCGACCTACTTCTTCGTCCTATATATTCACATATATTCCAAAACCCTAGGAGAGAGCCACGAAAATACTTTTCCACTGCCGCAACCTTCTGTTCCCGTGAGATCCCATCTTGGGGCCTTATCCGGCGACCTGCCGAAGGGTGATTCGATCACGGACGGCATCTACATCAACCCTATTGCCTCTCCGATGAAGCGTGAGTAGTTTACCTTAGACCTACGGGTCCATAGCTAGTAGCTATATGGCTTCTTCTCTCTCTTTGATTCTCAATACCATGTTCTCCTCGATGTTCTTGGAGATCTATCCGATGTAATATTCTTTTGCGGTGTGTTTGTCGAGATCCGATGAATTGTGGATTTATGATCAGATTATCTATGAATATTATTTGAATCTTCTCTGAATTCTTATATGCATGCTTGGATATCTTTGTATTTCTCTTCGAATTATCGGTTTGGTTTGGCCAATAGATTGGTATTTCTTGCAATGAGGGAGGTGCTTAGTTTTGGGTTCAATCTTGCGGTGTCCTCACCCAGTGACATAGTAGGGGTAGCGAGGCACATATTGTATTGTTGCCATCAAGGATAAAAAGATGGGGTTTTCATCATATTGCTTGAGTTTATCCCTCTACATCATGTCATCTTACTTAAGGCGTTACTCCGTTCTTTATGAACTTAATACTCTAGATGCATGCTGGATAGCGGTCGATGTGTGGAGTAATAGTAGTAGATGCAGAATCATTTCGGTCTACTTGACACGGACGTGATGCCTATATGCATAATCATTACCTTGGATATCATCATAACTTTGCGCTTTTCTATCAATTGCTCGACAGTAATTTGTTCACCCACCGTATTATTTGCCTTCAAGAGAGAAGCCTCTAGTGAAACCTATGGCCCTCGGGTCTATTTTCCATCATACATTTTCAGATCCATATATCAAAAATACCAAAAATACCTTGCTGCAATTTATTTACTTTTATTTTGTTTTACGTTTTGGCAATCTTATATACCTATCTCTATCAGATCTCACCTTTGCAATTGACCGTGAAGGGATTGACAACCCCTTTATCGCGTTGGGTGCAAGTGTTTGATTGTTTGTGTAGGTGCATAGATTGGGGACTTGCTTGTACCTCCTACTGGATTGATACCTTGGTTCTCTAACTGAGGGAAATACTTATCTCTACTTTGCTGCATCACCCTTTCCTCTTCAAGGGAAAAACCAACGCAAGCTCAAGAAGTAGCAGGAAGGATTTCTGGCGCCATTGCCGGGGAGGTCTACATCAAGCCTACCAAGTACCCATCATAAACTCTCATCTCTTGCATTACATTTTTTGCCATTTACCTCTTGTTTTCCTCTCCCCCACTTCTAAAACAATTTTCAGAAAAATACAAAAAGATTTGCCTTTTTATTCGCCCTTCTTCCGTTCGTCTTTTCGTTTGCTTTTTCGTTGCTCGTTTGCTAGATCGGTTTGTTGCCACCATGTCTGAATCAGGGGAGGTTATCATTGAAAATTTCATGAATATTTCTACCCTAAATCTTGAGAAAAAACTTGATTCTTGCTCTTTGGATCATGAAACTGAAAACCCTCCTAATTACAAAGCAAAAACTTTTCATGTGGGAGACGGTTATATTATTGGGAAGAGTGTTATTCAAGAATTCTTTGATTGTACGGGAGCAATGCGTATGAATAAGAGATCTATTCTTCTTAATACAAATTGTTATGCGGATGCTATTGTCATGCTCGTTGAAAATTTGGAAAGAAAATTTGTGCACATTCATCCCGCTTTGCAAAAGGTGTTTTATGAACTTCCCAATATTAATCATCCTAAGGCTAAAAAGATTGCCACTATCATCCTTATGCGTGAATTTGATTTTATCGTTCAAGAAGCTAGGGAAATTTTTGCTTTCTATAAAAAGGATGTCGAACATCCTCCGATTGAAGAAATCCTACATGATAAAGAAACCTTGCGTAGCTTGGAATCTAGAGATTTTCAATCTTACAGTGACAATCTTAGGAGAAGAGTTCCCTATTCAGAAATTATCCAAACTATCTACCTTGAAACTTATGATGAATTTGATTGGATAACTAGGGGAATTTACGTAGGATTCAATGATGATTGGTTAGAATAAAAAATTAGGGAACCTATTAAAAATGAGATACATGTTTTATATGATGATATTTATGGTGATGATCCAGACTATGAGTTTATGAATGTCAAAGTTACTAATCAAAGTCCTTTTCATGAATTGAGTTCTCCTACTAGAAAGGAAAGAAAAGAAATAAAGGATTTTCTAAAAAGGGTTTTATAAGATTTGGTTAAAAGGGAATTGCATACCAAAGATGACAATACCTAGATCTATTGCAATATGCCTAGCTAGGGGCGTTAAACAATAGCGCTTATTGGGAGGCAACCCAATTTTATTTTTGTGTTTTCTATTTTGCTTCTGTTCTTGAATAAAATACACATTATTACCTCTGTAGTAATTGTGTTTTGGTGTTTTAATTAGTTTTTGTGCCAAGTAAGACCTTTGGGATGGCTTACGGTGATAGTTGATTTGATCTTGCTGAAAAACAGAAACTTTTGCGTCCAGTCATAGAATTGTTTAAATTCACTGGAGCGTGGAAAACCCCTGAATTTTTTACGCAAGATTTATATACACATTGCCTCTGTTGTCTTAAGTTTTCAGATATTTTGGAGTTACAGAAGTATTAGAAAAATTCAGATCTTCGCAGACTGTTCTATTTTTTGACAGATTCTGTTTTCTATGTGTTGTTTGCTTATTTTGATGAATCTATGGGTAGTATCGGGGGGTATGAACCATGGAGAAGTTGGAATACAGTAGATATTACACCAATATAAATAAATAATGAGTTCACAACAGTACCAAAAAGTGGTGATTTATTTTCTTATACTAACGGATCTCATGAGATTTCTGTTGAGTTTTGTGTTGTGAAGTTTTCAAGTTTTGGGTAAAGATTTGATGGACTATGGAATAAGGAGTGGAAAGAGCCTAAGCTTGGGGATGCCCAAGGCACCCCAAGGTAATATTCAAGGACAACCAAGAGCCTAAGCTTGGGGATGCCCTGGAAGGCATCCCCTCTTTCGTCTTCGTCTATCGATAAATTTACTTGAGGCTATATTTTTATTCACCACATGATATGTGTTTTGCTTGGAGCGTCTTGTAAGATATGAGTCTTTGCTTTTTAGTTTGCCACAATCGTCCTTGCTGTACACACCTTTTTAGAGGGACACGCATGAATCATGATTTATTAGAATACTCTATGTGCTTCACTTATATCTTTTGAGCTAGGCAATTTTCCTCTAGTGCTTCACTTATATCTTTTTAGAGCACGGCGGTGGCTTTATTTTATAGAAATTGTTGAACTCTCTTGCTTCACTTATATTATTTTGGGAGTCTCTAAACAGCATGGTAATTTTCTATGGTTATGAATTTAGTCCTAATATGATGGGCATCCAAGAGGGATATAATAAAAACTTTCATATAAAGTGCATTGAATACTATGAGAAGTTTGATTCCTTATGATTGTTTTGAGACATAAAGATGGTGATATTAGAGTCATGCTAGTGATTAATTGTGGATTGGTAGAAATACTTGTGTTAAAGTTTGTGATTCCTGAAGCATGCACGTATGGTGAACCGTTATGTGATGAAGTCAGAGCATGATTTATTTATTGATTGTCTTCCTTATGAGTGGCGGTCGGGGACGAGCGATGGTATTTTCCTACCAATCTATCCCCCTAGGAGCATGCGTGTAGTACTTTGTTTCGATAGCTAATAGAATTTTCCAATAAGTATGTGAGTTCTTTATGACTAATGTTGAGTCCATGGATTATACACACTCTCACCCTTCCACCATTGCTAGCCTCTCTAGTACCGCGCAACTTTCGCCGGTGCACTACACCCACCATAACCCTTCCTCAAAACAGCCACCATACCTACCTATTATGGCATTTCCATAGCCATTCCGAGATATATTGCCATGCAACTTCCACTGTTCCATTTATTATGACACGCTTCATCATTGTCATATTGCTTTGCATGATCATGTAGTTGACATCGTATTTGTGGTAAAGCCACCATTCATATTTTTTGTACATGTCTCTCTTGATCATTGCACATCCCGGTACATCACCGGAGGCATACATATAGAGTCATATTTTTTTCTAAGTATCGAGTTGTAAGTAAATAAAAGTGTGATGATCATCATTATTAGAGCATTGTCCCATGTGAGGAAAGGATGATGGAGACTATGATTCCCCCACAAGTCGGGATGAGACTCCGGATGAAAAATAAAAAAAAGAGAAAAAAGAGAGGCCAAAGAGCCCAAAATAAAAAAAAGAGAGAAAAGAGAGAAGGGGCAATGCTACTATCCTTTTTCCACACTTGTGCTTCAAAGTAGCACCATGATCTTCATGATAGAGAGTCTCTTATTTTGTCACTTTCATATACTAGTGGTAATTTTCGTTATATAACTTGGCTTGTATATTCCAATGATGGGCTTCCTCAAAGTGCCCTAGGTCTTCGTGAGCAAGCGAGTTGGATGCACACCCACTTAGTTTCTTTTTGAGCTTTCATACACTTATAGCTCTAGTGCATCCGTTGCATGGCAATCCCTACTCACTCACATTGATATCTATTGATGGGTATCTCCATAGCCCATTGATACGCCTAGTTGATGTGAGACTATCTCTCTCTTTTTGTCTTCTCCACAACCACCATATTCTATTCCACCTATAGTGCTATATCCATGGCTCGCGCTCATGTATTGCGTGAAAGTTGAAAAAGTTTGAGAACATCAAAAGTATGAAACAATTGCTTGGCTTGTCATCGGGGTTGTGCATGATTTAATACTTTTTGTGATGAAGATGGAGCATAGCCAGACTATATGATTTTGTAGGGATAACTTTCTTTGGCCATGATATTTTGAGAAGACATGATTGCTTTATTAGTATGCTTGAACTATTATTGTTTTTATGTCAATATTAATATTTTGTTTTGAATCTTATGGATCTGAACATTCATGCCACGATAAAGAAAATTACAAGGATAAATATGTTAGGTTGCATTCCACATCAAAAATTTTGTTTTTATCATTTACTTACTCGAGGACAAGCAGGAATTAAGCTTGGGGATGCTTGATACGTCTCCAACGTATCTATAATTTTTTATTGTTCCATGCTATTATATTATCTGTTTTGGATGTTTTATATGCATTAATATGCTATTTTATATTATTTTTGGGACAAACTTATTAACCTAGAGCCCGGTGCCAGTTTCTGTTTTTTCCTTATTTTTGAGTTTCCAGAAAAGGAATATCAGACGGAGTCCAAACGGAATAAAACTTTACGATGATTTTTCTTGGACTAGAAGACACCTACGAGACTTGGAGTCGAAGTCAGAAGACCCACGAGGCGATGACAAGCCGTAGGGGCATGCCCTAGGGGGGCGCCCCTTGGCTTGTGGCCCCCTAAGGAGTCCACCGACCTACTTCTTCGTCCTATATATTCACATATATTCCAAAACCCTAGGAGAGAGCCACGAAAATACTTTTCCACCACCGCAACCTTCTGTTCCCGTGAGATCCCATCTTGGGGCCTTTTTCGGTGATCTGCCGGAGGGGGATTCGATCACGGAGGGCATCTACATCAACCCTATTGCCTCTCTGATGAAGCGTGAGTAGTTTACCTCAGACCTACGGGTCCATAGCTAGTAGCTAGATGGCTTCTTCTCTCTCTTTGATTCTCAATACCATGTTCTCCTCGATGTTCTTGGAGATCTATCCGATGTAATATTCTTTTGCGGTGTGTTTGTCGAGATCCGATGAATTGTGGATTTATGATCAGATTATCTATGAATATTATTTGAATCTTCTCTGAATTCTTATATGCATGATTTGATATCTTTGTATTTCTCTTCGAATTATCAGTTTGGTTTGGCCAACTAGATTGGTATTTCTTGCAATGGGAGAGGTGCTTAGTTTTGGGTTCAATCTTGCGGTGTCCTCACCCAGTGACATAGTAGGGGTAGCGAGGCACGTATTGTATTGTTGCCATCAACGATAAAAAGATGGGGTTTTCATCATATTGCTTGAGTTTATCCCTTTACATCATGTCATCTTACTTAAGGCGTTACTCCGTTCTTTATGAACTTAATACTCTAGATGCATGCTGGATAGCGGTCGATGTGTGGAGTAATAGTAGTAGATGCAGAATTGTTTCGGTCTACTTGACATGGACGTGATGCCTATATGCATAATCATTGCCTTGGATATCGTCATAACTTTGCGCTTTTCTATCAATTGCTCGACAGTAATTTGTTCACCCACCATATTATTTACCTTCAAGAGAGAAGCCTCTAGTGAAACCTATGGCCCCCGGGTCTATTTTCCATCATATATTTTCAGATCTATATATCAAAAATACCAAAAATACCTTGCTGCAATTTATTTACTTTTATTTTGTTTTACGTTTTGGCAATCTTATATACCTATCTCTATCAGATCTCACCTTTACAATTGATCGTGAAGGGATTGACAACCCCTTTATCGCGTTGGGTGCAAGTGTTTGATTGTTTGTGCAGGTGCATAGATTGGGGACTTGCTTGTACCTCCTACTGGATTGATACCTTGGTTCTCTAACTGAGGGAAATACTTATCTCTACTTTGCTGCATCACCCTTTCCTCTTCAAGGGAAAAACCAATGCAAGCTCAAGAAGTAGCAATAGGCTTAGAAGATGCTTTTCCTTGTAATTCGGTGAAGCATATGATATCCGAGAAAAACACTTTGTCAGCCATAGATAGCCTTCACAGGGCATTTGTGCATCGATTGACTATATCTTCCTGCAAGGTTAGATATTGATAAATAGCAATAAGAGCATATCCAACCATTAGATATGAATCACACAATGTTCCAATATAATATCATCATTTGATGATTCTCTATTCGTTGAGGAGAATTAATGTGTCCCTGTAAGAAGAATAATCATCTATGATATCATTCACAGGACAACCATATTTAATGGTACCTGCAGACAAATAAAGCGAATCAAATAGTATTGCAGGCGGGAGGTTATTAACATTACATGACGACCGAAGTTTTAACACCACATGCGGTGCGATAAGGTTCTGAAGCAAATTATGCGAAGAGAAACCAAATGAAAGTTCGAAGCAAAAACACCCTGCAAACCTCGATAGTCTATCACTCGATGTTATCCTCCCCTTTTTTGTCAACAAGTGTCAAAAAGGAAGAGAGTTCACACGAGGAATCACTCTGATGGAGTGTCTTCTGAGTCGGAGTTGAAACCACTTGAAGAACCAGAATCAGAAGAGTGTGGAATGGTCGAGGCAGAAGCAGGTGCAGCAGTCTTGGCTTTGAGGGGCTTCGAAGGATTTGCATCTGGCTTGAAAATGCGTGTGCTTGCTGTGTCTTTAATTTCATCATCGTGGTTGACAAACAGCAGATCCGTTGAAACAGAATGTTGTGGGAGCTTTGGAGTTTGTCTTCGGACATGTGGGACTGCAAGCAGGTCCAGATAATCATAATCCTTGAAGAGGCCCTTCTTGGCTAGATCCTTGCGAGAGAAACGCCTCCTCAGCAAGGTCCAAGATCTCTTTCTTGCATCTTTCTCATGTAGAAGGATTTGCCTGGTGTGGTTGTGAAGCAGATTCAGTTCATCAAGCAATTCCATCTTTTCCTTCCTATCCATCTTGATATGCCTCTCCAAATTCTGTTGTGTGTGAATGCAAATTTCATACAGCGATGGATTTTCCTCTCGAGGAACTTCAACTTTGGCTTCTTTAACCTTCGGTGCATTCTCGGATGCTGAAGCATTTGCATTCATGTAAACAGGTTCTTTCCCCTTTTTGTATTCCTTCACTATGCACAGAGTGTCACGGACAGGTGGCATGAATACTTTCGGTGCATAGGCCCAGAAGAATTTTTCATTTGTAAGCTTCTCAATGGCATACATGATCCAAGGAGCATAGGGCTTGAGCAACTGAGGGTTGTCTGCAGCACATGCCAGATTCCGAATGAATAGGTCAGGAATGTCGAATTTGATTCCCTGAGAAATTGACACCAGAGCATTTCCTACAATGTCTTTGATGGAGTTGGGCCGATTGGTTGGCGTAATGGTATTGCACAGGATGTGGAATAGCACTTTGTTGTCATAGGCCAACTTCTTCGGGTCAACATCGATGCATTCATCACCCACCAAGGTGGGACCCATCAGGAAATGGAGTTGAGCATCTGACACTTCCCAGAAATGCAGCCTGTGTTCTCTTTCATTATCAAATTCACATTGAGGCAAATTGATCAGGGCCAGAAAATGATCTGCTGAGCATTTGATTCTCTCTCTGCCTGTCATCCATTCGAGCGTCCAGGTTGAAGTGTTTTCCATCTGCCCTGTGATGTACAGTGTGGCATAGAACTGAAGGATAATCTCTTTGTTCCATCCATGATTGAAACGCATGAAACCCTTCAGAAGAGCATGTTCAATATGGTCAAGGGCATTGTGGAAGCAAGGCATTCCTTCGAGCTTGGTGAAGTTTAACATCTTGTGATTGAAAATCCCGTGCTTGCCAAACAAAATCCGAGCATAATATATTGCCTGCTCCTCTGTCCAGAACCTTGGTGACAGAGACGTTCTTTCTCCTTCGTAGGGGCTCACCCCAAAGAATGCAAGCTTCGCTGAGTGAAGCTGCTCATTGAAAGCTGGGCCATACTCAAATGAAAATAGCGGGAAAGATTCCTGAGGATTTTTCCAATAAACTTCTACGCTAATTTCCATCAGCTGAACATCATCAGGTGCAGATGCATTCTCATCAGAGGGCTGTACGGGCACATGAGGTACGATATCCTTCTCTGAAGCTGATGGCATGGGATCATCAGACCATTGATCATTTTTCTTTATTGGAACTCCTTCAGCGGCTTTCTCGGACTCAGGCTCAAGGGCCTTTTCTTTCGGTGATTCAGCGATTGGTGGTGGTGGAACAAAAACTTCTCCAGCCTGCTGCGACAGCACTGGTGGTAAGACTTGGCGAGACTGAACTACATCCTTCTTCTCGTGAGCCATGGGCTCTTCAATCTTCTTTCCTTCCTGTTCCGGCTGTGAAGCCAAGGAACCAGGGGCAGGGTCAACCTCCATCGGGGCAGGGGCACCAGATGAGGAGACCGTTGGGGCAGTACTTTGGGCAGCAATTTGCTCCCCCTCAACCTTTTCTTCCTCCTCTGTGGGTCTGGAGGGTCCAGCTTGAATGTTCTTCGCAGGCGATGAGACTAGCTTCTCCATTTCAATTTCTTCGTCAATCTTTTCCTTGAAAGCATTTTGCTCGGGCACAGTCATAACTTCATCAGGATTGACAAGATAAATGTCCACCACATCCGCTTCTTGTTCGACTGGGGTAGGAATTACCACAGTCTCAACTTGTTGTTCATCCACTTCCTCGGGACGAGGGGATGGTGGAATCTGTTGAAGCGGTGCACTTGAGTCAATAGGAGCATCAGCTGAAGCAGATTTGACACAATTGTCCTTGAATTCTTTTGGCTTATTTGCTCTGGCCTGAGTTCTTTGGCGTTTTTCCTCTTTCTCCTTGCGTCGAGCAATATCTTCCTGATGCTGAATCTCTTTGATTCTTCGATCACAGAGCTAGGGGACATCCATTTTCATCCTGGAGTGCCACTCTATCTTGTTGTTCCTCATGGTAGTGAGGGCTTTGGTGATTTCAAGAATGGCCTTGTTCACATCCTTTCTTTCAGCTTCAAACTTGGCTTCCCTTCTCATTTTCTCCAGAAGCTTCTTATCTTCGACAACCTGATTGAGTTCTTTGGTGATTTCCTTCAGATCAGTGAAGTGTTTTGCCACCATCTTGATAATATCTTCAGGCAGACCCAAATCACCCAACTCAACTGGATTGGCATCATAGGAAGTACCTTCAATGATGTCGAATATCATATCAAAATCATATTCCTCTATGGAAGCAGGAATAATTTTCTTCGCCTTCTTGGCGAAAACAGCTGCTTTTTCATCAATGACCAACTTCCTCTTGGCAGCTAGGGCAGCAGAACCCGAAGGTTTATCGAAGGGAACTGATGCAAGCCTTGGTGAAGATCTCACAGGCGGTGATTTCTTGGCAGGTGATGGAATGTGATATGGCTTATCGAGCAATGCTCGTTGATCGTACATGGGAATTTCATCGCCAGCATTATTATCAGAAGATTCTTCATCAGACGAGGCAGATGCAACCTTTCTGGACTTACTCACAACAGACTTCTTCTTCGGAGCTCGAGGAGAAACTGACTTCCTCTTCTTCTTCTCTTTTCGGGCAGATGCCCTTTCCTTCTTCTCAATTACATCTTGTTGAGTCAGCTCAACATTCTGCTGCTCAACTTGGTTCTTCTTTGCAAGCCTAGCCTCACACTTAGCCTTTTCCCTCTTAGCAACTTCTTCGGGAAAATCAGCTGTGGTTTTCAAAGAATCAGCATGAGCATTGGGAGGTGGTGCTGGCCTTACTTTCTCATCTTCCTGGCCTAGACAGCCTTCTGCAATGCAATCATTCCAGGGTGGAGTGAAAGCAAACAATATCTGATATTTCCATCGAACGTTCTCGTAGTTGAACCATTTCTTCGCCCAGTGCCGGCGAATCTTTTGCAATCTAGTGTTCCTGTCTTGAGCTGTTTCCACACCTGGTGGAGTCCTGTATGTTTCCTGATCAGATATCTCAGCTGCTATATTTCTCTTTCTTCCTCTGCCACCCTTCTTGGGATTTCCATCTGAGAACATGGTCTTGGAATCAGTGACTAGCTCATCTTCTGGCTAACTGTGAGCAGAAGGAATATCATCATCAACGTCATCAGCAGATTCTGGTTCGGCCTTCTTCTTCGGCGCTCTTGGTGGCTTGGCAGATTTTCGTTCGACCACCTTTGCTTTGGCAGCCACCCTTGGCTGCTGAGGGATTTCTTCCTTTGAACCAGAATGCTCATCCAAGCTGTTTGCCATGACCACTACTGAAGAAAAACACAAGAGCGAAAGAAAGCACAGTCAAGGTCACAAGCATGCACATAGGAAATTTTTATCACAAAACAGAAGGTTTTACAGGAGGAACCGATGGATTCAAGTCATGCACTGTCAATATATCATCGAGTAAATTCCAGTATGCCTAAGGACGACACAACAGATCCTCTAATCTTTCGAAGAGCATGCACAGTGAACCCTAGATCCAAAGGACATGTACGAGGAACAACTACAAACCGTACAACTGAAAACTAACAGATTCTAGAAGATCTACCGCACAGAAATAACATGGAATAAATCGCGTCAGGAGGAACTGCTCTAGAACAGGAGTTGAGTAGAGCAAGAATCGGATCTGGATGCCCTAACTTGGCAAGACAGATCAACTATGGCAGAGCGAGAAGGAGGATTTACCGCACTGGCACGACCAACGGTGACGGAGCTTCGCCAGAGTTGCACGGCAATGCTTGACATCGATGCTGCTGCGAGCTCGGGCTCGGATGGAGAGCGAGAGTAGGGTTTGAGGCCAAATAGAGAGGAACCAAGGAAGAAGAGACCCGGAGCGGGGGGTTTATATAGCCTGAAGAACAAACCACCACTCCAAAATCTGCAGACGGAAAGATCGGGACGTTCCACATTCAACAGACGAGATCACGATGAAGAGATCATGGGCACGTGTCAGCCATTTCTTGCGAAATTCTCGGTAACTGAACTGAATGCCGAAGGGTTTGAGGAAGGGCAAGCACCAAAACAGATGAAGGAATTGAGAATGATTTAATTCGTGACTGAGGGAGTTCTGGATTAGGGGGTCCTCGGGTGTCCGGTCTATTCGATATGGGCCGGACTGATGGGCCGTGAAGATAAAGCAGAAGACTATCCCCCGTGTCCGGGTGGGACTCCTGTATGCGTGGATGGCAAGTTTGGTGTCCGGATGTACTCTTTCCTTCCTCTGTAAACTGACTTTGTATGACTCTGGGCCCCTCCGGTGTGTATATAAACCAGAGGGTTTAGTCCGTAGAGGCCATCAGAATAATCATAGGCTAGATAGCTAGGGTTTAGCCATTACGATCTCGAGGTAGATCAACTCTTGTAACCCCTATACTCATCGAATACAATCAAGCAGGACGTACGGTTTTACCTCCATTAAGAGGGCCCGAACCTGGGTAAACATCGTGTCCCCATTGTCCATTGTTACCATCGATCCTTAGACGCACAGCTTGGGCCCCCCTACCCGAGATCTGCCGGTTTTGACACCGACATTGGTGCTTTCATTGAGAGCTCCGCTGTGTAGTCGCGAGAAAGCGATCTATGGCTCGCCTTGTCATCAATGACGATATCACCTCTAGAAGGAGACTAACTTCAGGACATGTCCTCTAGCTCGGCAGTTTCACCGTGGGTGCCGGCATGGCCATCAAGCCAGCAGCGCCCCCCGTGATCGCCAAACATCACCCCCGCATCGGTCTCGAACACTCCGAAAAGATGGATCCGGCGGACGTCTCGTCTTTAAACGAGCTGCTAGATCGCATCGCCGCCCTGGGGCTTTCAACGGATTATGATCGGATCGGGCTCAAACACGACCAGAGGGAAATTAATTCCTCGCCGATCACCCACCTGGTAGCGGTCATCGAGGAACGAGCCAAAAACACTTCTTCCCCTAAACTAAAGACTAGCTATGTCCGGGTCTCCGAACCTCTTGGGTTGAACACCCTCCCTTCAGATGAGGCTCTGCGTCCCCCGAACTCAGGGTTGGACATGGGGTCCGGGGAGCACTTGGATCTCCCTGGACCCGAACTGGTGACTTCGGAGATTTTACAGGCTCCGGATGCAATCTTGGGTCGGGATTCGAGTTTTTGCCCACCCACCCACCATAATCAATACTCTCCAAGTAATTCAGGCCCTCCAGACATATGTGACCTAATGTATGTACGGCAGCAACCTCGGGAAATGGTCCATCACTTCTGGGCCAGATTCCTACTTGTCAAAAACAAGATTAAAGATTGCTGCGACGACGACGCAGTCTCGGTCTTTCATCGCAATTGTACCGACGAGGGAATTCAGAATGCCCTCAACCGCCGTCGCATACAGAGTTTCACGGAGCTATCGCATGTAGTACGGAAGTATTACGCGATGGAAAGCACTTGGAAGGCACAGAAAACCCAATTGGAACCTGCTGCCTTTAAGCAGTGCACTGCCCGGGCAAAACGGATACACCCTTACGAGGCATCCGACCATAAGCCCGTCGGCAAGAAAAAACCCTCTACGGGATACAGGTCTGTTCTTGACAAACTCCTCGACAAGCCCTGTCCGGTACATACAACGCCGAGCACTGACTCAACCCACAGCCTTCGAGCATGTTGGGTACTCCGGCAGGTAGCTAAAAGTGGCGAGGCCATCCTCACCACCGCCACTCCAGAGAAGCATTCTTCGGAGGATGACGATTTTAACGTCCTTACGGTCTTCGAGACTTTCTCCTCAAATAGTCAGCGTAAGAGGGCACTTCGCGACCTCGCCAAAGTCCACCAAGTAACCGCAGTAAGCCCATGGAACGACGCGGCAATAACCTTCACTGCTGATGATGAACCAAGGGCCCGATCAGTCCGAGCACCCGCCGCTTTAGTCCTAAACCCAATTGTGGACGGCTTTCGACTTACCAAAGTGCTCATGGATGGCGGCAGTGGGCTTAACCTCATCTACGAGGACACGCTCGACAAAATGCAGATCGATAGAACACGCATCGAGCAAAGCAGTACCACCTTTCGAGGTATCATCCCCAGTCGAGGAGCACGATGCTCGGGGAGAATTAAACTTGACGTAGTATTCGGCACGCCTAAAAATTACAGGTCGGAGGAGCTGCTCTTTCACATCGCTCCCTTCAATAGCGGCTACCACGCCCTTCTAGGGCGGGGCGCTTTTTTTACGCTTCCAAGCCGTACCCCATTATGGGTACATGAAGCTTAAAATGCCGGGGCCCAATGGAATAATCACAGTTACAAGTGATCCGGATACAGCACTCTGCGCCGAAAACAAAATTGCATCCTTGGCCCTTGAGGCACTCTCCGAAGCCCTTGCGGCCGAAGAATTAACCACCCTACGATCCACGGTGGACAGGGATGATGTGATTCTCGATAAGAGACCTAAATCCACCTCTTTCAAGCCAGCAGATGAAATAGTTAAATTTCAAGTGCACCCGACGGATCCTAACAAAACAGCGTCCATCAGAGCACAGCTGGATTCGATGGTAGATGCCGCCTTACACGCATTCCTACGTGAAAATTGGGATATCTTCGCCTGGCACCCTTCGGACATGCCCGGTATCCCACGTAGACGGGCCGAACACAGCCTCAACATAATTAAGGGGTTCAAACCAGTCAAGCAAACGCTACGGCGATTTTCTGAACCCAAACGACAAGCTATGGGGGAGGAGCTAGCCAAAATACTTGAGGCCGGGTTCATCAGAGAAATCAAACACCCGGATTGGCTAGCCAACTTGGTCATGGTGCCGAAGAAGGACAAATCTTGGCGCCTTTGTGTCGATTTCAAAGACCTCAATAAGGCTTGCCCTAAAGACCCTTTCCCATTGCCCCGCATTGACCAGATTATTGATGTGACCGCGGGACATGGCTCATTGTGTTTCCTCGACGCTTACTCCGGATACCATCAGATTAAAATGAAGGAGTCCGACCAGGCCGCAACGGCATTCATCACCCCGTATGGGCCTTTTTGTTTCAACACTATGCCTTTTGGGCTCAAAAACGCTGGTGCCACTTACCAACGCATGATTCAAACATGCTTGGAAAAACAAATCGGCAAGATAGTAGAAGCATATGTGGACGACGTGGTCATCAAGACCAAGCACGTCGAATCATTGGTGGATGATCTCCGCCTCACATTTGACAACCTCCGAACATACGACATATGGCTCAATCCGGAAAAATGCGTCTTCGGTGTTCCAGCCGGAAAGCTATTAGGGTTCATTGTCTCCCATAGAGGAATTGAAGCAAACCCAGCTAAAATCCGAGCCTTGTCACAATTGGCTATGCCAATAGACCTAAAACAGGTCCAAAAGCTAGCAGGGTGCGTAGCGGCCTTGAGCCGCTTTATCTCCAGATTAAGAGAAAAAGCATTACCACTTTATAGACTGCTCAGACGCACCGACAACTTTGAATGGACGGAAGCGGCCACAGCCAGATTGGAAGAAATAAAAATCATATTAGCAGGCAATCCAATCCTAGCCGCCCCATGTGTTGGCGAGCCTATGCTGCTTTATATCTCCGCAACTCACCAGGAAGTGAGCGCCGTACTCATCGTCGAGCGAGGGGAAGAGGGGCATAAATTCCCCATCCAAAAGCCAGTGTATTATGTATCGGAGGTCCTTACGCCCTGCAAATCCCGATACCCTCACTACCAAAAGATAGCTTACGCGGTCTTTATGGCATCCCGAAAACTCCGACACTATTTTCAAGAGTGTTCGATCACGGTGGCATCCGAAGTACCACTTAATGGCTTTATAAATAATAGGGACGCCACTGGCCGCATAGCTAAATGGGCCATTGAGCTCTTACCATTTGAAATAACATACAAGCCACGCCAAGCTATTAAATCTCAGGTGCTGGCCGACTTCATCGCAGAGTGGACGGAAGCCGAGCTCCCCAAAGAGTACAGTTCCTACTCCAACTGGATCATGTACTTCGACGGCTCTAAAATGCTAGCCGGACTGGGGGCTGGCGTCATCTTGACATCCCCTACGAGGGACACAGTCCGCTACGTGCTGCAAATCATGTATACGGACTCCAATAACGCAGCCGAATACGAGGCACTTCTACATGGTCTCTGCATGGCTGTCTCCATGGGCATACAACGCTTAGAGGTGCGCGGCGATTCGAACCTCGCAATATCTCAGGTAAATGGAGAGTTCGATGCAAAAGATCCAAAAATGGCGGCATATCGAAACTCCGTATTAAAAATATCAGCTTGGTTCGAGGGGCTCGAATTTCATCACGTCGCTAGAGACAGTAACCAGGCAGCGGATATACTCGCTCGCATGGGCGCCAAGCATGACCCCGTCCCGCCTAATACCTTCATGGAAAGGCTCTTCAAGCCATCCGTGGTATGGCAGGACGAGAGCGGAGATGCAAGTATGGACCTGATCACACCCCCATCAACCGAACATGATACAGGTATCATCGGGGGTTCGGATACCGAAATAACACCCTCTGCTCATGAGATCATGGCCGTTATTGCTCCATGGACTGAACCCTTCCTAGCCTACCTTAATAGGCAGGAGCTTCCTGATGATCAAAATGAGGCCCGTCGCATAGTTCGGCATTCTAAAGCCTACAAAGTTCACGAAGGTGAACTGTACAAGAAAAGCACTACCGGAGTTCTCCAAAGGTGTATCTCCGAAGAGGAGGGACGGCAACTCTTGGCTGAAATACATGCTGGTCTAGGTGGCCATCACGCCGCAGCTCGGGCCCTCGTAAGCAAAGCTTTCTGGACAGGTTTTTTCTGGCCAACGGCCCGAGCAGACGCACAAGCCCTTGTCCAGCGTTGTGTGGGATGTCAGCTTTTCGCCAATCAAAGTCATATGCCTCCCACCGGCTTAAGAACAATCCCCATTACTTGGCCCTTCACGGTCTGGGGGCTCGATATGGTCGGACCCCTTAAAGGGGGAAGCCATAAAAAGAAATATTTACTGGTTATGGTGGATAAATTCACTAAGTGGATAGAGGCCAAACCAGTAAAAACGGCTGAAGCAGAACCAGTGATTGACTTTATATCCGGCGTGGTACACCGCTATGGTGTCCCGCACAGTTTCATCACTGACAATGGCTCCAATTTCATAGCTGATGAGGTGAAAAACTGGTGTGCTAAATTGGGCATTAAACTCGACTATGCATCCGTCTACCACCCTCAAACAAATGGTCAGGTTGAGCGGGCCAATGGCCTGATAATGAGCGGCATCAAACCCCGACTGGTGCACTCCCTACGGGAGTCAGATAAACACTGGGTTGAGGAACTCGATTCCATGCTTTGGGGGCTGCGGACTACACCTAACCGGACAACCGGATATACACCTTTCTTCATGGTGTACGGCGCGGAAGCTGTTCTGCCCTGCGACATTATTCATGACTCACCTCGAGTGCGCATGTACGAAGAGAGAGAAGCCGAGCTCGATCGGCAGGATGACCTAGACGGTCTCGAAGAGGAGCGTGATATTGCACAAGCCCGTTCCGCACTTTATCAACAACAGGCCAGGCGATTCCAAAGCAGAGAAGTGCGGGCCAAGACTTATAACATTGGCGAACTCGTCTTGCGTCTCCCGGAGAAGAAGAAGGATAAGCACAAACCGAGATGGGAGGGCCCCTTCATCATAGATGAAGTTCTCATAGGAGGATCCTATCGCCTTCGTAACGCATCGGATAATCGCCTTGAGCCAAATCCATGGAACGCTGCTCGGCTCCAACGATTCTACAGATAGTTCGGTCGCATCCTTTTTTCTTTTTTGATTAGGTTCCTTTTTTCTCCTCTTCTTTTTTATTTTTTCCTTCTTTTCTCCCAGGGTATGTTCGGATCTACCGAACTGTTAGGGGTACACATCTTTAAATGTATACACCCCACTATAACTGGGGGCTTCTTTGACGAAGCTTATTACTGAAAGCTTGTTGCTTACATTGTTTACGTCGTTTGTTCTATACATCTTTTTCCATTATATGCACCACTATGACTTAAGTTTTTGCCAAGCCGGGTTGCCTCGCTCCTGTGTTTATACCCTACATTCCTGATTGTTTGGCTAGGGTGTAAAAGAAGCACCTCTGCGATTGTTACAACCGGGTACTCCGAATATGTACCTCAGACGGGTGAAGCCGAAAGCTAGCGTTCTTAAGGGAATAATTGGTCGGCAAGGAACGACAGATTATTTACATTTGTGTATTTCTACTAACAAATACGGGATAGGCTGCCCGTAACTCGGATCAAAGCCTAGGTATGCATACTTAAGCGTGCCGACCCAAGGAAAGGAACCCTTAATGGAACTATTTTCCCTGGAAGATGTTTCTTACATTAAAAAGTAATATAACATAACTCCCCGAACAAATTTTGTCTGTTCGAGCAACATGACCGGATTGCCTGGTTTTCGGACATAATGAATGTTTATTACATTCTAACATGGTATCCGGAAACACTCCAACTTCTTGGTTTGGAGGTTGAAGCCGAAGGCCTGCGATGACAAATTTTGACAAGTTCGGTTGGAGATAAGTTCGATGATAAAGTACATTGATACATTGAATCGAATGCCTACTCTTTATCTATGTCATCTATAAGACTGCTTAAGCTACAGTCTTCTTGCGAATATTTCGCAGCTATCATCACTTGGTCATATACCAAGTTCACGGGAATCTCTTTTCCGTCCGGTCCATGCGGTCCAACTTGGGCCATACGATTCGGATCAAGCCCGGTGTAGCGCGTCTTCACCATTGCCCATGCCTCTTGTGCACCTTCCCGGCATGCTGACGTCTTCCATAGCTCAAAACGGTGCCGGGCACCTTTGAACAGGTTTGCCAACCCCTCCATACTTTCTGGAGGGGCATCGGATGGCCATAAGGCCTTGGCCATACTTCTCATGGCTTTCCGGGCCCACTCATGCACTACAGACAGTTCTTTTAAAATGTCGCCTCGAAATCCGGATACTTCTTCTTCATGACGCCCGGTTAACAGACCTGCAAGAGCAGCATTATAACACTCCGAACTACGGGATAATATGAGTAACTTGGATGGTTCAAAGGTCATACTGAATATGCCGCCTTTTAACTTTTTATTATCTTTTTGAGCGTCCGATAATTAAGCCTTTAAGCTCTTTATCTCTTCAGCTTGCTTATCATTTTCCTCCTCCAGTTTCTTCTTTTGATCAACGGTCATCGTGACCTTCTTCAGTTCTTCTAGCTCTGTGTTAGCGGCGTTTAGCTTTGTCCTGCTCGTTTCAAGCTCCTGGGATAGTGCGTTGTTCTTCTCTTTGAGGACCTGCGGTCATAACGATCCTTAAATCGGTTGGCCTGAACCGCTTCAAGTCTCGGGGGCTACTGGCATATATCTATTAAATTTACACAAACCATTACCTGCATATCTTTTGAAAACAGGTGGGCAACTCCAGCAAGTCCGTCCCGGGCGGCTCGGATATATGCATCCACGGTGCTGAGGGCATTAAATTCTTGCTCCATAAAAACTGGAGTGCGCATGGTCTCTTTCAGTCGTCAATGATTCATCACACTCTCTACTTCGGAATTTGTGACGGATACGTCATTCGAATCTTCATGAGGCAGATGAGTTGGCGCTGCATCCATATTGGCTCTTGTCCTGGTTGATGAGCCCGGCGCCGGATTAGCTGATGATCGGCTAACAGGGATTTTGGACACGATTCACCGTGTGCTCCTCCTGGAATAAGATGGGAGGAGAAATATGACAATCTGGTTTTATGCCTAGGCATATATTAAAGGTTATACCTCTTTGATGAAGGAGGGGGTTCGACGGTGCTCCTGGTTTCCTTTTGTTTTGAAGGCTCACCCTGCACGGATGCTACCTTCCTAGGGGCCGCCCTCGATGGAGTACGGCTCATCGAGCGCCGATCCTATAAAGCACGATTCAGTGTGATGGGTGAGGTGCAAGCAGGGACTCCTCTTTCTGAGGATGATTTCCGAATACTTACCTTAGAGAAAGGGAGAAGGCTGGGGTAGTCAGCTGTAATGGCCACTTCCGAACCGTCAAGGCTTGCTTGATAAAATACTCCATCATCAAACTCTATAATATATCCGGATCCTCGCAGAGGCCGGGATCTTCGTGGCGAGCATAGTCCTCTGGTTGTGGGGAGGGGCAGCGCACATTTTCGACGACCTTCCTCCATGTCTGTTTTAAAGACGACCAGAACAATTCGATTAGTATGCCTCGATAATGAGGTAGGACAATGCTGATAATCAATAAACTCACCCATTCAATGGGGTTGTACATGGAGAAACCTTCCCGACAATTTAAACGGAGTAATTCTTCTTTCTCCCCCTTATAAAGATCTGCTAGAATGGCGGCCAGAGCGGCGGGGGTATCCGGGCCCTCGCGCCTATAGCGAGATGCGTCGTCCTCTCCGTTGTAACACCATAAAGGGGTCACTTTCGACTGAAGGGGCTGGATGCATCGCTTTATCGTGATAGCCATGACTTCGATTATCGAGAGTCCGGAATGGGCAAGTAACCTGACCTTGCTGACCAACCTCTTTACTTCCGCACTGTTTTCTTCTTTGGGGCTCCGGGGGTGCCAGTTGAGGCGTTTCTTTAAAAGAGCACTGGAGAATTTGGGAAGTCCGTATCGAACTGGGTCCGGAAGGGGAACATCCTTGATATAAAACCATTTCGAAGCCCATTCTTCGGATGCCTTCTTGGGAGTTCCGACGAGGTAACCTGATCCGGTTATGTGCCATACTTCGGCGCCGCCCACTTTAAATATAGAACCCCCTTGATGACGAGGGACGAGGCAAAAGAACTTTCTCCATAGTTCGAAATGAGCCTCGCAGCCTAAAAATAGTTCGCAGAGAGCGACAAAACCAGAAATGTGCAGAATAGAACTTGGTGTGAGGTTGTGCAGCTGGATCCCATAGAATTCCAATAGACCTCTGAGGAAGGGGTGGATCGGGGATCCTAAGCCCCTCAGAAGAAACGAGACGAAGCACACCCTCTCCTCCTTGTTGGGATTGGGGAAGTTCTCTGCTAGCACATCATTCCCAATCGAGGCCAATCCCGCCCGCACGGAGACTAGATCTGCGGGAGGGAGATATCCCTGCGTCTGAAGTCGATTCAGCTAAAGGTGAGACACTGAGCAGCTTCGCCAATCACCCGTTTGAGGGCCATGAGGGCGCGAGGAAGAGCCAGGAGCGCTCGCCATGTTTTGATTTTTCGTGGTTTGCTTTGATGCTCTTTGCGTGATATGGGATGGCATTAGGAGATCTAACCTCCTTATATAGATACTGCCCTTGCATGATGAGGGGCTTATTTGTAAAAAATTATGGACTGTTCACATTCGCCCGACGCATGGAAATCGAGGCGATGACAGGGAGGAATCATAAAGGCAGAACATGGAGGTCAAAACCGGACTATCGTCAATCCGGAGTATGATGAAGAACCCGCCTTGCAAAGCCGAAGACATAAACCGGATACTGTATCGTCATTGAAGGCAAGTTTGGGGGCTACTGAGGGAGTCCTGGATTAGGGGGTCCTCGGGTGTCCGGTCTATTTGATATGGGCCGGACTGATGGGCCATGAAGATAAAGCAGAAGACTATCCCCCGTGTCCGGGTGGGACTCCTGTATGCGTGGATGGCAAGTTTGATGTCCGTATGTACTCTTTCCTTCCTCTGTAAACCGACTTTGTACGACCCTGGGCCCCTCCGGTGTGTATATAAACCGAAGGGTTTAGTCCGTAGAGGCCATCAGAATAATCATAGGCTAGACAGCTAGGGTTTAGCCATTACGATCTCGAGGTAGATCAACTCTTGTAACCCCTATACTCACACTACTGGAATCAGGATCTTTGCCGTCAGCCAGTTCTTTGCCGTCAGCTAGCTGACGGCAAAGGAGGTCTTTGCCATCAGCATACAGAAAGCTGACGGCAAAGAAAGAGCGGACGGCAAAGACGGTGTTTGCCGTCAGCCAGTTCTTTGCCGTCCGCTAGTGGACGGCATAGAAGCTTTGTTGTCCGCTAGCAGACGGCAAAGAGGGAGGGTGGTGTACCAGCGAGGGCCTCCTAACGGCCACTTTCTTTGCCGTCAGCTAGCGGACGGCAAAGAATCTTTGCCGTCGGCTAGCTGACGGCAAAGAAAGTGGCCAACTAAAGTCCTTTAGCTAGGCTCTTTGCCGTCCGCTAGCAGACGGCAAAGAGCTGTGACCTAAACTAAATAGCCGCCAGCCCCACGTCCCTCTCTCTATCCCCCCTCTCTCTCCCTCCCTCATCACACACGAGCCGCCCCCGCCGCTCCTGGCCCCACATCCCATGGAAGACACGACCACCACGCCCAGACAGCGCCGGCACCGCCCGACCCTATTGAAACGCAGACGCAAAGGCAGCACACGCCCCCGCCACCGAAGCGCACGGCGCCTGGCCGCGCCCTGCCCCGGCACCCCGCCCGCCGCCCCGCCCGGCCCCCCTCCTCCATCCGGCACCCCCTGCCGCGCCTGAAGGTGAAGACATCCCTTTTTTTCTTTTTTTCTGTTTTTTAGATTTAGTTTTTTAATTAGGTTTAGTTTAATTTAGGCTTGGTTTAGTTTAGTTTAGGTTTTGTTTCTGTTTTTTAGGTTTAGATTTAGTTTAGTTTAGGTTTAGTTTAGGTTAAGAAGAAAGAAGAAAGATGAAAAAAAAGAAGAAGAAGAAGAAGAAGAAGAAGAAGAAGAAGAAGAAGAAGAAGAAGAAGAAGAAGAAGAAGAAGAAGAAGAGGAAGAAGAAGAAGAAAAGGAGGAAGAAGAAGAGGAGGAGGAGGAAGAAGAAGATTAGGGGTGCATCACCGACGAGACCGGGTCGAACGGGTTAGGCGGTTCCTTGTTGTCGATGGAACCCTAAATAGCAAGTATCGTCGGTGCGAGATACATGTGGCCGTCGGTGTCGAACACTACATCCACATCCCACAAGTGACGCCGGCGTCCGGCATCCCACAGCAACAGTTCTCGGCGTCGATGGCGGTCGAACACCATTGCGAATTTGTCTGGCAGCCTCTGCGATGACGATTAAAAGGCAAGTGTTGAAACTTGAAACACCCAAACTGACTCAAGTCGGTTTGGTTGTTTGAAAATTTCAAAACTTGGCTTTAATCCTCATCGCAAAGGCTGCTAGACAAATTCGCCAAGGTGCTCGACCGTCATCGGCCACCAGAACTATTGTTGCGGGACGCCGGGCGCCGGCTTCACTTGTGGGATGTGGATCTAGTGTTCAACGCCGAGCGCCACATGTATCTCGCACCGATGACACTTGCTATTTAGGGTTCCATCGACGCCAAGGAACCCCCTAACCCGCTCGTCCTATTGTAAATATTTAGTTAGGTCGACGGAAAAAACAAAATTGCTATGTTACAAAATAGTTATAGTTTTAGTTTAGTTTTAGTTTTAGTTTAGTTTATTTTAGATTAGTTTTAGTTTTAGTTTATTTTAGTTTAGTTTATTTTAGATTAGTTTTAGTTTTAGTTTATTTTAGTTTAGTTTAGTTTTAGTTTTAGTTTAGAAGAAGAAGTAGAAGGAGGAAGGAGGAACAGGAGGAGGGAGAAGAAGAAAGAAGAAAAGAAGAAGAAGAGGAAAAAGGAGAAGAAGAAGAAGAGAGGAGGAGGAGGAGGAGGAGGAGGAGGAGAGGAGGAGGAGAAGAAAGAAGAAGAAGAAGAAGAAGAAGAAGAAAAAGAAAGAAGAAGAAAGAAGAAGAAGAAAGAGAGGGAGGAGAAGAAAGGAAGAAGAAAGAGGAGAGGAGGAGAAGAAGAAGAAGAAAGAAGAAAAGGAAAAAAGATACCCCGACCCGACCCCCGACACCCGACACCCGACACCTCGGCACGACACCCCGACCCCTGACACCACACCCCGACCCCGACCCCCGACCAACCGACACCCTGACACCCACACCCCGACCCACACCCCGACCCGACCCCGACACCCCTGACACCGACCCCGACAAGACACCCCGGCACGACAGACGAACAACGAACAACACCCCCACCCCGACACGACCACCGACACCCCGACACCTGACACCCTGACCCCCGACACCCTGACACCACACCCACCTTACCCCGACCCCCAACACCATGACACCACACCCCGACCCACACCCCGACCCCGACCCTGACACCCTGACACCCCGACCCCGACACGACACCCCGACCACTAAATAGCAAGTATCGTCGGTGCGAGGTACATGTGGCCATCGGTGTCGAATACTACATCCACGTCCCACAAGTGACGCCGACGTCCGACGTCCCAAAGCAACTGTTCTCGGTGTCGATGGCGGTCGAACACCATTGCGAATTTGTCTGGCAGCCTCTGCGATGAAGATTAAAAGGCAAGTGTTGAAACTTGAAACACCCAAACTGACTCAAGTCGGTTTGGTTGTTTGAAATTTCAAAACTTGGCTTTAATCCTCATCGCAGAGGCTGCCAGAAAAATTCGCCAAGGTGTTCGACCGTCATCGGCCACCAGAACTATTGTTGCGGGACGCCGGGCGACGGCTTCACTTGTGGGATGTGGATCTAGTGTTCAATGCCGACCGCCTCATGTAACTTGCACCGATGGTAGTTGCTATTTAGTTTACCCGGGGACGAGCGGGTTAGGGGGTCGCTATGTTACTCATCTTTGGATTTAAATGTGCAGTTATTTCGTCGCTGCGAGGGTCTAGTGTTCGACGAGCTCCGCCCCTGCGTTCGTTGGTGAGCACAAATGACATCTCCCGATGAAACTTGCTAGCTATAGGTGTCAATCATCAGTATGCGTAACCACTATGCATCTCCCGTTCGAAAGGGTTACATCTATAAATATGCATGCATTTGCATATTTATAATCGTGATTCTTTCGAATTGTCCACCGTTATCCATGGACAGCCCGAGTATGTGTAGATTGGGTTCGTTTTCCCATATGCTCAGCTCCGGATCCGATGCAGAATTTTGTCAGTGCCTCCCTGTTGTTCTCCGGGTACACATTCTCTCTGCCTATTGCCGAGACGTGTATCAGGAGAACAGCGGGGAGGTGCTGCCGAAATTTTGCGTCGGATCCGGAGCAGAGCATGGGAAAACAAACCCGATCTACACATACTCGGGTGGGATTAGGACCTATCTTTACCTATTAGCGTGTAGGTTGCATGGACGTAATAAAACTGACAAACTCCATTAACTGATGGATATGGTTTGCTTAATTATGTATATATTTCTTGTGTGTCCAGTAGGAAGTCAATATGAGTGATTGCGCATGGATGTACACCGGTTACACTAGTCAGAAAGTTTGGACCGAGGAATGGTTAACAAAAACCAAGGGGTTTGTTAGAGCCGCATTTGCAAATGGCCAGGAATTTAGCTGGTGCCCCTGTGCCCGTTGCGACAACTATAAAAAGAGGGACGAGCTTGAAATGAGTAAAGACCTGCAGAAGTTTGGTTTTACGCTTGGTTACACGGTCTGAACATTACATGGTGAGTCTGCCCAACGTGCCAGAGCCGAGGTTCGTCGTCGCACCGACGAGCATGGTACCGGGACCGCAGACATGGTGCAAGACTTTGACGATGCTCGGGACTCGGACGAGGAGATGGATGAATCTGCAAAGGCCTTCACTGAAATGTTGGAGTCCTCAAAACGTCCTCTCCACGAGCACACTGGGCTTTGTCAGCTGGATGCCATCTCACAAATAATGGCTTTGAAGGCTCAATTCAACTTAGGCAGAGAATGCTACGACGCGATGATGACAGTATTCGAACGATTTCTACCCAAAGGCCATGTGCTACCTCCAAACCTGTACCAGTCAGACAAAATCCTCCGTGCTCTTAAGATGCCCTATGAGAAGATACATGCTTGTGAGAAAGGATGTGTCTTATTTAGGCTTCAGTATGAGGACTTGAACTATTGTCCCATTTGCAATTCTTCCAGGTATGTTGTTGTAGACAACGGTATGGGTGAGAAGACGCAGACCAAAATACCCGTTAATGTTCTTCGGTATATGCCAATCGTACCAAGACTTCAACGTCTTTTCATGGTCGAAGAGACGGCCAGACATATGACATGGCACAAAACGGGCAAAAGAACCGAACTAGATGCAGATGGGAATGTGATGATGGTGCACACATCGGATGGTGAAGCGTGGAAGCGCTTCGATGCATTACATAAGGAAAAAACGGCAGATCCAAGGCATCCTCGAGTCGCCGTCAGCACAGATGGGTTCAGTGTGTTTGGTCAGATGGCAGCCCCATACAGCCGTTGGCCCGTGTTTGTCATTCCACTCAATCTCCCCCCCGGGCAGATTATGCAACGAAAGAATATTTTCCTGACGTTGATAATTCCAGGGCCCAACTATCCGGTGAAGAATATGAATGTGTACATGCAGCCGCTTAAGGATGAATTGCAAGAAGCTTGGGATAATGGGTTCAAGACATACGACGCCTTTAGCAAACAGAACTTCATAATGCGTGCCTGGTACATGTACTCGACGCATGACTTGCCGGCGTATGCGCTATTCGTTGGCTGGTGTGTGCATGGAAGGTTCCTGTGCCCCACATGCAAGGGAGCTCTTGAGTTTCGTTGGCTGACGGCAGGGCGCAAGTATAGTTGCTTCGACTTGCATAGACCGTTTCTACATCCTAGCCATAAGTTCAGGAAAGACAAGAAGAACTTCATCAAAGGTAGAGTTGTCAAACACTCTGCACCACCTGCGTTGACAGGCCAACAGACCCTAGATCAGTTAAACGCTCTCGAGCCAGATCCAGAGCGTCCAGGGTATTTCAAGGGGTATAATAAGGAACACGCCTGGACTCACAAGACATGCTTCTGGGATCTGCCTTACTTCAAAGACCTCCTTTGCCCACACAACATCGACGTGATGCACACTGAAAAGAATATCGCCAAAGCCATTTTTGGTACATTGTTCGGCATAGAGGGGAAATCAAAGGATAATCCTAAGGCTAGAGTCGATCAAGAGGAGCTATGTGATAGACCGTTACAAAACATGAAAGAACCGAAAGGAAAGGGGATCAACTGGACGAAGCGAAAGGCATGGTTCAATCTTGGAAGGCCAGCTATGAAGGAAATTATTTTGTGGGTGAAAATGTAGTTGATGTTCCCCGATGGGTATGCAGCAAATCTAAAGAGGGGAGCGAGTCTTCAAAAATTGAAAATATTTGGTCTAAAAAGTCATGATTGGCACATATGGATTGAGCGGATAATGCCGGTGATGTTGCGTGGCTTCATCCCTGAGGATGAATGGCTAGTACTGGCAGAGCTGAGCTATTTCTTCTGTGTTCTTTTTGCGAAAGAACTATCGCCTAGCCTCCTAGAAGAAATGGAACAGTTAGCGCCGAAGTTGATCTGCAAGTTAGAGAAGATCTTTCCGCCAAGCTTCTTTAATCCAATGCAACACTTGATTTTGCATCTCCCGACCGAGGCACGATTGGGGGGGCCCGTGCAAAATCGTTGGTGCTACTCAACTGAGAGGATGCAGAAGACGCTTCGACCAAAATGTAAAAATAAACGTAGAATAGAAGCATCGATGGCGGAGGCATTCATCACTGAGGAGGCGGCAAACTTCGTGACCGCACACTACAAAGCCAAAAATCATCATTTGCATAATCTGAAGCCTCGGTACAATGCTGACGAACCTCAAAAGGGTCAATCCAACCTCAGCCTATTCAAAGGGAATCTCGCACCAGCCGGTGGTTGGAAACCAATAAGGTTGGATGTTGAAGAATGGCGGACCATTTCGCTGTATCTCTTCAACAACCTAACAGAAGTGCGGCCGTACATCGAGTAAGATCTCGGTATATTGTTTCACAACTTCTAATTCCTTTGAACTTCTCTTATTCCTGGATTTTTTATGCAGTCGATACGTCGCCATATTCTCGTATGGAGCGGTGATCCAAAAGGATTCCGTCGAAGAGTATGAGCTTCTGGCAAAACAAGGAGCCGAATTTCCCGGTTTCATCTCTTGGTTCAAAAAAAGGGTAATTTCCATTAGACACTTTTTTTCTTTGGCTAATTTGCGACTAATGCAACAATCCTTTCGTATTAAACTTGTAGGCTAATTCAGAGATTATGGATGCCGAATTGAGACAAGTAGCTAATGGTTTTGACTATAAGGTCCGTTCATTTGACAAATACGACATCAACGGGTATCGCTTTCGTACCTATGGCAAAGAGCTATCTATGGCTGACCGAAAGTCTACAAATTGTTGTGTCTCTGCTATCGGCGAAGGAGGTATCGAGTATTATGGAAGAGTTGAAGCAATTTATGAACTTGAATTCTATGGTGAAAACCCACCAAACGTCGTAGTCTTCAGATGTTATTGGTTCCAGCCGAGGGAGACTAGAAGGACTCATGAACATATAGGGCTAGTCGAAATCAAACAAAGCACCCATTTGGATGTTGCCGATGTCTATATTACGGCTCAACAGGCAACCCAAGTTTTCTATCTACCGTGGGCCTGTCAAAGTGATCCAAATCTCAGTGGTTGGGACGTCGTTTATGAAGTGCCGCCACGTGTTGGACCACCTCCCCCCAATGAAAAGGATTATGAACCTCACATTAACCAAGACACATATGACGAAGGAGAATTCTTCCAAGAAACACGTCTTTCCAAAAAACGTTTCAAGAACCACTCTACTCCACCCCAGAACATTGAAGTAGACAACGATAGTGAATCCGACTTCACCCCTGAGCTGGAACAAGAAGAGCCGAAAGAAG
Source organism: Thinopyrum elongatum (assembly GCA_011799875.1). NCBI lineage: Eukaryota > Viridiplantae > Streptophyta > Magnoliopsida > Poales > Poaceae > Thinopyrum > Thinopyrum elongatum. Next base: position 492,273,488 of record CM022300.1, read on the forward strand.
AAGAAGTTACTACTACAGATGACCTATCAATGCTTGAACGATTACGTAAAGGTGGCCTTCCACATGATGATGCATTTATTAATGATGATGATGAGCACGTCATTACCGATAGTGATGATGATGATGCTTTTATTAATGATGATGACGAGCACGTCATTACCGATAATGATTATTAGGTATTCAAATTTTTATGTTGTACTTGATTTATATAGTTATTTGTATGATTGTATGATTTATATAGTTGGTATTTATAATTTTCTTACTTTGTATGATTGTTTCTTATACATAGTGCCATGGTCTTGATTTCCGTCCCGGTCGGCCCTCGCCCGCTTTATGATTCGGATGTGGTAAATTCTCTTTCATAACTATTTGTTGCATTTCGCATTTATGCAAATTATGGCCATCAAGTTGACATAGAGATATTTTAATCTAGGAGGTATGTGAACCGGAATTTGAAACGGATCCTCTTGTCGAGAAGTTAAATTTAGTTGAAAAAGAAAATGAGTATTTGAAAGAAAAAATTAAAAGAATTGAAGAAGAGAAGATGACATTGGAGTTGTATGTTGCCGATGCCATCGATGATCACAAGATGAAGATGAATGCAATGCGCTTGAAGATGGATGCAATGCGCCTGAAGCTTAAGAAGATTAGAAAATATGCCATTGATAATGAGGCTTGGTATCATTATGCCGTTGGATCAATTGTTACCTTAGTTGCGATCTTCATCACATTTGTTATGATGAGGGTAAGTTTTCTCTAGTGTTTTGCTTTACAAATGGATACTTAGCTTATTTTCCTCCTAAATGGCATAATTACCTAAGTTAGATAAAAAATAAGCTATACTTAGCTTATTCAGTTCATTTATGACATACTTAGCATACTTAGGTAAAAAATGGCATGATAATCTTTGTTAGCTCCAAAATGATATAGACTTAGCTTATTTTCCTCGAAAATGACATAATAACCTTACTAAGCTCCAAAATGACCTATTTACCTACCTTAGCTCTAAAATGACCTACACTTAGCATTTTTACCTAGCTTAGCAATAAAATGACATTTTTACCTACCTTAGTTAGAAGAAGAAGAAGATAAAGAAGAGGAGAGGAGAAAAAGAAAGAGAAGAAAAAAAATCTTCTTCTTCTTCTAACTAGTCTTCTTCTTCTTCTTCTAACTTTCATCTTTCCCAATTTGCAGATTTGCTTTACATGAGGAAGCTTGGATTCATGGAGTGTACTATTCTTGTGGTGCTTCCTTGTTGTTTATGAAAACTTGTTTGGATATGTATGTCTATATGGATATGTTGTTGGAAACTTGTTTCTGGTTATGTATATATGGATATGTTGGACTTTGTTGAACTATGTTGTTGGATTGGATGAAATATGTTGTTGGACATGCTGTTGGATATGTATGCATGTATATCTGTGTTTGAAACCATGTCTAATTAATGGGATTTAAATAAAAACAAGGGATATATAGCCTCTTTGCCGTCCGCTAGCGGACGGCAAAGAGGACACGTGGCAGTCACCTGTGCAAACTGGGAACACTGGCTGCCTATTTGGTCATTTTGCCGTCTGCTGGCGGACGGCAAAGTGACCATCTATGCCGTCTGCCAGCAGACGGCAATGATTCAAACCTCTTTGCCGTCTGCTGGCAGACGGCATATCTGGACACGTGGCAGCTTCCCAGTGCTACCTAGCTGGGCTCTTTGCCGTCCGCCAGCGGACGGCAAAGATCTTTGACTCTTTGCCGTCCGCTGGCGGATGGCAAAGAGCGCCGCTAACCCCCTAACGGCTCTCACGCCACCGCACTGCTGTCAGCTGTCTTTGCCGTCTGCTGGCCTCGGATGGCGGACGGCGTAATCCTTTGCCGTCCATTTCTAAGAAGCAGACGACAAAGAAGGCATTTGCTGGCAGGCTTTCATCCGGACAGTTTGCCGTCCGCTAGCGGACGGCAAAGCATTTTGCCGTCCGTGATCTATGCCTTTGCCGTCAGGCATGGCGGACGGCAAAGAAGCTGATTCCAGTAGTGTCATCGAATACAATCAAGCAGGACGTAGGGTTTTACCTCCATTAAGAGGGCCTGAACCTGGGTAAACATCGTGTCCCCATTATCCATTGTTACCATCGATCCTTAGATGCACAGCTTGCCCCCCCCCTACCCGAGATCTGCCAGTTTTGACACGGACAGCGGCCAAGGATGTCGGAAAGAAATCTTCTTCAGATAAAGTGCATGTTTATGACACGAGGAACAAAAAAACAGAATAGGAAACTAGATGAAAACACAAAAGAAAACAACTGAAAAAGGAGAGCAAGAACACTACGAATAAAAACAAGAAAACAAGAGCACCAACAATGATTGCACTCAGGTCGTAGGATGAGAGTGTGATATCCCTGGGAGAGTTTCCTGCAAGAAATGATTAGTTCTTCTTCACAACCCACACCTGTGTGGGAGGTGATGACCTCATTTGCTTCACCTGGCTTGGGATATTTCTTTGGCGTGTTCTGCGTGACACCTGAGTACTATGATAATAATCATATGAATAGGTGTTGAAGTTGTTTCCAGATGCATGAGTATAATGATTAGAGGATATGTGCATGTACTCCTTCTGGCGCAAGTGAGGGTGATAATCATTCGAGAATGATAATTGATTCGGCTGTGAATGGTAGCCATTTCCTCATCAAGGATTATCCTGCATACTCAGATTAGCAGTAAAAGATAGATTTTCAATGATATTTTTCTTCACCCAGATTTGTTTCTTGGGAGAGCCTGTCCTGCAGTTAATTCCAACATATCGAGCGAAAACCTTACCATTCTGTTGCTTGAAGAGTTTGTAATTTGAGTCATTTGACTCGTCATTTTCAACAGAAATGGGCGAAAGATAACCGGATAGGGTTTCAGGTTCAAGGGTTTTACTACTTGCTTGAATCCAAGTTGTATGAGGATATTATTTGGGAGTCCAGTACGAACCATCCACATTAAGTTTCTTTTCGAAACCTAATCCTTCCTTCTGAGGATTTTTGTGAAGAATAGACTTCTTGAGCACATCACACAAAGTTTGATGCCCTTTCAGGCTCCTTAGCATTCCAGTCTCAAGTAAGCCTCTTAACCTGCAATTTTCTTCAGTAAGAGCAGCAAAATCCTCGGAAGAGGAGTTAGTGGTGCCATTAGAAGTAGCGGTGTTCTCTTTCACAACATTGGAAGTTTTAGCATGAGAATCTGCATTGCTACGTTCTAGGCAAGTTAGGCAAGGGGGTACAAAACCATTAGGAAGTTGAACAGATTGCTCGGTGAAGAGAGAAGCTTTTTCTAAAGCCAGTTCGTTATGAGACTCTTTCAGTGACACGAGTTCTTGATTCCTGCTAAGGAGTTCATTTGATAAACTCTCGTAGTCAACTGCAAGTGAGTTATCAAATGGTAAGATTATCAATAGTTGATGAAAAGGCATCTTGCTCTTCAATCAGCTTTTGATTCTTCTCCATCTCTTCGACCAGTAATCCCTCAGTCTTTCTGAGATTTCTTCCAAGCATTTCAAGTTCATCATGTTGAGATTTAGCAATTTTGACCAGCTTGGCATAAGATATGTATTCAGGAGAGTATTCATTCATGGATCTTAGGTGTTTGGCCGATACCTGATCTTTTGATGATTTTGCCATGAGACAGAAGGTGATTGATTCATCATCGCTTGAATCATCATTGCTTGAAGCATCATCATCAGTATCTGATTCACTGAACTTCTTCGATGATTCAATAGCAACATATGCATTACTTCTTCCAATCCTTTTGTAAAATTCTTCATCATCTGAATCAGTATCTATTGTTTCTTCTTCAGAGTCAAGAGTCAGGTTGGTACAGGCTTTGTTCAGCTGAGAGATTTTCTTCATGTTGGAATCAATGATTGCTCTGGCATTTATGTCAGTGACTGGTCTCATCGAAGAGGATGAAGCGGGATCCTTTTTCTTCGAGAGCTTAGTGTGACAATCCATTCGAGCAAAGCCATTGCAGTGAAGATGCTTCCAATGATTACTAGGTACTTCATCCCAGCAATGACAATTTGCTATGACATGACCAAATTGTTTGCATTTGAAGCACTTCATTTCTTTCGGAGGTAACTGTCTTGAGGATTCAGGCACCTCATCTTCATCATCGTTCACAAGATATAAATTCTGTCTTCTGAGATCACTCAGCCATTGTGTGAGCATTTCCAATTCTCTTGTGATAGTGTGTTGATTTTCAACATCTTCCTCTTCTTCAGAACTGCCATAATGTGAGAGAATTTCTCCTTCACTTTTCGAAGAGGATTCTTGATCTGCATTTTCCATCTCCATCTTTTCTTCGTGAATCGAGAGGAGTGTCATGACCTCAACATAGTGAAGCTCTTCATAGTCAGGTCGTTGTTTGATTTTGGCTACAATAGAATCGAATGACTCATCAAGTGCACTTAACAGCTTGTTCACCACATCTTTATCGGTGACATCTGTTACTCCTTGTTGGGAAGTCTTTCAACAATGTTAGTCAGCCTATCCGTGAGTTCCATCACACTTTCCTTTCGAAGGCTTCTGAACCTAGTGAACATGGCACGAAGCATTTGAGAGTGGGAGTCTGTTCTGGAGATAAATTCTTTGTGAACATTTTTGATGGCATCCCAGAGTTGCTTTGCTGTGTTAAGGTTTCGGAACCGAATGAACACATTCTTTGAGATAGTTGCATAGATGATATCTTTTGCTTGTGCATCGAGCCGCATCATAGCCTTATCATCAGAAGATGGAGCATCTGGGTGTTGAATGGTATAACCATCTTCTACAATCTGCCATAGATTATAGTCGATGGCTTGAATTCTGATTCTCATTCGTTCCTTCCAGTACAGATAGTCATTTCCATCAAAGATAGGAAATCTTTCAGAGTGCAAGGATCTACCTGCAAGCGACATACTCAAAACTCCAAGGATGTTAGACCTTTAATAAATAGAGATAGGGAGTACATGCTCCGATACCAATTGTTAGGACCGAGAGTATATCGACCAGAGGGGGGGGGGGTGAATGGGAGATTCAAATTTTCTTTCGAAAGCTTTGAAACCTAGTCCACACACCGCAGCGGAATAGAGTATAGAGAGAAATGCACCGAATCAAATTTCCTCATCAGAAGCATATTCATCGAGAAAGGCATTTACAACAGAGCAAGCTTGACTGATAATAGGTTTAACTATGATGAGAGTTATGCAACAAGCAAACAAGTGTAACAGAATGAAACAAAACATAACGACCACTGAAGGAAATACAATCTCAGGGTTACACCATATAATAAGGGTACAAATTTAAGATGTAGCAATAAACACGAAGATAATGAAATGATTTGATACAACCACACAGGATAAAAGACACAGATCAGAACAAAGATCAGATAATCCAGAGGTACTGAGCACGAATGTAAACTACTGAAAGAATTGCAGTAGAGTAGATATAACCAGTGGTGCTCGATGGCGACAAGAGATTTGGTAGACCAGTTCACCCTTCTGCCAATGGGCTGTTGGAAATATGCCCTAGAGACAATAATAAAATGGTTATTATTATATTTCCTTGTTCATGATAATTGTCTATTGTTCATGCTATAATTGTATTAACTGGAAACCATAATACATGTGTGAATACATAGACCACTCCATGTCCCTAGTGAGCCTCTAGTTGACTAGCTCGTTGATCAATAGATGGTTGTGGTTTCCTGACCATGGACATTGGATGTCGTTGATAACGGGATCACATCATTAGGAGAATGATGTGATGGACAAGACCCAATCCTAAGCATAGCACTAGATCGTGTAGTTCGTCTGCTAAAGCTTTTCTAATGTCAAGTATCATTTCCTTAGACCATGAGATTGTGCAACTCCCGGATACCGTAGGAATGCTTTGGGTGTATCAAACATCACAACGTAACTGGGTGACCATAAAGGTGCACTACAGGTATCTCCGAAAGTGTCTGTTGGGTTGGCACGAATCGAGACTGGGATTTGTCACTCCGTATGACGGAGAGGTATCTCTGGGCCCACTCGGTAATGCATCATCATAATGAGCTCAATGTGACTAAAGAGTTAGCCACGGGATCATGCGTTACATAACGAGTAAAGAGACTTGCCAGTAACGAGATTGAACAAGGTATCTGGATACCGACGATCGAATCTCGGGCAAGTATCATACCGGTAGACAAAGGGAATTGTGTACGGGATTGATTGAATCCCCGACATCGTGGTTCATCCGATGAGATCATCGTGGAACATGTGGGAGCCAACATGGGTATCCAGATCCCGCTGTTGGTTATTGACCGGAGAGATGTCTCGGTCATGTCTACATGCCTCCTGAACCCGTAGGGTCTACACACTTAAGGTTCATGACGCTAGGGTTATAGGGAAAGTTTGTACGTGGTTACCGAATGTTGTTCGGAGTCCCGGATGAGATCCCGGACGTCACGAGGAGTTCCGGAATGGTTCGGAGGTAAAGAATAATATATAGGAAGTGAGGTTTTGGTCACCGGAAGTGTTTCGGGCGTCACCGGTAATGTATCGGGACCACCGAAAGGGTTCCGGGGGTCCACCGGGTGGAGCCACAAGCCCCGGAGGCTTGCATGGGCCAAGAGTGGGAAGGGACCAGCCCCTGAGTGGGCTGGTGCGCCTCCCACCAAGGCCCAAGGCGCAGCAAAAGGGGAGAAGGGGGAAACCCTAGGCGCAGATGGGCCTAAGGCCCACCCTAGGACGCGCCCCCCCTCTCTCCCCCTCTTGGCCGCCCCCCTCCAACCCATCTAGGGCTGCCGCCCCCCCTAGGGTGGGAACCCTAGAGGGGGCGCACCCCCTCCCCTCCTCCTATATATAGTGGGGGTTTTGGGGCTGCCAGGGACACGAATCTCTCTCCCTCTTGGCGCAGCCCTACCTCTCCACCTCCTCGTCTTTCGTAGTGCTTGGCGAAGCCCTGCTGGAGAACCACGCTGCTCCAACACCACCACGCCGTCGTGCTGCTGCTGGAGTTGTCTTCCCCAACCTCTCCCTCCTCCTTGCTGGATCAAGGTGCGGGAGACATCACCGGGCTGCACGTGTGTTGAACGCGGAGGCGCCGTTGTTCGGCGCTTAGATCGGAATCGACCGCGATCTGAATCGCTGCGTGTACGACTCCTCCAACCGCGTTCTTGCAACGCTTCCGCATCGCGATCTTCAAGGGTATGAAGATGCACTCCTCTCTCTCTCGTTGCTAGTCTCTCCATAGATTGATCTTGGTGATGCGTAGGAATTTTTTTGAATTATTACTACGTTCCCCAACAGTGGCATCATGAGCTAGGTCTATGCATAGATTCTATGCACGAGTAGAACACAAGTAGTTGTGGGCGATGATTTGTTCAATTTGCTTACCGTTACTACTCCTATCTTGATTCGGCGGCATTGTGGGATGAAGCGGCCCGGACCGACCTTACACGTACGCTTACGTGAGACAGGTTCCACCTACTGACATGCACTTGTTGCATAAGGTGGCTAGCGGGTGTCTGTCTCTCCCACTTTAGTCGGATCGGATTCGATGAAGAGGGTCCTTATGAAGGGTAAATAGCAATTGGCATATCACCGTTGTGGCTTTTGCGTAGGTAAGAAACGTTCTTGCTAGAAACCCATAGCAGCCACGTAAAACATGCAACAACAATTAGAGGACGTCTAACTTGTTTTTGCAGGGTATGCTATGTGATGTGATATGGCCAAAAGGATGTGATGAATTATATATGTGATGTATGAGATTGATCATGTTCTTGTAATAGGAATCACGACTTGCATGTCGATGAGTATGACAACCGGCAGGAGCCATAGGAGTTGTCTTAATTTATTGTATGACCTGCGTGTCAATGAAAACGCCATGTAATTACTTTACTTTATTGCTAACCGTTAGCCATAGTAGTAGAAGTAATAGTTGGCGAGACAACTTCATGAAGACACGATGATGGAGATCATGATGATGGAGATCATGGTGTCATGCCGGTGATGATGGTGATCATGCCGCGCCTCGAAGATGGAGATCAAAAGCGCAAGATGATATTGGCCATATCATGTCACTTTATGATTTGCATGTGATGTTTATCATGTTTACATCTTATTTGCTTAGAATGACGGTAGCATAAATAAGATGATCCCTCACTCATAATTTCAAGAAATGTGTTCCCCCTAAGTGTGCATCGTTGCGAAGGTTCGTTGTTTCGAAGCACCACGTGATGATCGGGTGTGATAGATTCTAACGTTCGCATACAACGGGTGTAAGCCAGATTTACACATGCGAAACACTTAGGTTGACTTGACGAGCCTAGCATGTACAGACATGGCCTCGGAACACGAGAGACCGAAAGGTCGAACATGAGTCGTATAGTAGATGCGATCAACATGGAGATGTTCACTATTGATGACTAGTCCGTCTCACGTGATGATCGGACACGGCCTAGTCGATATGGATCATGTATCACTTAGATGAATAGAGGGATGTCTATCTGAGTGGGAGTTCATTAAATAATTTGAACTCATTATCATGAACATAGTCAAAGTGTCTTTGCAAATTATGTTGTAGATAGCTTGCGCTGTAGCTCCCCTGTTTTATTGATACGTTCCTAGAGAAAAGTAAGTTGAAAGATGATGGTAGCAATAATGCGGACTGGGTCCGTGATCTTAGGATTGTCCTCATTGCTGCACAGAAGGCTTATGTCCTTAATGCACCGCTCGATGCGCCACCCCCTCAAGCGTTGTCTGTAGATGTTTTGAACATCTGACAGGCACGTTCTGATGACTACTTGATAGTGCAGTGCGTCATGCATTACGGCTTAGAATTGAGGCTCCAAAATGTTTTGAATGTCACTGAACATATGAGATGTTCTAAGAGCTGAAATTGGGATCTCAGGCTCGTGCCCGCGTTGAGAGGTATGAGACCTCCAACAAGATTCTTTGCCTGCAAGATGAAGGAGAATAGCTCAATCAGTGAGCATGTGCTCAGATTGTCTGGGTACTACGATCACTTGAATCGAGTGGGAGTTAATCTTCTAGATAAGATAGTGATTAATATAGTTCTCCAAGTCACTGCCACCTAGCTACTAGAGCTTCGTGATGAACTAGAACATGCCAGGGATGGATAAGATGATCCCTGAGCTGTTCACGATGTTTGACACCGCGAAGGTAGAAATCAAGAAGGAGCATCAAGTGTTGATGGTTAGTAAAACCACTAGTTTCACAAAGGGCAAGGGCAAGAAGGGAAACTTCATGGATGGCAAGTCAGTTGCTGCTCCAGTGAAGAAACCCAAGGTTGAACCCAAACCTGAGACTAGGTGCTTCTGTTATGAGGAGAACGGTCGCTGAAGCAGAACAACCCTAGATACTTGGTAGATAAGAAAGCTGGCAACGTCGACAGAAGTATATTTGATATACGTGTTATTGATATGTACCTTGCTAGTACTCCTAGTAGCACCTGGGTATTGGATACCGGTTCGGTTGCTAAATGTTAGTAACTCGAAATAAAAGCTACGGAATAAACGGAGGCTAGCTAAGGGTGAGGTGACGATGTGTGTTGGAAGTGTTTCCAAGGTTGATGTGATCACCATCGCACACTCTCTCGGGATTAGTGATGAACCTAAATAAATGTTATTTGGTGTTTGCGTTGAGCATGAACGTGATTAGATCGTGTTTATTGCAATACGGTTATTCATTTAAGTTAGAGAATAATGGTTATTCTGTTTACATGAATAATACCTTCAATGGTCATGCACCCAATGTGAATGGTTTATTGAATCTCGATCGTAGTAATACACATGTTCATAAAAGATGCAAAGTTAATAATGATAGTACCGCATACTTGTGGCACTGCCGCTAAAGGTCATATTAGTGTAAAGCGCATGAAGAAACTCCATGATGATGGATCTTTGCACTCACTCAATTTCGAATCGGTTGAGACATGCGTACCATGCCTCTTAGGCAAGATGACTGAGACCCCGTTTCCAGTATGATGGAGCGGGCTAGTAACTTATTGGAAATAATACATGTTGATGTATGCGGTCCAATGAGTGTTGTAGCATGCAGTGGATATCGTTATTTTCTTACCTTCACTGATGATTTGAGTGGATATGAGTATATTTACTTAATGAAACACAAGTCTAAAACGTTTGAAAAGTTCAAACAAATTCAGAGTGAAGTTTAAGACCATCATGACAAGAAGATAAAAATGTCTACAATATGATCGTGGAGGTGAATATCCAAGTTACGAGTTTTGTATACAACTTAAGACAATGTGAAAGTTGTTTCACAACTCACGCCACCTGGAACACCATAGTGTGATGGTGTGTCCGAACGTCGTAGTCGTACTCTATTGGATATGGTGCGTACTATGATGTCTCTTATCGATTTGCCACTATCGTTTTGGGGTTAAGCATTAGAGACAACTACATTCACTTTAAATAGGGCACCATCTAATTCCGTTGAGATGACACCATATGGTTTGGCAGAAACCTAAGCTGTCATTTCTCAGAGTTTGGGAATACGACGCTTATGTCTGATAAGCTCAAACCCAAAGCGAAAATGTGCATCTTCATAGAATACCCTAAGGAAACATTTGGGTATGCCTTCTATCTCAGATCCGAGGGCAAAGTATTTGTTGCTAAAAATGGGTCCTTTCTCGAGAAAAGGTTTCTCTCAAAAGAATTGAGTGGGAGGAAGATGGAACTTGATGAGGTTGTTGAACCTTTGTTTCAACCAAAGAGTAGCGCAGCACAGAAAGATGTTTCTGTGGAGCCTACGTCAGTTGAAGAGGAAGTTAATGGTGATGATCATGAAGCTTCGGATCAAGTTACTATCGAACCTCGTAGGTCGACAAGGACGCGTACTGCTCCTGAGTGGTACGGCAACCCTGTCTTGGAGGTCATGTTGTTGGACAACAATGAACCTACAAACTATGGAGAAGCGATGATGGGCCCGGATTCCAACAAATGGTTAGAGGCCATGAAATCCGAGAAAGGATCCATGTATGAAAACCAAGTATGGACTTTGGTAGACTTGCCCGTTGAATGGCAGGTCGTTGAGTACAAATGGACCTTTAAGAAGAAGACAGATTCTGATGGTAAATGTTACCATTTATAAAGCTCGACTTGTCGCAAAGAAATTTCCAACAAGTTCAAGGAGTTGACTACGATGAGACTTTCTCACCCGTAGCGATGCCAAAGTCTGTTGGAATTATGTTAGCACTTGCTGCATTTTTCGATTATGAAATCTGGCAGATGGATGTCAAAACATCGTTCCCTTGAGGAAAGGTTGTATGTGATACAACCAGAAGGTTTTGTCGATCCTAAGGATGCTAAAAAGCATGCAAGCTCCAGCAATCCTTCGATGGACAGGAGCAAGCATCTCGGAGTTGGAACATACGCTTTGATGAGGTGATCAAAGTTTTTGAGTTTATACAAAGTTTATGAGAAACTCGTATTTACAAGAAAGTGAGTGGGAGCACTATAGAATTTCTGATGAGTATATGTGGATGACATATTGTTGATCAGAAATGATGTAGAATTTCTGGAAAGCATAAACGGTTGTTTGAAAAGAGTTTTTCAAAGGAAGACCTGGATAAAGCTACCTAATTGTTGGGCATCAAGATCTATAGAGATAGATCAAGATGCTTGATGAGACTTTCAATGAGTACATACCTAGACAAGATTTTGAAAGAGTTCAAAATTGATCAGTCAAAGAAGGAGTTCTTACCTGATTTGTAAGGTGTGGAGTTGAGTGAGACTCAAAGCTCGACCACGGCAGAAGAAAGAGATAGGACGAAGGTCGTCCCCTATGCTTTATCCATAGGCTCTGTATAATATGCCATGCTGTGTACCGCACCTGTGTGTGCCTTGCCATGAGTCTGTTAAGGGGTACGAGAGTGATCCAGGAATGGATCACTGGACAGTGGTCAAGATTATCCTTAGTAACTAGAGGACTAAGGAAATATTTCTCGATTATGGAGGTGATAAAGAGTTTGTCGTAAAGGGTTACACCGATGCAAGCTTTAACACCAATCCGGATGACTCTGAGTAGCAATCCGGATACGTATAGTGGAGCAGCCATTTGGAATAGCTCCAAGTGGAGTGTGGTAGCAGTGTCTATAGTATGACATAGAGATTTGCAAAGTACACATGGATCTAAATGTCGCAGACCCGTTGACTAAAGACCTCTCTCACATGCAAAGCATGATCAAACCCCAGAACTCACTGGGTGTTAGATTCATAACAATGTAAATCACATGGTGATGTGAACTAGATTATTGACTCTAGTGCAAGCGGGAGACTGTTGGAAATATGCCCTAGAGACAATAATAAAATGGTTATTATTATATTTCCTTGTTCATGATAATTGTCTATTGTTCATGCTATAATTGTATTAACTGGAAACCGTAATACATGTGTGAATACATAGACCACTCCATGTCCCTAGTGAGCCTCTAGTTGACTAGCTCGTTGATCAATAGATGGTTGTGGTTTCCTGATCATGGACATTGGATGTCATTGATAACGGGATCACATCATTAGGAGAATGATGTGATGGACAAGACCCAATCCTAAGCATAGCACTAGATCATGTAGTTCGTCTGCTAAAGCTTTTCTAATGTCAAGTATCATTTCCTTAGACCATGAGATTGTGCAACTCCCGGATACCGTAGGAATGCTTTGGGTGTATCAAACGTCACAATGTAACTGGGTGACCATAAAGGTGCACTACAGGTATCTCCGAAAGTGTCTGTTGGGTTGGCACGAATCGAGACTGGGATTTGTCACTCCGTATGACGGAGAGGCATCTCTGGGCCCACTCGGTAATGCATCATCATAATGAGCTCAATGTGACTAAAGAGTTAGCCACGGGATCATGCGTTACAGAACGAGTATAGAGACTTGCCGGTAACGAGATTGAACAAGGTATAGGGATACCGACGATCGAATCTCGGGCAAGTATCATACCCGTAGACAAAGGGAATTGTGTACGGGATTGATTGAATCCCCGACATTGTGGTTCATCCGATGAGATCATCGTGGAACATGTGGGAGCCAACATGGGTATCCAGATCCCGCTGTTGGTTATTGACCGGTCAAGATGTCTCGGCCATGTCTACATGCCTCCCGAACCCGTAGGGTCTACACACTTAAGGTTCGATGACGCTAGGGTTATAGGGAAAGTTTGTACGTGGTTACCGAATGTTGTTCGGAGTCCCGGATGAGATCCCGGACGTCACGAGGAGCTCCAGAATGGTCCGGAGGTAAAGAATAATATATAGGAAGTGAGGTTTTGGTCACCGGAAGTGTTTCGGGCGTCACCGGTAATGTACCGGGACCACCGAAAGGGTTCCGGGGGTCCACCGGGTGGAGCCACAAGCCCCGGAGGCTTGCATGGGCCAAGAGTGGGAAGGGACCAGCCCCTGAGTGGGCTGGTGCGCCTCCCACCAAGGCCCAAGGCGCAGCAAAAGGGGAGAAGGGGGAAACCCTAGGCGCAGATGGGCCTAAGGCCCACCCTAGGGCGCGCCCCCCTCTCTCCCCCTCTTGGCCGCCCCCCTCCAACCCATCTAGGGCTGCCGCCCCCCCTAGGGTGGGAACCCTAGAGGGGGCGCACCCTCCTCCCGTCCTCCTATATATAGTGGGGGTTTTGGTGCTGCCAGGGACACGAATCTCTCTCCCTCTTGGCGCAGCCCTACCTCTCCACCTCCTCGTCTTTCGTAGTGCTTGGCGAAGCCCTGCTGGAGAACCACGCTGCTCCAACACCACCACGCCGTCGTGCTGCTGCTGGAGTTGTCTTCCCCAACCTCTCCCTCCTCCTTGCTGGATCAAGGCGCGGGAGACGTCACCGGGCTGCACGTGTGTTGAAAGCGGAGGCGCCGTTGTTCGGCGCTTAGATCGGAATCGACCGCGATCTGAATCGCTGCGTGTACGACTCCTCCAACCGCGTTCTTGCAACGCTTCCGCATCGCGATCTTCAAGGGTATGAAGATGCACTCCTCTCTCTCTCTCGTTGCTAGTCTCTCCATAGATTGATCTTGGTGATGCGTAGGAATTTTTTTGAATTATTACTACGTTCCCCAACATGGGCTACGTCTGGTTGGAGGGGCTATGATTTAACACGGAAGATAAACTCTATTCACCCTATTCTCCTTCAACACAGAGCTGATCAAACTCAGGTTGATTTGACTCATAGTAGATCCTTGTCGGTGATCTCCAAACCTTCGGTCGACCTTCGCGAACCACAATCACTCTTGGTTGCTGAAGATCAGGCTCGGTGAAGACAACGACTCTTCATCACTCGAAGCCAAACCTATCCGTCTAGAGAGTGTGCAGCTCTCAAGAGTAACATGTACAAGAACTCTCAGTCAGATCTGATGTGATGCTAAACCACTGTCTAAGTTTGGGCTCTTGATTTTTCTCTCGGTGGATCTTAAACTCAAATCACTCAGAGAGGGGTTGCTCAAATCAATCTTCTCAGAAATCTCAAGTGGAGCAGCCAATGGATAACGTTGGAGTGGGGTGGCTATTTATAGTCGCAGCCTTCCCAGAAGGGAAATGACCAAATTGGACATCGGCCTCAACCAATAGCCGAGCGACATGATTCCAATGGTCGGATTTGAGCTCAATGGTAACATTCCTTGTTGAGCAAGAAATGCTAACTCCTCGGTCCGAGGCAAATCTCTCGCAGCGAAGAAGATCACAATCTCTTGCTGGCAAGTATTTACTCGGAGCACAAAGAGATTTCTCTCGCATCTTTCATAGGTTGTAGCTAAGCATCACAGCTGATCTAAGCAACAAGAACCTATACCCCTCTTAATAGTACGGAGGTCCTATGACTCAAAAGACTGAAAGAAGAAAAACTCAACGAATGCTACGTCTTTATTTTGTCTTCGACTTCAATCGCTGTAGTCAATTTCTTCGGACGACAGTATTGAAACAGAAAGCTTCGCTATCTCAGCAAATCTTTCGAGGGATTGATTTCTTCACATTAATCTTCTTGACTCTATCTATTCATCAAATGTAGCTTGTTCTTCTCTGTAGCGCAGATATGCTTCGGTGAAGTTCCTAGAACTCTGCACCGGAGACAGCATTCTCTTCGGTTGTGTATGGACTTTTCTCTTTGTGTGCACTAGCAAACACATTAGTCCATACCTGTTTCTATCAATAATCTCCAAAACTCAAGGCAGACAGATATTGCACCAACATTCATGGATCCTCCAACATGTTTGTGTTTGCCTAGGATCTTTTGCTAGCCAAAAATTCATACTTAGTAGAGATACTACTTGTGCATCCAAAAACCCATAAACCCAGTTTCTTATCATGAGTGTCCACCATACCTACCTATGGATTGAATAAGATCCTTCAAGTAAGTTGTCATTGGTGCATAAAGTAATAAAAATTGCTCCTAAATATGTTTGATCTTTTATTGTAAGGGAAAATTGAGCGTTGTACGAACTTGTGATGGCAAAGTAATAAAAGCGATGGACTGCATAATAAAGGTTGCTATCATAAGGGGCAACATAAGGTGACGTTCCTTTGCATTAAGAGCTTGGGCATCCAAATAAAAAGTGCATGACAACCTCTTCTTCCCTCTTCGAAGGGCCTATCTTTTACTTTTCAGTATTTACTTTTATGCAAGAGTCAATAGAATGCATTCTCATTTCAACCTCAATTATTCTCTTGTTGGCAAGCATCATGTGGTGGGGAAAGATCTAGGCACATATGACCAGTCAAATATATTTGATCATGATTTATCATTGTTGACAATTATCTCTATGATAAATGAGTTGGGAGGCGAAATATTAAGACCCTATCTTTCTCTGTGTTTAATGGATGCCATTTGTTCTAAGAATATGCTTTGAGTACTAGAAATCATAGAAGACTATATGATGATTGAGTATGTGGAGATCTTACTTAGAGTCTGTTGAATAAGTTGAATTGCAATTGTTTGGTGACTAAGAATATAGGTTGTTGAGTTTCAAGAGAATTCATTGTTTGAACCTTAACATGTGAATTGGTTGCTACTTTAACATGAGAAGTTTTACGAGAAAGAATTGATGTTATGATGCTAGGAAAAGTGATTGAAATTATCATTGATCAAACTTATGCACTTTGCTAGCATTCACACCTCATAAATTATTTCTTTTATCATTTACCTACTCGAGGACGAGTAGGAATTAAGCTTGGGGATGCTAATACGTCTCCAACGTATCTATAATTTATGAAGTATTCATGCTGTTATACTATCATTCTTGGATGTTTTACAATCATTTTATAGCAACTTTATATCATTTTTTGGGACTAACCTATTGACATAGTGCCCAGTGCCAGTTGCTGTTTTTTGCTTGTTTTTTTACATCGCAAAAAAGCAATATCAAACGGAGTCCAAACGCAGCGAAAATTTTTGGAGAATTTTTTTGGACCAGAAGACCCAGGATGGGCTAAAAAAGTACCAGAGGGGAGGCCCGAGGTGGGCACAACCCACCTGGACGCGCCCAGGAGCCCAAGCGCGCCCAGGGGGTTGTGCCCCCCTCGGTGACCTCCCGCACCGCTTCTTTGCCCTATAAATTGCCAAATATTCCAAAAACCCTCGAGGTAACCCTAGATCAGAATTTCCTCCATCGCAAGCCTCTGTAGCCACGAAAAACCAATCTAGACCCCGTTCCGGCACCTTGTCATAGGGGGAAATCATCACCGGTGGTCATCTTCATCATCCCGGCGGCCACCATGATGAGGAGGGAGTAGTCCACCCTCGGGGCTGAGGGTTTGTACCAGTAGCTATGTGTTTAATCTCTCTCTCTCTCTCTCGTGTTCTTGAGATGTCACGATCTGGATGTATCGCGGGCTTTGTTAATATAGTTGGATCATATGGTGTTTTCCCCTCTCTATCTTGTTGTGAATTGAGTTTTTCCTTTGAGATTTCGTTCTTATCGGATTGAATACTTTTATGGATTTGAGAGCACTTGATGTATGTCTTGCTATGAATACCCATGGTGACAATGGGGTATCATATTGATTCACTTGATATGTGTTTTGGCACTCAACTCGCGGATTCCTGAGGTGACATTGGGGTAATCTATGCATAGGGGTTGATGCACGTTCTTGTCTTTGTTTCTCCGGTAGAAATCTTGGGGGCACTCTTTGAGGTTCTTTGTGTTGGATTGAGTATTATGAATCTGAAATTGTTTGATGCATATCATATAATTAACTCACGGATACTCGCGGTGACATTGGAGTATCTAGGTGTGTAAGTGCATCTAGTGCCCCTTAGTGATTTTGGTGTATTGAAGACTTATAGGTTAAGGGACTAATGCGTTTGTGAGTGTACATAGGTCTATAAGTCTATGAGGAGTTTGTTATTTACGATGAATGTCGACCCCTAAAAATGAATGTCTTCAACTGAAGACTTTGGTTTTCTTGAAGACTTTGAAAGTGAAGAAATTGGTGTGACCCTGAAGACTTGATATTCATGCGAGGATTATGAAGCGTGAAGACTTTTGTTTTCATAGTTTCATTTTCTTCTTCTTGAGGCATAGGAAACACCGTACTGTTAAAGGGGGTCGAGGTAAAACTAAGGAAAAGTTTCCAAGTGATGCTCAACTCAAAATCCTACACCTACCCAATCCTTTCGAGTGAAGCCATTGGAAATCTCATTCAGTTTAGTCAAGTTCTTCAGTGACAGAGACGAAGTTCTTCTGTTCTCTGAGGAATTTGTTCTGACTGAGGAGTTAGGAATTCGCCAGTGCGGATTGCCTACAAGTGAGGAACATGATAGCCCTGAGGAATTTGATACTCAAATATCCGACCGTTGCTGTGCTACGCGCCAGCTGTCCAAATATCCTACCCACCTAATGGTCATATCATTGAAGGGCATTTATGTCTTATCATGTCGGGCTGCTCCCTAGGCTATAAATAGCCGCCCCCTTCAACCACTAGCTGGTTGGCTGCTCCGAGAGATAGATTGACACTTGTCATTTAGAGCATCCCATCCTCCGAGGACTTTGAGCGAAAATCATCAAGTGAGGAAAAACCCAAAAACCCAAACACCTACAAACCCAAAGTGATTGAGCATCACTGAAGAGATTGTTCCTGTGTGGAACCGACGCTTGTTACCTTTGAGGACTGTGCATCCTTCAGACGGTTAGGCGTCATGGTCTAGAGCATCCAAGAGGAAATTGTGGATTGCCGTGTGACCGAGTATGTGAAGGTTTGGAAGTCACCTGAAGACTTACCACGAGTGATTGGGCGAGGTCTGTGTGACCTTAGCTCAAGGAGAATACGGTGAGGACTGTGTGTCCGGGACTGTGTGTCCTCAGGTTTAAATACCTAGCCGCTCTAACCAGACGTACAGCTGTCACAGCAGTTGGAACTGGTCAACCAAATCATTGTCTTCACCGAGCTACTGGTTCTATTTCCTCAACCCTTTCAATTCCTCACATACTTGCTATGTATTTGATCATTACTGTTTGAAGACTTTGACTGAAGACTTTCTCAATTTCCTCAGTTCAATTTCTTCAGTCAGTTTGTCTTCTGCCTGCTTATCCTGTGTTTACGCTACTCGTACTCTGTGCTTGTTTTCATTTCATCATGATGACTGTGCTACTGCTCTGTTATGCTTGCATCTGAGTACTTATTCCGCTGCTAAGTAGTTCGTCGCTTAGGAATTTCCTCACCTTGAAATTCCTCAGTGATGAATTTGTAAAAATTGCCTATTCACCCCCCCTCTAGTCGATATAACGCACTTTCAATTGGTATCAGAGCAAGGTACTCCCTTGTTCTGTGTGATTTTGGTTTAACCACCTGGAGTTTTAGTTATGTCGACTGCATGCATGATCAAGGTCTCAGCTGGGTGTCCTACCTTCGATGGGACGGACTACCCCTACTGGAAGAACAAGATGCGCATGCATCTTGAGGCAATTGACAACGATCTCTGGTATGTTGTGGAAAATGGTGTTCCCTCTGTCACTCCTTCCGTAAACGCTGCTGATGTGAAGAGATTCAAGCAACTTGACTCTCAAGCGAAGAATATCATATGTGGCCATCTGAGCAAAGGGCAGTATGGCAGAGTGAGTGCTTTGGAGACAGCTAAGCTTATCTGGGATAGGCTGTCCAAGGTCAATGAAGGAGTCTCAATTCAACGTGACTCTCGAGTTGACGTTCTTCGCAATCTCTTCAACCGCTTCAAAAGACTCGACAACAAAAATGTTCAGCAAACCTTTGATCGCCTCACTGACATTTCAAACGAGCTTCAAGCACTGGGTGCCACTGACATCACCGACCATGAGGTGGTGAAGAAATTGCTGAGGTCACTCGATTCTTCATTCGATACACTGGCACTGATGATTCAAGAACGTGGAGACTACAAGTCACTTGATCCTGCTGATATCCTCGAGAGGCTAAATACTCATGAATTCCAACTAGCTGAGAAGAGAGATCTCTACGGACCGAGCTATGGTAGATCTCGTGCACTGAAAGCCAAGGCAGTCTCTGAATCTGAAGATGAAGATTCTGGTAGCAGCCTTGGTGATCCTGAAGAACTGAGTCAGGAGCTAGCAATGCTCGTGAGGAAATTCCAGAAGTTCTCTAGACGTGGCCGATTTGGAAAATCCTCAAGAGGTGATGACTGAAATCAGATTCCTCATCCCGTGACTACAAGAAGAGAACTTGCCATAAATGCAAGAAACCTGGTCACTACATTACTGATTGTCCTCAGTGGGAGAAGGAATCAAAGAAGAAGAAATACAAGGATGATAGTTCAGATGACTCTAAGAAGAAGAGAAGAAGAAGAAATCTTCAAAGTCCTCATCGTCAAAATCTTCAAAGTCTTCATCTCACAAGAAGAGCAGCTCCAAGAAAGCTCGGGCATTCATTGGCAAGGAAATGGACTCTGAAGCTGAATCTGAGGAACATGAGGAAGAGGAGGCATCTGAGGAGTCAGACTCTGGTGTGGCGAGCCTAGCCCTCGCTACTGCTTATGTTAGCAAGTCCATCTTCAACACTGAGGAAAATGGCTTCCCCAACACTGCTGATGACGGCAACGATGACTATGCTCCCACCTATTGCTTCATGGCAAAAGGTGCAAAGGTATTCAAATATCCCTCCTCTGAATCAAGTGAGGATGAATCTGATGATAACCTCAAACCCAGCTATTCCAAACTTGCTAATATTGCTGTTAAACAACAAAAGGCTTTGGAAAAGGTTCAAAATATGCTAGACAAAAGCGATGATCTGTTGGGTGAGGAAATGGATCGAACTCAAACACTGACTGATAATCTTCAGCAACTACAGTCTAAGTTTGACACCCTTCAAGGTCGTCATGAAACTCTCTTAGCCGATCATGAGAAGCTTTCTTATGAATTTCTTCAAAGAAAGCAAGATCTTGAGAAGCTAAGGGTGAGTCATGAAGATCTTCAGAAGGAAAATGATTCTTTGCTTGCTCAACAGATCAGTTCCGCTCAGGAAGAATTTATTCCACCATGCTTGAAATGCATTGAATGTGAAACTGCTAATTCTTCACCTGAATGTTCAAATGCTTCTATTGCTGCAAATTCTTCAACTATCTCTGTGGTCACAAATTCCTCATCTGAGGATACCACTAGTATCACTAACGAAAATGCAGGGTTGAAGGAATTGTATGTGACAAGCATGTACAAAAGCCTCAAAGGGCATCAGACTCTTTGTGATGTGCTCAAAAAGCAGATCTTGAACAGGAACCCTAGGAAAGAGGGTATTGCCTTTGAGAGAAAACTCAATGCTGATGGAACCTACTGGAAACCTGAGCAGTATCCCAAAACCTCATGGGTTGCTGCGAAGGGACCTCCCGTAGATCCATCCACTTTATCTGGCTTTACTTGTGAATCCTCATATTCATCTGATGAGTCATTTGACTCCAACTATAAACTGTTCAAAAATCAGAATGGTGAGGTATTTGCTAGATATGTTGGATCTAACTGCAGGAATGGTCCCCCTATGAAGAAAATCTGGGTTCCCAAAAGGTGCCTTGAAAGTCTTCAGGTGAATGTCCTCATGACACCACCTGTGAAGAATAAGAACCCCAGATCAAATTCTTCATATCGACCAAAGTCTTCATATGGATCCAAGTCCTCTTATGGATCAAATTCCTCACATGGATCCAAGTCCTCACATGATCATCACCATGCTAATGCTTCTGTTTCGTAGGGAAAATCTAAGAGTTCTGATTATGTGCATTATTCTTTAAATCATTATATTCATAAGTCCTCAAAGAATTTCTCTGCTTACTCATATGTCTATGCTAATCCCTCTCCTGTGAAACGAAGCACTCTGGCTTCAATGCCACCTTTCTCTTATGGAGCTCGCAGAATGATGAACTCTTTGCCACCCCTCCAGATGTGGGTGGTGAAGAAAAAGAACTAATCTCTTATGTAGGGTCAGGTCTCCAGACGAACTAAATCGTCTAAAGAATTTGCTGGAGACCTGAAATGCTTGAAAGGACGCAAGCTAATCATGAAGAAATGATTTATTCATTTCTCACGTCCTCACATTGCTATATATATACATATGTTGCTTTAATTGATGAAATATGTCTGATGAATTTGATGTCATATTCTTCACTCTGAAGTATATGAGTTCGTAAGATGCACTAATTCATCTGCAGGATGATTTACCCAAAGCTACTGAGTGGGTCCTCGATAGTGGATGTACAAATCACATGACCGGTGACAAGAGCTTACTGATGAACACTCCTTTATCTCCATCACACTTGAAGCATATCACCTACGCTGACAAAGGCAAAAGCAAGGTATTGGGTCTAGGTAGGGTTGCAATCTCAAAGGATCGACACATGGATAAAGTCATGCTTGTCGAGTCCCTCGGATTCAACCTCATGTCTGTCTCAATGCTTTGTGATCTTGATATGGTTGTTGTCTTTGGCAAATATCGTTGCTTAGTACTCATGGAATCTGACAATTCCAAAGTCTTCGAAGGCTTTAGGAGAGGAGACTTGTATATTGTTGATTTCTCTACAGGACCACAGCCTGCCACTTGTCTACTTGCTAAAGCTTCAGAAGGCTGGCTATGGCATCGACGACTGGGTCATGCTGGCATGAGGAACTTACACATGCTCGTGAAGAAAAAGCACGTCATTGGCATCGAGGGTGTCAAATTCCTCAAAGATCATCTGTGTGGGGCTTGTGAGGCTGGAAAGATGACCAGAGCCAAGCACCCCTCGAAGACCATCATGACCACTTCTCGTCCTTTTGAATTGCTTCATATGGATCTCTTTGGCCCTACTCATTATGCCACACTAACAAATGCAGCATCTCTATATGGCTTTGTCATTGTTGATGACTATTCTCGTTACACATGGGTGCATGTCATTACTTACAAAACTGAAGTGCAGGAAGTCTTCAGATGATTTTCCTCAAGGGCTTCGACGAATTTCAGTGTGAAGATCAAGCATATACGTAGTGACAATGGGACCGAGTTCAAGAATACTGTTCTTGATGACTATCTCGATGAACTTGGTATTACTCATGAGCTATCTGCCCCATACACTCCTCAGCAAAATGGCATTGTGGAGCACAAGAACAGGACTCTTGTTGAGATGGCTCGCACCATGCTTGATGAATACAAGACACCTCGTCACTTCTGGCCTGAGGCAATCGATACTGCATGCCACATCATCAACAGGGTATATCTTCACAAATTCTTCAAGAAGACCTCATATGAACTCCTCACTGACAAGAAACCCAATGTGAGTTATTTCAAAGTCTTCGGTGCTAAATGCTGGATTAGAGATCCTCATCACAATTCTAAATTTGCACCGAAAACACATGAAGGTTTTATGCTTGGTTACGGAAAGGACTCGCACACCTACAGGGTCTTCAACACCTATCACAACAAGGTTGTTGAAACTGTAGATGTGCGGTTCGATGAAACTAACGGCTCACAAAGAGAGCACCTACCTCCTGTGCTAGATGAAAAGATGCCTGAGGAAACCATCAAGTTCAAAGCTACTGAGGATGTCATTCCTACTGAAGAATCTGCTGAAGAAATCATTCCAGAACATGAAGAACAGCATGCTGGCGCACCTGAAGAAAATGGCTCTGAAGAAAATGCTGAGCCAAATCAAAGTCGTCAACCTGCTCATCCTCGCGTTGCAAATGAAGTACAGATTGAGAGAATCATCAACGACATCAACGCACCAGGTCCTCTGACTCGCTCAAAAGCTTCACATTTATCTAACTTTTGTGGGCATTTTGCTTTCGTGTCCATCACAGAGCCCACCAAAGTTGATGAGGCATTTCTGGAGCCTGAATGGATTCAAGCAATGCAAGAGGAATTACATCAATTCAAGCTGAACAATGTATGGGAGCTTGTCAAGCGACCGGACCCATGCAAGCACAATATCATCGGTACCAAATGGATCTACCGCAACAAGCAAGATGAAAATGGCCTAGTGGTGAGGAACAAGGCTCGTCTTGTGGCTCAAGGCTACACACAGGTTGAAGGAATTGATTTCGATGAAACTTTTGCACCTGTTGCTAGACTTGAGGCTATTCGCATACTGCTTGCTTATGCTAACCATCATAATATCATCTTATATCAAATGGATGTGAAAAGTGCATTCCTCAATGGTAAGTTTGAGGAAGAAGTATATGTTGCTCAACCCCCAGGTTTTGAAGATCCTAAGCATCCTGACAAAGTCTTCAGACTCAATAAGGCCCTCTATGGCCTCAAGCAGGCCCCTCGGGCGTGGTATGATACTTTGAAGGAATTCCTCATGAAGAAAGGCTTCAAACCCGGTTCACTCGACCCAACTCTTTTCACCAAAACCTATGATGATGAATTATTCGTGTGCCAAATATATGTTGATGATATTATCTTTGGCTGTACTAACCAACATTACAGTGACGAATTTGCTTACATGATGAGTGAGGAATATCAAATGTCCATGATGGGAGAATTGAAATTCTTCTTAGGTCTTCAAATTCGTCAACAACGCAATGGCATCTTCATTTCTCAAGAGAAATACCTCAAGGACGTTCTGAGGAAATTCGGTATGCAAGAATGCAGAGGCGTCAAAATCCCTATGCCCACAAATGGCCATCTATGCACTGATGAAAATGGAATAGACTTCGATCAAAAGGTATACCGCTCCATGATTGGCTCTTTATTGTACCTATGTGCATCTAGGCCGGATATTATGCTTAGTGTTTGCATGTGTGCCCGTTTTCAAGCTACACCGAAGGAATCACACCATAAGGCTGTGAAACATATTCTTCGATATCTAGCTCACACTCCAACACTTGGATTATGGTATCCCAAGGGCTCGGTTTTTGATCTCATTGGATATTCTGACAATGACTATGCTGGTGATCATGTGGACCGCAAGTCAACATCAGGCACATGCCATTTCCTCGGACGATCCTTAGTATGTTGGTCCTCGAAGAAGCAGAACTGCGTATCACTCTCTACTGCTGAAGCTGAGTATATTGCTGCTGGTTCTTGCTGTGCTCAATTGCTATGGATGAAGCAAACCCTCAAGGACTACGGCATCAATGTGAAGAATGTGCCACTCTACTGCGACAACAAGAGTGCCATCAAAATTGCTCATAACCCAGTTCAGCACTCGAAGACAAAGCACATCGAGATTCGTCATCATTTTCTTCGAGATCATGTGTTGAAGGGTGACATCTCTATTGATCCCATGAAGTCTGAAGAACAACTAGCGGATATCTTCACAAAGCCCTTGGATGAGAAGAGATTTAGCAAATTGCGGTATGAGCTAAATATCTTAGAATCTTCGAATGTCCTTTGAAAAGGACACACATCCTAACACTTATGCAAATTGATGACTTAGATGTGCAACACACGAAGAAACGTTTTTCTTCAATCAATGAAGACTAACCCTCTAAGTGTGAAGAAATTAATGAAGAATTGGATTCTCAGAACCCTACGATAATTGTACGCGGTGTCTGAAATCATCATTCTTACACGGTGGGTCACGCCACCACAAAAAGTTGAAAATCTTCAAAATTTGAGTTTTTCATCATTGTGCAAATTCTTCAAATTTTCAAATTCTTCAACTTTGCAAAATCTTCACTCTTTCCGTCTGTGTTCTTCATTGACTATATATATATTTGAGTTTTCTGTCCTCTACAGCATTCACTTATTGCTAATTCTTCAAGTTGATTTTCTTCTAAGTGAATGTGATCGGACCCGTTCCCCCTCTATGCTAAACTCAATCCAGTCTGTTCACAAATTCTTCATGTGTTTTCTATTTGAAACCCGTTCAAAGTCTTCACTGTGTCCTTGACAGCTGAAGAATTTGCGAACGAAACATTAAAATATTCTTATCTGAATTTTCGGCTTTTGCCGCTCAAACCGTTCCATATCCCTCGACAAGATTTATCTATTCACCCACGATCTAACACGATCTCCACTTCACAGTACGTGGGTGACACATGTCGCTAGGATGAGAAGGGTCAGGGGCATGTTCGTCCATTTTCCTCGGACGAGCGGTTTTTCACCTCGGCTATAAATACCCCTCGCCCTCCTCAGAGCTCATTTACTCCGCTCGATCTTACTCCCTCGCTCGAGCTCTCAGACCTAGCGCCGCCGCTACATTCAATCGTCACCGGTGAGGAAGAGCTTCACTGCCTCGACCTCGTCGCCGACGTACTCACGCCGGCCGCGGAAATCTTCACTCCGCCGCCGCCGTAGCTGTTTTCCATCGCCAAGTTAGGGCGTGGAAGATCTGAACGGACGAACATCTCCACTGCTACTCTCAGTTCGTCGTGTTCTTCGTCAAGGGTAAATAAAATTTATTTTTACTGCCCTTGTTGATTCTGATGATTTCCACAAAATCTTCAAAAGGTGTTTATTCTTCAACTTTCATGTTCTTAAACACCAACTTGCTTCTGTCCTTGATTAGTTTCTCTAAGCAATGTTTTTCTTCAAGATTCCTCAATTGTGTGGATTTTCAATCTACACAACTCTGGAACCTAAGTCAAAAATGCTTAGTGAAATTCCTCAAGACACCCCTGGTCATCTTCCTCAAACTTGATACTTTTGAAAAACTTCTGAGAACACATATGACCTCTCCAAATTCTTCGCACCTATATTATGTTCACAGGTACACATGTCCGCTGCTGAATCTCTAGGTTCTCATCAACTTAACTCATTTGCAGCGTACCTTGAAGAAAAATTGCATACCTCATCAGAAAATTCGATTGTTCAAAATCCTCAAGTGAAGAAAATGGCTGATGGTAAAAGACCTCAGAAGGGAGGAAAGAGGCCAGAAACAAATACTGCTTTTGAGATCCCTGATGACATCTATGATGAATATTGTACTCCTGATGAAGCAACTCATGGCAAGGAGAACAAAAATCAGTGCAAAGTGCGCATTCAGAAGATTGAGAGGAGATGGGCAAGAGAATGGAGGGAATATCGCTATGTCACTCCTAAGTACATGAAGAAATTCGCTGTTAACCCTCCATGTCCAAGACCTCCATTGGCTCCTGGCCAAGAAGCTGATCCCACTAGCATCAAAAGAGGTGAGGAATTTCCTCAGGAGTGGGCTAAGCGTCAAGCCAAGCTGGCCAAAGTGGCTAAAGAGGCAGTGAAGAAATTCAATGAAGATTCTGTTGCTGCCGCCGCTGAGGCCTCTGCTATCAAGCCTAAGAAGGCTATGCTGAAGAAATCAGCTGTCAAGACAAGTTCCTCAGCTGCAATGCCCTCACGGCCAAGCTCTTCAAAGCCCTCACGGCCTGTTCCTCAAGCAAATTCCTCTAAAGCAGCTCCAACTCCCTCAGTTGCAAAATCCTCAGCTGCTCCTGCAAAGTCCTCAGCACCTGTGCATCTTGCCACATGCCAAAGGACTACTGGAATCTCAATTGCTTCAGGAGTCTCTGCAAGTTCTTCAGCTCCACCTCAGTCTTCAACAACTCCGATCTTGCTGAAGAAAAAGGCCACTGCTGGACGAGGCACAAGACCAAGTCCTCACAAGAAGCAGGTCGCCTTTCAGGTTCCGTCAAGCGAAGACAAAGCTGATGATGAAGAATTAGCTGAGATCATCAGAGATCGACAACAAAGGGCCGCTAGAGCCAAAGGCAGTGCTGTGCCCCTCATGCTGGATCCAAGGAAGATCCTTGATTTCATCGATCTATGGCACAAGGATCCAAATACACCTTTGCCTGAATTAAACCTCACTCCTAGTCAAAGTCACATGTTGACGGCATTCATAAATGAAGAGAAATGGAAATTTGAAAAGGCCAGGCAGGTGAAGAAGGCTCAGTACAAGAAGGAGCATTTTCTAAAGAACAATGTTGTGAAAATGTCTCCTGAAGAACTTGTGACTATGCAGGCTGAGATCAAAGCACTCAGTGATGAATTTCATGCATTTCGTGCAGATTGGCTAGGTGCCAAAGTCAGATTCGTCAGAATGGCAAAAGGATTTACTCCAAGTATTGCAGCTTCATCGCAACCCAAATTTCCTTAGACTGGAACATCTGCTAAAGAAAATGAAAGCGCCAGAGCTGATGAAGAAATTCCAGTCTCTGAAGAAAATGCCAGGGCAACCTCCAACATTGCGCCTGAAGAGCAATCCAGGCCAGTTGAAGCATCTGCTACTGTGCCTGAGGAATCTGAACAAGCCAGGGCAACTGCATCAGTTGTGCCTGAAGAAATTCAACCAATTTCCTCTGCTCCTCCTGCACCGACGACAAGCATCAACCTTCCTTCTGTAACAGAAGCGAAGAAAACCAAAGCTGCGGAGCGAGCAGCTGTGAAGAAAGGAAAGCATCTGCCTCCTCAGAGTCTTCAGCTCCCAAGAAATTGAAGACTTTGACGAGTTCAACTGAAGACCCAATTGATGCTATTCCAATATCAAGCATGCCCTCAAAGGAGATCATTCCCTTTGGTGAGGAATATGAAATTCCAAGTAAATCTAATGAAGAAGATCCTTCTGCTGCTTCGACAGAGCAGATGGATGAAGAAATTGAAGTGGATACTTTCCCTTCAACCCCACTGGTATCATCGCCCATGCCTCAGTTCACAGCTGAAGAGGCAGGCGTCGAAGGAATTGAAGAAGATGAGGATGTGGATATTGGGTCTACAACACCTATTCTAAATGATGACTTTTGGGAAAGTCATCACCCCAATTCACCTCTGACAACCCCTCTACATCATGTTCCTCAGTCCCCTGTGCAAACTGAAGAAATTCATACGGGCTCTGATGAACGTCAAGCTTCACTTCATTCTATTCCTGAAGAAGTTCCAGTCACTAGCGCTGATGTACATATGTCTGAAGAAATGGAGGCCAAGGCTGCTGCTGAAATTCCTCAGCCTGTGGCTCCAGTGGCTATACCTCAAGAGGCTGTAAATTCTTCAACTATTAATCTTCAGCCCAAGCCACAGAACCCTCACTCCAAGAAGCAGAAGTTTAATGCTGAGGATTTCTTCAATGAGCACATATTCTTCACTGACTACAATCCCTATGACTTTGCTCGACTTCGTCGCAAGCGCTTCTAGACTGCAAGCCAGATGAACTTCTACTCCTCATTGTTGGTTGATAAGGATAAGATCTTTGAACATGAGCAAATTCCTCACGTAGATATGGAATCGCTGCCCTGCTTCACCCCAGTCCTCAGTGTTCTTCATGACGCTGGGTTACTCAATTTCTGCACCGACATCTGCGATTGGAATGAAGAACTCATTCTTCAATTCTTCACCACGCTGCACATTACTGGAAATGTTGATGATGTCAATTCATGGGTATTGGACTGGATGACCGATAATACTCATTTCAAAGCACCGGCCTCTGAATTGCTTCATGCCATTCCAGTCAGTCCTCCCACTGAAGGTGCAAGGCTTCTCTATGTTGAACCTGAATTGTCTGATCATCTGATGCAAGTGCTGATGAAGCCTTTGAAGCCAGGCCAAGCTCCAAGGACCAAATTCCTCGTCAAGGAATTGCTCTATGTGCCAAGGACAGTCTATCGCATATTGACCAAAACCCTCAGTCCAATCAAGGGCCACAACTCTGATGATGAAGAAGTTGTTGGCATTATGAAGAATCTGCTGTTCAATATCATTCACGGTATTCCTATCAACTACCATGATTTCTTCATGAGGACTTTGGCCAATGCTGCTCTGTCACCTTTTGAGTTGAAGCCTTATGCTCCCTGGATCATGAAGTTCATCAGATCAAGGTCTTCAATTCATTATAAGGCTGATTTTCAAAATCATCTCAGCTATTTGCCCCCTATTGAAGTCCTCAAACAGACTATTTCCTCAGCTGACGAGAAGGGCAAGGCTGCTGTTATTGATGAAGGTACTCGCCCATTGGATGGACAGTTTCGCAAAGCTACTTCCTATTCCACCAAGACTCTGCAACTCAAGATTCTGCCGCCAAAGCTTCAGAACATAATCCTCAAGCCACAGCTCCGCGTGTGATGACTGATCGTGAACTTCTCCTTAGTCTTCATCAGAAAGTTGATCGAAATCACAAGTGGGTCAAGCGTCAGTTTGGTGCAATTCTTCAGAACATGACAGTCACTCAAAATACTGTGAAGAAGAATCACTACTACTTGCATGAAGTCTTTGACCGCACTTGGGCGATTCTGTCTAATCTTCATAGTGCTGAAGAACTCAAGGAGATGGGCTTCCAACAGGACTTTGACTGGTCTCAGCCACCTTCGAAGAAATTCAAGAAAGTCAAAGTTCCTCAGCTTGTTGCTAGTTCATATTCTTCATCGCGCGAGACGGATGAAGCTGAAGACTTGAACGACACTGCGGCAGGCCCAACCTCAACGGACGACCCCAATAATGCTGGCGCTCCTCCATCGACATCATGATGATATTCTTCAGGGGCGTTAGTCCTCATTTTTCGTCCGTTTTTGTCATTTGATGACAAAGGGGGAGAAATTTGAGTTAGTCTTCAAGCGGGTCTTATATATGGGCTATATTTTTGTTAAGTTACAACTCTTGCTTTTCTGAGGTGTTTGCTCTGATGAGTTGTAAACTTAAATCCTATGGTGGTCTGATACTTTTGCTCTGTTTTTCTGCATGCTATTTCCTCAATACCATAATGCATGCATTTCGTCAGACACCATATTTCATCATGCATTTCAAATTCTTCATATCATATGTTAAATGCGTGTATGAATTTCAAGATATAGGAGGAGATCTCCATGATATTACTCAACAATGTGCATTTGCTATTTCAAAGCAAATTCCTCAATTATGCACATCTTCAGGGGGAGTTCTTCTATATCTTGCAATCAAATTCCTCAATATCACTATTTACACTTCATATGTTTATCCCCGTTGAAAACTTAACCTATATTGTCATCAATCACCAAAAAGGGGGAGATTGTAAGTGCATCTAGTGCCCCTTAGTGATTTTGGTGTATTGAAGACTTATAGGTTAAGGGACTAATGCGTTTGTGAGTGTACACAGGTCTATAAGTCTATGAGGAGTTTGTTATTTACGATGAATGTCGACCCCTAAAAATGAATGTCTTCAACTGAAGACTTTGGTTTTCTTGAAGACTTTGAAAGTGAAGAAATTGGTGTGACCCTGAAGACTTGATATTCATGCGAGGATTATGAAGCGTGAAGACTTTTGTTTTTGTAGTTTCATTTTCTTCTTCTTGAGTCATAGGAAACACCGTACTGTTAAAGGGGGTCGAGATAAAACTAAGGAAAAGTTTCCAAGTGATGCTCAACTCAAAATCCTACACCTACCCAATCCTTTCGAGTGAAGCCATTGGAAATCTCATTCAGTTTAGTCAAGTTCTTCAGTGACAGAGACGAAGTTCTTCTGTTCTCTGAGGAATTTGTTCTGACTGAGGAGTTAGGAATTCGCCAGTGCGGATTGCCTACAAGTGAGGAACATGATAGCCCTGAGGAATTTGATACTCAAATATCCGACCGTTGCTGTGCTACGCGCCAGCTGTCCAAATATCCTACCCACCTAACGGTCATATCATTGAAGGGCATTTATGTCTTATCATGTCGGGCTGCTCCCTAGGCTATAAATAGCCGCCCCCTTCAACCACTAGCTGGTTGGCTGCTCTGAGAGATAGATTGACACTTGTCATTTAGAGCATCCCATCCTCCGAGGACTTTGAGCGAAAACCATCAAGTGAGGAAAAACCCAAAAACCCAAACACCTACAAACCCAAAGTGATTGAGAATCACTGAAGAGATTGTTCCTGTGTGGAACCGACGTTTGTTACCTTTGAGGACTGTGCATCCTCCAGACGGTTAGGCGTCATGGTCTAGAGCATCCAAGAGGAAATTGTGGATTGCCGAGTGACCGAGTATGTGAAGGTTTGGAAGTCACCTGAAGACTTACCACGAGTGATTGGGCGAGGTCTGTGTGACCTTAGCTCAAGGAGAATACGGTGAGGACTGTGTGTCCGGGACTGTGTGTCCTCAGGTTTAAATACCTAGCCGCTCTAACCAGACATACAACTGTCACAGCAGTTGGAACTGGTCAACCAAATCATTGTCTTCACCGAGCTACTGGTTCTATTTCCTCAACCCTTTCAATTCCTCGCATACTTGCTATGTATTTGATCATTACTGTTTGAAGACTTTGACTGAAGACTTTCTCAATTTCCTCAGTTCAATTTCTTCAGTCAGTTTGTCTTCTGCCTGCTTATCCTGTGTTTACGCTACTTGTACTCTGTGCTTGTTTTCATTTCATCATGATGACTGTGCTACTGCTCTGTTATGCTTGCATCAGAGTACTTATTCCGCTGCTAAGTAGTTCGTCGCTTAGGAATTTCCTCACCTTGAAATTCCTCAGTGACGAATTTGTAAAAATCGCCTATTCACCCCCCCCTCTAGTCGATATAACGCACTTTCAAGGTGACATTAGAGTTGGTTGATGTGTATCATATGGTGTTATTTTAGTACGAACTCTTGGTTAGATCGATCACAAAGAATAGATTGATGTTATTTTAGTACGAACTCTATGATAGATTGATCGAAAAGAATAGCTTTGAGGTGGTTTCGTACCCTACAAATAATTTCATCTTATGTTCTCCGCTAGATAGGAACTTTGGAGTGATTCTTCATCACACGTTGAGGGATGGTTATATGATCCAATTATGTTAGCATTGTTGAGAGATTGCACTAGTGAAAGTACGGACCCTAGGCCTCATTTTCAAGCATTGCAATACCGTTTGTGCTCCGTTTTAGCAATTGCTACCTTGCTGTTTTTTATTGTTCCTATTACAAAAATCAATATCTACTATCATTACTACGCTTGTATCACCATCTCTTCGCTGAACTAGTGCACCTATACAAATTACCATTGTATTTGGTGTGTTGGGGACACAAGAGACTTTTTATTATTTGGTTGCAGGGTTGTTTGAGAGAGACCATCTTCATCCTACGCCTCCCACGGATTGATAAACCTTAGGTCATCCACTTGAGGGAAAATTGCTACTATCCTACAAAACTCTGCGCTTGGAGGCCCAACACGTGTCTACAAGAATAAAGCTGCGTAGTAGACATCAGCCATTAGCTTGCAAGGCTTATTATGATGTGTATTACCGAAAGGGCCTAGAGATACCTCTCCGATACTCGGAGTGATAAATCCCAATCTCGATCCATGCCAACTCAACAAACACCTTTGGAGATACCTGTAGAGCGTCTTTATGATCACCCAGTTATGTTGTGACATTTGATAGCACATAAGGTATTCCTCCGGTATCCGAGAGTTGCATGATCTCATGGTCGAAGGAACATGTATTTGACATTCAAGAAAGCAGTAACAATAAACTGAACGATCATATGCTAAGCTAACAGATGGGTCTTGTCCATCACATCATTGTCCTAATGATGTGATTCCATTTTCAAATGACAACACATGTCCATGGTTAGGAAACTTTAACCATCTTTGATCAACGAGCTAGTCTAGTAGAGGCTTACTAGGGACACGGTATTTGTTTATGTATTCACACATGTATTTAAGTTTCCTATCAATACAATTCTAGAATGAATAATAAACCTTTATCATGAATAAGTAAATATAAAATAACAACTTTATTATTGCCTCTAGGGCATATTTCCTTCACCATGACAATATAACTTCTATTCGGATATAAGAAAACATAACTCATTATGTTGTCTTCGTTGTCCAACGTCAACTTATTACCATATAATATTTTAATGAGTGCTCACAATCATAAAAGATGTCCAAGATAGTGTATTTATATGTGAGACCTCTCTTTCTTTATTACTTCCTATTAATTGCAACAATGACCAAAACTATGTTTGTCAACTCTCAACAAATTTCATGCGACATACTTCTTATATGTGAAGTCATCACTCTCCATAAGATTATTATATAATCTTTTTCTTTTTTTTATTCTCTTTCCTTTTCCAGGATCAAAGCAAGAAAGCAAAGCCCTCAACTCAAAACTACTCATTATTATATAACTCTCATACTCGATTACATAGAAGAAACACAAAGCAAAACTCAAAGACTAGATCATATTAAGACTTTTATTCTACTAGATAACGATAAAACCAAAAGGATCGAACTAAGGTAAATGATAAAAGTAAAGATGTGATGGTGATACAATACCGGGGAACCTCCCCCAAGCTTGGCATAAGCCAAGGGGAGTGCCCATACCCATGTACTCAAGTCTCTTTCTTCGAAGGTGGTGATGATGGAGGTGATGATGTGGGAGGCTTGTCCTCCGTCTTCCAAGGCATAGGCTCACCATCGTAGAAGGATGAACGAGTCTCCGGAATCCTCAAATCTGCAGCCAAACTCATCCTCTTAAATCTATATTCATACTCACAGTTTTGGTTTTGCAGGTCATAGATCTAGGCTTGGAGATGCTCGATTTTCTCATGAAGCTTGAAGATGGCCTTTCCAATATCACTGGCGTCAAGCTTGTGATCACGGGTGAATTCCGTGATCATGGAGTGATTGGTGTTGAGTCCGCATTCCACCATCCCTTGGCACTTAAAGACTTCCTGCTCCACCGCTTCGAGCCTGGACTCCACGCTTCCGGTCCTCCTTGGCCCTTGAACATCCCGGATGTCAAGCACCCCCTCATGCATCTCAATGGTTTGAGGGTGTTGCAGCACCTCCGCAAGGTAGGGGTTGATGACCTTCTCGTAGAACTTGTCCTTCGGGGTGCTTGGGGACGTCATGGCTGTGACGCCCCCGGCTTAATCGTGCACTAATCATACACGCAAATGCACACGATCAAGCCTAAGGACTCACTTGAAGGAATCACAACACAACTCTAAAACATAAATAAAGTCATACAAGTTTTATATTACAAGCCAGGGGCCTCAAGGGCTCGAATACATAAGCTCGCATACAAGCGTCAGCGAAAGCATCAGATATCTGAGTACAGATATAAAAGATAAAACAGCTAGGCCTTAAGAAGGCGGGGCAAAAGAAAACACTACGATCGAAAAGGCGCAGGCCTCCTGCCTGGGACCCTCCGAACCTACTCCTGGTCGTCAGCCAACTCGTAATAGTAACCACCCTCGCGGTGGTAGTAGTAGTCATCGACGGGAACAGCTGTCTCAGGGGCTCCGTCATCTGGTTGCATCAAACGGATATGGGGAAAAAGAGGAAGCAAAGCAACTGTGAGTACTCATCTGAAGTACTCAGCAAGCAAGGATCTACACTACATATGCAACATTATCAAAGAAAGGATGTATATGTGGACTGGGCTGCAGAAATGCCAGAATAGAGAGAAGGCCTAGTCCTATCGAAGACTAGCATCTTCCACGGTCTTGCAGCATTAGAAGAGTGTAGATTAGCACAGTATAAAGTAGTAGCAGTATTAAGTATCAACCTCGGCCAGAGATCCTTTCTTGACTCCCTGCGAGAAAGCGATCCCAGAGCCCTGGTATCCATATCTCAACATTAAGTTCTAGTTGTATCGACCGGGATACAACTCCGAGCATCCGTTACCGAGGATCCGGCTATGCATAGATTAGTTCTTCCCTACAGGGGTGCACCAACTTACCCACCACGCTCGCTTAACTCCGGCCGGACACACTTTTCTGGGTCATGCCCGGCCTCGGCCAAACGACACACCGCAACCCTACCTAGAGCTCAGCAGAGAGGTCCCCACCGGTCTACATCCTAAGCACTCCGGGGTCTTGGGCCCATCGCCCGTTGCACTCCGGGTCGTTGTGTGCAGGGTGGATACCAGCACCGCCTAGGATGGCCGGCATGATCCGACCGTGCCACAATGCTGAACTGGACGTCTGACAGAGCATTCGGCTGATACCATGATGCAGAGTGCCCATAACTATTCCCACGTGATGGTTAGTGCTATCGGGACAGAGGCCCACTCGAATCAATATCCAAATCGTTAGTGTTTTGGTAGTGTGCTAACGAGCAGAGACTCACGATCGATGTGACCCCGTCGCCCCGTCTCGAGGACTTGCGACAAGGGCTAAGAATGCTCGGCCACGCCTCGTATTTAACTCACGGGTACCCTCCAGGTCAACCCGTCTCCACATCACTCGAGGGTACCCCTCAGGGTCTACCCGCCTTTCCAAGTAACAGTTGTAAAGTCCAAGTATCCGTGTGTCCATAACATCAGGAAATCCGAGGTATCACCCTCGTTGGATTCCTACTCGATGTATCCGTCAAGGTGAACTTAGGAGGAATCACCCTCGAGGTTCACACTTGAGGTGTTGCACGACGGCGTCGTTATCGGAAGTGGTGAAGGAGGAATCACCCTCGATGACCACAACCGAATAGCTACTCTACAGAGTTAACATCAGAAGTGCTAAACGAGGTATCACCCACGGCACTCGATGGTAACGCTGCAGTGTCGTACAACTAAGGGGGTGATGTGCGGTGCTGGGACCTGGTTGTCGAGTCTTCCAATGATCCAGCGAGGCAACCGGGACAAGTGGGGTCACTGGGGTCTCCATCAAGCCTATACTAAGCAGTTTAGGATAAGCAGGTAAGGTATCAATAGCAGGTTACAATAAACAGGCTATGCATCAGAATAGGATAACTCAAAGCAGTAGCAAATTCTAATGCAAGCAGGAGGGAGAAAGAATAGGCGATATAGGCATGTTCAAAAAGGAGGGTGCTTGCCTGGAAAGCTCTGCGGCAAAGGCCTGGTCTTCAACGGTGTAATCAACCTCCGTAGCTGCGTCGGCCTCGGGGACGATGTCGGTGTCGGGGTCTACCGAGAGAGAAGAGGGGGAGGAAACAAATAAATACATGGCAAACATATGCAACAGAGAGCATGCTATGCTAACGTGCAGTGCAGGGTTGCCTAAAAACATGTCTAAATCATATTAGTTATTTTAGGATTTAAGTTGGAATTATTAACCGGTGTATATGCACCATTCATCTATCGGAAATAGGCTAAAAGTTACGGTCCACCTTCGTAGAGGGTCCCGACATGGAAACAGATAGCACGGTCGGCTTCGTCTCGTCGTTCTAAGCAACTTTCATGTACAAAGTTTTTCCATCCGAGCTATGGATGAATTTCTACGAATTTCTAAAGATTCAAACAATTCCTGGATTTATTTTAATTAACACAAATGCATTATTGCGTCAGCATGAGGTCAGCAGGTCAACCGCAGCTGTTCAGGTCAAACCTGACAGCTGGGCCCCACCTGTCATACAGAGTGGCTAATTCAGAGTCTAATTTTAATCTAATTTAGCTAATTAAGCTACTGGACCCACCTGTCAGCCACTAATTAAGTCATTAGTTAATTCTAAAACAATTTTAGTTAATTAGGGAGATGGGCCCCATCTGTCAGCGACTGGGGCCGATCCAGTCAGCAGTTGACCAAAGTCAACTAGTCAGCTGGGCCCCTGGAGCCCACCAGGCAGTGACCCTGGGGGTGGCCCCGGCCGGCCACCTCAGCGCCGGCGCCGGCGTTTAGCCGCCGGTGGCCAAAACCACGGCGGAGGCACGGCCAGCGCTGGGATTTGGCTACGAGGGTCCGTTCGTCATGTGGTTTGCGGCGTTCGAAGGAGGGAAGCCCGCCGCATCGTTTGGGGGTACTGGGCAGAGCTGGGGCTACCGAAGTCGACGGCGGTGAGCGCCATGGCGGACGCCGATGTTCGGGCCTCGACGGGGTTGGTGCTAGGGGGCACAGAAGGACGTGGGGGTGAGCTTGCCGGGCTCCTGGGAGCACCAGGAGCTCGATGGGCTGCCCAGGGAGGAGCGCGGTGGCCTAAGCGCGCGCCCGTGACGATCTCAACGGCGGCGAGCTCGGCTAAGGCGGGGGTCTAGCTAGCGGGCGTACGCGAGGGCAGAGAGAGAGAGGGGGAATCGAAGGTGAGCTCACGGTCATTGCAGAGAAGGCCTGGGGATGACTCGACGTGCTCGGGGCGGCGCGGATCGACGGCGAGCTCCAGTGCGTCCGAAGGTGGAAGACGGCGGTGGAGCGAGCGCTACCGTGCTCCCCGGCTCCAGCCTTCGGTCGGGGAGGAAGAGGAGGAGGCCGGCGCTTCGCTTGGACACGGCAGAGGAGCAGAAGAGCGCAGGTGGCTGCGGCGGCGACGAAGGACGGCGGTGATGGCGCGCGGCCAGTGGGGAAAAGAGAGGGAGCGGGCGATGGAGAGGAAGGAAGAGTGGATAGGGATGGAGGGGAGGCTGAGGGGGATGTTCTTATCCTCTCGGCGGCTAGCGGGTGCGGTGGCGACGGCGAGCGGCGTCAGGCGTGCGCTTGTGTGGTGACACGGGGAGGAGGGAGACGACGTCTGTGCGCGAGGCAGGCTGGGCTGGCTGGGCCTGCCACTGTGCACTAGTGCCTAGTCAGTCCAGGCCTTTTTCTTTTCTTTTTATTTCTTTCTCTGTTTTTCTTTTTATTTAATAAACAGAGAGGTGAAAGGAATTGTTTGGGCATCCAAATAGCTTAGGAAAATTATGGAACCTGGTCCATAAATTCCAGAGCACTTTTATACACTGCCACAATGAGTTTGAGGATTATTTGAACCTGTTTGGATTTTTCATAAATAGTATAGCATTTAAAAATGTTGGAATTGCACTGGATTAATTGATACTGTTCATTTTAGCAAATAGGTGATCTTGTATTCCTTAACAAATAAATGTTATGGAATTTTTGCTAGATGATGAACATTTTTCCAGCAACTTTTGGGCAACTTCATTTTGCACTTTGAATTTGAATAGAATTCAGAGGAGAATTTGCATGGAGAGAATTATCCAACATGATTATCATTGCAAATCATAGTAGCTTTGCATCATCATGATGGATTACTGTGCCACCATTACATAGGGGTGTTACAATTCTCCTCCTCTAAAAGAAATTCTCGTCCTGAGAATTCAAGAGGCAGAAGGAAAGAGGTCGGGGTATTCCGCTCAAAGATTATTCTCACGTTCCCAAGTGGCTTCATCTTCCGTATGGTTTGACCATTGCACTTTCAGAAACTTGGTAACCTTCTGACGGGTCTGACGTTCGGCTTCATCGAGAATGCAGATCGGATGCTCCTTATAAGAAAGATCATCTTGCAATTCGAGCAACTCATGATCCACTGCTCGGTGCGGAGATTCCTTGAAGCAACGACGAAGTTGCGACACATGGAAGACGTCGTGGATATGAGAGAATTGCGGCGGCAACTCCAATTTATATACCACCTGACCACGTCTTGCAATAATGCGGAAGGGACCAATGTAGCGTGGAGCTAGCTTGCCCTTAATTCTGAAGCGGTGAGTGCCCTTCATAGGAGTGACACGCAGATAAGCTTGATCACCAGGTTGATAAGTCAAACCCCATCGTTTGCGATCATAGTTGCTCTTCTGGCGGCCCTGAGCCGCCTTGAGGTTTTCACGGACGATACGAACTTGCTCTTCTGCGTGTTGGATAATATCCGGACCCACGAGCAGTCGTTCCCCAGTTTCTGACCAATTCAGAGGGGTTCAACACTTACGTCCATAAAGTACTTCGAAGGGAGCCATTTTCAAGCTGGCTTGATAGCTGTTGTTGTATGAGAATTCCGCATAAGGAAGAGATTCTTCCCACTTCTTGCTGAAAGATATAACACAAGCCGAAGCATGTCTTCAAGCACTTGATTGACTCGCTCGACTTGGCCTTGGG
This sequence comes from Thinopyrum elongatum, assembly GCA_011799875.1. NCBI lineage: Eukaryota > Viridiplantae > Streptophyta > Magnoliopsida > Poales > Poaceae > Thinopyrum > Thinopyrum elongatum. The sequence goes on from CM022300.1 coordinate 492,312,569, forward strand.
ATTGGGGGTGATATGCTGAACTCCAGGTGATATGAGTTCCCATAGCTTCTTGGAAACTTTCCCAGAACTTTGAGGTGAAAAGTCTGCCACGGTCCGAACTAATCTCCTTCGGAATACTGTGGAGTGATACAATTATGGAGATATACAACTCTACTAACTGGCTAGCAGTGATAGTCTCCTTGACAGGCAGAAATTGTGCAACTTTAGAAAGTTGGTCGACGACGACAAGAATAGCATCGTGACCCTTCTGTGACTTAGGAAGGCCAGTAATGAAATCCATCTGAACTTTATCCCATTTCCATAGAGGAATAGGGAGCGGTTGTAGAATTCCAGCAGGCTTCTGATGTTCTGCTTTAATGCGACGACAAACATCACATTCAGCAACATAGCGAGCAATATCCTGCTTCATTCTAGACCACCAGTACCTTTGACGGAGATCATGATACATCTTGGTGCTACCCGGATGAATAGACAGCGGTGTATCATATGCCTCCTTCATGACCTTGTCAGTCATAAGTTCGAAGCGAGGTACGACAATGCGGTCTCTGAAATACAAGGCTCCATCTTCAGACAACGAGAAATCCCTATACTTTTCAAGGTGAAGATCTTTCTTCATCAGATAAACTTCAGCATCTTTAGCTTGCGCACTCTTAATAGCCTTCTCAAGGGCTGGTTCAACAACCATGGTATTTAGGTATCCTTGAGGAACTATCTCAAGATTTAGCTTTCGCAGCTCTTCATACAGGAGTGGTTGCTGTAGCTGGACTTCAAGTTCACAGCAGTAGGATTTACGGCTCAAAGCATCAGCCATTACATTAGCCTTGCCAGGGGTATAAGAAATACCCAAATCATAGTCCGTAATGGTCTCCATCCATCTTTGCTGATGGAGGTTCAGAGATGGCTGAGTGAACAAGTACTTCAGACTTTTATGATCCGTGTAGATCTCGCAACGATTACCGAGGAGGTAATGTCTCCACAACTTCAATGCATAGATGACAGCAGCTAGTTCTAGATCATGTACTGGATAATTCTCTTCATGCGGGCGCAACTGTCTAGAGCCATAAGCAATCACTTTACGCTCTTGCATTAGGACACAGCCTAATCCTTCACGGGATGCGTCACAATAAATCACAAAATCTTTGCGAGAATCTGGAGGAGCAAGCACTGGGGCAGACGTTAGCTTGTCTTTGAGTGTTTGAAAACTTTCCTGACATTTTCCTGTCCACTAAAACTTAACGCCTTTGTGAAGCAGATCAGTCAAAGGCTTAGCAATCTTTGAGAAATTCTCGACAAAGCGACGGCAATAGCTTGCAAGGCCGAGAAAACTTCTGACTTGCTTGACATTCTTCGGTGGAGTCCTTTCAAGAATAGCCTGAACTCGTTCTGGGTTAACAGCAATGCTATCTTTGGAGATCACGTGGCCGAGATATGTCACTTCAGACAACTAGAATTCACACTTAGAATACTTGGCATATAGTTCATGTTCACGGAGCTTCTCCAGTACAAGCCGAAGATGTTCGGCATGTTCTTCTTCATTCTTCGAATATACTAGAATATCATCTAGATAAACCACGACGAATTTGTGGGCCCATAACCCACAGGTCCCAGGATCGAAACTGTCAGGACCGGTTTTCCAGGATATTAATTTCCCAGTAAATGGCCCTTGTGCTCACCAGCCCCAGGATTACTGTTAGCTGATGAGACACAAACTTGATACAGAAATTCCAAGCAAAAATACAAAATATGAAGTACAAGACCATTCTGGTCTAGGAGTACAACCAATGGTTTCTAGTGGTTGATGGCGGAAGCGGTTTGCGGTTCATCAGCGTCTATGGGACTCCACTTCCCACAGGAACAGCTGACCTAGATAACTCCTATCCTCGCGAGGCTGCTATCATCATTGCCTAGGTTCCGGGGCTGTCATCGCAGCGCTCCTCTCCAAGCGAGAAATCTGGCCAAGACAATAGCCAGGGACAAGCCAGTGAGTACTTTGAATGTACTCGCAAACATTATGAACACAGGTATAATATAACAGATGATAATCATGCTCTGAAATATTTTCATGATCACTTAGCCAGTCGTGAAATAAAATTCATGCCGCATGAGGCCATTCTGAATTAAATATGAAAAAGCAATTAGATAATAAGAATAAAATAAACCGATCGGGTGTCTGAAGCGACGTCTCGAAAGGATAATAATATAAGACATGCCACAGTCGGGCGTCTGAGCGACACCACATAAAGGGCTTATAAAGAAAATTAAATAATCAGCATGCCACAGTCGGGCGTCTCAGCGACACCACATAAAGGGCTTATAAAGAAAATTAAATAATCAGCATGCCACAGTCAGGCGTCTCAGCGACACCACATAAAGGGCTTATAAAGAAATAAATAACAAGCATGCCACAGTCGGGCGTATTGGCGACACCACATAAAGGGCTTATATAAGAATAATCACAGTGAATATCCAGGAGGTAGAACCGTCCCAGGGATACTCAATAATTCAAATAATACAAATGGTTAGTCCATAATAATAATAATCATAATCATCATATGTCACATGTCATGATCAATGTTCTGGTTTAGCAGTTTTTCCTTCGAAGACCGACACTAAGAACGACACTTGACCCATCCCAGACTGTAGTCCTTAACCATGGACACGGCTATTCGAATAGATATAAACTCTGCAGAGGGTGTACTCTTTACCCACAAGTAACGGATTCCTTTAGTCCACCGGGACTAATTCCGTTTACGGTCTTTTACTTGAAAACACACCTGACCCGCACACACCAGCTTAACTTACCGGTGTCTGGAATCACCCTCGACACCCGTTAAGCAAAACTCTAAGTGGGGAGGCTACAACCTCGACTAGCATGGGATCACAAAATTTATAACGCGCGCAAACTAGGGGAGCTACCCCTTCGGCTCCAACCGGAAACACCCATGCCCCCGGACCAGGTGGCATGTCTACCGGATGCAGCCGGTATCTTCCACCATGGCCTCTCTGTACGGTGTGTGCTAAGAAAGGGGTTGACAACTTACTGAACCGTACCCTACCTAAGGCAGGGACAAGTGGTAGCACGAAGCAAGTATGGGGGTTACTGGCACAAGACTCGATCTATGGTCGTCTCAGGAGGTTTAAGTATTCCCTGCATGATTAGCATAACAAATATATTTCACACCAACAGGCAGAATCACCACTCATCATACCTTACCATGCCTTACTGAATATACCCGTCTCAGCGAAATATCAGTAACAAGCTCGTGTCCACCCAAGACAGAGACTTTCCCGGATTCCTTCTGGTAGGCATGAAAGGCTTACAAGGGTGATTACTATCACAAGCATATCAACTCCCAACAGCAAGGAAACTTCATCATACACTCATGGGTATGATCATATCATCACATAAATTAATGAATACTTCGTGTCAAGGTGGTGTTGTATTCGCATCAAACAACACATAACAAATATTATGCCAGGGTTCAGAATGCTTGCCTTTAGTGTGTGGAGAGGTAGGGTGCACCACAAAACTTTTGAAGGTTGCTTCCCTCTCCACTTCCTATTTTTGAAAATATTTGAATCAACACGCCATTCAAAAACAGTACAAAAAAGTTGTTCAGAAAATTTTCAAATAAATATGAAAATAAACTAGACAAAATTTGAGAATCAACAGAAAAAGAATCAAGTCAAACGGAGTTGTATTTTAAAAGTTATAGCCAGTCAAAGTCTGGTCAAAACTCTGTTTTTAATATATATCAGAAAAAGAAAACGGTTCGAATCAGAATACGCTTTCGAGATGGAGAAGACATACTTCGGGGGTTTACGTCTTCACTTAAACCAGCGGGGGCCGACTCGTGGGTCACTGACAGTGGGTCCTTTGGGCCCACTGGTCAGGTTTGACCAGTCGCCCTCGCCTCCTTCCTCCTCTGGCCGAAGGGAGGCAGGGCTCCGGTGATTGCCGCCGATAAACGGCGGTTCCCCACGGGATTCTGAGGGCGGGGATGGATCCGTCGGTTCAGGGCGGTCCTCCCAGTAGTCGAAATGCTAGCGGGGACGAAGGGGTCCGCCGTCGGCGGGTTCCACAGCGGGCGGTGGCTTACTGGTGGATTGGGGTCTCAGCATACGATGGCTCCTGACCGATCTAGCGGGGTTGGGCGGCTCTGTACGGTCGAGGGGAAACGGATGGTGGCGCTGGAAGGACTAGGGAGGACCTGGTCATGACGAATGGGACCGGAGTGCGGCGGCGGCTGAAGCTACCGAAGGCGTGGAAGATGGCCTCCCTCCGTCGATTGCTGGCTATGGGGGCTCTAGAGGGATGGCCCGAGGTCGCCTGAGGGTCTGGTTGCGCATGGGGGGTCTCCTTTTATAGTGCAACTAGGTCGGTTCCGCGGCTAGAGTGGATAAGAATGCTGGCGACTGTCGCCGGGGCGACGTGGTGGTGATTGGAGCTGGTCAGCGCATTCCGACGAACTCCCCACTGCTCAAGGGGCTAGCTGGTACGCGTGTGTGGCTTGGCTGGCGCTGCCAAGGCCGGGCCTGCTGCGGCCGTTCGCTAGCTGCCATGGCCGATCTGACGGTGGCGCTGCGGGGCTTCAGGAAGTGGCCAGGGCGACTCTGCGACGAGAGAGGTGTCGGGGCGCGTTGGCTGCGAGCGGAAATGGATCAGAACGGGCGCGGGGAGGCGGCAGCGGTTCGCGGCGACTCGGGCGCACGCACGTGCAAAACGCGCGTTCTGCTCGCGCCCAGAACACACGCGCGAGGTGCTCGGCAAAATGCCAATGCCTGCCAGGGAGCTCCTCTGCTCACGGGGCTCTACAGGGATGGCTTGATGGCCAAGGCAAAGCTAAGGGACAAACTGATAAAGCCAGATGAGCTAACCTCCAATGCAAAGCAAAAATCATGCCAAAACAGTTCATGCACTCCAACTGTTCGACAAAATGCTAGGGGCATCCAGAAGATTTTGCTAGTGACCAAAATTTCCAGATCATGTGCTCTTTAGATGATAAAGAGGATGGCAAGGTTATTTTGAGAAAAACAGAAACTAGTTAGTGCAAGTTTTGCAAATCTTCAGTTCTGGACAGAAAATATAGGCCATTATTGCATGTGTCAAAAATATTCTAATGGGTCCAATCTTCTGGACTTAAGGGTTTGGTAGGGTGGACTACAAGCAGGAAAAATCCCAAGATTACTAGAGCAAAATAAAATATGGTTGCAGTATAAATCACCAAACTGAACCAGAATGAAGATGAGGATGGTTTGCTCAAATTTTTCAAAACACATGCCTGGGTTTTTGCATAAAAGTGATCCAGGGACATCACATGTCACCCCCAAATTTTTGTGGAATCTTTAAATTAAGTTATCAAATGGTTGCAGTGCAAATGAGGCTCTTAAAAGAATTAAATGTCATTCTAAAAGAGATAAAGTTTTGGTAAAATAATATTAAAAAAAACTCTCACTGGACATATCAAAATGAAATGTTCTCTGAGTTGGTACTTAAGTCCAACAACATTTCTTTTTTGAAAAGTTTCTGTTTGGAGGAAAAACTCCACAATTCAGAAAAAAGAGTGGTTCTGAAATCAGAAGATAATCCAGAGAATTAAAAAAAATCCTGGCGAAATTTTTATTAATAAAACATGGTCAAATTTTTGGGGTGTTACAACACTACCCCCCTTAAGAAAAATCTCATCCTCGAGATTTGCTAAGGGCGGTTTCAGAAATATTACTCCTATTGCCATGCAATAATAACTCGACCATCAAATAACCTACTCACGCGATATGACGAGGCTACAGCGAGAGGGCAGATAATTGGTACAACTACAGTGGGGCACTGGCGCTGCGTGGAAAAATCTACGGTTGGGGAAACCGAGAAATTTCTACTATTGGCTAGGGTAAATTTAGAATAAATTTCTAAATTACGCTGGTCGTACCTGAATGCATAGTGCTCTCTCTGGCTGACAGGTGGACTCAGGGCCCACTGTCAGTCTCTTCTTCTACCTCCGGCTCTCCTTTCTTCCTCTCTTACGCGTGTGTCCGTGCTTTCTCCACCTGCGGTACCTAGCGAGTAGGGCACCAAGGGCCATACTGCGGTAGTGCGCGGCGCGCTAGCTGCCAGCGCAGCGTGCACTCACCTCGCGGGCCAGTGCGCTGTCGGCACTGCTCGCGGATTCGCCTCCGAACACCGGCGATCGAGCGACGAGCGGCGCTGGTGGACTTCGCCCACCGTACACCGATCTCGAGCTATAAAATGACCGCGGTGCTCCACTCTTCTTCCTCACACCTGGCCTTGCTTCTTCTTCTCCTTCCATTACTGTTTGCAGGAGCTTGTGACGAGGCTCTAATGGCGGAGGTGATGCCGGATTGGTACATGATCCTGATGTGCGGAGGGTTGGCGGCTTTGCTGGGGTTCTCCGGGCTCTTGTGCGCGATGATCCTTGATGATCGTCGTGATGCTGCTGCTCGAGTGTTAGCTCTTCGCGGCGGCGGTGATCATGAGGATTAGGTGCTGGTGTCGGGTACTAACTGCAGTTAGTGTGCTGGAGGCAATCTGCACTAGAATAAGTACCCACAAATTTCTCCTTCAGAAACTGTGGTGTGTTAGAGAGGTGACCAGTTAGGTGCAAAAATGTGTACGTGGTTTAGCAATTAGTGCCTGTGGTCGAGTGGTAGTGGTTGTGAGCCTGCTGTCGCGGTGCTGCGTGAATCAAAATTTATGTCATGGAGAATTATTTGTTGCAATAACTCAAGGAAAATCCCACCTCGGAATTTTCCGAGAGCGAAAACAGTTAATCAAAAATAACAACAGTGAAATACATTAATTGAAACCAAACAATTAATTCATCGCACAAACTTAGGATACAATGCATAAGCTGCAACACATGCTAGGCTAATAAACACAGAAGTGGTGTCTACGACGCAAACGTAAAATATGCTGGGTCCTGAGAAAATGTTTCCAGCACTGGGGCACAATCTTCTTCTATCGGGGAAAGCGGATTGACTAGTCGAAGAATGCGTCTCTCCTGGTCTGGCCTCAGTGGTTTGCCAATAGCGATCTGAGGATTCAAATCGGCGAGGCTCTGGAGATAACCCATTACTCGCTGGGTCAAACGCTCTTGAGCGATGACATACTGGGCAAGGTTGGCCAGTACTGGGTCCCTCTCAATTCGCCCACCGAGAAAAGATGCTACTTCTCCGGGTGCTGCACGACTCGGGAAGTAATAATACCCCCTTTCGCTGGCATAGGGTACTGCGAAGCGAAGGTGAGTAATCGCTTCGTACGCAGCAGCTTCTATGGCCATTTGGGGAGTCGGCATAGATTTCCCCACGAAGGAGACTTCCGTTGGGTCTTGGTTTGGGTTTGCGGGAGGGATGTGCACTACTGCCCAATATTTCGAGGTGGATGGGGTGATCCTCGATTTGAGCAGCTCGTACTGGGGTGGATGGGTAGAACTCATGGTACTGCAGGTAAAGTCCCACAATATTTTTACAAAACTACCTGGGGTTGCATCTGGAGTTCTCAGATAAATACTAGGGCTCGGCATGGCAAAGAAATGGCTGTGAGAGTTGTGCAAAAAGGGAGGGATGCTTGGTAAGGTCACGGGGTGGCCTCTTATATAGCATCAGGGCTGGGTTACCGATAGCGGTGTGGGGACAACTAGTTTGTCGGTTCTGCTCTATGGGGTCGGGGTCAAAGCTACAGATACACATATCTCACAAAAGTGACGTATTACTGTGGGTGTCGTCAGGGTGGTTTTTGGTAGCTACGCCCGGAATTAAAAAAAATGCAACCACACACCAACATACTTATGCATGGCTACTATTCAAAACAGAGGCACACAAGCAGTCTGCATTCATTCAAGGCGAGTACAAGGTCACACTATTTCAAGGCGTAGAAATACTAAGACTCTGTACTACTCGAGTGGCTTAGTCTACCTCATTAATATCTAGGCGGGTGTGCCTTGCGGACGTCGAGGCTTCTCCATGGGCTTCACCGTCGGGGTTAGCTGGATGGGGTTGAGGAGCTGCAGGGTCGGGGTAGCGATGATGACCATCACGGGGGTTGTTGGTCACAATCCCGTTGGAGCGTGTTCCCAAGAGGCGACGAAGCTCTTCCGGGGATACAAAAGCATTCCGGTCGATGGCCGGGGCAGACCTCAAGGACTCGATCGGTTGCCCGAACAGAACAACTGGGTTGTCAACATCGGGCTCCTCTTCTCCTCTTGCCGAGGCTCGACGAACAAGTTCTCCACGAGCTGCGATCAGATCAAGGGTGATCTGATCGAACAGTGCCTCCAGTGCACTTACATAGCGCACCAGATGCAGCAATGCAGGGTCCATCTCGTGGTCTCCGTTGGCAACCTGGGGTGGCCTACTATACCCGTCACGGCTGGGGTAGTAGTAGAACGAGCGGCAGTTAACTCTGGGCGACAGGTGCCGGAGTTGAACTATAGCCTCTCGAGAAGCAAGCTGAATGGCTTGTGGCTCAAAGGAAGTTGTCCTTCCGGTGAACCTGTAGGGGTGTTCTGGCGACATACCCCTACCATAGACGTGCACTGTGGCCCAGAATTGACGGCTCTCACCGCTCATGAGCCCTTGGTACACAACATACTCTGGGGGCTCTTCTAATGCAAAGGCACGACGGGTGAGGTTTGCTAGCACGGTCACAAAACCTCCAAGGTTGGTTGCTGTGGTCTCATTGTGAACAATGGGGCCAGGCATCTTGGCTCGGTTTTGGGGTAGAGGCTGTGCTGTGCTGGGTTGGGGCTAGCATTCCCTTTTTATAGAAAAACAGGATGGAGTCTTCCTTCGCACGCTTGTGAATGAGACAATTTAGGTGTCGGTCACTGGCGCGTGATCGACAGGCTAGGCTAATAGGTTAGGCACCGACTGCCAAAAGGTGTCGGGGTCACTGTGTGGCTATCTTACATGAGAAGCTTGGCGGGGTTTAGGTTAAGGTCTGGTGGGTTGGTTAACCTAGGTTTATCGACCTGGCTAAGATAGGATTAGCCAATGGTCAGCCTGGCTCTGATACCAAGGTTGTCAGGACCGGTTTTCCAGGATATTAATTTCCAAGTAAATGGCCCTTGTGCTCACCAGCCCCAGGATTACTGTTAGCTGATGAGACACAAACTTGATACAGAAATTCCAAGCAAAAATACAAAATATGAAGTACAAGACCATTCTAGTCTAGGAGTACAACAAATGGTTTCTAGTGGTTGATGGCGGAAGCGGTTTGCGGTTCATCAGCGTCTATGGGACTCCACTTCCCACAGGAACAACTGACCTGGATAACTCCTATCCTCGCGAGGCTGCTATCATCATTGCCTAGGTTCCGGGGCTGTCATCGCAGCGCTCCTCTCCAAGCGAGAAATCTGGCCAAGACAATAGCCAGGGACAAGCCAGTGAGTACTTTGAATGTACTCGCAAACATTATGAACACAGGTATAATATAACAGATGATAATCATGCTCTGAAATATTTTCATGATCACTTAGCCAGTCGTGAAATAAAATTCATGCCGCATGAGGCCATTCTGAATTAAATATGAAAAAGCAATTAGATAATAAGAATAAAATAAACCGATCGGGTGTCTGAAGCGACGCCTCGAAAGGATAATAATATAAGACATGCCACAGTCGGGCGTCTGAGCGACACCACATAAAGGGCTTATAAAGAAAATTAAATAATCAGCATGCCACAGTCGGGCGTCTCAGCGACACCACATAAAGGGCTTATAAAGAAAATTAAATAATCAGCATGCCACAGTCGAGCGTCTCAGCGACACCACATAAAGGGCTTATAAAGAAATAAATAACAAGCATGCCACAGTCGGGCGTATCGGCGACACCACATAAAGGGCTTATATAAGAATAATCACAGTGAATATCCAGGAGGTAGAACCGTCCCAGGGATACTCAATAATTCAAATAATACAAATGGTTAGTCCATAATAATAATAATCATAATCATCATATGTCACATGTCATGATCAATGTTCTGGTTTAGCAGTTTTTCCTCCGAAGACCGACACTAAGAACGACACTTGACCCATCCCAGACTGTAGGCCTTAACCATGGACACGGCTATTCGAATAGATATAAACTCTGCAGAGGGTGTACTCTTTACCCACAAGTAACGGATTCCTTTAGTCCACCGGGACTAATTCCGTTTACGGTCTTTTACTTGAAAACACACCTGACCCGCACACACCAGCTTAACTTACCGGTGTCTGGAATCACCCTCGACACCCGTTAAGCAAAACTCTAAGTGGGGAGGCTACAACCTCGACTAGCATGGGATCACAAAATTTATAACGCGCGCAAACTAGGGGAGCTACCCCTTCGGCTCCAACCGGAAACACCCATGCCCCCGGACCAGGTGGCATGTCTACCGGATGCAGCCGGTATCTTCCACCATGGCCTCTCTGTACGGTGTGTGCTAAGAAAGGGGTTGACAACTTACTGAACCGTACCCTACCTAAGGCAGGGACAAGTGGTAGCACGAAGCAAGTATGGGGGTTACTGGCACAAGACTCGATCTATGGTCGTCTCAGGAGGTTTAAGTATTCCCTGCATGATTAGCATAACAAATATATTTCACACCAACAGGCAGAATCACCACTCATCATACCTTACCATGCCTTACTGAATATACCCGTCTCAGTGAAATATCAGTAACAAGCTCGTGTCCACCCAAGACAGAGACTTTCCCGGATTCCTTCCGGTAGGCATGAAAGGCTTACAAGGGTGATTACTATCACAAGCATATCAATTCCCAATAGCAAGGAAACTTCATCATACACTCATGGGTATGATCATATCATCACATAAATTAACGAATACTTCGTGTCAAGGTGGTGTTGTATTCGCATCAAACAACACATAACAAATATTATGCCAGGGTTCAGAATGCTTGCCTTTAGTGTGTGGAGAGGTAGGGTGCACCACAAAACTTTTGAAGGTTGCTTCCCTCTCCATTTCCTATTTTTGAAAATATTTGAATCAACACGCCATTCAAAAACAGTACAAAAAAGTTGTTCAGAAAATTTTCAAATAAATATGAAAATAAACTAGACAAAATTTGAGAATCAACAGAAAAAGAATCAAGTCAAACGAAGTTGTATTTTAAAAGTTATAGCCAGTCAAAGTCTGGTCAAAACTCTGTTTTTAATATAAATCAGAAAAAGAAAACGGTTCGAATCAGAATACGCTTTCGAGACGGAGAAGACATACTTCGGGGGTTTACGCCTTCACTTAAACCAGCGGGGGCCGACTCCTGGGTCACTGACAGTGGGTCCTTTGGGCCCACTGGTCAGGTTTGACCAGTCGCCCTCGCCTCCTTCCTCCTCTGACCGAAGGGAGGCGGGGCTACGGCGATTGCCGCCGACGAACGGTGGTTCACCACGGGATTCTGAGGGTGGGGATGGATCCGTCGGTTCAGGGCGGTCCTCCCAGTAGTCGAAATGCTAGCGGGGACGAAGGGGTCCGCCGGCGGCGAGTTCCACAGCGGACGGTGGCTTACTGGTGGATTGGGGTCTCGGCATAAGATGGCTCCCGACCGATCTAGCGGGGTTGGGCGGCTCTGTACGGTCGAGGGGAAACGGATGGTGGCGCTGGAAGGACTAGGGAGGACCTGCTCATGACGAATGGGACCGGAGTGCGGCGGCGGCCGAAGCTACCGGAGGCGTGGAAGATGGCCTCCCTCCGTCGATTGCTGGCTATGGGGGCTCTAGAGGGATGGCCCGAGGTCGCCTGAGGGTCTGGTTGAGCACGGGGGGTCTTCTTTTATAGTGCAACTAGGTCGGTTCCGCGGCTGGAGTGGATAAGAACGCTGGCGACTGTCGCCGGGGCGACGTGGTGGTGATTGGAGCTGGTCGGCGCATTCCGACGAACTCCCCACTGCTCAAGGGGCTAGCTGGTACGCGTGTGTGGCTTGGGCGGCGCTGCCAAGGCCGGGGCCTGCTGCGGCCGTTCGCTAGCTGCCATGGCCGACCTGACGGTGGCACTGCGGGGCTTCAGGAAGTGGCCAGGGCGACTCTGCGACGAGAGAGGTGTCGGGGCGCGTTGGCTGCGAGTGGAAATGGATCAGAACGGGCGCGGGGAGGCGGCAGCGGGACGCGGCGACTCGTTCGCACGCACGTGCAAAACGCGCGTTCTGCTCGCGCCCAGAACACACGCGCGAGGTGCTCGGCAAAATGCCAATGCCTGCCAGGGAGCTCCTCTGCCCACGGGGCTCTACAGGGATGGCTTGATGGGCAAGGCAAAGCTAAGGGACAAACTGATAAAGCCAGATGAGCTAACCTCCAATGCAAAGCAAAAATCATGCCAAAACAGTTCATGCACTCCAACTGTTCGACAAAATGCTAGGGGCATCCAGAAGATTTTGCTAGTGACCAAAATTTCCAGATCATGTGCTCTTTAGATGATAAAGAGGATGGCAAGGTTATTTTGAGAAAAACAGAAACTAGTTAGTGCAAGTTTTGCAAATCTTCAGTTCTGGACAGAAAATATAGGCCATTATTGCATGTGTCAAAAATATTCTAATGGGTCCAATCTTCTGGACTTAAGGGTTTGGTAGGGTGGACTACAAGCAGGAAAAATCCCAAGATTACTAGAGCAAAATAAAATATGGTTGCAGTACAAATCACCAAACTGAACCAGAATGAAGATGAGGATAGTTTGCTCAAATTTTTCAAAACACATGCCTGGGTTTTTGCATAAAAGTGATCCAAGGACATCACATGTCACCCCCAAATTTTTGTGGAATCTTTAAATGAAGTTATCAAATGGTTACAGTGCAAATGAGGCTCTTAAAAGAATTAAATGTCATTCTAAAAGAGATAAAGTTTTGGTAAAATAATATTAAAAAAAACTCTCACTGGACATATCAAAATGAAATGTTCGCTGAGTTGGTACTTAAGTCCAACAACATTTTTTTTTGAAAAGTTTCTGTTTGGAGGAAAAACTCCACAATTCAGAAAAAAGAGTGGTTCTGAAATCAGAAGATAATCCAGAGAATAAAAAAAATTCCTGGCAAAATTTTTATTAATAAAACATGGTCAAATTTTTGGGGTGTTACAGAAACCTGGCTCTGATACCAACTTGTGACGCCCCGGCTTAATCGTGCACTAATCATACACGCAAATGCACATGATCAAGCCTAAGGACTCACTTGAAGGAATCACAACACAACTCTAAAACATAAATAAAGTCATACAAGCTTTATATTACAAGCCAGGGGCCTCGAGGGCTCGAATACATAAGCTCGCATACAAGCGTCAGCGGAAGCATCAGATATCTGAGTACAGATATAAAAGATAAAGCAGATAGGCCTTAAGAAGGCGGGGCAAAAGAAAACACTACGATCAAAAAGGCGTAGGCCTCCTGCCTGGGACCCTCCGAACCTACTCCTGGTCGTCAGCCAACTCGTAATAGTAACCACCCTCGGGGTGGTAGTAGTAGTCATCGACGGGAACAGCTGTCTCAGGGGCTCCGTCATCTGGTTGCATCAAACGGATATGGGGAAAAAGAGGAAGCAAAGCAACCATGAGTACTCATCCGAAGTACTCAGCAAGCAAGGATCTACACTACATATGCAACATTATCAAAGAAAGGCTGTATATGTGGACTGGGCTGCAGAAATGCCAGAATAGAGAGAAGGCCTAGTCCTATCGAAGACTAGCATCTTCAGCGGTCTTGCAGCATTAGAAGAGTGTAGATTAGCACAGTATAAAGTAGTAGCAGCATTAAGTATCAACCTCGGCCAGAGATCCTTTCTCGACTCCCTGCGAGAAAGCGATCCCAGAGCCCTCGTATCCATATCTCAACATTAAGTTCTAGTTGTATCGATCAGGATACAACTCCGAGCGTCCGTTACTGAGGATCCGGCTATGCATAGATTAGTTCTTCCCTACAGGGGTGCACCAACTTACCCACCACGCTCGCTTAACTCCGGTCAGACACACTTTTCTGGATCATGCCCGGCCTCGGCCAAACGACACACCGCAACCCTACCTAGAGCTTAGCAGAGAGGTCCCCACCGGTCTACATCCTAAGCACTCCGGGGTCTTGGGCCCATCGCCCGTTGCACTCCGGGTCGTTGTGTGCAGGGTGGATACCAGCACCGCCTCGGATGGCCGGCACGATCCGACCATGCCACAATGCTGAACTGGACGTCTGACAGAGCTTTCGGCTGATACCATGATGCAGAGTGCCCATAACTATTCCCACGTGATGGTTAGTGCTATCGGGCCAGAGGCCCACTCGAATCAATATCCAAATCGTTAGTGTTTTGGTAGTGCGCTAACGAGCAGAGACTCACGATCGATGTGACCCCGTCGCCCCATCTCGAGGACTTGCGACAAGGGCTAAGAATGCTCGGCCACGCCTCGTATTTAACTCACGGGTACCCTCCAGGTCAACCCGTCTCCACATCACTCGCGGGTACCCCTCAGGGTCGACCCGCCTTTCCAAGTAACAGTTGTAAAGTCCAAGTATCCGTGTGTCCATAACATCAGGGAATCCGAGGTATCACCCTCGTTGGATTCCTACTCGATGTATCCGTCAAGGTGAACTTAGGAGGAATCACCCTCGAGGTTCACACTTGAGGTGTTGCACGATGGCGTCGTTATCGGAAGTGGTGTAGGAGGAATCACCCTCGATGACCACGACCGAATAGCTACTCTACAGAGTTAACATCAAAAGTGCTAAATGAGGTATCACCCTCGGCACTCGATGGTAACGCTACAGTGTCGTACAACTAAGGTGGTGATGTGCGGTGCTGGGACCTGGTCGTCGAGTCTTCCGATGATCCAGTGGGGCAACCGGGACAAGTGGGGTCACTGGGGTCTCTATCCAGCCTATTCTAAGCAGTTTAGGATAAGCAAGTAAGGTATCAATAGCAGGTTACAATAAACAGGCTATGCATCAGAATAGGATACCTCAAAGCAGTAGCAAATTCTAATGCAAGCAGGAGGGAGAAAGAATAGGCGATATAGGCATATTCAAAAAGGGGGGTGCTTGCCTGGAAGCTCTGCGGCAAAGGCCTGGTCTTCAACGGTGTAATCAACCTCCGGAGCTGCGTCGGCCTCGGGGACGACGTCGGTGTCGGGGTCTACCGAGAGAGAAGAGGGGGAGGAAACAAATAAATACAAGGCAAACATATGCAACACAGAGCATGCTATGCTAACGTGCAGTGCAGGGTTGCCTAAAAACATGTCTGAATCATATTAGTTATTTTAGGATTTAAGTTGGAATTATTAACCGGTGTATATGCACTATTCATCTACCGGAAACAGGCTAAAAGTTACGGGTCCACCTCCGTAGAGGGTCCTGACATGGAAATAGATAGCATGGTCGGCTTTGTCTTGTCGTTTTGAGCAACTTTCATGTACAAAGTTTTTCCATCCGAGCTACGGATGAATTTCTACGATTTTCTAAAGATTTAAACTATTCCTGGATTTATTTTAATTAACAGAAATGCATTATTGCGTCAGCATGAGGTCAGCAGGTCAACCGCAGCTGTTCAGGTCAAACCTGACAGCTAGGCCCCACCTGTCATACAGAGTGGCTAATTCAGAGTCTAATTTTAATCTAATTTAGCTAATTAAGCTACTGGACCAACCTGTCAGCCACTAATTAAGTCATTAGTTAATTCTAAAACAGTTTTAGTTAATTAGGGAGATGGGCGCCATCTGTCAGCGACTGGGGCCGGTCCAGTCAGCAGTTGACCAAAGTCAACTGGTCAGCTGGGCCCCTGGGGCCCACCAGGCAGTGACCCTGGGGGTGGCCCCGGCCGGCCACCTAAGCGCGGGTGCCGGCGTTTAGCCGTCGGTGGCCAAAACCACGGCGGAGGCACGGCCAGTGGCGGGATTTGGCTACGGGGGTCCGTTCGTCACGTGGTTTGCGGCGTTCGAACGAGGGAAGCTCGCCGCGTCGTTTGGGGGTATTGGGCAGAGTTGGGGCTGCTGGAGTTGACGGCGGCGAGCGCAGTGGCGGACGCCGATGTTCGGGCCTCGACGGGGTTGGTGCTAGGGGGCACGGAAGGACGCGGGGGTGAGCTTGCCGGGCTCCTGGGAGCACCAGGAGCTCGATGGGCTGCCCAGGGAGGAGCGCGGTGGCCTGAGCGCACGCCCGCGACGAGCTCAACGGCGGCGAGCTCGGCTAAGGTGGGGGTCTAGCTAGCGGGCGTACGCGAGGGCAGAGAGAGAAGGGGAATCGGAGGTGAGCTCACAGTCGTTGCAGAGAAGGCCCGGGGACGACTCGAGGTGCTCGGGGCGGCGCGGATCGACGGCGAGCTCCGGTGCGTCCGAAGGTGGAAGACGGCGGTGGAGCGAGCGCTACCGTGCTCGCCGGCTCCAGCCTTCGGTCGGGGAGGAAGAGGTGGAGGCCGGCGCTTCGCTTGGACACGGCAGAGGAGTAGAAGGGCGCCGGTGGCCGCGGCGACGACGAAGGACGACGGCGATGGCGCTCGGCCTGTGGGGAAAAGAGAAGGAGCGAGCGATGGGGAGGAAGGGAGAGTGGATAGGGATGGAGGGAAGGCCGAGGGGGAGGTTCTTATCCTCTTGGTGGCGCTGTAGCGACGCGGGGCGGCTAGCGGGTGCGGTGGCGACGGCAAGCGGCGTCGGGCGTGTGCTAGCGTGGTGACACGGGGAGGAGGGAGATGGCATCTGTGCGCGAGGCAGGCTGGGCTGGATGGGCCTGCCACTGTGCACTAAGGCCTAGTCAGTCCAGGCCTTTTTCTTTTCTTTTTATTTCTTTCTCTATTTTTCTTTTTATTTAATAAACAGAGAGGTGAAAGGAATTGTTTGGGCATCCAAATAGCTTAGGAAAATTATGGAACTTGGTCCATAAATTCCAGAGCACTTTTATACACTGCCACAATGAGTTTGAGGATTATTTGAACGTGTTTGGATTTTTCATAGATAGTATAGCATTTTAAAATGCTGAAATTGCATTGGATTAATTGATACTGTTCATTTTAGCAAATAGGTGATGTTGTATTCCTTAACAAATAAATGTTATGGAATTTTTGCTAGATGATGAACATTTTTCCAGCAACTTTTGGGCAACTTTATTTTGCACTTTGAATTTGAATAGAATTCAGAGGATAATTTGCATGGAGAGAATTATCCAACATGATTATCATTGCAAATCACAGTAGCTTAGCATCATCATGATGGATTACTGTGCCACCATTACATAGGGGTGTTACAATGGCGATCTAGATCTGTCAGAAAAATAGCTCGAAACAAGAACAGAGGATATTGTCATGATACGGTGGTCAAAACCTTCGGGATATTATATAATAATTTTTTACCGTGCAAAACAAGTATTCTGGGAGAAAACGGAGTCCGGAGGGCACACGAGGTGGCCACAAGCCTGGGAGGCGCGCCCAGGGGGGTAGGGTGCGCCCCCACGGCTTGTCGCCTCCTCGTGCGCTATTCAGACTACTTATTTTCCTAATTTTTAAAATATTCCAAAACGGAGTAAAATTGCTTTTGGGAAAGTTTTGGAGTCGGTTTACTTACCGTATCACATACCTATTCCTTTTCAGGGTTCTGGAGCGTTCTGGAAAGTTTCCCTTATGTATTCCTCCGGTGTTATGGTATGAATAATATTAGTTTCAACATTTGTGGGCGTACCTGAGATATAATGTTTGATTCTTTGCCCATTCACCACCTTTGGGTTGTTGCCTTCGGCATTATTGATCTTGATGGCACCGGAGCGATAAACTTCCTCGGTTATGTAAGGACCTTCCCATTTGGAGAGAAGTTTTCCTGCAAAAAATCTTAAACGAGAATTGTATAGCAAGACATGGTCACCTACATTAAATTCACGCTTTTGTATCCTTTTGTCATGCCATCTTTTAACCTTTTCTTTAAATAACTTGGTATTTTCATAGGCTTGGGTTCTCCATTCATCAAGTGAGCTAATGTCAAATAACCTCTTCTCACCGACAAGTTTGAAATCATAGTTGAGTTCTTTAATTGCCCAATAAGCTTTATGTTCTAATTCGAGAGGTAAGTGACATGCTTTTCCATATACCATTTTATATGGAGACATACCCATAGGATTTTTATAAGCCGTTCTATAAGCCCATAATGTTGGAATTATGCCCTAGAGGCAATAATAAAATGGTTATTATAATATTTCCCATTCATGATAAATGTTTATTGTTCATGCTAGAATTGTATTGACCGAAAACTTAAATACATGTGTGAATACATAAACTACACCGTGTCCCTAGTATGCCTCTACTAGACTAGCTCGTTGATCAAAGATGGTTAAGGTTTCCTAACCATAGACATGAGTTGTCATTTGATAACGGGATCACATCATTAGGAGAATGATGTGATGGACAGACCCAACCGTAAGCTTAGCATCAGATCGTTTAGTTATTTCCTATAGCTTTCGTCAAGTATCTATTCCTTCGACCATGAGATCATGCCACTCCCGGATACCGGAGGAATGCCTTGTGTGCTATCAAACGTCACTTCGTAACAGGGTGATCATAAAGGTGCTCTACAGGTATCTCCGAAGGTGTCTGTTGGGTTGCATGGATCGAGACTGGGATTTGTCACTCCGTATGATGGAGAGATATCTCTGGGCCCTCTCAGTAATACAACATCATAAGATGCTTCATGTGACTAATGAGTTTAGTCACGGGATCTTGTATTACAGAACGAGTAAAGAGACTTGTCAGTAATGAGATTGAACTAGGTATGGAGATACCGACGATCGAATCTCGGGCAAGTAACATATCGCTGGACCAAGGGAACTGCATACGGGATTGACTGAATCCTTGACATCGTGGTTCAACCGATAAAGTTCTTCGTTGAATATGTAGGAATCAATATGGGCATCCAGGTCCCGCTATTGGTTATTGACCGGAGAGAAGTCTCGGTCATGTCTGCATGATTCTCGAACCCGTAGGGTCGCACGCTTAACGCTCGGTAGCGCCAGGGTAGTGTTGAGATATTAATAGTGGAAAGTCCGAAGGTTGTTCAGAGTCCAGGATGGGATTCGGAACATCAGGAGGAGCTCTGGAATGGTCTGGAGGTAAAGATTCATATATGGAAAGTTGTTATCGGGGTTCTGGAAAAAGTTCGAGTTTTTTCGGTATTGTACCAGGAAGGTTCTAGAAGGTTCCAGAGTGGGGCCCACCTGCTTTGGGGGACCCACATGAACGTGGGTAGTGAGGAAAGTCACCACAGCCCTGGTCTAGGCGCACCAAGATCCTCCCTTAAAAGGAATAGTATCATATCCCAAAGGGATAATATCATGATCCCTAAAAAGGGGGATAGCGATTGGTGGGGAAGGAAAGGAGGGATTTCCTTCCTCCCCCTTTGACCAACGCCCCTAGGGCCTTGGAGGGCAAGTCACCAGCCCCCTCCACACCTATATAAAGGTGGGGATGTGTTGGGGGCAGCCTCCCATCGACCCTTGCCCGTGACCTCTCCCAACTCCTCCCACGTTTCACCGGTACGTGCTTGGCGAAGCCCTGCCGGAGTTCCGCTGCCACCACCACCACCACGCCGTCGTGTTGGTTCAGATCTCATCTACCTCCTATCCCTCACTTGCTGGATCAAGAAGGAGAGGACGCCGCTGAGCCGTACGTGTGCTAAACTCGGAGGTGTTGCACGTGCGGTACTTGGATCGGATTGGATCGCGACGCGAGTACGACTACGCCAACCACGATCTCTAGATCGTTAACGCTTTCGGTCTACAAGGGTATGTATACACCACTCCCCTCTCATTGCTCTCCTAGATTAGATCTTGGGTGATTCGTAGGATTTTTTTTTTGATTCATGCAACGTTCCCCAACACATAATGCATCATCAAGTTTCTTAGACCAATTCTTCCTAGACCTATTAACAGTCTTTTGCCAAATCAATTTTATTTATCTATTACTTAATTCTACTTGACAACTAGACTGAGGATGATATGGAGATGCAATTCTATGGTTAACATCATACTTAGCAAGCAATTTACGGAAAGCACCATGAATAAAATGTGAACCACCATCAGTCATTAAATATCTAGGGACTCTAAACCTCGGGAAAATAACTTCTTTAAGCATTTTAATTGAGGTGTTATGTTCAGCACTACTAGTTGGAATAGCTTCTACCCACTTAGTAACATAATGAACAGCAACCAAAATATGTGTATACCCATTGGAGGAAGGAAAAGGTCACATATAATCAAATCCCCAAACATCAAATGGTTCAATAACAAGTGAATAATTCATAGGCATTTCCTGACGTCTACTAATGTTACCAATTCTTTGACATTCATCACAAGACAAGACAAACTTACAAGCATCCTTGAAAAGAGTAGGCCAATAAAAACCAGATTGTAATACCTTGTGTGCAGTTCTGTCTCCAGCATGGTGTCCTCCGTAAGCCTCGGAGTGACACTTGCGTAGGATTTGTTCCTGTTCATGCTCAGGTACACAATAACATCATCTACTCCTTTATAAAGGTGTGGGTCATCCCAGAAGTAATGTCTTAAATCATAGAAAAACCTTTTCTTTTGTTGGTATGTGAAACTAGGTGGTATAAATTTAGCAACAATAAAATTAGCATAGTCTGCATACCATGGAGTACTACGAGAAGTATTTATAACAGCTAATTGTTCATCAGGAAAGCTATCATCAATAGGGAGTGGGTCATCAAGAATATTTTCTAACCTAGACAAGTTGTCTGCTAAGGGGTTCTCAGCTCCCTTTCTATCAGTAATATGTAAATCAAATTCTTGTAGCAAGAGAACCCACCTAATGAGTCTAGGTTTAGCATCTTTCTTTTCCATAAGGTATTTAATAGCAGCATGATCAGTGTGAACAGTTACTTTAGAATCAACAATATAAGATCTGCATTTATCACAAGCAAACACAACTCCTAAAAATTCTTTTTCAGTAGTAGCATAATTTCTTTGAGCACTGTCTAGAGTTTTACTAGCATAATGGATAACATTTAATTTCTTATCAACTCTTTGTCCTAGAACATCACCAACAGCATAATCACTAGCATCACACATAATTTCAAAGGGTAGGCTCCAATCAGGTGGTTGAACAATAGGTGCAGAAATTAAGGCTTTCTTAAGGATTTCAAATGCTTCTACACAATCATCATAAAAAACAAATGGAACATCTTTTTGCAAAAGATTAGTGAGAGGCCTAGAAATTTTAGAGAAGTCTTTAATAAATCTCCTATAGAAACCAGCATGACCAAGGAATCTTCTTATACCTTTGATATCTTTAGGACACGATATTTTTTCAATAACATCAACTTTAGCTTTATCAACTTCAATACATCTTTCAGAAATTTTATGCCCCAAGACAATACCTTCATTAACCATAAAGTGGCACTTCTCTCAATTAAAAGACAAGATTAGTTTCTTCACATCTTTGCAAAACTCGGTCAAGGTTGCTTAAGCAATCATCAAAAGAAGTTCCGTATACGAAAAAATCATCCATGAAAATCTCAACAATCTTTTCACAAAAGTCAGAGAATATAGCAGTCATACATCTTTGAAAAGTATCGGGTGCATTGCATAAACCAAAAGGCATACGTCTATAAGCAAAGGTACCAAAAGGGCATGTAAAAGTAGTTTTTTCTTGATCCTCTTGTGACATGGGTATTTGGGAAAAACCAGAGTATCCATCTAGAAAGCAGAAATGTGTATGTTTTGATAGTCTTTATAGCATTTGATCAATAAATGGCAGAGGATAATGATCCTTCCTAGTAGCTTTATTTAATTTTCTAAAATCAATTACCATCCTATAACCTGTGATAATTCTTTGCGGGATAAGTTCATTTTTATCATTAGGAACAACAGTAATACCTCCCTTCTTAGGGACACAACGAACATGACTTACCCATCTACTATCAGCAATAGGATAGATCATACCTGCTTCCAGAAGCTTTAGTATTTCATTTCTTATAACTTCTTTCATCTTAGGATTCAACCGTCGCTGGTGATCAATAACTGGTTTAGCATCAGGTTCCATATTAATTTTATGCTGACATAGAGTGGGACTAATGCCCTTAAGATCATCAAGAGTATATCCAATAGCGGCACGGTGCTTCCTCAGAGTTTTCAATAATCTCTTTTCTTCTTGCTCTGAAAGGTTAGCACTAATAATAACAGGATATATCTTCTCATCGAGATAAGCATATTTCAGAGTGTCTGGTAATTGTTTAAGGTCAAACACAAGATCACTCTTGGGTGGAAGAGGATCTCCAAGAGTTTCAACAGGCAAGTTGTGTTTCAAAACAGGCATTTGTTTAAAGAATGTCTCATCTATTTCATTTCTTTCGTTCATAAACATGTCATTTGCATGGTCTAGCTAATATTGTTCTAACAGATCAGTAGGAGGCACGACAATAGAAGCTAGACCAATAATTTCATCTTTACTAGGCAATTCTTTATCACGAGGTTGTCTACGAAATTTGGAGAAATTAAACTCACGAGACACATCCCCGTAACTTACGCTAACAATTTCTTTCTCACAATCTATCTTAGCATTAACAATGTTCAAGAAAGGTCTACCAAATATAATGGGACAAAAATCATCTTGTCGGGAACCAAGAACTAGAAAATTAGTAGGATATTTTATTTTCCCACACAAGACTTCAACATCTCTAACAATCCCAAGTGGTGTGACTATATCTCTATTAGCAAGCTTAATAGTAACATCAATATCTTCTATTTCAGCAGGTGCAATATCATTCATAATTTCTTGATATAAAGTAAAAGGGATTGCACTCACACTAGCACCCAAATCACATAAGCCATGATAACAATGATCTCCTATTTTAACAGAGACAGCAGGCATGCCAACAACATGTCTATGTTTATCTTTTTCACCGGGTTTAGCAATTCTAGGAGCTTCATCACAGAAGTAAATAACATGCCCATCAATATTTTCACCCAAGAGATCTTTAACCATAGCAACATTAGGTTCAACTTTAATTTGTTCAGAGGGTGTAGGTGTTCTTGTATAACTCTTACGGACTACAGCTGAAGCTTTAGCATGTCCTTTTATCCTAACAGGAAAAGGTGGTTGCTCAACATAAGCAGTAGGAATAACTGGATCAACATTATAAGTAATGGTTTCTTCTTCAGCTTTAATGGGTTCTACTATTTTTACTTCAATGGGAGGATGATATTTAAACCACTTCTCCTTAGGGAGATCAACATGAGTAGCAAATGATTCACAGAAAGAAGCTACTATCTTAGAGTCAAGTCCATATTTAGTGCTAAATTCACGAAAAACATCAGTATCCATAAAAGGTTTAACACAATCAAACTTAAGGTTTATACTTGACTCCTTACCTTTGTCGAGCTCCCAATCTTCAGAGTTGCGTTTAATTCTTTCCAAGAGATTCCATTTGAATTCAATAGTCTTCTTCATAAAAGAACCAGTACAGGAAGTATCGAGCATGGATTGATCATTACGAGAAAGCCGAGCATAAAAATTCTGAATAATAATTTCTCTTGAGAGCTCATGATTGGGGCACGAATATAACATTGACTTAAGCCTCCCCCAAGCTTGAGCGATACTTTCTCCTTCACGAGGCCAAAAATTATATATATAATTCCGATCACGATGAACCAGGTGCATAGGATAAAACTTCTGATGAAATTTCAATTTCAATCGGTTGTAATTCCAAGCTCCAATATCATCACATAGCCTATACCATGTCAATGCCTTTCCCTGCAAAGATAAAGGGAAGACCTTCTTCTTGACTTCATCTTCGGGCAAACCTGCAAGCTTAAATAATCCACAAACTTCATCCACATAGATTAGATGCATATCAGGATGTAATGTTCCATCTCCTGCCTAAGGAATAGCTAGCAGTTTCTCTATCATACCCGAAGGAATTTCATAATAAATATTTTCAGTAGGTGCAGTAGGTTGAGGAGCAACTCTTTGTTCTTCCGGTCGAGGTGAAGATACCCCGAACAAGCCCCTCAAAGGATTATTTTCCATAGTGACAAGTGACAATAAATTTCAGCACGTAATATAAATGTTTCCTTACCAAATTCCACTTACCAAAGGCGCTTCACTCCCCGGCAACAGCGCCAGAAAAGAGTCTTGATGACCCACAAGTATAGGGGATCAATCGTAGTCCTTTCGATAAGTAAGAGTGTCGAACCCAACGAGGAGCAGAAGGAAATGACAAGCGGTTTTCAACAAGGTATTTTCTGCAGTCACTGAAATTATCGGTAACAGATAGTTTGGTAGTAAGATAATTCGTAACAGGTAATAAGTAACAAGTGTAGCAAAGATGCAGCAAGGTGGCCCAATCCTTTTTGTAGCAAAGGATAAGCCTAGACGAACTCTTATATAAAGCAAAGCGCTCCCGAGGACACATGGGAATTATTGTCAAGTTAGTTTTCATCATGCTCATATGATTCGCATTCGTTACTTTGATAATTTGATATGTGGGTGGACCGGTGCTTGGGTGTTGTCCTTACTTGGACAAGCTTCCCGCTTATGATTAACCCCTCTCGCAAGCATTCGCAACTAACGAAAGAAGAATTAAGATAAATCTAACCATAGCATGAAACATGTGGATCCAAATCAGCCCCTTACGAAGCAACACATAAACTAGGGTTTAAGCTTTTGTCACTCTAGCAACCCATCATCTACTTATTACTTCCCAATGCCTTCCCCTAGGCGCAAATCATGGTGAAGTGTCATGTAGTCGACGTTCACATAACACCACTAGAGGAAAGACAACATACATCTCATCAAAATATCGAACGAATACCAAATTCACATGATTACTTATAACAAGACTTCTCCCATGTCCTCAGGAACAAACGTAACTACTCACAAAGCATGCTCATGTTCAAGATCAGAGGGGTATTGAATATCATTAAGGATCTGAACATATGATCTTCCACCAAATAAACCAACTAGCATCAACTACGAAGAGTAATCAACACTACTAGCAACCCACAAGTACCAATCTGACGTTTTGGGACAAAGATTGAATACAAGAGATGAACTAGGGTTTGAGAGGAGATGGTGCTGGTGAAGATGTTGATGAAGATTGACCCTCCCATGATGAGTGGATCGTTGGTGATGACGATGGCTTCGATTCCCCCCTCCGGGAGGGAAGTTTCCCCGGCAGAATCGCTCTGCCGAAGCCCTAGATTGCTTCTGCCCAGGTTCCGCCTCGAGACGGCGGTGCTTCGTCCCGAAAGCTTCCCTCTTTTTTTTTCTATGTCAAAACCCTCCATATAGCAAAATATGGGCACCGGACGATGGCCAGGGAGCCCACAAGCCCTGGGGGCGCGCCCTGGGCGGTAGGTCGCGCCCCCCAGGCTTGTGGCCACCTGGTGGGTCCCCTTCAGTTGTTTCTTCGCCCAATATTTTTTATATATTCCAAAATAATTCTCCGTAAAGTTTCAGGACATTTGGAGTTGTGCAGAATAGGTATCTCAGATTTGCTCCTTTTTCGGTCCAGAATTCCAGCTACCGACATTCTCCCTCTTCATGTAAATTTTGTAAAATAGGAGAGAAAAGGCATAAGTATTATACCATAATATGAAATAACAACCCATAATGCAATAAATATTAACATAAAAGCATGATGCAAAATGGACGTATCACTACGCGACATCTAGGCTCGAATCGAGGCACGGGGAAGATGAAGTCATTGATGGCGGTTCTCCCAGACATGGTGGTGCAACGCGGGGAGGCTAGTGGCCGCGGGATCGATGCGACGATGCCGATGGCTTCGCTCGGCTGCGTTTTTCAAATCGAGAATGGACCAGGAGAGGGGAAAACGAGGGTTAGGGTTTGGCCAAGGGGGGGGGGGCAACGTCAAGTAGGCACCGGGGAGGAGCCGGATGGGCGGCACGTGGCCAGGCGCGACCATGGATGCCTGCCACGACTTCCCGTGCTCTTGTAGCTGGAGGTGGAAGGAGAGGTGCGGCTGGGCTGGGCCGGATGTGCACTGTGCACTCATGGCCCAGTCCAGCGGTAGTTTCTTTCCTCTTTTCTTTTTTTCCCTTTTTCTTTTTTTCTTTTTCTGTTTTATTTATTTCACCACAGTTTTACATTTTATTTTAATATCATTTGATTTTTGTTGAATTTGAAATTTAGCACATAAATAGTAGGCAATGTTTTGAGCTAGCCCACCAAGTTTCAATTTATTTTGAAATGTTTAAATATTTGGTTAAATTAAAATCTGCGAATTTAATGTTGCTGGTCCACTAAAATAATTTTCAGAGACAATTTGGACATCCAAATGGAGTTGATATTATTTTTACCAATACTTGGGGATTTTATGACATATTATAAACATTTTTGTTTTACTGTTTGAGGAAATAATATTTTGACTTGCAAATTTAATTTGAATTTGACTTTGGTTTTTATCAAGGGCAATTTAGCATAGCAAAATCAGATGACATGGCGTCATTAGTGTGAGATTACTGTAGCTAATCATCAGGGGTGTTACACCAGGCCCACCCAAAACCGAGGCGGAGCCTGTGCTTTTGTAGTTAGTCGTACTATTTCCGCGGCAAAATCCCCCACTCTCTTATTCCATCCCGCCGCACTCCATCCAATTCCTGCCCTTTTCTCCCACTATCTTCTTCCCTCCCGTCACCGACGCATGGACCTGGAGGAGACCCTGCCGGAGATGCTAGTGGTGGAGGATCCGAGCATCACGCTCGCCCGAAAGATCAACTCGGTGACACGACAAAATCGCCGCATCAAACCGAAGGTCGCAAAGGCGAAAACGCTCAAGAAGCAAAAGGCTGGCAGAGGGCATGGTGGTGGCGGACATGGTGGTGGGCATGCTGGTCGCGGACGTGGTGGAGGTTGGGGTCATGGTTGTGGTGCCCTGCTGCTGTCGTCGACCCTGCAGACGCCGCCATGGCCGGAGCATTACAAGGCTCCATACTTCTACACCGCCAAGCAACTTGGTAGGCAGCCCATGGCAATCGCCGCTGGGCAAATGTCTTACATCGTTGATGTCAACGCGGCGCCGTTGCTTTTCTCAGAGTGTTCATCGCCGCATCTTGTCCGAACGCGGACAATGGGCGTGGTGTAGGTGGGTGCCCTCACGCTGTTCATTGGTATGCCTAAAGCAAGAGAGCCGACGCATGACGACGCGGACAAGGAGATGTTCGACATTATCCACGAGTGAGGCGGAGGAGGAGGTTGCTTTGAGGACGGGCAGGTAGATGACTCAGAGCTCACCCACTCCGGCACCTACACCAAGCCGGGCACGCAGCAAGGCTACACCCACTCTGGCACCTACACCCAGCCGGGCACGCAACAAGGCTACACCCAGTCTGACACCTACACTTAGCCGGGCACGCAGTGTAGGAGATGCCCTAGAGGCAATAATAGCAGCTATTATTTATCTCCAAGTTCGTGATCATGTTTATATTATGTGCTATAACTGCAATGGTCCCCGAGTCTGTATATTCATAAAGTCTCAGAGGGAAACGCATATGCACGTGTGGAATAATATACGGTAAAATATATTCCTAGTCGTGCCTCTAAGACTAGCTCAAGTGTTGCATGATGGTCACATTTTCTTGATGATGAGCACGACTATGCCGACAAGAAGAACACTTGTGTTGAATCGATCCAAATTGATGTTATGCTATGAGATATATTTCACACAAGTTAATGATTAATAACATAAAGAAAGTTAGCGTTTGCATAATTCGTTACACCATGAGAGTATCGAGTTCCTTCATGCTTGCTTCATGAACTTTAGGGTTAGTTAAACGTCATCTGTAATAGGGTGCCTATTACGACGGCTTTCGGGTTCATGGAAAAGTATGACAAGGGACTTGATAGCTCAAGATTGGAATTTGCTCCTCCGAAGATGGAGAGATATTCTTTGGGTCCTCTTAGTGCTACGATATCCATCATCGTCTTGCCAGGCAGTGTGATTCGATCATAGGGATGCCAGAACGCGGGAATAAGAAAAGAGAACAAAATCGGTAATGAGGAAACTGGCATGGTGAACAAAGTTGTTGATTCACGGGGATGCCACTAAATCTCACTTCAGATATTTATAACATACTGCGAAGCAACATGAACCACATCCGGTAATTACAGGTTCACTTGAATATTCATTGGTGTGGGTATAAGGATCGACATGGATGTCCAGGATTCCGCTATTGATCATTGAGCAGAAAGAGTTCTGGTCAAGTCCGTACTTCACCGAACCTACAGGGTCACACACTTAAGGGCCATCTATCTATTAAGTTATAGATAGGGAGTCCAAGAGATTGTTGCATGAAAAGCTTCGGAGATGACAAAAAAGTTTCAAAGAGAAAACCGGAAATGTTTCGGAGACAAAACTTCATACAATAAATGTTTCGAAACGTGCTTAGAATTATTTTAGGGGGTGCCGGAAATGTGGACCTTCCGGAATTTTTTCGGATTTAACGGACGCTGGAAAATATTTCATGAAATGTTATCATGAATAGTGGAAACACTATTAGGGTACAACCCTCTTTTGGTGGCTTTTTGGAAAACCACCTTTTGAGGCTTTTCAAATGTTTGATTAACATTTTTTTCAAATGCAATATTAACATTTTTTAATAGATGGTCAACATTTTTTCTATACACATTTAACATTTTTCAAATGCTTAATTAAAACTTTCGAAATACTTGTTCAACATTTTTTCAAATGCTTGATTAATATTTTTATATACATGGTAAATTTTTTTCACCATTTTAATACATTATCAACTCTTTTTTATACGCATTTAACATTTTTTAAATGCTTGATTAACATTTCTCAAATGCATGTTCAACATTTTTTTGAAATTTTTGGTTAATATATTTTAAATACATAATCGATTTTTTTATATATATTTTAGTATACATTATAAACATTTTCTTTATACACATTTAGCATTTTTTAAATGCTTGGTAAACATTCTCAAATGTTTTTTGTAGAGTGTTTTTCGTGGAGCGTTTTCCGTATATATTTTCCCTATATATATATATATATATAATATTTTAAAGTATAAAAAGGTAAAAAATAAAGCAAAAAATTAAAACAAAGAACATAAAACGTAAAAAACAGGATGAGGCCACTTGCGCACCTGGGCCGGCCCATCTCGCCCTCTTCTTCAGCAAGGTTCCCTAGGTCTTGGGGCGCCCCTCCTATATGCCTCCTTTTGCGATGGTTCAGCGTCTTGGCGCCCACGTGCCCCCGCTCGTGGGCCGGCCCCAGAATAAGACCAGCGACCAGCTGGTTTCCCTTTTCACTCAATCGTGTTGACCGGTCAACTATGGACTTTTGAAAAAAAGAAAAGGAAACAAAATAGCAAAAAATAAAAAAAATCGGGAATTCAAAAATGTCCACAGATTTGAAAGAAAAAATCACAAACTTCAAAAAAAGTTCACAATTTTTTTAAAAGGTAATCGATCAAGAAAAAGGTTAATAGAATTTGAAAAAATCATCAAATTTGAAAAAAAAAAGTTTATCAAATTTGAAAAAACTTCATTGAATTTGAAAAAATAACCATCAAATTTCAAAGTTGTCCATTCTTTTTTAAAACAAATCGCCAAAATTGAAAAAAAGTTCATTAATCATGAAAAGAGGTTCATCTAATTTGAAATTTTTGTCATTTTTAAAAAGAATCATCAATTTGATTTTTTATGCATTTAGGAAAAGAAAAAGGAACAAGAAAACAAGAAAACAAAAGAAAATGTAGAAAACATAGGAGGGGCATTTCCCGTACATAGAAAACAAAAAAGGTAGGTGTGCATAAGCGTCAAGATGGCCTACTGCAGTTCCCTCCCAATGAGAAGGTCGTGAGTTTGAACCCTGTTGCCTGCACTCGTGACGTTTGATTTAACCACTTTATAAATGTCAAATAAATTTGAATCTTTTTTATGTCATGACTAGAACAATGCCCGTGCGTTGCAACGGGATATAAATATTCTAGTACCTTAGTTTGTGATTTACCTGTCAATAATAATGTGATTGTGTAAATAAATATTCATCAAATTCTGACCGTGAATTACCTTATATTTTGATTAGAAGTTTGGTAAGTAAATTAAAGTGAAATTGGTTCATAAGGTAAGTAAATTAAGATGATTAATTATCATATACGTGAAAGGTTGGACAAAGGGATGATGAAAAGAAAGGTGAAATGAGAACCTTACGTTCTTTTTAAATAGTAGAGATAGTAACAAGAATACATATTATTATAATTTTTTCAAATCCACCAGTCAAAACATAATATGAGCAACGAAAATGGGACGGTTGACCGTGCCGCCTCAACGCGGACGCGGCGACCAAAAAGGCTACTCCGACCGTTGCACCCGCACTGAAGCAACACTGGTCCGACTGCCACGACTATTTAAAGCAGGCAGGGCTCGTCGACAAACCCAATCTCCTCTCCTCCGCACACCGCCACCTATCCTCCTCCCCACTCCTCTTCTCTTATCTACACGTCGCATTGGTGGGCAAGTACGACAGTTGGTAAATCGGCGTCGATGGGTGGATCTGCGGGGAGCTCCTGATCGTGGCGCCATCGCCCATGGTTTTCGGCCCATCGGCATCCACCACTTCGACGGTCAAGGAGGAGGTGAGGCTCTCTAACGACGACAAGAGCAGTAGCAGCTGCCTGTCCTCGGCTACGCACACGGACGACGAATTCGCGACACAAAATAGAGTTGTTGTTTGCATTGTTGCTCTGCGACCGTGATCCGGCGTTGCACTAGCCGCCGCACAACCGCGACATCAAAAATTGGACGCAACGTCAAGGAGGAGCCGCTGCGTACGTAACCGTGATGTCCAAATCAGACTCGCGTCAAGGAGGAGCCAGCCTTTTGCCTCACAGCTCGGCCGACCGCTTCGTCCAACTGGCGTCCCCACACGTCGTTTCTAGCACGACAAGGAGGTGCCGCCATCACCACCCTGACGGCTGTCCGGAAGCCAGGGCGCCCGGTGAAGGAGGAGGAGGCGCTCGACCCAGCGATCGCCAACGTGCACGGCCACCTCCTCTACTCCCTTGGATGTGGCGGCGGCGCCTCCTCCTCGCGCACTATGACAGCAGCTGAAGGCGGCATCCGAGCAGGCGCGCCGGACTAAGTCCGCGCTGGCCAGGACCTCACGTCGCCCTGGGCCGAGGATCGGTCCAGGACCACCACGCAGACGTTCGCCCACTGACGGCACCGGACGAGTGATCAACTCCTCAAAGTGAGGATGAAGGAGTCCGAGCGCGCCTCGTGCCCTCGCCGACAATGGCAATGTCAAGAGCGTGTCCACGGGTCGATAGTCGCCGCCAGGAGGACGCTGCCCAGCGGGGCGCTAGATGGAGGCAGCCGAACAACTACATCCGAAGACTTTCCGCCGTTAGAAGGACGACGATGTTGACGGAAGGGACGATGGTGAAGGTACCGACGGTTTAGGAGGCCATGCCTAAAATGTCACCTTTCATACTTTGCTTAGTTTAATTTAGGTTTACTTTAATCTTATTCGGTTTAGTTGAACTTTGTTAACTTGCTTCTTTTGATTGTAAATATATCAAAATTTTAAAAATATTGTTCAGTTTACATGAATTTCGTCCTTCTTAAAATTGTTCATTTGAACTAGTGTGAATATTCGATACATGTGGTTGGATGGTTAGCTCTCGCTGTCAGCCGCGTTGGAGTTGTCTTTGCTTCATCGTACTTGAATAATCGGCTCTCGCTGTCAACCACCTTGAAGTTATCTTTACTTTATTGTGGTTGGATGATCGGCTCGCGCTGTCGACTGCATTAAAATTGTTACCCTTACTCTTACTCCACGACAATACTAAATCCGCGGTACAGCTGCATTTACTCCACGATGATTGATGGCGCACTACAAAGATCCGCGGTCCGCGTCACCTGTCCCGTGCCGCTTGCTTGCAGCTGCACAACTTGCTCCTCTCAGTCCTCGCTCCTCTGGGCTAGCTGTTTCCCCATGGACGGCGATGGCCGCAGCGACGACTGCGACGCCGGCGGCGAGTGGATCTGGGTGCGTCGACCGCAGGAAGCGGAAGCTGCGGCTGCGGCGGCGGGGTGGCCGGTGGAGGAGGCGCGGCCTCTGAAGGTGGTGTTCGCGGCCCCAGCGAGGTACTTCACCGACGCGGCGCCGATCGGGAACGGCCGTCTTGGCGCCTTGGTCTGGGGCGGCGTCACCTCCGAGAAGCTCCAGCTCAACCGTAATTAACAGACCCCCCTTCCCCTCTTCTGAAGGCTTAATTACTCTGCTATAATATATTAATATCCCCAAATTCAGTTAAAATCTCTTCTTGAGGTTCTTGGTCGGTAAAGCGCTCTTGCTCTAGCTAGCGAATCTAATTAACCGAGAAACACCACAGCAATCAAAATGCTCTTAACAGATGATGATTTAGAACCTCGATTTTAAAACTATGACATCTTGAATTTCGGTTTTAAAACAAATATGTTCACTTTTTGGAATAAATTATCGGTGTCACTGCAGTGGCAACCTGCACAATTTTTCCTGCTCACGTTACCTCCTCCCATGTGCGGTCATGCTCATGCCATCGGTGAGAGCACACTTGAGACAGAAAGCAAAATGGCTGGAATTTAATGGGGAGAAATTTAGCAAACGAATGGAGAGAGAAGCATTATGGTTGGAGCATGGTTGCTTCTGTGTGTTGTTTGATGAGGGGAAATCGATGGTGAGAGCGCGTCCAACACAAGCATTGTATCGACCGGTAGATGGAGATGTCAATTGGCCACGTATCTATCTTTTGCGTTGTGTTCAATGTAAGACATCTTGATAAATTCTAATCCTTTTCACATTACGTCGCTGGTGGTCTGGTGGATACTGGGAGGTTCTGATAGACTGATACATATGTTTGAGCTGAATAGGTGCATGCATATCAAAATAAAATGGAAAAAATGGCGCATGTCGGTATTTTCCTATTTGAATCCATCATCATAGTTACTCCGGGGATGTGTGCATGGTCGGCTCTCGCTGTCAGCCACGTTGGAGTAGCACTTTTACTGAAAGTAGCATGATTTGAAGTCCGGAGTACACTGTCGGAATGTGTGCATGGTTTTGCAGATCCTTCATGCCAGGATTCATCTTTGCACTTTTTAAATGAGAATGATAGGGATCATATTTATTGATCTTGCATGTGTTCTTCAAAAGTACAATGAGATGATTTTCTACCACTTTTCTGAATAGATGACGTGAAAATTAGGAAGCTTCTTTTTCGTTATTCTGTTACTGTTTCCCTATAGGTGAAGGATATCAGTCTTTTTTGTCTCCTTTCCCCACTCCTGTACACCTGTCACTGTTTCACATACCTATTAGGCTATTACCTTCACTCATATTGGCTTTCTTCAATATTACCTATCTGTTTATTTTTGTAGAGTTCATTGTTTCATATCAAAACTGTTGATGCAGATGATACGTTATGGACGGGCGGACCTGGTAATTATACAAACCCCAAAGCACCTACTCTTCTTTCTGAAGTAAGGAGCCTTGTTGATAAGGGACTGTATCCTGAAGCTACAACTGTTGCGTATGGC
Source organism: Thinopyrum elongatum (assembly GCA_011799875.1). Lineage (NCBI taxonomy): Eukaryota > Viridiplantae > Streptophyta > Magnoliopsida > Poales > Poaceae > Thinopyrum > Thinopyrum elongatum. Next base: position 492,346,100 of record CM022300.1, read on the forward strand.
CTATCTGGTGACGAGACGCAGGTACACATTTTATTTTAGGTTGATGGAAGAGTTGTGCTGCTATATCTACGTTGAAACATTACTTGTGTTTTAACTGTAGAGTTACCAGCCTCTCGGTGATATTGATCTTGCCTTTGGTGAGCATATCAAGTATACAAATTATAAAAGATACCTTGATTTGGAATCTGCAACAGTTAATGTCACATACAGTGTTGGGGAAGTATTGTACTCAAGGGAACACTTCTCCTCAAATCCACATCAAGTAATTGCGACTAAAATCTCTGCAAACAAACCAGGAGCTGTCTCCTGTACAGTATCTTTAGCTACACCACTAGATCACCGGATTCGTGTAACAGATGCAAATGAAATAATCATGGAGGGTAGCTGCCCAGGAGAAAAGCCCGCGGGAGATGACAATGCATCTGATCATCCTCCGGGGATGAAATTTTGTGCTATTCTCTACCTGCTGACGAGTGGTGCCAATGGCCAAGTGCAAGTATTAAATGATAAGATGCTGAAACTTGATGGTGCCGACTCAGCACTTTTGCTCCTTGCAGCTGCAACCTCATTTGAAGGGCCATTTGTCAAGCCTTCTGAATCGACACTTGATCCAGTGACATCAGCATTCACAACATTAAATATGGCTAGGAGCATGTCATATGCACAGCTAAAAGCTTATCACATGGATGATTACCAGAGTCTTTTCCAGCGTGTGTCCTTGCAACTTTCACGAGGCTCTAATGATGTACTTGGAGGTAGCACTTTGGCTCACTTACCTGAGAATATCTCTCAGGATGCTGCGTTATCTGATTGCACTGTACAGATGGTTGACTGCTCAAGGTTAAACGAGCTTAATAATGCAGAGAAGCCTACTGTGGACAGAATTATAAGTTTTAGACATGATGAAGATCCTTCTCTGGTAGAACTTCTGTTTCAGTTTGGGCGCTATCTACTCATTTCTTGTTCGAGGCCTGGAACTCAGGTTTCCAATCTGCAAGGAATATGGAACAACGAGACTAATGCACCATGGGGGTATGTTTTTACAACATATCTTGTCTTGTTTTGTTGCTTATGCAAGCTATATATCTTGGGGTATTATTTTTTAGACTATTGAATAAGAAAACGGCTGCAACTGTTCGTCTGTGTCACACTTTGTAGAACTTGCGTATTCAGAGCATACGTCATTTAAATATCATCCTAATGGGGTCACAAACGACCAACTCTGTGAAATGGATTGTCCTTGCATGCAGTCTGGTGTTACATGACCATTTTGCTATAGCAAGCAATAAATTTTAGAAGTTTGAAAGTCTCATAACAATCTGTTGCTGTTCTGCATCAAAATGAGGAAAATATAAGTGGAAAACATGACAAGTGGCCCTTTCTCTTAATATGTTTTAAAACTATCATATATAAGTTAATCTAATTTGCACATTTTACAAGTTAAGACTAGTCTTTTCTTTTGAACTGAAGAGACTGGTCTTGGGCTTCAGTTTTCAGGTTTAAAGCTGTATTCATTTTTCTGTAGATTAATTAAGGATTCTCGTGTACACACATTGTTATCCTATTACTTGCTAAAGTAACACACATTTGGCCTTTTCGATGCAAAGACACCGAAGTAATTGAGGCCAACATTTTGTGTATCCAGTTGGTGCTAATACATACAGGCATGCTCATTCCCTTAAACACAGTGGATAATCAGTTACCAAATAACCATATTGATTAACGCTCATATTCCCATTATTTTTATGTTATATTAGGCACATGGATTGACCTAGCATGACAAAACACTGAATACATATGAAGAAAGCCACACAAAAAAAAAATCCCGCATTAGTTTCTCAAATATAGGTCTTGGGATTCTTTATATATATAAATAATGTAACTTGAATTTTTGGGAAGATGATATTTTAGTATTTTTTCCTTAATTTCTGGTGCATTCTAAACAATTGATCTACTAAAGGGGTTATCCATCTTTTATTCAAGTAAATTTTGTTGTGTGTAATACTGATTCTCTTGCCATTTGTAGCAACTTAATGCTGAATTTACTGCAGCAAATACGTTAGTGTTTGTAATGTAAGTTATTTGAGAGTATATTGATGATAGTCCTATTTACACTATTTTCTGGCAGTCCAAGTTTGATAACAATATGTCATTCCTTTCACTTTCCAGTACAGCTCCCCATCCAAATATAAATCTACAAATGAATTACTGGCCATCACTTCCTTGCAACCTTAGTGAATGCCAAGACCCACTATTCGACTTTATTGGATCCCTTGCGGTCAATGGGGCTAAGACGGCAAAAGTAAGTCTACTTTCATAAAAGAGCGTCTCTGGAAACTGTGTGTTCTCTACCCTTTATACTCGTGAGTATTACCGAAAAAGGCTTTCGCCCCACTTTATATATAAAGCACCGATCACCAAGCACCCAGTACAAACACACGCCACCGCAACACACGCACACACCCAAGGCAGGATACATAGGCGCTGAGCGCAGCAACACCACCCCTAGCACTACCACCACGAAGAGATGAAGCTACATATGACGAGTCATGTGCTCCAAGGCGGTGCCTTCAGGAAGGGTACGACACCGGAGCGCCGCCACCGCCCGATCCAAGGATCAGAGTTTCCCCTGGAGCCGCATGACGGGCAATGAGAGCCGCGACGACGCCTTCAAGAAGGGAACGATCTTCGCCGCTGCCGGTCCGTCCGAAGATAGAACAGGTTTTCACCTCGGCCAACACTCACCGCCACCGAACGCCACACCCCGGCAACCACGCCGCCCACACGGCCATGGTGACCGGGCAGCGCCAAGGCACAGGCTCTGCCCAAGAGCACCGCGCTACCACCACCAGGGCCGCCGCCCCGGCATCCAAGACCTTGACACCCCCTCACCCGAGGCCCGCCGCAACCCCAACGAAAGAGACGAGCGGAAAGGTCCCACCTTTCGCACCCCTGGGCGACCCCCAGCGTCGAGACCCGATAGGCCGGCCGGAACTGGCATCCACCGACCCGTCCTGCTGCCCCGGGCGCAAGACGAGCTCGGTCCTGCAGCACCGCGAGGGGGACGAGGTCAGTCCTGCTGCACCGTGCGCGAGACGAGCTCGGTCCTGCAGCCCCGGGCGCGAGACGAGCGGTGGACCGCTGCTGGGAGAGGGCCAGCCCTTTGATGGGAGTAGCGCCCGGGCGACGAGGAGATGGGGCGAAGGTCGAGACGGTCCGAACGCAGACGAGCCGACGCCGGAGAAGCCGGCCGCGGCCGCGGGCAGATCCGTTGAGCCACCGTGAAGCCGCCACGGCACCGGGAGGCCACCACCGCCGGACCTCCCCACGCCGCCGCTCACGGCCGGGGCAGCGGCCACGCCCGGCCGCTGCCCTACCCACGTCGCCCGGCGAGCTCCAAGCGCCGGAGCCACCGGGCACGCACCACCGATTCCACGCGCCGCCGGCCGACCCCCAAGGCCAGATCTGGCCGGATCCAGCAAGAGACCAGCCGCGCGCACCACCCCCCTGCGTCTCCACGCCCTGGCCAGGTCCAGCCGGAGCCCAGCCACCCCACCGGAGTAGGATGAACCCCGGCTGCAGCACCACCACCTTAGAGGGGCCGCCGGTCACCCCTGCAGCCGCCAACCGCCACCACCAGCCGGATCTGGGCAGGCGTTGCCAGATCCGCCACCAGCACGCCCCCGGCCTCCAGAACCCCACGAGCGAGGAGGAGAGGAGGCGGCACCGGTAGGTCACAGATGGCGAGGAGGAGGAGGGAAGCCGGAGCCGAGGCCGGCCGGCGCCCGACGCCACCGAGCAGGGGGGGCCGCCCCGCGACGACCGCCACCCGCGCGAGGGAGAGAGCCGCCCCGCCGCCGCCTGCGCCACGCGGCCTTTGGCCGGCGACGCCGCCGGCGGCGGCGGGGGAGGGGGGGACGGGGCGAAGGAACGGGGGCGGCGGCGCTAGGGTTCCCTCCCGGGGGCACCCGCGGGAGCGCCTCGGGAGGGGAGGGGCGGGGGCAGTGTCTAGGTATGACTCGTGAGTATTCCAACATATCTTTCTACTTTCTAGTGAATTGAACTTTTATGAATACTATTTCTTGTGGCCATGGCCCATAGCCTTGGATCCTACTCCTAGCAGCATCACTGAGGCCTGACAACGGAGTAGCAGTGATGCTACTAGAAGCCTGGGACCTGCCAGTTTGCACAAGGGGCAATAGTTAGCTGTGCAGTTTCTTCTTTCTATAGGATTTTGATTGCATATATACATGTCTATAATCTGTCCCTTTGGCCCAATAGCAATACAAAGGTCGTTCTGTCGACAGTCACTACTACACGGAATATATCAGGATGGAAGCAGCAATCTAACAAGGCAATTAGTTATTCAAATATCTGATTTCCACATGATACTGCATGCTACAGTACCACGACAACACTTGCTCCACAACACTATAAGTATATCTAGATGATAGGGTCTTTCTTCAGTTCATTCTTAGTGTCACCGAGTATCGACTATTGAGTATTGACTGTTAACGCGACAACGTAAATGTGAATACAAAATTTGAAGTTTGAGAGGCACTTGTCCTTGATCACTCAAGGATAAAGAATTGCAACTTTGTGCATCTTCTTGATGAATCATTTGGACAACTCTATTTTGAAGGTTTGTGTGTATTAGATTCTTGACGAATTCTACTTCGTGTTTAAACATATTACTAGATTTTATTTTATTCAGTCTAAGTGCTCCAAATGAATTTATAGCATAGTTTGGAACCTTGTATTTCATGGGAACTTTTTGAGGTAATGATATGTTTTCTTGACAGGTGAATTACGGAGCTAGTGGCTGGGTTAGTCACCAAGTTACAGACTTGTGGGCAAAAACATCACCGGATGCTGGTGATCCTTCATGGGCTCTATGGCCTATGGGTGGGCCATGGCTTGCTACACACCTGTGGGAACACTACAGTTTTACAATGGACAGAGTGAGTGATGACATAATGCAATGCCATGCAGTACTTGTATGCATTACTTTCTTGTATCACCTTTAAGCACAGATTGGTATCATACATCATAGGCAGATATGAGAATTACTGTCACCGCTTGCTTATGTTGGAGCCTAATCTCCCTTTATGTTTATGTGATTACACTATCTTATTTGAAGAATTGGTGGTAAAAGGCAGGCTTAAACCAAATATGAGCGATAAGGCAAGCACTAACAAATTTGGATTAGACACTGGTTAACTGTACTAAAAGATAACGATGTTTAGCAGCAATGACTGGGCAATAGTGTTTAACTATCCTGTTGAATAGATTGTTGGTTCATCTACCTTTTTCATGTGTTCTGATTGATGGATAATGTCCTAGAGGATGTCGTGAATATATGGTGAATTCCACACTGATAGCTTTGCTGCAAAGTGCAAGCTCATCTTCTGGAGATTGGAGAGACATAAATGTGATCTAGACAAGATCAAGTTACATCAGATGTGATATTCTGTTCTTTTTTTGCAGGAATTTTTGGAGAGAACAGCGTATCCACTTTTGGAAGGATCTGCGTCCTTTCTGTTGTCCTGGTTGATTGAAGGCCAAGAAGGCTATCTGGAGACCAATCCTTCTACTTCCCCAGAGCATTATTTTATTGCTCCGGATGGCAAGAAAGCATCTGTGAGCTATTCAACAACTATGGACATGTCAATTATTAGAGAAGTATTCTCAGCTGTTCTTCTGTCTGCTGATGTAAGTCTTCATTTCTATTTACTGTTGTTGAAAGAGACAGGTTTCATTGAATATGCAGATACTTTGGTGATACTATGAATGAAGCATGCAGATTTAAAACGTTATACTAGAGTTATAGTTAAGTCTTATCATTCTAGCATGTATTTATTTGAATGTTTATGTGTTTGAAGTATTCATACGTGTCTTGTCAGATTTTAGGAAAATCCAGCACTGATGTTGTTCAGAGGATAAAAGCGGCACTACCAAGGCTCCCACCAATAAAAATTGGTAGAGATGGTACAATCATGGAATGGGTCTGTATATACCTTTTATTTTTTTATCTCTCAAAGTGATTTGCATTGGTCTATTCAGTTTCATAATACTTGTTTTTTATGCACAGGCACAAGATTTTAAGGATCCCGAGCCTCAGCACAGGCATGTATCTCATCTGTTTGGTCTTTATCCTGGACATACCATGACACTTGAGCAAACACCTGACCTCTGCAAAGCTGTTGCCAATACTCTTTATAAAAGAGGTACCTTTTTTGCATATCGAAAGGGCAGTATTAGAATTTGATCCTTATTTGAAGTTACCAATCTTTAGTTTGGGTTTGTTTCAAAAGAAGTTATGAACTCAGAGAACTTATAGTTAGATGATGACCTCCCGAGATTCCTTCCCATGACGGTTACTTGATCTTGCATGATCTCCTTTTTGCTGGTCTCAGCCTTTTTTAGATTTTGAGGGTTAACTATTGAAGATAAGAGGAATGGACATATAGAACAAAAGAAAAAAGAAAAAGGAGGAAGGCCATTCAGTGACATACTGTAACTGCATTCATCAAAAGCAGTATATGTATAAACACAATTGTTTCAGTAGAGCAAAAATACAAACAACCCACAGCAACTTAAAAACTTCTTAAAACAGATGTTAGCTATACACTTATGCACACGAGCATCAGCTTGGGTGCTCAACAATTTTATTTTTTAAATTTTATTTTTGAAACGGGGGTGCTCAACAATTTCGTTGTAGGAGGATAGCAAGGTTTAATGGGATTGAATCGACCACTGTTGTTCTCATGTAAAATTGAAATAAGCAGTAACTGTTGTTCCAAGAGGATAATTCAGTGTTGTTTGTGTCAGAATTTTTTAAACTTCTTACAAAGGTTGCTGATCTTATTTTCCCATGGTCATTTTCTTTCAAATAGTGGTATTATTAAGTTGATTTTTTCTTATGCGGTTTGTTTGCATGACCAGCTGTTATATTCCCTTTTCCCACCTTTCAGTTTGATCTGAAAAATAGTGTTATTTTCAACAATTGCATGGCACTGTTAAGAATGTCAAATTAATTGTGTCTAAGGTCAAGGGCTAGCTGTTAGCCATTACTTTCTCTGTCTTTGCTGCTTGGCACTGAATTCTCTCTATTGTGTAGGTGATAAAGGCCCTGGGTGGTCTACTTCATGGAAGATGGCCCTGTGGGCTCATCTTCACAACAGTGAGCATGCATACAAAATGATTCTGCAGCTAATCACTTTGATAGATCCAAAGCACGAGCATGAAAAGGAAGGAGGTCTATACAGCAATTTGTTCACAGCGCATCCACCATTCCAGATTGATGCAAATTTTGGGTAAACCAGATCACCTTCAACCTAATAAATCATGATCCATTGTGTTTACCATAGTATAATTACCTTGAACTGTGACACATGAAGTTCCAGCTCTATTTGACAAAACCATTCAATTCACCACAGCCAGCTCTGTTTACCATAGTATGATTACCTCGTGGTGACTCTAAGCTGTAAATTGTTAACCACTTAAAAGAGGTTTAATAATAGTGACTGCTACTTAACTGCGACGATCGATTCACAAACATCACAATGATCGTCTTCTCTTGCAGATTCCCAACTGCATTGTGCGAAATGCTTGTGCAGAGCACCGGGAGTGATCTGTACCTGCTCCCTGCTCTGCCCCGCGACAAGTGGCCCCACGGCAGCATTAAAGGTTTGAGGGCCCGAGGCGGGTTGACGGTTAACATTTGCTGGAAAGAAGGTAGCCTGCATGAAGCTCTTGTATGGTCTGGCAGCAGCGGAAATTCGCTTGCGCTTGCGAGGGTCCGCTATGGCGACCATGCTGCCGTGATCAGCGCCTCTCCGGGTCAAGTTTACAGGTTCAACTCGGAGTTGAAGTGCTTGGAGACTTGGCAACTGTGAGAATGTGCGTGTGCTGGTTCTGCAGTCCGAAGGCACAAAATTTATTGAATTCTCAGTGAGAACAATAATAGAGCTATCCTACGGCAGAACCTGTTGTGACAAAATTTACTGAATTCTCAGTGAGAACAATAATAGTAATGAATTCTCAGTGTGAACAATAATGGAGCGATCTCGTTAAACCTTTGCGCTGATTAAACTTCTGTATTCCATTGAGTTTTCTTGAGTTGTTTTTCCCTTTGAGAAACAACGGGCGCGTGTTGGTTCCCTGTATGAAGTCCTGGAAAAACATATGGTGAACTTGCCCGATGTAGTCGCTTTGCAGCACATATTTTTGAATTTACCAACCCCACCTGACAGCCATGTCAATTACACCACAGGTGCCTGAACTTGGCAAGAAAAGTCAGTTTGATAAAACTTGCGGCACCGCCCAGGTTCGAACACAAGACATGTAATCGCCAGTCCGGACAGGCTAGCCACAACAGCACGTATCTCTAGTTTCATCTACGTACTAACTAGCTATTCCTGGGACCCGGCGCACGAGACTTCCGCCCCGCAGACCTAGCCTAGCGACTCCGCGAAGCACGTAGCAACATAGCGCCGCCGCCGCCGCCGCCGTTTCCTCCCTTCCTCTCCCCTTCGTCGCTCCCGCGCGGACGGCCAAGGGGCCCCAATCTTAGCCGCCGGTCACTCCCCCTCCGATCCCTTCCCTCCGCCGCCGCTGGAGGAAGCCGCCGGGCTAAGCCCGGGTGGCTGACGGCGGTGGCGGAGGAGCCTTTCCTTCTCGCACGCGAGGGTGGCGCGGGGCACCCGGGCGAGCGGAAGTGCGCCCCCAGATCCAAGCCTCCGCGGCGGTGGCTCGTTCCCGGCGGCGAGCGGTGGCGGATGTGGCCGCGGCGCTGCGGCACCTTGGATCGGCGGCGGCGTGGAGGGCTTTGGTGGTCTGGTTGGCTGTGAGCGTGGTTGGCCCTCCGGTCAGATCTGATCTGGCCAGAGTGGTTTGCTCGCTCCGCGGCGGGGGAGATCGGTGGTGGTTCGTGCGCATGATGCGAGATGAAGGTTCGTCGAGTGGATCTGGGTGAAAACCTCGTTCTTGGCTTGTTGCCAAGACCGGCGATGGCGGCGCTTTTCTGTGTCATTACCTTTTTGAAGGCATCGCCGTGGAAAAGCTCCAAACCTCTATCCGCTACCTCCGGGGGAAACCCTAGATCAGCAGATCGGATGACGACGGCGCTCTGGTGTCGTTTCCCCCTTGAGGGCGTCATTCTTGGAGGTGTACACGGGCTCGAGGGACCAGTGAACGGCTTCTTTGGTGGAGCGGTGCTTCATCTTACTCATTGATGGCGGCGGATCTCGGCGGCGTGGCGCAGTGGAGATTCGGCGTCCGATGCGCGGAGATGGACTCGTGCAGGAGGAGGACGCTGTCTGGCGTCATGGTGGCGTCGATGGCAGAGAGGCCTGGCAAGGTCGGTGCATTAGTTTCTGCTCTGAAGATGGATTGATGGAACACGGCGGCGACGACACATGAGAGTGCGTCGAACTGGTTTGTACCCCAAACCCAGTATGTGGCTCGGTTGGGGCCTCCGGCTTTAGATGGTAGGCTTTGTTGCGATGTCTGTTTGGTATTAATCTCGGACTATCGGCACCCCTTCATTAAGTGGATAGGAGTAGCGATAGTTGTTGCTAAGATGGTGGCTTCAGACTACCTGATGTACTACTTTGTAAGGTCTTTGTGAGTAATTAATAAAATGGCTGCATGCATCGTTTAGATGCAGAGGCCGGGGGTAATCCTCATTTTTTAAAAAAAAATGACATGTTGGTAAGCACGCACATAGGGCTTAAATGGGCTACAGTCACCGCGGGCCATTTTCACATGTTAGTTTATTTTTTTTCATACCAATCTGTAAGAATACGTAAATTAAAAAGATTACACACACAAGTAAATTAACTTATTTAAAATAATGTTCTTGTAATTATAAGAAAAATATTTAATATAATGCTCATGTAATTCTTAAAATATATTCTTATTTAACATAATGGTCATGTAATTCTAAAAATTATTATTATAGAATATTTCATGTAATTCGAAAAATATTATTATTAAAATAATGTTCATGTAATTCTAGAAGATGTTTTCTATTTTAAAGAATATCAATGTTATCCTATAATATTCAAGTATTATTTCAAAATGTTTTTATAGTTAAAATAATATTTATGAATTATAATAATTTTCTTAAATAATAAAAATATTCATGCAATATTAATATATTCAGAAAAATATTCATGTATTTTTAGGCTTTGTTTCAGTGAATGTAGTTAAATATTTATGTATTCACTTTAGGAGAAATATTATTACTTAAAATACTGTTCATATAATTATAAAAGATATTCATGGATTATTTAGAAAATAATTATATAATTTAAATAGTAAATATGAATTATAATCGTATTTATGAATTAAAAACACTATCATGGTAAAAATGGGCCGCGGTCACTGGAGCCCATTTAAGCCCCATCTTGGGTCATTAGATTCTCAAAAGAAATTAGGTTTTTTAGACAAATAGGTGTCATTAGGTGTAGCTATCCCAGTAAGACTGCAAGCTTTGCTTGGCAGGGTGGCTAGAACCTTGGCCTTGTTAGGATGAGGTCGCGTGTTCAAACTCCTGAATTTTAAGGAAAAAAATAGGGGGCTCTTTTTTGCTGATTTTTTAAAGGTTTTTTCCGCAAAAACCCAGGACCTTTCCGGCCACTGACAGTGGGTCCTATGCCACGTTGGCGCGCTTGGTCAGCATGTTGAGCGTATACAAACGTGATTAGCACCATAGATGCATGCCCAAACCAAAATTTATCACAGGTTCAATGTATGCCGCAACTTTTAGCAGTAAACTGAATTTTCTTGCCAAGTTCAAGAACCTGTAGTGTAATTGACTCCTAGTTCATTGTGTTTCTCTTTTTGCAATTTTTTGATTGATTTTAGCTAGCTTACTATGTGTTGTGTATGTTAATTAGTTTGGTGTGCTAACTAGTTCCGTGCACGAGAAATCGAAAAATGGATTTGTTGATGTCCAGTGAATGTCAAATTGCCTCACCAAAAACACCTTGCTTGCCATTTAGAAAACTAACAAACATGAAAAATGTGAATGAAATATAGAAATATTAGTTCAAATTATTCTTCCCTTGTTTTTTGTGATGGCAAGCTCACACGTGTCACCACGGTATTTTTGCCATGTTGTTCTTAGAGGGAACAACAAACTTTGCTATTTTTTTTGGAAATATGTCCTATAGGCAATAATATTGTATTATTTATTTTCATGTTTATAGTAAGAGTTTATTTCTATGTTATAACTGCTATGATTCTGGAATATGTGATTCGGGAAAAAAAATTATAAACACGCGTGGAATGATAAACAATAAAACCTGATTCTTAGTCTTGCCTTTGGGACTAGCTCAAGTGTTGTATGTTGATCATGTTTTCCAGATCTTGGGATTTTGTTAAGTTTAATAATAATCCCAAAACAACATTGAGAGTATGATATTAGAAGAATGATCATACTAAATTGACCCAACTTGTTTGTTATACTTTGAGATGTAATCTTCACAAGTCTATTGATATAACACAGAGAGTTGATGTATGCTTTAGTTCCTTAGACCATGAGAGTATCGTAGTCACTTCATACCGGATGATGAACTTTGGGGTTGCTCAAACGTCATTTGTAATACGGTGATTATAACGACAACTTTCAGGTTCATCGAAAAGTGTGACAAGGGACTAGATAGCTCAAGAGTGGGATTTGCTCCTCCGATGTGGAGAGATATTCTTAGGGCCCTCTCGACGTCACGGCATCCATCATCATCTGGCCAAACACAGGTGACTAGATCACAGGGATGCCGAAACATGACAATGAGAAATAAGACCAAAACTTGTAATGAGGAAACCGGTATAATGAGCATGAGAATGACTCAAGATGATACTGATAAATCTCACGTCGGGTTTTGTAAAGTATCATGAAGAAAATGAAATAGCACTTGATAATCAAAGGTTCACTCAAATATCATTCGTGTATTCATAGGGGTCAATATGGATGTCCACGGTTCCGCTAATGATCATTGAATGAAAGGCAGTTTCGTTCATGTCTATGTTTTACCGAACCTATAGGGTCACACGCTTAAGGGAATCACGATCTGTTGAGTATTAGTGGACTAAGGGTTATGAGAAAATATTCTTGGAATAGTTTCGGGAACATAAGAAATAGTTTTGAGGGAAACCAGAAGCGTTTGGGGGTTACGAGAAGAGTTTCTGTGAATACCGGGAAATGATATATAGGCGAAAAATGTTTTTGGAGACTTTAAATAAATGATAAAAGGTTCTAATATTGAATAGAAGGCTTTTAGAATTTATTTAATATCAACAGGCTAAAGAAAATACTAAAATGCCTATTAGTGCAGAGTTGGTGGGCCCTAAGGCCCATAAGTGGAGGCGCCCCAGGCGAGGCCGAATTGGGAGGTGGAGTTGGACTCCACCACCCCCTAGGCCGGCGCAAGGGGAGGGGAAACCCTTCCCCAAGTTGGCTACCCCTCCCTCTCCCCTCAACCTATATATACTTGAGGATTTTGGCCTTTGGAGACATAAGTTTTGGACCCTCCTCTAGTTCTCTAGTTCTAGTCCTAATTTAGCGTTGATCTAATTAGAGCTAGGCCTAGTTCTCTCCAAATCCTCGTAATAGAGAATACCTGTGTGGTTCTCTTCTTCTCCCTCTAATTTTTCGATGATGATTAGCTCTGGACGGCGAAGTGCTACCGGATTGTGAAGCCTTTACGCCCGCAATCCGTAGAGAGGTCGTGTTTTCGGTCTTTTGTCCAAGGGATCGTCGTGGACGCTTCGAGGGATTTCAAGTTCGATCTACACCAACTCTTCTTTCGCTGCATCTCGGAGTTGGTAATGATCCGGTCTAACCTTGTATGCATCTTCATAGTGATCCAGGACTTTGATCGTAGGGCGAATTGTTGTTTGCTACTAAGTTTCCCAACAAAATTTGCCATGTGTCCAGTCTAGAGTTGCCATGATCACAACAACAATTTTTTTCAACATTTGCCATGTCATTGTATGACCATTTTTTCCAACCTCTGCTAGCTGAGTTATGTTATGCACTGTACCGAACTTGACCCCCTTCTTTTTGTATGGTGCTTCTCCCAATATTTTTGTCCATCAATACCACCTGCCAAGAGCTACCATTTGTAGTACACATGTAGTTTCCATCAAGTTTTATCCAAAATTTTCAATCAGGTTCTTTTGTCATGCGAACAAAATTGTGCGCTACTTTTAACCATGCTATTAACCATGGCAAAGTTTATTTTATGACCATGACATTTTTATTGTTTGACCCATGGCAAATTCATACCCCATGGCCAAAGTTTCCATGACAAATGTACTTCTTTTAACAATGGCAAAGTTTAAAAATGTGTATAGCTTAGGAGGCCATCTGTTTGTTTTTGCACATCCTAGCCTTTTCTAAAGTTGTGTTTTTGCCATGGCCAAAATACAATAGTGTGGTAAAGTTTGTTAGTTATAGACACAAACAGGAAGGTCAAAACTAGTGGCAACTCTTTTTCCTTCATGTGTCCATGGCAAATCTATTTCATATGCGGCAGTTGCCATGATCTACAGAGCTTTTTCCCATGATATTTACTGTTAATTTTTTTCATTTTTCTTAATTTTGCCATGGCTAATTAGGTCTTTTTTCTAGTACCATGGCTTCTTTTTTGCTTAGGTGCGAGGATCTACATAGCTTTTTCTGCATTTTTGTTTTCCATTTGTGCTGTTTGCCATGGCCAATGACAAATATATCACGTGGACCATGGCAAATTTGTTTAACAACCTACAGGAAAATGATACTTCAGATGGCAAATTTCTATATACAACGATGCCATGATCTACAGAGCTACTCCTGCCATGCTTTTCACATGGCACGTCAATTTTTTTTCATTTTTTCTTTTTAATGTTCTAAAAAAGTGCCATCAGATGGCTATTGGCAAATTATTTTTCTCCATGATTTGCCATGGAAAATTATGATGACAAAGTGTCAAATTTATAATGAAAAACACGATCACATTTGCCATGACAAATTATTATTTTTAAAAATAAGTTGCCATGGCAAATTATACTCTTTAGAATAATTTTCCATGGAAATTTATTCCTTTTTAATAATATTTTTTGTGATCCTTTTTAATAATCTACCAAGGAAAATTATAAAAATAAGTTACCATGTAAATTATACTTTAATTTTCTTTTTATTTTCCATGGAATTTTTAACTTTATTGACATGACAATTTTACCTATAAGTAGTGAAAAATTCTTTCTTACCTCTTTTTTTTGCTATGAAAATTTTTAGTATTAAAATTTCCCATGGAAATTTTACCTTTCTTGACATGGCAAATTTACCTATAATGCCCTGGCAACTTCTTTTACCTCTTTTTTTGCTATGATTTCTTTTTACTTTTTAAATTTACCATGGCAAATTTTACTTTTATTTGCCATGGCAAAATTACCTAAATTGCCATGACAATTTTCTAACCTTTACATACATGTCAATATAATCACTAATGGCAATTTTAATCAACATTTTTTTGCCAGCAAGCATGTACACATGGAAATTGTCATGACTTTTTTCTTTTGGGTCATTGCAAAAAAAATAAATATTTTTACACATGGCTATTTTATGCTTTTAAAGTTGATGGCATTTTTTTGTAGCACAACAAGAACTGGGCTTTTATTTATCACATGGAAAGAAACAAAATCTGAGCTTTTTCTTTTGTCTTGTTAGTGGGTTTTTTCGTTTTCATTTGTAGAGAGGAAAGGCATGTAAGGGCGATGGGATGGGGCATTCGGGTTGTGGGGGTTCTCCCATTGAATGAAATCGTTCGTTGGGGTTGATCCCTCGCACCGAACCTTTCATTCGGTCTGGGAGGTTCCCAGACCAAACATTTGGGCATTATCGGCATCCTTATTTTATCGCACACATTGGATACCATTACTTATAAAGTTGCAACATAGATTTATTGCTGCTCATGGAAGGGCACAAAATTAAGTTTAGAGGACACAATGGAGGCCACAACTGCTAAAGGGTAACACATAGACTTGTGCTTCAACATGTGGAGTTTGGATGATCCTTTTCCTTGCAGCACCTCCACACCAGTGAGCACATTAGTGATCTTCACAGGTTCACCCATATCTTGGTCAACAATGCCACAAATTTTGGCTATGCAAAACCTGCCACTCCCCAGATATGCCATGCTTGCATCCATCTGCACCCAGTCATTTGGCACATTGAGGTCCGACCAGTGGTATTTCACTCCAGGAGCCCTCTTATGGCCGGAGGAGAAGTCCAAGGCGCAAAAGTGATAAGGTTTTTCGTCTGTTATGCCCAAGCAGAGGTTGCCGAGTTTAGGGACTTGTTCGGTTCCGTCGTAAAAGGGCAACGTCCAGCCACCAGCCTTGCTCCACTCGCAGCCAGCGGTGTCGAAGCAGTAGGTGCCGACACCAGACGAGATGCAGAAGGTGGACCCGTCGAGCAACACGTAAGACCCGATGTGCGTGTGCTTGTAGGTGGTGTCGTCGACGTACGGCGGCGAAGGCAGCCATTGCCAGACAAACTTGCCGTTGTTCTTTAACGGAGAATCAGGGGGGTCGGCACAGACGAGGACCTCAAAGTTGTAGTGCTTTGTTGGAATTATGTGTCCCGCAACTATATTCAAATTACTAGGAATTACGAATATTCAGAATACTCATTATGAAATTATACATGTATTTATGCATGGAATGACTTTACATGATTATCATGGAATTATCACTTGTTGGAACGTATTTAAGTTATATGCTTAAGGAAGCCGGTCGATTATCAGTGGAATACAATATACTCCCTCCGTTCCTAAATATAAGTCTTTCTAGAGATTCCAAAAGGAACTACATACGGAGCAAAATGAGTGAATCTACACTCTAAAATATGTCTATATACATCCGTATGTAGTCCCTATTGAAATCTCTAGAAATACTTATACTTAGGAACGGAGGGAGTACTATTTATATTGGAAAGACTACCCGGGTACAGTGATAGTCGGAAGGAGCTAGATCGTATAGTTAGATTATAGCCCTAATATTGATTTACATAATTAGAGGAATTTACACTATTATGGCGCGTTGCTCACTGATACATCTCCGTCGTATCTATAATTTTTGATTGTTTCATGCCAACATTATACAACTTTCACATATTTTTGGCAACATTTTATATGATTTATTGGACTAACATATTGATCCAGTGCCCAGTGCCAGTTCCTGTTTGTTACATGTTTTTTGTTTCATAGAATATCCATATCAAACGAAGTACAAATGCAATACAAATTTACGGAGAATTATTTTGGAAATATGTGATTTTTGGGAGGTGGAATCAACGCAAAAGGAGATCCACATCCCCCACAGTACACCAGGGCGCGCCCCAGGGCCTAGGCGCATGGTCGTGGGTTGTGCTCACCTCGTAAGGCGGTTGTTGCTCTACTTCGGGCGCAAGGAAGCTTATATCCGGAAAAAATTATGTTAAAATTTCAGCGCAATCGGAGTTACGGATCTCCGGGAATATAAGAAATGGTTTTCGGCGAGAAAGCAGGAACACGAAACAGAGGGACAGATCCAATCTAGGAGGGGCTCCTGCCCCTCCGCCGCCATGGCAACCATGGACCAGAGGGGGAACTCTCCTCCCATCTAGGGGGGAGGCCAAGGAAGAAGAAGAAGGAGGGGGCTCTCTCCCCCTCTCTTCCGGCGGCGCCGAAACGCCGCCGGTGCAATCATTGTGTGATGGCGATCTACTCCAATAACTCCATCATCTTCACCAACAACTCCATCACCTTCCCCCATCTATATTCAGCGGTCCACTCTACGCAACCCGTTGTACCCTCTACTTGAACATGGTGATTTATGCTTCATATTATTATCCAATGATATGTTGCCATCCTATGATGCTTGTGTAACACCCCATGTCATTAGCCACAGTGATCACTTTTGATAATGACAAGTCAACATGGTTAACAGTGCATAATCATCATTTGCATCATATTGCATTCCAACTCATAATTCAAACTTCAAATTAAATTCAAAGTGGAAAATAAAAGTTGTTCAACATAGAAACTAAAATGTTCAGTAAATAACAAATATTTCAGAGACTATTCTAAAATTATAACCAACAATTAATAAATTAATTAGGTGGCTCTAACATTACCAAAACAGCAAGGTTTAATACATTTTAGTTATTATAAAATTTGTGTGAACTCCGTTTGTCTCCAAACCAATTTTTGGCAGTAGTAGATAATGCCTAGCGTTTAATGGAACAAGTGCCATATTTTACAAAAGTCAGTTTGAGGCCTAACTATTTACAAAACAGAAAATAAAAGAAAAAGAAATAAGAAAAAGGAAATAAAACAAAATACAAGAATAAAAGAAAAATAAAAAGCCCCCCCGGCCCAACTGGGCCACGGCCCAGCCAGGTCGGCCCACCTAACTGGCCTATTTAGGCCTGCACCCAGCGAACCCTAACCTTTTCCCCCACTCCCCCTCGTCTCTCCCCCTCACCCGCAGCTCCCCGCCGCCGCCGCCGCCTTCGTCCCCGGTGCCGCTGTCGCCGCCCGTCGCATACCCGTCTCCTCCCCGGATCGCTACATCGAGCCTCGCCGCCCTGGTCCTCTACGACGTGGGTGAGCCCCGCCCGTCTTCCCCCTCCTCTGTCGTCGCCGTCCGCCGCGACGTACTCGCCTCCGCCTCTCCTCTGTCGCCGCCGTCCGCTGCGGCTCGCACGAGCCCACGCGCCCGCTCGCGCGTCCGCTCGTACGCGCCCCCCTATGCTCGCTCGCCCGCGCTCGCCCCTCCCGAGCCGCTCGCGCCACCGCGCTCGTGCCGCGCTCGCCCGCTGCCGCCCGCCTCGCCTGCCCTGCTCCGCCGCCGCCTCCTGCCGCGCCTCCGCGCGTGCGCCCGCGTGCGCTGACCTCGCCCGCCGTCCGTGCCGCTCGCCACCGCCCGCCGTTGGCCGGCCCTCAATGTACGCGCGCGTGCGCTATTGGACACCTGGACCTGTCCGGCCCCGGGCACAGCCACGAGCGGACATGTCCGCCAAGCCCGCTGACCACTGGGGCTTGCCCCAGTTAAATAAAAAAAGATAAAAGAAAATAAAAACAAAATTAATAAAATTATTAATTAATTAATTAGTGAATTAATTAATTTAATTAATTCTGATTAAGTTAAGCTAATTAATTAGTTAGTCTAATTAATATGTAGTTAGATTAGCTAAACCCTAATTAACTAAACAGTGTATGACAGGTGGGACCCACTGGTCAGGTTGACCCAGTCAACTGCACTGTTGACTGCTGATGTCATGATGACATCATGATGACGTCAGCACACACTGTTTCGGATAATGTTGAATTTAGATAAATAATTAAATTCCAGAAATTCAATAAAACTTAAAGAAAATCATATAAAATAAACCGTAACTCCGATGAAAATAATTTATATATGAAACTTGCTCAGAATTTCGATACGAACCCGAATATGTCCTCCGTATTCCTGTCAGATGCCCCTAGCTATATGAGCGTTGAACTTTTAGATCGTTTTCAATAAATGAATAGTGCCCAACTTTAATTAAATAAATCCGAATAAATTCCTAAATTAACTAACTCATTTAGTTAGGCAGTAGAACACCTCTGCATATCATTTAGGCATGTCATACATATTGTTTGCATTTTTGCTATGGATTTATTGTTTCTCTCCCCCTCCTTCTCTCTCGATAGACGCCGAGACCGACGACACTACAGCTGGGTACGACTACGCTCCACATGAGCAGCCCGTTGACGATCCCTCTCTCTTGCCAGAGCAACCAGGCAAGCCCCCCCTTGAGCATCCAGATATCACCCATTCCATTTCTCCTGCTTGCATTAGATTTTGCTACTGTTAATGTATGCTCCTATTCTGATGCATAGCCTGCTGTTGTAACCTGTTCATTGTTACCTTACCTGCCTATGATAAACTATTTAGTATAGATTGGTAGCGAACCATCAGTGACCCCACCACCTTACCCTTGTTGCCCCTGCTTGATCATCGACGACTCGATCAATGTGATCGTCGACCGGAGACCGACACATCACCTCACCCCCCTTAGTTGTACGACTCTGCATAGTTACTATCGAGTGCCGAGGGTGATACCTCGTAACGCACTTCTGATGAACACTCTGCAGTGTAGCTGTTCGGTCGTGGTCATCGAGGGTGATTCCTCCTTCTCCACTTCCGATACCACTCTGTCGTGCAACCCCTCAGTGTGAACCTCGAGGGTGATACCTCATACGTTCACCCTGATGTTTTCATCGAGTGGAACCCGCCGAGGGTGATTCCTCGGGTTTCCCCCTTGATGTTATGACCACACGGTTACTTTGACCTTCGTTACAGGCGGGTCCACCCTGGTGGGTACCCGTAGGGGATCTGTGATGTCGAGTGTGCCGGAAGGGCACTCGAGTGTGATATTGTGGCGGAGCTTCAGAAACTCTGATTGTCTCCGCGTGATACTAAATGAGCCTATTGGATTTGGGTGTGTGATCTGAGTGGGTCGACGTGCCCTATACGCACTACCACCACGCGGGATTATGGTTATGGGGCCCTCTGCGATGTACGTTTCTCCCGAAAGCTCGTCAGACGTCACGATTCACCGTGCGGACTGATCGCCGGGAATGGGCTGGATACTTCACTGACGAGTTCAGTGTCGCGCCTGCACCCCGGCCAGCCACGCAACGCGCAGGGTGCCCAGGGCGATGGCCCAAGACCTCTGGGTGCATAGGTTAGTCTGGTGTGCTGACCTCTCTGCTGAGCCTAGGTAGGGCGCTGCTTCGTGTTGATCTCCCGAGGCCGGGCATTACCCAGCAAGTGTGTCCGGCCAGAGGTGATTGAGCGTGTTGGGTAACAGTAGTGCACCCCTGCAGGGATGAATAAACTATCGATAGCCGGTCCTACGGTAAAGGACGCTCAGTTTATGTATCCCGATCTACTACTTGAACTGGATACTTGTTATTTAATTGAAGCTTCGGGATCGCTTTCTCGCTGGGAGTCGAGGAAGGATCTCTAGGCTTGCTTCAACATGTTTGCTAAATAAAATGCTATTCTACTCTCTTCTACTGCTGCAAGATGATGGCTTCGTGAAGATGCTTGAAGATGCTAGTCTTCGATAGGACTAGGCCTTCTCTCTATTCTGGCATTTCTGCAGCCCAGTCCACATATACAGCATTTCTCCTTTGATAATGTTGCATATGTAGTGTAGATCCTTGCTTGCTGAATACTTCGGATGATTACTCACGGTTGCTTTACTTTCTCTTTTCCCCATACCCCACCTTGATGATACACCAGATGATGGAGCCCCGGAGCCAGATGCCACCACAGGAGCTTACTACCAGGAGGGTCCAGAGGGCACGTACTACTGGATCGAGCCAGCCGACCAGGAGTAGGATCGGAGGCTCCCAGGCAGGAGGCCTTCGCCTTTCGATCTAGAGACGTTGTTTGTGCTAGCCTTCTTAAGGCAAAACTTGTCTAACTATGTCTGTACTCAGATAATATTCGTATGACTGACTTATGTATTCGGATCTTCGGATCCCTGGTCTGTAATATTGTGGATCTCCGTTTAATTTGTGTTAGAGTTGTGTTGTGATATCTTCCCATGAGTCCCTGTGCTTGATCGTGCATGTTTGCGTGTATGATTAGTGCACGATTGAGTCAGGGGCGCCACAGCTTGAGTAGATTTTTGTTGTCCTATGTGTAATTGGTGAATTGCTATGATTGGTTTAATTGGCTTGTGGTTATATTGCTGTTCTTTGGTGTCCATCATATGAGCGCGCGTGTGGATCACACCATAGGATTAGTTGTATGTTGACAGGACTATGCATTGGAGGGCAAGGGTGACAGAAGCTTCTTCCTACCATAGAAATTGATGCATACAGGATTGAAGGGGGACCAATATATATCTTAATGCTATGGTTGGGTTTACCTTAATGAACGTTAGTAGTTGCGGATGCTTGCTAATAGTTCCAATCATAAGTGCATAGAGTTCCAAGTAAGGGATGACATGCTAGCAGTGGCCTCTCCCACATAAAAACTTGCTATCGGTCTAGTAACGTAGTCAATTGCTTAGGGACAATTCCGCAAATCCCACCACTACTAGTCCACACTCGTTATACTAAGTTAATTGTTTCTTTATCTAAACAGCACCTAACTTCTATTTTCATGTTTTTTATTATCTTGCAAACCTATCCTACCACGCCTACAAAGTACTTCTAGTTTTATTCTTATTCTAGGTAAAGCAAACGTTAAGTGTGCGTAGAGTTGTATCGGTGGTCGATAGACTTTGAGGGAATATTTGTTCTGCCTTTAGCTCCTCGTTGGGTTCGACACTCTTATTTATCAAAAAAGGCTATAAACGATCCCCTATACTTGTGGGTTATCAAGACATTTTTCTGGCGCCGTTGCCGGGGAGCAATAGCGTGGGGTGAATATTCTCGTGTGTGCTTGTTTGCTTTATCACTAAGTAGTTTTTATTTTCTGTTCTAAGTTGTTCTCTATCTTTAGTTATGGATATGGAACAGGAAATACCAAAAAAAAAGTTGTACTGCTACTCATGGAGATGGGGAACCTCCTAAAACCCTCGATGCTCGTTATGTGGAAAGTATGAAACACTACTTTGATAATCCTAAGAAAACCCCATTCAACTTGATAATGGGAGACACTGGATTAACGTGAATACTTTAGGGATTATCTCTTGACACAAAAAGGAAAACTCTTATGGGATCAAATTGAAATGTTGCAATGATATGCTTGGAATCTATGCTCTAGATATGATTATACTTGTTGCTCTAGGATGAAGGCTCGACACCTTCCCTTTTCATGTGAATTTAATGATAATGAAACCTTGGCTTCTTATGCTAATGGTAGATATGATTACTATGATGTGGAACGAATAGAAGAATTTGTTGCTTTTAAGGGTGCTTATGAAATTGAATCTATGTTCGAAAAGTATGAAGATTTTGATGATGCAGTTTATAGACCTGAAAATTTTGCTATACTTAAATATTGCTATGAGAATTATGAATATAATGCCGATATTAATGAGTTTATTGAGAAAGTCTTCGCTATCCAAGAAGAGACTAATATTTTGCAGGAGTCTGTGGAAGAAGGAATTGATGAAATTGTGAGCTCATTAGATGAAAAAGATGAGGAGGAGAGCGAAGAACAAAAGGAGGAAGAGCGGATTGATCACCCGTGCCCACCTTTTGATGAGAGTAACTCTTTATCCCATACATTGTTTAATTACCCTTCGTACTTACCGAAGGATGAATGCTATGATAATTTGCTATGATCCCATTGATTCATTTGAAATATCCCTTTTTAATGAACTTGATGCTTGCTATGCTTGTGGACAAGATGCCAATATGAATTATGCTTGTGGAGATGAACTTGCTATAGTTCCTGATGTTGAGAAACAAATTGTTGCTATTGCACCCACACATGATAGTCCTATTATCTTTTTGAATTCGCCCAACTACACTATATCGGAGAAGTTTGCTCTTATTAAGGATTACATTGATGGGTTGCGTTTTACCATCGCACATGATAATTTTGATGAATATAATATGCATGTGCTTGCTGCTCCTACTTGCAATTATTATGAGAGAGGAACTACATCTCAACCTCTCTATGTTTCCAACGCAATAAAATTGCAAGAAACTGTTTATGCTATGTATTGGCATTTACTTGATGTGCATGAATTGTCCTTTTATGACATGCTGATGCATAGGAAGAGAGTTAGACTTCGTCATTGCATGATATATGTTGCTTTGTGTACACTACTAAATTACAAATCTTTGCTAATTAAAATTGGCTTTGATATACCTTGGGATCCGGGTGGATCGTTTACTTGAGCACTTTATGCCTAGCTTAATGGCTTTAAAGAAAGCACTGCCAGGGAGACAACCCAGAAGTTTTAGAGAGTCATTTTATTCTATTGTGTGCTTTTATAAAGTTTAAAAACCAGAAAAATATAGAGGGAAACCTAAAACTTTTTCAAAAAGAAAAGTGAAAGTGAGAGAGACGAGCATTGTTAAAGTGGGAGCTAGCCTTGAACTTTGTTCATGCCCATGGAAACTTTGTGAACCTTAATTATAGAAACTTTTCAACAAAAATAGTTATCCCCTTGTACAAATCCATTGTATTATAAAAATAATGTGCCAAGATTTTCCTTTAGGATGATTAGATTGCTTGTTGGTATGTGCGGTGCAAAAACAGAAACTTTAGCTGTAGTGCATGAATTTACGTTTTTCACTGGAACATCAAAAGTTTCTGAAATTTTTACACAGTACTGCTATGCAAATTTTTTATTTTGTCCTAGTTTTTCAGAATTTTTGTAGTTACAGAAGTATGGTCAATGTTCCGGTTACTAGAGACTGTCTTGTTTTTGATACATTCTGTTTTTGATGCATTGTTTTGCTTGTTTTGATGAAACTATCGATTGTATCGGTGGTATAAGCCATGGGGAAGTTATAATGCAATTGCTAAAATGCAAAAACAAAATATGAATTGGTTTGCAATAGTACTTAAAGTAGTGATTTGCATTATTATACTAACGGATCTCACCGAGTTTTCTGTTAAGTTTTGTGTGGATGAAGTGTTTAAAGATCGAGGAGGTCTCGATATGAGGAGAAGGAGGAGAGGCAAGAGTTCAAGCTTGGGGATGCACAAGGCACCCCAAGTAAATATCCAAGGAGACTCAAGCATCTAAGCTTGGGGATGCCCCAGAAGGCATCCCATCTTTCTTCAACAAGTATCGGTATGTTTTCGTTTTCATTTCGTTCATGTGTTATGTGTAAAACTTGGAGCGTCTTTTGTGTTAAGTTTTCATTTTTTTATGCACCATGCGGTATGAGATAGTCCATGGTTGATTTATAGAATGCTCATTGCACTTCACTTATATCTTTTGAGTATGGCTTTATAGAATGCTTCATGTACTTCACTTATATCATTTGAAGTTCGGATTGCCTCTTTCTCTTCACATAGAAAACCGTTATTTGTAGAATGCTCTTTTGCTTCACTTATATTTATTAGAGCATGGTCTTTTGTAGAAAGAATTAAACTCTTTTGCTCCACTTATATCTATTTAGAGAGTCAACAGGAATTGGTCATTTGCATGGTTAGTCATAAAATCCTACATGAAACTTGTAGATCACTGAATATGATATGTTTGATTCCTTGAAATAGTTTTGCGATATAGAGATGATAATATGTGGGAGGTACTAGTAAATGGTTGTGGTTAGTAGGAATATTCATGTTAAGGTTTGTGATTCCCGAAGCATGTACGTATAGTCTCTCATTATGCTATGAAGTTGGAGCATGATTTATTATTGATTGTCTTCCTTATGAGTGGCGGTTGGGGACGAGCGATGGTCTTTTCGTACCAATCTATCCCCCTAGGGCATGCGTAGTAGTACTTTGCTTCGAGGGCTAATAAACTTTTGCAATAAGTATATGAGTTCTTTATGACTAATGTGAGTCCATGGATTATACGCACTCTCACCTTTCCGCAATTTGCTAGCCTCTACAGTACCGTGGATTGCCCTTTCTCACCTCGAGATGTGTGCAAACTTCGCAGGTGCATCCAAACCCCGTGATATGATACGCTCTATCACACATAAGCCTTATTATATCTTCCTCAAAATAGCCACTATACCTACCTACTATAGCATTTCCATAGCCATTCCGAGATATATTGCCATGCAACTTCGACCGCTTCTGTTTTGATGACTTGATCATTCATTGCCATATTGCTTTGCATGATCGTAAGATAGCTAGCATGATATTTCCATGGCTTGTCCATTTTTTGATATCTCTGCTATGCTAGATCATTGCACATCCTGGTACACTGGCAGAGGCATTCATATAGAGTTATACTTTGTTCTAGGTATCGAGTTGTAATATTGAGTTGTAACTAAATAGAAGTGTGATGATCATCATTATTCATTATTAGAGTATGTCCCAGTGAGGAAAGGATGATGGAAACTATGATTCCCCCACAAGTCGGGATGAGGCTCCGGATAAATATAAAAAAAAAGAAAAAAAGAAAAAAGTGAGGCCAAAAAGAGCCCAAGAAAAAAGAAAAAAAAAGAAAAAAAAATGAGAGAAAAGAGAGAAGGGGCATGCTAATTCCACACTTGTGCTTCAAAGTAGCACCATGTTTTCATATAGAGTCTCCTATGTAGTCACTTTCATATACTAGTGGGAATTTTTCATCATAGAGTTAGACGATGCACACCCACTTAGTTTTCATGTTAAGCTTTCATACACTTATAGCTCTTAGTGCATCCGTTGCATGGCAATCCCTACTCCTCGCATTGATATCAATTGATGGGCATCTCCATAGCCCGTTGATTAGCCGCGTTGATGTGAGACTTTCTTACTTTTTTGTCTTCTCTATGTTTACCCCTATCTTTATATCCTATTCCCCCCATAGTGCTATATCCATGGCTTGCGCTCGTGTATTGCGTGGGGGTTGAAAAAGCTGAAGCACATTAAAAAGTATGAACCAATTGCTCGGCTTGTCCTCGGGGTTGTGCATGATAAATACTTGTGTTAAGAAGATGGAGCATGACAAGACTATATGATTTTGTAGGGATAGCGTTCTTTAAGCATTGATATTTTGAAAGACATGATTGTTTGTTGGGATGCCTGAGTATTGATGTCTTTATGTCAAATTATAGATTATTGCTTTGAACCACTCATGTCTTAATATTCATGCCATGATTAGATATATGATCAAGATTATGCTAGGTAGCATTCCACATCAAAAATTATCTTTTTATCATTTACCTACTCGAGGACGAGCAGGAATTAAGCTTGCGGGTGCTGATACATCTTCGTCGTATCTATAATTTTTGATTGTTTCATGCCAATATTATATAACTTTCACATATTTTTGGCAACATTTTATATGATTTATTGCACTAACATATTGATCAAGTGCCCAGTGCTAGTTCCTGTTTGTTGCATGTTTTTTGTTTCGCAGAATATCCATATCAAACGAAGTCCAAATGCAATAAAAATTTACGGAGAATTATTTTGGAATATATGTGATTTTTGGGAGGTGGAATCAACGCAAAAGGAGGCCCACAGCCCCCACAGTACACCAGGGCACGCTGCTACTTCTTGAGCTTGCGTTGGTTTTTCCCTTGAAGAGGAAAGGGTGATGCAGCAAAGTAGAGTAAGTATTTCCCTCAGTTTTGAGAACCAAGGTATCAATCCAGTAGGAGACAACATGCAAGTCACTGAATACCTGCACAAACAAACACCAAACTTGCACCCAAT
Organism: Thinopyrum elongatum; assembly: GCA_011799875.1. NCBI lineage: Eukaryota > Viridiplantae > Streptophyta > Magnoliopsida > Poales > Poaceae > Thinopyrum > Thinopyrum elongatum. The sequence goes on from CM022300.1 coordinate 492,372,419, forward strand.
GCAATAAGGGGTTGTCAATCCCTTCTCGGTTACTCGGAAAAGTGAGATCTGATAGAGATAGATAAACGGTAAAGTAATATTTTTTTAGTATTTTTGTTTTATAGATTGGAAAGTAAAAGATTGCAAAATAGTAGATCGGAAACTCGTAGATTGGAAAGTAGAAGATTGTATGATGGAAAATAGACCCGGGGGCCATACGTTTCACTAGAGGCTTCTCTCAAGATAGAAAATAATACGGTGGGTGAACAAATTACTACCGAGCAATTGATAGAAAAGCGCAAAGTTATGACGATATCTAAGGCAATGATCATGAATATAGGCATCACGTCTGTGTCAAGTAGACCGAAACGATTCTGCATCTACTACTATTACTCCACACATCGACCGACTCCTGCCTGCATCTAGAGTATTAAGTTCATGAAGAACAGAGTAACGCATTAAGAAAGATGACATGATGTAGAGGAATTAACTCAAGCAATATGATGAAAACCCCATCTTTTTATCCTCGATGGAAACAATACAATACGTGCCTTGCTGCCCCTACTATCACTGGGAAAGGACACCGCAAGATTGAACCCAAAGCTAAGCACTTCTCCCATTGCAAGAAAAACCAATCTAGTTGGCCAAACCAAATCGATAGTTCAAAGGGACTTGCAAAGATATCAAATCATGCATAAAAGAATTTAGAGAAGATTCATATAATATTCATAGATAAGCTGATCATAAATCCACAATTCATCGGATCTCGGCAAACACACCGCAAAAAGTATTACATCGAATAGATCTCCAAGAACATCGAAGAGAACATGGTATTGAGAATCAAAGAGAGAGAAGAAGCCATCTAGCTACTAGCTATGGACCCGTAGGTCTGAGGTAAACTACTCACGCTTCAGCGGAAGGGCAATGGTGTTGATGTAGAAGCCCTCCGTGATCGAATCCCCCTCCGGTAGGACGCCGGAAAAGGCCCCTAGATGGGATCTCACGGGTACAGAAGGTTGCGGCGGTGGAAAAGTCTTTTCGTGGATGCCTCTGGTGGTTTGGGCATATAAGAGTATATATAGGCGAAAGAATTAGGTCAGGAGACGCATGAGGGGCCCACAAGGGTGGGGAGCGCGCCCTCCATCTTTGTGGCCGCCTCGTGGCTTCTCTGACTTGCACTCCAAGTCCTCTGGTTTCCTTTTGGTCCAAGAAAGATCATCGCGAAAGTTTTATTCCTTTTGGACTCCGTTTGGTATTCCTTTTCTACGAAACTCAAAAACAGGGAAAAAACAGGAACTGGCACTGGGCTCTAGGTTAATAGGTTAGTCCCAAAAATAGTATAAAATAGCATATTAATGCATATAAAACATCCAAAACAGATAATATAATAGCATGGAACAATCAAAAATTATAGATACGTTGGAGACGTATCAAGCATCCCCAAGCTTAATTCCTGCTCGTCCTCGATTAGGCAAATGATAAAAACAGATTTTTTGATGTGGAATGCTACCTAACATATTTATTCATGTAATTTCTTTATTGTGGCATGAATGTTCAGATCCGTACGATTCAAAACAAAAGTTTAATATTAACATAAAAACAATAATACTTCAAGCATACTAACAAGATAATTATGTCTTCTCAAAATAACATGGCCAAAGAAAGCTTATCCCTACAAAATCATATAGTCTGGCTATGCTCCATCTTCATCACACAAAATACTCAAATCATGCACAACCCCGGTTTTAGCCAAGCAATTGTTTCATACTTTAGTATTCTCAAACTTTTTCAACTTTCACGCAATACATGAGCGTGAGCCATGGACATAACACTATAGGTGGAATAGAAGGTGGTTGTGGAGAAGACAAAAAGAGGGAGATAGTCTCACATCAACTAGGCATATCAATGGGCTATGGAGATGCCCATCAATAGATATCAATGTGAGTGAGTAGGGATTGCCATGCAACGGATGCACTAGAGCTATAAGTTTATGAAAGCTCAAAAAGAAAACTAAGTGGGTGTGCATCCAACTTGCTTGCTCATGAAGACCTAGGGCAATTTGAGGAAGCCCATCGTTGGAATATACAAGCCAAGTTCTATAATGAAAAATTCCCACTAGTATATGAAAGTGACAACATATGAGACTCTCTATCATGAAGATCATGGTGCTACTTTGAAGCACAAGTATGGAAAAAGGATAGTAACATTGCCCCTTCTCTCTTTTTCTCTCATTTTTTTTCTTTTTTTTCTTTCCTCTTTTTTTTTTCTTTCTTCTTCCTTTTTTTTTCTCTTTTCTTTTTTTTCTTTCTTCTTTTTCTTTCTTTCTGTCTTTTCTCCTTTTTTTTTCACATGAGACAATGCTCTAATAATGAAAATCATCATACTTCTATTTACTTACAACTCAAAAATTACAACTCGATACTAGAACAAAATATGACTCTATATGAATGCCTCCGACGGTGTACCGGGATGTGCAATGAATCAAGAGTGACATGTATGAAAGAATTATGAACGGTGGCTTTGCCACAAATACGATGTCAACTACATGATCATGCAAAGCAATATGACAATGATGATGCGTGTCATAATAAACGGAACGGTGGAAAGTTGCATGGCAATATATCTTGGAATGGCTATGGAAATGCCATAATAAGTAGGTATGGTGGCTATTTTGAGGAAGGTATATGGTGGGTTTATGGTACCGGCGAAAATTGCGCGGCACTAGAGAGGCTAGCAAAGGTGGAAGGGTGAGAGTGCGTATAATCCATGGACTCAACATTAGTCATAAAGAACTCACATACTTATTACAAAAATCTATTAGTCATCGAAAAAAAGTACTAGACGCATGCTCCTAGGGGAAGGCTTGGTAGGAGTTAACCATCGTGCGATCCTGACCTCCACACAAAGGATGACAATAAAAAAATATCTCATGCTCCAACTTCGTTACATAACGGTTCACCATACGTGCATGCTACGGGACTCACAAACCTTAACACAAGTATTTCTCAAATTCACAACTACTCACTAGCATGACTCTAATATCACCATCTTCATATATCAAAACAATCATAAGGAATCAAACTTCTCATAGTATTCAATGCACTTTATATGAAAGTTTTTATTATATCCCTCTTGGATGCCTATCATATTAGGACTAAATTTATAACCAAAGCAAATTACCATGCTGTTTTAAAGAATCTCAAAAATAATATAAGTGAAGCATGAGAGTTCATCAATTTCTATAAAATAAAGCCACCGCCGTGCTCTAAAAAGATATAAGTGAAGCACTAGAGCAAAATTGCCTAGCTCAAAAGATATAAGTGAAGCACAAAGAGTATTCTAATAAATCACGATTCATGTGTGTCTCTCTCAAAAGGTGTGTACAGTAAGGATGATTGTGGCAAAATAAAAAGCAAAGACTCAAATCATACAAGACGCTCCAAGCAAAACACATATCATGTGGTGAATAAAAATATAGCCTCAAGTAAAGTTACCGATAGACGAAGACGAAAGAGGGGATGCCTTTCGGGGCATCCCCAAGCTTAGTCTCTTGGTTGTCCTTGAATATTACCTTGGGGTGCCTTGGGAATCCCCAAGCTTAGGCTCTTGCCACTCCTTATTCCATAGTCCATCAAATCCTTACCCAAAACTTGAAAACTTCACAACACAAAACTCAACAGAAAATCTCATAAGCTCCGTTAGTATAAGAAAATAAATCACCACTTTTGGTACTGTTGTGAACTCATTATTTATTTATATTGGTGTAATATCTACTGTATTCCAACTTTTCCATGGTTCATACCCCCCGATATTACCCATAGATTCATCAAAATAAGCAAACAACACATAGAAAGCGGAATCTGTCAAAAACAGAACAGTCTGTAGCAATCTGGAAATCTAGAATACTTCTGTAACTCCAAAATTTCTGAAAAATTAGGAAGACCTAAGAAATTTGTTTATTAATCTTCTTCAAAAATAATCAACTCAAAATCACTCTTCTGTGAATTATAAAAATAATTTTTGTGGGCGCAAAAGTTTCTGTTTTTCAGCAAGATCAAATCAACTATCACCGTAAGCTATCCCAAAGGTCTTACTTGGCACAAACACTAATTAAAATATAAAACCACATCTAACCAGAGGCTAGATGAATTATTTATTGCAAAACAGAACCTAAAAAGCAAAAAATAAAAATAAAATTTGGTTGCCTCCCAACAAGCGCTATTGTTTAACGCCCTTAGCTAGGCATAAAAAACACGAATAGATCTAAGTATTGTCATCTTTGGTATGCAATCCATAAGTGGCTCTCATAATAGATTCATAAGGCAATTTTATTTTCTTTCTTGGAAAGTGTTCCATGCCCTTCCTTAACGGAAATTGAAATCTAATGTTTCCTTCTTTCATATCAATAATTGCACCAATCGTTCTAAGGAAAGGTCTACCAAGAATAATAGGACATGTAGGATTGCAATCTATATCAAGAACAATGAAATCTACGGGCACATAATTCCTATTTGCAATAATAAGAACATCATTAATCCTTCCCATAGGTTTCTTAATAGTGGAATCCGCAAGATGCAAATTTAAAGAACAATCATCAAATTCACGGAAACCTAATACATCACACAAAGTTTTTGGAATCGTGGAAACACTAGCACCCAAATCACACAAAGCATGGCATTCATAATCTTTAATCTTAATCTTAATCATAAAGTTTTCTAGGGATAGAAACTTCCAATTCAAGCTTTTCTTCAAAAGATTGCATCATAGCATCAACAATATGTTTAGTAAAAGCTTTGTTTTGTTTATAAGCATGAGGAGAATTCAACACGGATTGCAACAAGGAAATACAATCTATTAAAGAACAATTATCATAATTATATTCCTTGAAATCCAAAAGAGTGGGTTCATTGCTACTTAAAGTTTTGACCTCTCCAATCCCACTTTTATCAATTTTTGCATCAAGATCTAAAAATTCCGAATCATTGGGACGCCTTCTAACTAAAGTTGACTCATCTCCAGTCCCATATTTATCAAGATTTATATTGGAAAACAAAGATTCAATAGGAGTCACATCAATCACTATAAGATCTTCATCATTATTTAACGCTTCTAGTTTAGCGGCCATCTTATTTACTAAGGTAGCTTGTTTATCGGAAATTTGGCCTACTAGATTTTCAAGATGAGCAAACTGAGATTTCAAACCATAAAATTCCTTAGACATATCATCAAGCTCTTTATTCATGTATTCCATAAAAAATTTCTTCTCCTTGAGCTCGTTCCTAAAGAAATTATTATGCTCAAATTGCAAAGACATGAAGCTTCTAACATTATTTTCATTTTCGTCCAACTCTTGAGGTGAGGATCAATGTTTTTTGGAGGAATCATCATGACAAGCAAGCAATCCAACACGCAAGCACACAAAAAGCAAACGAAGAAGACGAACGGAAGAGGGGCAAAGAAAAGGCAAAGAGAGATGCGAAGAAAAGGCAAACTTTTCGAAAATCATTTTAGAAGTGGGGGAGAGGAAAACGAGAGGCAAATGGCGAATAATGTAATGCAAGAGATGAGAGTTTATGATGCGTACTTGGTATGTCTTGACTTGGTGTAGATCTCCCCGGCAATGGTGCCAGAAATTCTTCCTGCTACTTCTTGAGCTTGCGTTGGTTTTTCCCTTGAAGAGAAAAGGGTGATGCAGCAAAGTAGAGTAAGTATTTCCCTTAGTTTTGAGAACCAAGGTATCAATCTAGTAGGAGACAACACGCAAGTCACCGAATACCTGCACAAACAAACACCAAACTTGCACCCAACACGATAAGGGGTTGTCAATCCCTTCTCGGTTACTCGCAAAAGTGAGATCTGATAGAGATAGATAAACGGTAAAGTAAATATTTTTTTGGTATTTTTGTTTTATAGATTGGAAAGTAAAAGATTGCAAAATAATAGATCAAAAAGTCGTAGATTGGAAAGTAGAAGATTGTATGATGGAAAATAGACCCGGGGGCCATAGGTTTCACTAGAGGCTTCTCTCAAGATAGAAAATAATATGGTGGGTGAACAAATTACTGCCGAGCAATTGATAGAAAGGCGCAAAGTTATGACGATATCTAAGGCAATGATCATGAATATAGGCATCATGTCCGTGTCAAGTAGACCAAAATGATTCTGCATCTACTACTATTACTCCACACATCGACCGACTCCTGCCTGCATCTAGAGTATTAAGTTCATGAAGAACAGAGTAACGCATTAAGAAAGATGACATGATGTAGAGGAATTAACTCAAGCAATATGATGAAAACCCCATCTTTTTATCCTCGATGGCAACAATACAATACGTGCCTTGCTGCCCCTACTATCACTGGGAAAGGACACCGCAAGATTGAACCCAAAGCTAAGCACTTCTCCCATTGCAAGAAAAACCAATCTAGTTGGCCAAACCAAATCGATAGTTCAAAGAGACTTGCAAAGATATCAAATCATGCATAAAAGAATTCAGAGAAGATTCAAATAATATTCATATATAAGCTGATCATAAATCCACAATTCATCGGATCTCGGCAAACACACCGCAAAAAAGTATTACATCGAATAGATCTCCAAGAACATCGAAGAGAACATGGTATTGATAACCAAAGAGAGAGAAGAAGCCATCTAGCTACTAGCTATGGACCCGTAGGTCTGAGGTAAACTACTCACGCTTCATCGGAAGGGCAATGGTGTTGATGTAGAAGCCCTCCGTGATCGAATCCCCCTCCGGCAGGACACCGAAAAAGGCCCCTAGATGGGATCTCACGGGTACAGAAGGTTGCGGCGGCGGAAAAGTCTTTTCGTGGATGCCTCTGGTGGTTTGGGCATATAAGAGTATATATAGGCGAAAGAATTAGGTCAGGAGACGCACGAGGGGCCCACAAGGGTGGGGGGCGCGCCCTCCGTCCTTGTGGCCACCTCGTGGATTCTCTGACTTGCACTCCAAGTCCTCTGGTTTCCTTTTGGTCCAAGAAAGATCATCGCGAAAGTTTTATTCCGTTTGGACTCCGTTTGGTATTCCTTTTCTGTGAAACTCAAAAACAGGGAAAAAATAGGAACTGGCACTGGGCTCTAGGTTAATATGTTAGTCCCAAAAATAATATAAAATAGCATATTAATGCATATAAAACATCCAAAACAGATAATATAATAGCATGGAACAATAAAAAATTATAGATACGTTGGAGACGTATCACGCGCCCCAGGGCCCAGGCGCGTGGTGGTGGGTTGTGCTCACCTCGTAAGGCGGTTGCTGCTATACTTCGGGTGCAAGGAAGCTTATATCCGAAAAAATAGTGTTAAAATCTCAGCGCAATCGGAGTTACGGATCTCCGGGAATATAAGAAACGGTATTCAGCCAGAAAACAGGAACGCGAAACAGAAGAGAACACAAGGACAGATCCAATCTAGGAGGGGCTCCTGCCCCTCCGCCGCCATGGCAACCATGGACCAGAGGGGGAACTCTCCTCCCATCTAGGGGGGGGGGGGAGGAAGAAGAAGAAGGAGGGGGGCTCTCTCCCCCTCTCTCCCGGTGGCGCCGGAACGCCGCCGGGGCAATCATCGTGTGACGGCGATCTACTCCAACAACTCCATCATCTTCACCAACAACTCCATCACCTTCCCCCATCTATATTCAGCGGTCCACTCTCCCGCAACCCGCTGTACCCTCTACTTGAACATGGTGCTTTATGCTTCATATTATTATCCAATGATATGTTGCCATCCTATGATGCTTGAGTAGATTTTTGTTGTCCTATCGGTAATTGGTGAATTGCTATGATTGGTTTAATTGGCTTGTGGTTATGTTGCTGTCCTTTGGTGCCCATGCTACGAGCGCGCGTGTGGATCACACCATAGGGTTAGTTGTATGTTGATATGACTATGCATTGGAGGGCAAGGGTGACAAAAGCTTGTTCCTACCATAGAAATTGATGCATACGGGATTGAAGGGAGACCAATATATATCTTAATGCTATGGTTGGGTTTACCTTAATGAACGTTAGTAGTTGCGGATGCTTGCTAATAGTTCCAATCATAAGTGCATAGAGTTCCAAGTAAGGGATGACATGCTAGCAGTGGCCTCTCCCACATAAAAACTTGCTATCGGTCTAGTAGCGTAGTCAATTGCTTAGGGACAATTCTGCAAATCCCACCACTACTAATCCACACTCGTTACACTAAGTTAATTGTTTCTTTATCTAAACAGAACCTAACTTTTATTTTCACGTTCTTTATTATCTTGCAAACCTATCCTACCACGCCTACAAATTACTTCTAGTTTTATTCTTGTTCTAGGTAAAGCAAACATTAAGCGTGCGTAGAGTTGTATCGATGGTCGATAGAACTTGAGGGAATATTTGTTCTGCCTTTAGCTCCTCGTTGGGTTTGACACTCTTATTTACCGAAAAAGGCTACAAACGATCCCCTATACTTGTGGGTTATCACTCACAAGCGCATGCTCTGGGGACACAACGGGTAGAATTCGTTAACAAACAAATTTGATCGTGGTTGGTAATTTGGTCTGGAGTCTATGTCGGAGAACTAGTTGAAAAGTCTAGGAATCCTATCTTTAGAAGAGGTGGACTCTTTGGAAACACAATATAAGAAGGCCCCTAACCCCTAGCCTCAGGTATGTGAATTGTGAGCGGCACCACGGATAAGTGCAGAGGAATAGTGGGTAGACCACAAACCCTAAATAACATGCTTGTGGTTCAACGGGAACTTGTCCATGACGTAGAAGGCGTCTCGGGTCCGGGGCGTCGGCTCGAGTGACAGACAAGGAGATGGGGTTGTGCTCCTTGGGCTCATTGAGGGAGGGCTTGTCATTGACGGAGGTAGAGTTGGAACCATAGAGAAAGGTGTTGCTCGCGAAAATATATTGTGAAGCTTAGGCTCATGTGCACCCCTTATCTAGTCATCCAATTATGCATCGCGATTCATGCAAGTACTTTTCTCTTTTTTGTTTCTCCCATATAGAACAACATATGAACTTCAAACTTTGCACCACAACAAAACATTCTAAATAGAATGTGAGAAAAAAACTTTCAGATTTTTTCATGCATCATAAATACTAAAAATAAGATTTTTTTAATCAAACAAATCTCATTTTTTATATTTATGTTGGACTAAAAAAATCTGAAAGTTTTATCCCACGTTGTAGTAAGAATGTTTTGTTGTCCTGCAAAGTTTGAAGTTCAAATGTTGTTTTGTTTTGAAGAAACAAAAAAGAGAAATTTTGATGTACTAAGTTAGTTGTGTAGCACGGATCTCAAAGCAGCATTGGATGATAAGATAAGAGGTGTTCGGAAGCCTGAGCTCAAAAAATCCACATCCGCTCGAGAAAATCAGAGATGCAGAGGATCTTGCTTTCGTTGCTGCTGACTGGTCCGGAGAAGGGCAGGAAATCAAACCTCTTGTCATCCGAGTCAGATGCTCCGAAACTGATCTTTGGCGCCAGCGACGAGGAGCGCTTCGGTTCCAACCATGCGTTCGCATTTGTGTTCTTGGCTACCCCTTCTGCCTTTTGCGCTTCTGTTGTGTTGGTGTAGAAGAGCTCGCTCATCTCGGTGCGGCTCAGGGAATACATGCCCTTCTCCATCACCAGATTCACGAACTGACGCGCACGAGCCTTGTTCAAAATCATCCCCATAGATTAGAATACACACGCTCCCAAATCAGGGTGGACTTGCTGTTCTTTCTAATAATGGTCTAACATTAGATGGATATATGGATGTGATGTGGGATCTAGGTCTGGTGTCTTGGCCGTCTTGGTAGGATCTTTTTTTTTGAACGAGTCTTTTATATAGAGAAGATAGACTTTTTTTAGGTTATTATATTTATTTGTTTAGGGGTAAAAGCTAAGTTTTATTGACCAAAATCCACAAGGAGTGGAATACAAAATTCATCATGGGGTGACCCAGCCACAAGTGGCGACCTTGCTCGAGAGAGTTTGAAAACATAGCTAGTATATCTGCATCCACATTCGCCGCTCGACCTTCAAAGCTGAAAATACAATTAAACCTGGTTGCTTGTTGCTTGACCTCTTTGATGATGTTCCCATAGCTGTTACCAGTCCCTTTCTCGATATCATTAATCACCTGTTTTGAATCCGATGCAACAACGAAGTTCTGAAGAAACAAATCTTCGGCTAGGGATAACGCCTCGCGACATGTGATTGCTTCCAATGCTGCAACATTAGTCGATGTATGTTTTTGTGGTATCATGTCAAGCTCAGCAATGAACCTGTTTTATAAAATGATGTGTAGCCGAAGGGGGTTGATATATTTCCTCATGGATCCCCTGTCTCCTTGTAACTCCCAAGGCGAAACTCTATCGCGATCTCGTGATGAATTCGAGGTCACGGCAGAATCCCGTTTTCGAACGCATAGCAAGGTGGCATACAAATACATACAACCAAATGAATAGACAGATAAGAGACCAAGGCATACACTTGCCCCAGAATAGTATAAATATGACAATCATCATACAATCATCCGTAGAATATAAATAGAGTCCGACTACGGACAAGATAAACAAGAAAACACCACCCTGCTACTATCCCTTGATACTCCGACTAGGGCCTCTATTGATCGTCCAGATACGTAACATAGAAACACCCACGATACTCATCAAACTCCCACTGGAGCTCAGTGGCATCTCCTGTGTCTGACTCAAAGGTACCTACAGCTGTGTTTGTAGTATACTGTGAGCCATGGGACTCAGTAATCTTATTACCCATGGTGTCAAGACTATCAAACCTTAAATAGGTATGGCATGGTTAAGTGGTGAAGTTGCAGCAAGCACTAAGCATATATATGGTGGCTAACTTACGAATACAAGAATAAGATGAGAAACTACACAAACGGTCACAAACTAATAATGATCAAGAAGTGATCCTGAACTACTTACGTTCAAACATAACCCAACCGTGTTCTCTTCCCAAACTTCGCCGAAAAGAGACAATCACGGTTACACACACAGTTGGTGTATTTTAACGAATTTAGTGTCAAGTTCACTACAACCGGATATTAAAAACTCCCATCTGCCACATGACCGTGGGCACGGCTCTCAAAAGTTTAAACCCTGCAGGGGTGTCCCAACTTAGCCCATGATAAGCTCTCACGATCCATGGAGACAATCCTCCATCTCGGAACACCCCGATCAAGCTCGGGATCCTGGTGCACAAGACATTTCGACAATGGTAAAACAAAACTAGCAAGACCTCCCGATGTGCCGACACCCTGATAGGAGCCGCACGTATCTCGTCTCAGGCCACGATCGGATGAGCACAACGTACAGCAACTGAGACCCGAGTTTTGGACCAACACTCATGAGGAGCACTGGCCCGGGTTGTTGATTAAGAATCCTCGGGTTAATTACTCCCTATGCAAGTTTTAGTTGTTATTAGGCAAATGGTAAAACCAAAGTTGGGCCTTGCTGGAAGAGTTTTATTCAAAGCAAACTGTCAAGGGGGGCCCATAAACCCCGACCGCATTAGGAACGCAAAATTCAAGGAACATAACACCAGTATGACGGAAACTAGGGCGGCAAGAGTGGAACAAAACACCGAGCAAAAGGCCAAGCCTTCCACCCTTTACCAAGTATATAGATGCATTAATTAAATAAGATATAATGTGATATCCCAAGATATCCATGTCCCAACATGGAACAACCTGCACTGCACCTGCAACTAGCAACACTATAAGAGGGGATGAGCAAGCGGTAACATAGCCAAACGACGATTTGCTAGGAAGGTGGGTTAGAGGCTTTTCATGGCAATTCAGGAGGCTATATGTAAACAAGTGGTAGGTAGCGCCATATCGATAGCAATGAACAACTAGCAAGCAAAGATAGTAGTGATATCGGGGGTAATGATCATCTTGCCTGGATTGTCCTCAGTGGTATCAATAACTTGCTCCTCGTGAATGTACTCGACAGGGTCCTCGGACTCGAACTCGTCTCCCGGAACTACCCACAAGAAAGCACAAGCATACAATAAACAAACAAGGCATGGCAATGAACATATACTTCGTGCAACTCCAACATGAATGCATATGAAGATCGTTATGCACGGAGCTACGGTTCTACCGGAACGAGGGATACATCAACGGGAAGGAAACGGTGAAGACAAAATGGCTATGGGCACAATATTGGTAAACCAAGCATGCCACTGGAAAGATTGGAAGATTTCGGTTGAAATCGATATAAAGATCATCGGAAACAGATGCACGGAGCCCAAACGGTGAGCAAAACAATATGCAATGCAAAACTGACCATAACAGCAACATGTCACTTTAGATGCAACAGTTAATTATGATGCAGAACTTATACATGGAAACAAATGACATGGCATGATAGTGCATAACATTTACTACAAAACATGCTTACTGAACTATTTCTAAAACTCACTAGATCATCATCAAAACAGCATGGCAAAAGGACAAATGATAACAGTTTTACAGACGGTAAAATACTGGACATGGCAGAAAACAGATTCAGATGCAATGTTTAGAGCTAGTAAACTACATGCTATAGGAACTTATCATGGCAAAAAAGAACATGGCATTCATGTAGTAAATGCACTTAACAAAACTCCCTTACTGATCATGCTCCAAAGATCTACAGATATGATGATAGCATCAATGCAAAATGGCAAGTCATATAAGCAGTTTCAGACAATGAAATAACAAGGCATGGCATTAACAGATTTGAGTAGGCATGTTCGCAAGCTTGTGGTAGTCAAAACAGGGCATGTCATGGCATGAGAAAAATACTAACAGAAATATGGCATGTTTATGCTCCAATTCATGTATAAAGAATGCTCATATGTAAATCACACAAAAACATATAAAAATGACAAAATGGCATATGCTGTGAAAATAACATGTTCACAAACTTGCTCAAATGATGAAATGGATGCCACCAATGGATTAGTTTTATTTTTCTAGACCAAAAACATATATAATATGTTGGGGTCACCATGGAAAAATCTCCACAAATGCACAAATTAAGAACCTGCCTAAAAGGGATTATGACAGAATTGGCATTTTGCTCAAAGGGAAATGTCCAGAAATGGACTTGCCTTAAATGGAAAGATTCCCTTGCCCGAAATGGAATATTCGCTGGGATAAAAGGAAAAAAAATAAAAGGTGGAGGGGGCTGAGAGTATGACTGGTGGGCCCTGGCCGTCAGTGGGGATGACAGGTGGGGTCCGCTTGTCGGCGAGAAAGTGAAAGGGAAAAGGGGGGACAATATTGCCCACGGGGGGATTCAAACCCGGGTCTCTCCGGTGGTAGAGCGAGGACGCAGCCACTGGGCTATGCTGCGGCGACTGATAGGAAGGGGGTCTTGCCAGTTTTGAACCAGCCCTCGCCTGATGCTGCCGGCGACGAGCACAGCACGGCGGAGGGGCTCGCCGGAGATGCTAAGGCGACCATACGACACGGCGGAGTGCTCAGACAGACCCGCAAAGGGATTCTGCACATGCATGGGGGAGTTGGGGCACTGGACTTTGACGGAGGCGACGCCGGCTACGACTGACCAAGGCGACGGTGACGGGCACGAGCATGAAGCAGAGGTCTAAGTGGGCGGCAGAGCGCACGGTTCGGACACGCGCGACGCTAGGAACCTATTGGACACGAGCAGCTAGGCAGACGGGGCTCAGAGCACTCGCCGGAGCAAGGTCCGACGATGGCGAGGTCGGGCGCGCGTGGCGATCATGACCAGAGCATGTGAGAGAGGGGAAGAAGGGAACGGGCAGGATCATGAGCTCACCACGAACACAAGTATGTGCTTGGCTTGGCGAGAGGTGGACGGAGTTGACGGTGATGGCGCTCGAACAGTTGCGGTGGCCGGAGATGGGGAAGAAGAAGAAGACGCGAGGCCTTGGCGTTCCGGGCACCGTAGTCGACGTCATGGATGAAGACGACGTCATGGAAGAAGGTGGACACATTTGCGGCATCTGGATCCTACGGAGAGCACGCCGGCGACGAGGATGCGCTCCCAGATGCGCTTGGGAAGAGCTCGGGCGGTGGCTATGGTGGCTGGACTCACCTGGCAGCAGCGGCGGATGGAAGAGGGAACCCTAGGGAGTGGGTGGACAAGGAGAGGGGCTTAAGTAGGGGCTAGGGCGAGCAGGTGAGAAAAGGAGGGAGAGGGAGGCCGTGCGGTCCAGGTGGGCTGCGGGGCGCCTGATGGGCTGCTGCTCCTGGGCTGCGACAGCTGGCGTGCTGGGAGGCCGGCCCAGGTAAGGCCTTCTCCTTTTCTTTTCAATTTCTGTTTATTTAAATAAACAGCTGCAATAAAAGAAAAGGCCAGGGGGCTAGGAGAGGAGTTTGACAGATATAAAAATATCCTCAAGCTCCTGGAATTATGCTCTATTTTATAAAGTTGACTTGGACATTTTTAGAGGTAGAAAAATCAAACAAGTTTGAATATAATTCAAACTTGAGGCATTTTTGAACCTAACCAAAACAACTCCAAATAGAATGAAATTTGACAGAGAGGTAACTGGCATGGTCTAAGATTTCTAGGGAAAAGATGAACATTAATGGAGGAGGGAAATAATGCCACTTGCAAAACATGAAAGAAGAAGGAGCGGAGAGGTGATGATACATGGGCATGGCTTGAGAGAGAGATAGCAAGGACTGATGCACACACAACATAAAGGCCACACATAGCATGAGGATGAGTGCAATGCACATGATGCTCATGGTAACAACATGAATGGCCAAAAGCAATATGACAAGAGATAGGCATGGCAATGCAATATAACCAAAGATGAACATGATGCAAAAAGAAAAATATGGCAATGGCATTCAACATGATCATGTCATAAACATATATGAATGAAATATTCAAAATAATTATGATAATGCAACAAACAAAATAAACATCCGGCAACAATGAAAATAATTGGAAGGCAACTGGAGCATCGGTCTCGGGGCGTCACACTCCTTGCCCACCATATCGCCCATAGGGAGACCGATAGCTTGATAAAAACCTCATGTGAAATAGTGTTGATCATCGAAAACAGCCATTGCTTTGCACTCGGTTCCATTGTTTCGCACAGGTGCTCTACTAGCTCACCATCAACAAGAGCCCATACACACCTCACCATTGTGCATTCTAGCTGCGAGTGTCTCCAAGAATTTACAGCTCCACACAAAGTGCAACAGCTTGTTGTGGACATGTTCCTGTGTGCTCTCACATCCTCAGTGGGTAACGAGTTCTTTGCTAGCCTCCAAAGAAACATGCGTATCTTCCCTAGTACTGGCATTTTCCATAGCAATTTCCATGATGTCGCATCCCTATCAATGCTTGATGAACCCATGGAGCCATCTAGCCATGCTTCTCTTCTCATTTTGGTTGCAACCATCATCTTATAGGCTGATCTAACAGAAAAGTTTCTGCTTTTTTCAAAATTCCATGACCAGCTATCATCAATATTTGTCGTACATAAAAGTATGCTGAGAATGGCTGGCATGTCGATCGGTAGGGAAAACTCGGTGATTTTCTACTTGTCCCATCTAGCCGAAGTTTGATCAATGAGTACAGACACATATACAGGATGATTGTCTGGCCTACATCCAAAGGGCCGCATCATCACGTCCCTGGGAATCCAGTTGTCACTTCATATATTAGTTGATGCTCCGTTGCCAATTCTCCTAATCAACCCATGTTTTAGAACACCACATCCCTCCAAAATTGCTCTGCAGATCTGACTAGGATGGTGATGTCTACTATGCAACTTTATTCTTGTAGACTCGTGTTGGGCCTCCAAGCGCAGAGTTTTGTAGGACAGTAGTAATTCTCCCTCAAGTGGATGACCTAAGGTTTATCAATCAGTGGGAGGTGTAGGATGAAGATGGTCTCTCTCAAACAACCCTGCAACCAAATAACAAAGAGTCTCTTGTGTCCCCAACACAACAAATACAATGGTAAATTGTATAGGTGAACTAGTTCAGCGAGGAGATGGTGATACAAGTGTAGCAATGATAGTAGATATTGATTTTGGTAATAGGAACAATAAAAAACAGCAAGGTAGCAAGTAACAAAAGTGAGCACAATCTATATTGCAATGCTTAAAAATGAGGCCTAGGGTCCATACTTTCGCTAGTGCAATCTCTCAACAATGCTAATATAATTGGATCAAATAACCATCCCTCAACGTGCGATGAAGAATCACTCCAAAGTTCCTATCTAGCGGAGAACATAAGATGAAATTATTTGTAGGGTACGAAACCACCTCAAAGCTATTCTTTCCTAGCAATCTATCCTAGAGTTCGTACTAAAATAACACCAAGCTATTCTTTCCGATCGATCTAACCAAGAGTTTGTACTAAAATAACACCATATGATACACATCAACCAACTCTAATGTCACCGCAAGTATCCGTGAGTTGATTATACGATATGCATCAAACAATTTCAGATTCATAATACTCAATCCAACACAAAGAACCTCAAAGAGTGCCCCAAGATTTCTACCGGAGAAACAAAGACGAGAACGTTCATCAACCCCTATGCATAGATTACCCCAATTTCACCTCGGGAATCCGCGAGTTGAGTGCCAAAACACATATCAAGTGAATCAATATGATACCCCATTGTCACCATGGGTATTCATAGCAAGACATACATCAAGTGTTCTCAAATCCATAAAAGTATTCAATCCAATAAAAAACGAAATCTCGAAGGGAAAACTCAATTAATCACAACAAGATAAAGAGGGGAAAACACCATATGATCCGATTATATTAACAAAGCCCGCGATACATCAAGATCATGACATCTCAAGAACACGAGAGAGAGAGAGAGATTAAACACATAGCTACTAGTACAAACCCTCAGCCCCGAGGGTGGACTACTCCCTCCTCATCATGGTGGCCACCAGGATGATGAAGATGGCCACCGGTGATGATTTCCCCCTCCGGTAGGGTGCCGGAACGGGGTCTAGATTGGTTTTATGTGGCTATAGAGGCTTGAGCCGGCGGAACTTCTGATCTATCGACTCCTGTCGGTGCAACAAACCTTGGGTCTGTTGCCCAGACCGTGCACAGGCCCAAGATCAAGATTGCAACATCCAAGACAAGGCCAAGATGAAGAAATAGGCTCTTTGAGGAATCAAAGGGCAGGTTGAGAAGACCAAGTCAAGCCAAGGAGCAAGACACCGCTAAGGGAAAACCTCCCTTGCCGGGCAGGAGAGCCTGGCGAGGTCAAGGTTGCCCCGTAAGCAAGCCTCAAGACCGCCCCGGCAGGCTTGCCGGGTCCTACGAAGGCAAAACACCCCACCAAGGCTTCACCACCCCACCTCACAACAACGCAAGTCATCGATCAGTGCGGTGTCAAGCCCCAAAATGACTAAGTGGCTGCCTTTTGCCACATGGCAGCCATTTCCTACAGGAATCACCTCCAAATGACACCCGTCCAGTGACGTGTCATGCAGACAAGAGAGAAGGTGGCCAAACAGCCCGACAAGGCGTGCCGGGTAGGCCATGATGTGACACTAAGCGACGCATTTAATGCATACTGCTCTGTCTGGAGAGTAGATATGATAGCACTATTTGCTATCTAATCAAACCACAATGATTGATTTGCCACTGTGGTGACCCCTTGATCTATAAAAGCAGGCCCATGGCAACCATAGAAAAGAGTCGGACCCTTGTACACTCGTACGCGCGTAGCTGCTCTCGCCCCAAGGCAACCCTACCGGGCAAGAGCGTTGCACTTCCACCACCATCCACCATCAATCCACCAAAGCAGGAGTAAGGTTTTACGCCTCACGGCAGCTTGAACCTGGGTAAAACTGCCCGTGTGATCTCTGCCGCGTTGTGCTGCGCTCCTCCACTCTTTGTGCTATGTGCTCAGTCCCCCTGCCGAACCAAAAGGGGCTCATGGCCCCATATGTGGCCATGGTTTCCCTCGACATCTTTGTCATGCCAGGTAGGGGGAGGCGCTTGCGCGAACCTGAGAAGTGTATGTAGCGCGTCATCTTCACCGCCATCTTCTTCATCAATGGCTCCATCGTCCATGGCGCCCAAGAAGAAGCCCGGCGCCGCAGCTCATCCATCCACCTCGAAGGCCCCGCCGCACGTGACCGCCGACGCCGCAGGGGCTACAGGGACGCCTGGGGGTGTGGACGCTGCGAAGGACGTGGTCGGCGCAGGCGGTGTTGTTACCACCTCCCCTGCAGCCGAAGCAGGAGCAGGAGGCACTGGAGAAGGACAACACCAACTATATCCTAGTGACCACGCCCTACGAGGTACGGGAGAAGAGTTCATTCCATCTGCACCTTCCCGTCCGGCCGAGGGGCACAGCCATAGCGGGGGTACTCGCTCTGGAGGGAATCACAACTTCCCGACCGCTCCCACCGCAGGTGCGGCCGTGGAACATGCGCCACCCCCGAAATGAGCCGACCCAGCCGCTACGCTAAACGGAGCCGCTGGCCCTCAAGCGCCTCCACCTCATCACCACGCCATCTAGGCGGCTGGCTCATGACGACGAGAGCACGACGCGACCGCTACCAGCACCGTCAGGAGCCGGGTGATGTTATGGTCTTCATCGACATCCATGCCAAGCATCGCTTCGGAGGCCATGGCGCGGGCTCAGCTACTGTTGAAATTTTCGCCGGCAGCCAATCAGATGGATGAGTGGAGAGCCACCATTCAGAGTCTAATTGGCTTCGCCGAGGTGGGAGGATCGTAGCGGGCTGGCCCGCCACGGCCTCCCCTGGCAGCGACAACGGCCCACGCTGCTGGCTATGCGGATGGGGCCACTCCTACGGTGCAGTCCCCTCCGCGGCAGCCGGCGCGGGAGCCGCACAACCAAGAACCCGACAATGTCTCGATAGCTTCGTCCGACCCTCGAGCGCGTCAAGGCCAACGACGAGTCCTGGAGGACAGGCAGAGGGAAGGCGCGCGTGTCATCACCGAGCGACACCGCGACGCCCACCGCCAGTTCGACAGGCGCGATGGCCCCGACGTCGACGAGCCCACGCTCGCTGAAGGCGGGTACCTGCCCTTCGAGGCTGGGTGCCCTGCCTTCACCCGCGAGCTGCGGTAAGTCCGTTGGCCATCGACTCACACATTCAAGCCAGAGGTACCAGAGAAGTATGACGGGAGACTGAACCCGACAGAGTTCTTGAGCATCTACACCATCGCTGTTCAAGCTGCCGGGGGAAGAGATGAGAAGGTATTCGCCAACTACTTCCCTTTGGCACTCAAGCCAAATGTGAGGTCATGGCTGATGCACCTGCCGGAGAACTCCATTTCGACCTGGGCTGACCTGTGCCATGAGTTCATTGGCGCCTTCACGGGCGGCCATCTAGAACCAGGGCGGCCCAGCGACTTGCAGCTTCTTCCGCAGAAGGAAGTCGAGAGCCTGCGGAAATACATGCAGAGATTCAGCTGAGTCCACAGGAATATTCCAGACATCCACGCGGCAGCTTTGATAGCTGCATTCCATTCCAATGTGCGCAATCGTCGGATACGTTCCAAGATGAACGTTCGATTGCCCAAGACTGTGAAGGAGCTTTACACTCTAGTGGATAAGTGTGCTCGAATAGAGGAGGGGAGGAAGCTCCCCGGAGAAGAGGATGGCGTCGACATCGATTCAGAGGATGATGACGAGGCCACCAGTCAAAAGAAGAAGAACAAGAAGCGCAACAAAAGGCGTAAGGATAAAGCAGTGATGACCGTTGAGGGGTCGGGCATGCCTAGTACCGGCAAGAAAGCCAAGGGTGAGATACCCGGCAAGGAAGTTGCCGCGTGCACTGATTACCGGGAAGCCGCGGCTGCCGAGAAGGCTGGGAAAGGCGATGGCCCGTATTGCAAGATCCATCAGACCAAGGGCCACGATCTCCAGGAGTGTCATCAGGTTGAGCAGCTTGTCAAGAAGCAGAGGGCTGAATATGAGAAGCGGGATAAAGAGAGAGGTCAGAATGGCGCTGGCGAAAGGGCCGGGGTGGCGGAGCAAGCCGCCCCGGCAAGGCTCCTCAGAATCAAGGGAAACCCGCCAGAGGCCGTGAGAAGGAGGATTGCAACAATGAGAGTGATGGAGGAGATGAAGAGGAAACCAGCGAGCAGGAATTCCAGAAAGCCACTGACGCCATGTGCATTGACGGGGGTGCATCTTTGCACTCCTCCCACCGCCAACTTAAATGGTGGGCGTGTGAAGTCAATGCCGTGGAGCCAGCGGCAGACTCTCGAAGGCCGCTCAAGTGGTCCCGCACGCCCATCATCTTCGATGAAGAGGACCACCCTGACCGCACCATCGCAGTAGGGTGCTTGCCGTTGTTGGTATCACCAACAATCCGCAACCTCAAAGTCACAAAGATGTTGGTTGACGGCGGGGCCGGGTTGAATCTGATTTCTTCTAAGGTCATCAGAAAACTCCAGATAGCAGAAGAAGAGCTCAAGGTTACTGGTACATTTGAAGGAATCAACCCCGGCAGGAGTCGTCCTAAGGGGAAAATCACGTTGCCGGTGACATTTGGGGGAGAGTTGAATTACCGGACTAAGAAGATCGTGTTTGATGTGGTTGACCTCCCCCTGCCATACAATGGAATCCTTGGTCACCCAGCTCTGGCCAAGTTCATGGCGGCATCCCACTATGCCTACAACACCTTGAAGATGCCAGGGCCGGTGGGCGTCATTTCCATTCCATCAAACGAGAAGGACGCAATTATTTGCATGGACAAGATGTACCAGGAAGCAGTCGCGACAGAGGCCACTGAAGCAGCAATCCCCGCCAAGGAAAATAAGGGAAAGAAGAAGGCTAACAGGGACGCCGGCAAGGAATCCGGGAAGCGTGCCTCTTCGGGGGATGCTGCGCATGTTGATGACTTGCCAAAGAGTTCCAATAGCAAGAGATCCAAGGCTTCCACACCTGCTGTGAAAAAGGTCCCGACAGGGCTGGCTGGCACTGATGGTACTTTCACTATCAGCGCCACCCTCGATGACAAATAGGAAAGCGCGCTCATTGCCCTCCTGCGGGCGAATGTCGATGTATTTGCCTGGAAACCATCTGACATCCCCGGTGTTCCCAGGGAGGTAATCGAGCACCACCTTGCTGTCTGCCCACATGCCCGGCCCATCAAACAGAAGGTCCGGAAGCAAGCTTTGGAGTGGCAATAGTTTATTGCCGAGGAGATCAAGAAACTTGAGGCAGCTGGTCTGGTTAGAGGAGTGTTGCATCCAACATGGTTAGCAAATCCTATGGTGGTACACAAGGCTAATGGGAAGTGGAGGCTGTGCATAGATTTTACGGATCTGAACAAGGCATGCCCGAAGGACCCATTTCCCTTGCCACGCATCGACCAGATTGTGGATTCCACCTCCGGGTGTGACCTGCTTTCTTTCCTGGATGCCTACTCTGGATATCATCAGATCTTCATGTCCAAGGAAGACGAAGAGAAGACCGCGTTCATCACCCCATGTGGCACATACTACTTCGTGCGGATGCCTTTCGGGTTGAAGAGCACCGGGTCCACTTTCGCAAGAGCAGTCCAGATTGGTTTTGAGTCACAGCTGCACAGAAACATTAAGGCTTATATGGATGATATCGTGGTCAAGACCAAGGACAGATCAACCCTCATTCAGGATTTAGAAGAGACGTTTGCTAATCTACGCAAGATCAACTTGAAGCTAAACCCGGAGAAGTGTGTGTTTGGCATTCCTTCCAGCAAGCTACTTGGCTTCTTTGTGTCCCACCGGGGGATAGAGGCCAACCCCGACAAGATCAAGGCTATCGAGCAGATTCAAGCACCTAAGACAGTCAAGGACATGAGGCGTTTGACTGGGTGTGTTGCCGCGCTTAGCAGATTCATTTCCAAGTCTGCCGAGCGTGCCTTGCCGTTCTTCAAGATTTTGGAAAAGGCAGGGCCCATGGAGTGGACCCCAGAGGCAGATGATACGTCTCCAACGTATCTATAATTTATGAAGTATTCACGCCATGTTTACAACAATTTTATATGGTTTTGGTATGATTTGCATGGAACTAACCCGGACTGACGCTGTTTTCAGCAGAACTACCGTGGTGTTGTTTTTTGTGCAGAAATGAAAGTTCTCCAAATGAGCTGAAACTTTATGACAATTTTTTTGGAACAAAAGCGACCCCTGAAGCTTCGTGGAAGGACCAGAAGGTGAAGGAGTAGGGCACAAGACACCGGGGCGCGCCTGGGCCCTTGCCCGTGCCCCGGTGGGTTGTGCTCACCTCGAGGCCCATCTTAGCGTGAAACCAACGCCAAAAATTCATATAAATAGACAAACCATCAGGGGTAACCCTAGATCAGAAGTTCCACCGCCGCAAGCCTCTGTAGCCACGAAAAACCAATCTAGACCCCGTTCCGGCACCCTGCCGGAGGGGGAGATCATCACCGAAGGCCATCTTCATCATCCCTATGGCCACCATGATGAGGAGGGAGTAGTCCACCCTCGGGGCTGAGGGTTTGTACCAGTAGCTATGTGTTTAATCTCTCTCTCTCTCTCGTGTTCTTGAGATGTCACAATCTTGATGTGTAGCGGGCTTTGTTAATATAGTCGGATCATATGGTGTTTTCCCCTCTGTATCTTGTTGTGAACTGAGTTTTCCCTTTGAGATTTCATTTTATCAGATTGAATACTTTTATGGATTTGAGAACACTTGATGTATGTCTTGCTATGAATACCCGTGGTGACAATGGGGTATCATATTGATTCACTTGATATATGTTTTGGCACTTAACTCGCAGATTCCCAAGGTGACATTGGGGTAATCTATGCATAGGGGTTGATGCACGTTCTTGTCTTTGTTTCTCCAGTAGAAATCTTGGGGCACTCTTTGAGGTTCTTTGTGTTGGATTGAGTATTATGAATCTAAATTTGCTTTGGTGTTATTTTAGTATGAAACTCTTGATAGATCGATCGGAAAGAATAACTTGGTGTTATTTTAGTATGAACTCTTGGATAGATCGATCGGAAAGAATAGTTACAAACAATTTCTTCTTATGTTCTCCACTAGATAAGAACTTTGGAGTGATTCTTCATCGCACGTTGAGGGATTGTTATGTGATCCAATTAGATTAGCATTGTTGAGAGATTGCACTAGCGAAAGTATGGACCCTAGGCCTCATTTTCAAGCATTGCATTACTGTTTGTGCTCCGTTTTACCAATTGCTACCTTCCTGTTTTTTTATTTTTGGATTACAAAAATATATTTCTACCATCCATATTACACTCTTATCACCATCTCTTCGCCGAACTAGTGCACCTATACAGTTTGCCATTGTATTGGGTGTGTTGGGGACACAAGAGACTTTTTATTATTTGGTTGCAGGGTTGTTTGAGAGAGACCATCTTCATCCTATGCCTCCCACGGATTGATAAACCTTAGGTCATCCACTTAAGGGAAATTTGCTACTGTCCTACAAAACTCTGCGCTTGGAGGCCCAACACGAGTCTACAAGAACAAGTTGTGTAGTAGGCATCAAGCTCTTTTCTGGCGCTGTTGCCGGGGAGGTGAGTGCTTGAAGGTATATCTTTAGATCTTGCAATCGAATCTTTTAGTTTCTTGTTTTATCACTAGTTTGGTTTATAAAAAGAAAACTACAAAAAAAATGGAATTGAGGTTGCATCATATTGTTCATCTTTATAATGTCTTTCGTGAAAATGATGGAAAGGAAGATTGTGCTCAATTCATAGAGGAAGAATTCTATAAAATGTTTGACAAAAAAATCCTTGAATGAGCATGATTGCAATGTTGCTAGTATGAATTCTTTGAATATCCATGGTGCTAATGATATGCAAAGCTACAAGCTTGGGGATGCTATGTTTGATGAAGATGATATTTTTAGTCCCCCAAGTTTTGATGAGAAAATTTATTATGATGAAAGCATGCCTCCTATCTATGATAATTATGGTGATGAAATGTATGCTATATTGAATAATGATAACCATGAAACTTGTCATCATGATTTTAATTTTCAATCACATGATAGTTATTTTGTTGAGTTTGCTCCCACTTCTATTGATGAGAATACATTTGCTTATGTGGAGAGTAACAAAATTTCTATGCTTATGCATCATGAAAAGAATGCTTTTTGTGATAGTTATATTGTTGAATTCACTCATGATGCTACTGAAAATTATTGTGAGAGGGGAACATATGCTTTTACATATTGCAATAATATCAAGTTTCCTCTCTATGTGTTGAAAATCTTTAAGTTTTGCTCGTTTTGCCTTCCTATGCTAGTTGATTCTTGTTCCCATAAGTTGTTTGGTCACAAAATTCCTATGCATAGGAAGTGGGTTAGACTTAAATGTGCTAGTCATATGCTTCATGATGCTCCCGTTATGTTTCAATTCTTTACTTTTATGTGAGCATCATTGAAATCATCATGCCTAGCTAAAAGGCATTAAAGAAAAGCGCTTGTTGGGAGACAACCCAACATTTACCCCTACTGTTTTGGTGTTTTCACATGATTAGGATACTGTAGTAATCATGTTTTATAGGTTTTGTTTCAATAAAGTGCCAAGTAAAGCCTTTGGGATAGTGTGGATGATAGTTGACTTGATTCTGTGCAAAAATAGAGAATTTTGCATCCAGCACAGAAATTCCTATCTTTTACGGGAACATGTAAAAATTCTGAATTTTTTACAGTTGATGGGTATACAAATTTTCTACGTTTTACTTGTTTTTAAGAATTTCTGGAGTTACATAAGTATGACCTTAATTCAGATCTTTACATACTGTTCTGTTTTTGACAGATTCTGTTTTCAATGCATAATTTGCTTGTTTTCTAGTTTCTATGGCTTATATTGCTTAATATAAATTGCGGAAATTGTAGAGTACAGTAGGAATTGTGTGAGAACAATTATGAATCTTGTCTTTGTCAGTACCAAAGTGAATGATTTGTCTTTATCATACTAACCCATCTCACGAAGTTCCGTTAAGTTTTGTGTGATTGAAGTTTTCAAGTTTTGGGTGAGATATCGATATGAGGAGAATAAGGAGTGACAAGACACTAATATTGGGGATGCCCAAGGCACCCCCAAGGCAATATTCAAGTAAGATCCAAGCAACTAAGCTTGGGCATGCCCCGGAAGGCATCCCCTCTTTCGTCTTCAACATTATCGGTAACCTCACTTGGAGCTATATTTTCATTTGTCACATGTTATGAGTTTTGCTTGGAGAGTCATTTTATTTTATTAGGATTTGCTTGCTGTTATTTAGAATAATGTTTTGCATCTTTTATTTCAATAAAAATGTCAAGTATAACCTTTGCCATGCTTATTTTGCAAATATATGAGTTGCTGTTTCAAAACAGAAAGTTTATTGCTGTTGAAAAAATTCTCCAGAAAAGTCAGAATGTGATAAAATGTTGAAACTTTTTGCACAATAATATCTGATAAATTTTATACAGTGTGGTAAATTTTCATAATTTTTGGAGGTAGGGAAGTATGAGTACAATTGCACTCTTTACAGACTGTCTTGTTTAGACAGATTGCTGTTATGTTCGCATTGTTTGCATATGTTTGCTTGTTTAATGATTCTATTTGAGGATACGAGTTTCAAATATGCAGAGGCATTTAGTATGCAATGTTGAATAATAATTTTAGTGATTTGCTACAGTAGAGAATGATAAGGTTTTTGCATTGATTTATAGTAACTTATCTCACGAGTTCTTGTTGAGTTTTGTGTGGATGGAGTTTTTAAGATTTAGGGAAACCGTGATATAAAAGGAATTAAGGAGACACAAAAGCTCAAGCTTGGGGATGCCCAAGGCATCCCAAGTTAATATTCCAAGAAGTCTCAAGCATCTAAGCTTGGGGATGCCCCGATAGGCATCCCACCTTTCTTCATCAACAATTATCGGTTAGCCTCGGTTGAGCCTAAGTTTTTGCTTCTTCACATGATATGTGCTATTCTTAGAATGTCATTTATTTTGTTTTGCTTGCTGTTTTAATAAAATACTTAGATCTGAAAGTTTTTAAATAAAAGAGAGTCCTCAAATAGCTACCCATTTACTTAACTACTCATTTGATCTTCACTTGTATCTTTTTGGAGTAGTTTGTCATATGCTCTCATTCTTCACTTAAATTTATTTGAGAGCTTGTTAGTAGCAATGGTAATACATAAATTTAGTCCCAAAGTAATGGATATTCAAGAAGGATATAATAAAAACTTTCATGTAGATCACTGGATATGATTTGTTTGATTTCTTGCAATAGTTTTGCGATATGGAGATAATAATATGTGAGTCATGTTGGTGAGTAATTATGCTTTAGTAAGAATATTGGTGTTAAGGTTTGTGATTCCCTATGCAAGAACAAAAGTCAATAATTATGCAATGAAATTACATCCTACTTGTGGTGCATTATTCGGTGTTAGTTATGCTCAATGCTCGTTTATGTGAATTTTTGTTTCTTGGTTGGTTGCTTCTCAATCTATTTGCTAGCCTCCATTTGTACTAAGTGGGAATACTACTTGTGCATCCAAATCCTTAAACCCAAAGTTGTGCCTAATGAGTCCACCATACCTACCTATATGCGGTATTTCCATGCTGTTCTAAGCAAATTTGTATGCGCCATCTCTAAATTTTCAAAATGATTCCCTTTTTGTGTGCTCGTACCGCTCATGAAGCGGCAGGGGGTGGCCAATATTTTCCATGCTAGATGTGTTATTCTCAAGATGAGTGTTTATTCACTTGTCATTGCACAAGAGTACGGCAAAGGTATTAGGGATGCCCAGTCCCGAAATGAAAAATGAATTTACTTTATGTTGTCAAATAATAAATTCCTTGGAAAGTGTTGGTATGGAGGGCACCCGTGGATACGGCTAGCCATGGATCGTGAAAGAATGGTGGAAAAAGGAATAAACTTTATTTTCTATTTGGGAACCGCCTATGATATATCTAGCATGGAAAGTGTTGGGAATTACTCGGTCATTTTCGTTGATGGGAAAAGTATGCCTCTCAAAATTTTTATCTCTCAATTTAAGCTTTGAGCTCTGGCACCTCTACAAATCCCTACTTCCCTCTGCGAAGGGCCTATCTATTTACTTTATGCAATTTTTATTTTTATTTGAGTCTCCATCTTCTCTTATAAAGCACCAACTAAGGGGCACTATGATCATACTTGAGCATTGGATGTAGCTAATATTCGAGTGTGTCTCATGAATGGATCAATGATTGAGCATGATGGGCTAGGGATAACTTTCTTTAGTGTTGATATTTTGAAAGACATGGTTGCTTGTTGATATGCTTGAGTATTGATGTCCTCATGTCAAATTATAGACTATTGCTTTGAATCATTCAAGTCCAAATGTCCATGCTACAAAACAAAGATTATATGATGAAAATGATAGGTAGCTTTCCATAACAAAAATTCTGTTTCCAATTGCTACTTTTTCATAATAAGTTTCATGAGAAAGAGTTGCTGTTATGATGCTAGGAAAAGTGATTGAAATTATCATTGATCAAACTTATGTACTTTGCTAGCGTTCACACTTCATAAATTATTTCTTTTATCATTTACCTACTCGAGGACGAGTAGGAATTAAGCTTGGGGATGCTGATACGTCTCCAACATATCTATAATTTATGAAGTATTCACGCCATGTTTACAACAATTTTATATGGTTTTGGTATGATTTGCATGGAACTAACCCAGACTGACGCTGTTTTCAGCAGAACTACCGTGGTGTTGTTTTTTGTGCAGAAATGAAAGTTCTCCAAATGAGCTGAAACTTTTTGATGATTTTTTTGGAACAAAAGAGACCCCCGAAGCTTCGTGGAAGGACCAGAAGGTGAAGGAGTAGGAAACAAGACACCGGGGTGCGCCTGGGCCCTTGCCAGTGCCCCGGTGGGTTGTGCTCACCTCGAGGCCCATCTTAGCGTGAAACCAACGCCAACAATTCATATAAATAGAGAAACCATCAGGGGTAACCCTAGATCAGAAGTTCCGCCGCCGCAAGCCTCTGTAGCCACGAAAAACCAATCTAGACCCCGTTCCGGCACCCTGCCGGAGGGGGAGATCATCACCGGAGGCCATCTTCATCATCCCTATGGCCACCATGATGATGAGGGAGTAGTCCACCCTCGGGGCTAAGGGTTTGTACCAGTAGCTATGTGTTTAATCTCTCTCTCTCTCTCTCGTGTTCTTGAGATGTCACAATCTTGATGTACCGTGGGCTTTGTTAATATAGTCGGATCATATGGTGTTTTCCCCTCTGTATCTTGTTGTGAACTGAGTTTTCCCTTTGAGATTTCATTTTATTGGATTGAATACTTTTATGGATTTGAGAACACTTGATGTATGTCTTCCTATGAATACCCGTGGTGACAATGGGGTATCATATTGATTCACTTGATATATGTTTTGGCACTCAACTCGCAGATTCCCGAGGTGACATTGGGGTAATCTATGCATAGGGGTTGATGCACGTTCTTGTCTTTGTTTCTCCAGTAGAAATCTTGGGGCACTCTTTGAGGTTCTTTGTGTTGGATTGAGTATTATGAATCTGAATTTGCTTTGGTGTTATTTTAGTACGAAACTCTTGATAGATCAATCGGAAAGAATAACTTGGTGTTATTTTAGTACGAACTCTTGGATAGATCGATCAGAAAGAATAGTTACAAACAATTTCTTCTTATGTTCTCCACTAGATAAGAACTTTGGAGTGATTCTTCATCGCACGTTGAGGGATTGTTATGTGATCCAATTAGATTAGCATTGTTGAGAGATTGCACTAGCGAAAGTACGGACCCTAGGCCTCATTTTCAAGCATTGCAATACCGTTTGTGCTCCATTTTACCAATTGCTACCTTGCTGTTTTTTTATTTTCAGATTACAAAAATATATTTCTACCATCCATATTGCACTCTTATCACCATCTCTTCGCCGAACTAGTGCACCTATATAGTTTGCCATTGTATTGGGTGTGTTGGGGACACAAGAGACTTTTTATTATTTGGTTGCAGGGTTGTTTGAGAGAGACCATCTTCATCCTACGCCTCCCACGGATTGATAAACCTTAGGTCATCCACTTAAGGGAAATTTGCTACTGTCCTACAAAACTCTGCGCTTGGAGGCCCAACACGAGTCTACAAGAACAAGTTGTGTAGTAGGCATCAGCAGACGCTGCACTACAAGATTTGAAGGCCTACCTTTCCTCTGTGCCCACTTTGGTCGCTCCAAAACCTCAAGAGCCATTGCTGCTATACTTGGCGGCAACTAATCAAGTGGTTAGCGCAGCACTGGTGGCGCAGAGGGAAGTGGATGGAGCAGCAGACGTAGCTGGTGTTCCTTTCGGGGAGGAAAGTGAACACACCCCGGCAAGGTCAGATGCAGATCAAGTTGGAGAAGAGCAAAGCAGCGGAAGCAGTTCTCTGGTCATGGCAAAGAAGAAAGTGGTGCAGCGCCCATTATACTTCGTCAGCTCCATGTTGCAGGGGGCTAGATCCAGGTACTCTCGCATGCAAAAATTGATTTTTGGCCTTGTTATGGCCTCAAGGAAACTGCGCCACTACTTCCAAGCCCATGAGATCACAGTTGTCACCCGTTTCCCTTTGCAATGGATACTCCAAAACCCTGAGGCTACCGGTAGGATAGTGGAGTGGGCTTTGGAGTTATCCAGCTTTGGTTTGAAGTTTGAGAGCACATCAACCATTCAGAGCAGAGCATTAGCAGAGTTTATTGCAGAATGGACGCCAACTCCTGACGAAGAGGTATTGGAGACAGTTATCCCCGGCAAGGAAGCGCCCCAAGAATGGATTATGTATTTCGATGGTGCCTTCTCCCTACAAGGTGTAGGGGCTGGCGTGCTTCTCATTGCTCACACCGGAGAGCACCTGAAGTAAGTCGTCCAGATGCATTTTCCCCGGGAGGAGGCTACCAACAATACAGCAGAGTATGAAGGGCTCCTTCCCGGGCTCAGAGTTGCAACAGAACTGGGGATCAAGAAGCTGATCATCCATGGAGACTCACAACTTGTGGTGAGACAAGTCAACAAGGATTACCAAAGTCCATTGATGGAGGCATACATTGAGGAAGTGAGAAAGTTGGAGGAGCGCTTTGACGGATTGCAAACAGAGCACGTACCCTGTGCGAAAAACAGCATCGCTGATCATCTGTCGAAGTGCGCTGCGCAAAAGCTCCCTGTGGAACCAGGAACTTTTGTTCTTCATCTGACTCAGCCCTCCGTATCCCCGGCAACAATGGCCAGAAAGAGGAGGAAACTGGACTCCGGCAAGCCTCTCCCGGTAGAACCTTCCAAGGATCCCGGCAGAAAGCTTGTCGGGCACAACTCCCCTTCGGTCGCTGAGCTGCATCCTCCTGCCAGGCCACTGGTCCCCACGGTCGAGGATTGCACTCTCATGAATGAGGAGGTGCCGTTAGTCCTCGTTGCCGAGCCACAGGCTCCGCCTTGGGCACGACACATAGTCCATTTCCTCCAAACTGGAGAACTTCCCGAAGAGCAAGAAGAAGCTGAAAGAGTAGCCCGGAGGGCCAGTATGTATTAGTTCGTTGATGACACGTTGTATAGAAGGAGGCCCAACGGTGTGAAATTGAAGTGCATTTGCCGGGAAGGAGGAAAGGAACTACTGGCAGAGATACACAAGGGTATGTGCGGCTCCCACATTGGATCAAGGGCGTTGGTTGGGACAACTTTCTGGCAAGGATTCTACTGGCCCATAGCCCTCCAAGATGCGGTCGAGCTTGTCACCAAGTGTGAAGCCTGCCAGGTCCATTCCAAGAATATCCACCTGCCTACCCATTCAGACAATCCCTTTGTCATTGCCGTTTTTGGTCTGGGGGCTCGATATCGTCGGCCCTTTCCCCCGTGCTGCCGGGGGCTTTGAATTCTTGTTCGTTGCAATCGACAAGTTTACAAAGTGGCCGAAAGTAGAGCCCGTGAGATAGGTGACTGCTTAGTCAGCTATCAAGTTCTTGAAAGGATTGGTGTGCCGCTTTGGAGTTCCTACCCAGATCATCACTGATAATGGCACCCAATTCACGAGCCACGCCTTCATGCAATATGTTCATGCCCTCGGAAGCAAGATCTCGTTCGCCTCTGTTGCCCATCCCAGAAGCAACGGACAAGCTGAGAGGGCGAACGCTGAAGTATTGCAAGGACTCAAGATGAGAACATTTGATAGGCTGCAGAAGTGTGGCAGGCAGTGGATCGATGAGCTGCCAGTGGTTCTTTGGTCCCTCAGAATGACACCAAATCGAGCTACCGGGCAGACTCCCTTCTCCCTAGTCTATGGGGCAGAAGCAGTTATCCCCATGGAACTCATTTACGGGTCACCTCGAGTGCTTGCCTACGATGAAGTAGCGCAAGATCAACACCGGCGTGACAATGCTGTGCTACTCGAGGAGAACCATCTCCGGGCTGCTATGCATGCCGCACGCTATCAGCAAGCCCTGCATCGCTATCACAGCCGCAGGGTTCATGCCCGGTGTTTTGAGGAAGACAACCTTGTCCCTGGGCGCGTTCAGTCCGCCAAGGGTGCAAACAAGTTGACGCCAAAGTGGGAAGGCCCTTACCGGGTAGTACGAGTCACCAGACCTGGCGCAGTCCATCTGGAGACCGAAGATGGCATTCAGTTGCAAAACTCATGGAACATTGAGCATCTCTGCAAGTTCTACCCATAAGGCGTGGCTGTCGGGCCCTGCCCGGCAGCCACCCTTTTGTACAGGCCTTGCCTCTGTTGCATGTAACCCCTTGTGCAAAGCCAGGCGCAGACCCTGAGCAACAGAGAAATAAATGAAGCGCTGGGGGCCCCCCGACAAATTGCATGCATGCATAAGCATATCATGAGCATTGCATCTTCATGTAGATAAGATCGCATGAGGCGTCATTTTCATTTGCATCAAACTGCAGGCTCCTACCGTGGATTCAGTCCTGAAAAAGGAGAAGAGAAGACAAGCCTACATTGCGATCCCCGGCAAGCCCAAACAGATAAGTTCTCTCTCTTATCCATACGCGTTCTATAAGTAAAGACTTGTGCATAAGAAAACCTCGTCGCTTTCAAAACTCAGGTGCTCCCGTCCCTTGACTCGAGCATTGTTTCGGTCGGGGAGGTTGTAGTGGCCTTTGGTGAGAAAGTTGGCGGGGGGCTGGTCCCCTTTTACGATTTGTGCCCGGCAGGCCCAGCCCTGCGGCAGCAAACCGAGGGGACCGGCAGGATAGCCTACCGGGGGAAAACTTGTTTACTTGAGCGTATAGAGGCATTCCCCCTCTGCATGAACATGTTACATGCACAAGTGCCCAGCAAGGTTTATCTTTTTCATTAATATGCTGATCAACAACTACAACCCTTACAGAACACAAACATGGATAAAAGGGATTACATAATTTGAACTAAAGTTTGGCAAGTGCCTACATGTTTTAGATTAAAAAAGGATAAGTGCCCCGTAATCTTTTTCTTGTCCATCTCCTCCTAGGCACTGCGGTGGAAGAGAAGGAGGGCAAAAGGGGTGCCTGCGCAAGACGCCCCACTCGACCTCGCCAGGACCTGCCGGGCGCAGCCTTACAAGATCGAGAGTGGTGAGGCTGCGAAGGAGAGGGACGGAAGGAGCAGCTCGGCGGTGCCTCGGTCACCACCTCTAGGGCCAACCAGAAGCTCCAGCAAAAAGCACCGGCGGGGAGAACCACCGAGGCTCAGCTGGAAGAATGATGGAGGAGGCGAAGGCACCAAGAGAGCGGCCCTCTCCCCGGCAACCAAGAGGCTGGTGATGATGGTGCCGGGGAGGGAGCGGAAGAGTGGAACGACGAGGCAGCAGGTCGGCAATACGAGATGAAGGCATCGGTGCCATCGTACTCCGACCTAACGCCCTGCCACCCGCCTTCTCCGTCTTCCCTCGATCTTTCTCCATCACCACAGCTCCAGGGGGACGCCGGCTCCGTGATCCGTTGCCGCCCCTGAAGAAGCTGCGGGCGGCGACGGCGTCCGAGGCGCGCGAGGGGCGTCGCTCCCCACCTTGGGGGCAGGAAGATGCCGCCGTCTTCAACATTTGCCCCGACTTCACCAAGGGGGCGATACCGGGATTACCAAGAGACCCGAGCGCTGCACCCCTGATGGACGCCGGAGCCACCAAGAGCTTCAGCGCCTGGGAGAAGGGGACAAACATGCCCCCGCGAGAGAAGGGCTTGGCACCTCCCGCGCTGTGGATGGCATGTCCGCCACGCCCCTTTTTACTCCAGACCAGGCTCACTCCCCGAGCACCTTCACAAGCTTCCGGCGTCGCCAACCTCAAGCTCGAGCCCGGGGCTCGGCCCTGGTCTCTTTCTCTCAACATTCCGAGAAAAAAGAAGAAAAAGGCGAGAAGAGGAGCGTGGATGAGCACTTCCGCTTCCCCCCTGCCCCCTTTTATAGGCAAGCTGGGGGCTGATCCATCGATGGGTAACCACCATCCTCCTCCACCAATCCATGAAGATCAGGCCCCTGCCTTAATGCTCTCCTGCACCACGTGCCTCCGTTACCTACCCCACTCGATGCATGCAGGATACGTGGCCGGGGATAAGAGCGTGGTGGGAAGAGTGAATTGGCAGATACTCGCCCGTGCTTTAAAGTCATTCACGGGCCATTACAAGAATGGCCCCACCACAATTGGCGTTACGCGACGCACGGAAGAACCAGAAACTGACCTGGGCTCAGATTAATGAAGAAGCAAAGAAGATCTCAAAGGACAAGCAGCTATTTCCCCCTCGCCTATGCACAAGTTAGGGCCTACCCCGACGACGCCCAGCAGCATGTTCGGGCCAGGCCCGGGGGCTCCTATCAGTGCAACAAACCCTGGGTCTGTTGCCCAGACCATGCACAGGCCCAAGATCAAGATTGCAACATCCAAGACAAGGCCAAGATGAAGAAATAGGCTTTTTGAGGAATCAAAGGGCAGGTTGAGAAGACCAAGTCAAGCCAAGGAGCAAGACACCGCTAAGGGAAAACCTCCCTTGCCGGGCAGGAGAGCCTGGCGAGGTCAAGGTTGCCCCGGAAGCAAGCCTCAAGACTGCCCCGACAGGCTTGCCAGGTCCTACGAAGGCAAAACAACCCGCCAAGGCTTCACCGCCCCACCTCACAGCAACGCAAGTCATCGATCGGTGCGGTGTCAAGCCCCAAAATGACTAAGTGGCTGCCTTTTGCCACATGGCAGCCATTTCCTACAGGAATCACCTCCAAATGACACCCGTCCAGCGACATGTCATGCAGACAGGAGAGAAGGTGGCCAAACAGCCTGGCAAGGCGTGCCGAGCAGGCCATGATGTGACACTAAGCAGCGCATTTAATGTGTACTGCTCTATCTGCAGAGTAGATATGATAGCACTGTTTGCTATCTAATCAGTACACAATGACTGATTTGCCACTGTGGTGACCCCTTGATCTATAAAAGGAGGCCCATGGCAACCATAGAAAGGATTCGAACCCTTGTACACTCGTACGCACGTAGCTGCTCTCGCCCCGAGGCAACCCTGCAGGGCAAGAGCGCTGCGCTTCCACCACCATCCACCATCAATCCACCGAACCTGGGTAAAACTGCCCGTGTGATCTCTGCCGCGCTCTGCTGCGCTCTTTGTGCAACGTGCTCAGTCCCCCTGCCGAACCAAAAGGGGCTCATGGCCCCATAGGTGGCCGTGGTTTCCCGCGACAACTCCCCTAGGGTTTTTGGAATATTTGGGAATTTATAGGGCGAAGAGGCGGTGCGGGAGGTCACCAAGGTGGGCACAACCCACCTGGGTGCGCCCGGGCTCCTGGGCGCGCCCTGGTGGGTTGTGCTCCCATCGGAGCCCCCCTCTAGTACATCTTTGGCCCATCTGATGTCTTCTGGTCCAGAAAAAATCTCCAAAAAGTTTCGCTGCATTTGGACTCCATTTGGTATTGATTTTCTGCGAAGTAAAAAAAAGTAAAAAATAGCAACTGGCACTGGGCACTATATCAATAGGTTAGTCCCAAAAAATGATATAAAGTTGCTATAAAATGATTGTAAAGCATCCAAGTATGATAATATAACAACATGGAACAAGCAAAAATTATAGATACGTTGGAGACGTATCAACATCCCCAAGCTTAATTCCTACTTGTCCTCGAGTAGGTAAATGATAAAAACAGAATTTTTGATGTGGAATGCTACCTAACATGTTCATCACATATTCTTTTCTTTTGTAGCATGGACATTTGGAATTTTATATGGTTCAAAGCAATAGTCTAGTTTTGACATGAATATTTCAATACTCAAGCATATCAACGAGCAACCATGTCTTTCAAAATATGAACACTAAAGAAATTTATCCCTAGCCCATCATGCTGAATCATTGATCCATTCATGAAACACACTCGCATATTAGCTACATCCAATGCTCAAGTATGATCATAGTGCTCCCTTGTTGGTGCTTTATAAGAGAAGATGGAGACTCAAATAAAAATAAAAATTGTATGTAGTAAATAGATAGGCCCTTCGCAGAGGCAAACAGAGATTTGTAGAGGTGCTAGAGCACAAAGCTTAAATTGAGAGATAAAATATTTTGAGAGGCATACTTTTACCGTCAACGAAAACGACTGAGACTTCCCAACACTTTCCATGCTAGATACATCATAGGCGGTTCCCAAACAGAAAATAAAGTTTATTCCTTTTTCCACCATTCTTTCACAATTCATGGCTAGCTGTATCCACGGGTGCCTTACATACCAACACTTTCCAAGGAATTTATTATTTGACAACATAAAGTAAATTTCTTTTTCATTTCGGGACTGGGCATCCCTATTACCTTTGCCACACTCTCGTGCAATGACAAGTGAATAAACACTCATCTTGAGAATAACGCATCTAGCATGGAAAAATATTGGCCACCCCCTGCCGCTTCATGAGCGGTACGGGCACACAAAAAGGAAATTTATTTTGAAAATTAGAGTTGGCACATACAAATTTACTTGGAACGGAACGAAAATACCGCATATAGGTAGGTATGGTGGACTCATTAGGCACAACTTTGGGTTTAAGAATTTGGATGCACAAGTAGTATTCCCACTTAGTACAAATGAAGGCTAGTAAATAGATTGAGAAGCAACCAGCCAAGAAACGAAAATTCTCATAAACGAGCATTAAACATAACTAACACCGAATAATGCACCACAAGTAGGATGTAAGTTCATTGCATAACTATTGTGACGCCCCTGGCTCAATCGTGCAATAATCATACACGCAAATGCACACGATCAAGCCTAAGGACTCACGGGAAGATATCACAACACAACTCTAAAACATAAATAAAGTCATACAAGCTTTATATTACAAGCCAGGGGCCTCGAGGGCTCGAATACATAAGCTTGCGAACAAGCGTCAGCGGAAGCATCAGATATCTGA
Source organism: Thinopyrum elongatum (assembly GCA_011799875.1). Lineage (NCBI taxonomy): Eukaryota > Viridiplantae > Streptophyta > Magnoliopsida > Poales > Poaceae > Thinopyrum > Thinopyrum elongatum. Next base: position 492,408,766 of record CM022300.1, read on the forward strand.
GTACATATACGAAACAGAAACAGAAAGGCCTTTAGAAAGGCGGGGCAATATAAAACACTACGATCGAAAGGCGTAAGCCTCCTGCTTGGGACCCTCCGAACCTACTCCTGGTCGTCATCCAACTCGCCGTAGTATCCATCCTCGGGGTGGTAGTAGTAGTCGATCGACGGGGCATCTGTCTCAGGGAGCTCCGTCCTCTGGTCATGACAAACTGATATGGGGGGAAAGGAAAACAAAGCAACCATGAGTACTCAGAAGTACTCAGCAAGCAAGGATCTACACTACATATGCAACATTTTCAAAGATAGGCTGTATATGTGGACTGGGCTGCAGAAATGCCAGAATAGAGAGAAGGCCTAGTCCTATCGAAGACTAGCATCTTCATCGGTCTTGCAGCAATAGAAGAGAGCAGAACAGATCAATATAAAGTAGCAGTAGCATTAAGTCTCATCCTCACCCAGAGATCCTTTCTCGACTCCCTATGAGAAAGCAATCCCAGAGCCATACAGTCATCAACCTCGTCCTGAGATCCCTTCTCGACTCCCTGCGAGAAGCAATCCCAGAGCCATATATCCAGGTCTCATCTCATGTTCTAGCTGTATCGATCGGGATACAACTCCGAGTGTCCTTTACCGTAGGACCGGCTATCGATAGAAGTGTTCTTCCCTGCAGGGGTGCACCAACTTACACACCACGCTCGCTTAACTTCGGCCGGACACACTTTTCCGGGTCATGCCCGGCCTCGGCCAAACGACACACCGCAACCCTACCTACAGCTCAGCAGAGAGGTCCCCGCCGGTCTACATCCTAAGCGCAAGGGGGTCTTGGCCATCGCCCCTCGCCCTCCGGGTCGTTGCGCACACGGTGAAGCCAGGCACCAACACTACAGGAAGGCGCCGGTCCGTCTGTGCCGCCATGCTGAACTAGACGTCTGACAGAGCTTTCGGCTGATGCATACGATGCAGAACGCCCATACTATGCCCACGTGATGGTTAGTGCTATTAGGCCAGAGGCCTGCTCGGATCAAATATCCAAATCGTTAGTTCCTTGGGGGTGCGGTAACGAGCAGAGACTCACGATCGATGTGACCCCGTCGCCCCGTCTCGAGGACTTGTGGCAAGGGCCAAGAATGCCCGGCCACGCCTCGTATTCTCACTCGGGCACCATCCAGGTCAACCCGTCTCACAAAAGACTGTCGGGAACTCAGGTCCACCTCTACTGGGCGGTACTGCCTGTCCCTCTAGTCCTGCAGTTAAAGTAACTCCCTCGGGTCGCCCTCTAGGCCGACCCGTTTCTAACAGGGTGCAGGGGTAAAGTCACAGTAGCCGTGTGTCCATAACATCAAGGGAATCCGAGGTATCACCCTCGACGGATACCCTCTCGATGTAACTGTCAAGGTGAACGTAGGAGGATTCACCCTCGATGGGTTCACACTTGATGTGTTGTACGACCGCGTCGTTATCGACAGTGGTGAAGGAGGAATCACCCTCGATGACCACGACCAAAAAGCTACTCTACAGGGTTAACATCTGAAGTGCTACACGAGGTATCACCCTCGGCACTCGATAGTAACGCTGCAGTGTCGTTACAACTAAGGGGGTGAAGTGCGGTGCCGGGGCCTGGTCTTCAATCCCGTTGATCGGGTCTTCTGATAATCCAGTGGGGCAATCGGGATAAGTGGGGTCACTGATAGGTCTCTACCCAGCCTAAACTAAGTAGTTTAGGATATGCAGGTAATTATCAACAGCAGGTTACAATAAACAAGCTATGCATCAGAATAGGTAAAGCACCAGCAGCAATTCTAATGCAAGCATGAGAAAATAGAATGGGCGATATCGGTATGCTCAAGGGGGGGGGGGGGCTTGCCCTGGGTGCCCGGCAGGCAAAAAAGCAAGGTCGTCAATGGTGGCGTCGGGCTCCTGAGTTGCGTCGGTCTCGGGGACGACGTCGGTGTCGGGGGCTACCGAGAGAGAAGAGGGGGAGGAAACATTAAATACTAATCAAACAAGTGCATGACATGTCAATAAGCAGAGCTAGCGGTGTTCTATCGTAGTGCTAGGTAATCCCGGCGAAGGGGAGAAACGTCCGAGAAAGTATTCCCAGTGTCCGGCTTTTCGGACAGACGAAAAGAGGGGAACGGTTGCATGTCCGGATAGTTAGGGACGTGTGGCGGACGAACGGACCGCATATTCGGATTCGTCTCGTCGTTCTGAGCGACTTTCATGTACAAAGTTTTTCGATCTGAGTTACGGATTATTTTATATGATTTTTCAAAGTTTTATTGATTTTCTGGAATTTATCTAATTATTTAAATTTGAATTATCCAAAACAATGTTATGCTGACGTCAGCATGACATCAGCAGTCAACAGGTCTGTTGACCTAGTCAAACTGACATGTGGGCCCCACCTGTCAGCCTTTGTTAGGTTAATTAGGTTTTATTTAAACTAATTACAGATTAATTAGGTGTGGGCCCCATTAGTCAGTGACAGATTAGTATTTAATTAGCTAATTAATTAATTACTAATTATTGATCTTATTAAATTCTCACTTGCTTGACGTTCTTTCGGAGGAGTCCATTCCAGAATAGCCTGAACTCGTTCTGGGTTAACGGCAATGCCATCTTTGGAAATCACATGGCCGAGGTATGTCACTTCAGAAAGCTAGAATTCACATTTGGAGTATTTGGCATACAGCTGGTGTTCTCGGAGCCTTTCGTACACGACGAGGTGTTCGGCATGTTCTTCCTTATTCTTCGAATAAACCAGAATATCATCTAGATATACCACGACGAACTTGTCGAGATAATCCATGAAGATATAATTCATCAGAAGGGAGAATGTGGCTGGAGCATTTGTTAAGCCAAATGACATGACAGTGTACTCATAGGAGCCATAACGAGTACAAATGCAGTCTTGGGAATATCCTCTTCACGAACACGGATCTGATGATAACCCAACCTCAAATCAAGTTTAGAGAATACCGATGATCGATCAACTTGCTGGATCCTACTCTCCGTGTGCACTCTGATGCAGAATCCAGTCTTATCGAATGACAACTCGGAGTATAATACGACTCAGAGAGAAAGGTTAACAAAACAATGGAAAGGAAAATGATTATCAGACTAATCAGACCAATATCAGGAAATCGCACAGATATCCAACTCTCCGGGTGGACGAGAATTATGAGATCCTAAGTGGCGGCGTTAGTAACATTTTAACCCGAATAGAAGGAGATCAGAGTCCCAGAGTAAAGGTCAGGAGTAAAAGATCCAATCCCACCCAATTGGCGACATGGGCCCGTAAGCCACACAGCAAGTTAGCAAAACAGTTTTGGACCACTAGACTCAACTTCGCCAAGGAGTTGGAAAGGGGGATTCCTACAGGCAGTCGGCTTGATACACAACTTGTGACGCCCCCGGCTCAATCGTGCACTAATCATACACGCAAATGCACACGATCAAGCCTAAGGACTCACGGAAGATATCACAACACAACTCTAAAACATAAATAAGTCATACAAGCTTTATATTACAAGCCAGGGGCCTCGAGGTCTCGAATACATAAGCTTGCGAACAAGCGTCAGCAGAAGCATCAGATATCTGAGTACATATATGAAACATAAACAAAAGGCCTTTAGAAAGCGGGGCAAAATAAAACCCTACGATCGAAAGGCTTAGGCCGCTCTGCTTTTTCCATTAAATGCTAGGCATTATCTACCATTGCCAAAAACTGTTTTGGAGACAAACGGAGTTCACACAAATGTTATATTAAATAAAATGTATTAAACCTTGCTGTTTTGGTAATGTTAGAGTCACCTAATTTATTTATTTATTGTTGGTTATAATTTTAGTATGGTCTCTGGAATATTTATTATTTAATGAACATTTTAGTTTCTATGTTGAACAACTTTTATTTTCCACTTTCATTTAAATTTGAATCTGAGTTAGGAGTTGAAATGCAATATGGATGCAAATGATGATTAAACACTGTTGATCATGATGACTTGGCATAATCAAAAGGGTGATTACTGTAGTTAACCACTGGGGTGTTACAAGTCACCTCCACTAACAAGAATTCTCGTCCCGAGAATTTAAGAGGTAGAAGGAAAAAATTCAGGGTATTCGGCACGAAGATTATCCTCGCGTTCCCAAGTGGCTTCACCTTCAGTATGATTTGACCACTGCACTTTGAGGAACTTGGTAACCTTCTGACGGGTCCGACGTTCAGCTTCATCGAGAATGCGGATCGGATGCTCCTTATAAGATAGATCATCATGCAATTCGAGCATCTCGTGATCCACTGCTCGGTGCGGAGATTCCTTGAAGCATTTATGAAGTTGTGACACATGGAATATGTCATGGATATGAGATAATTGCGGCGGCAATTCCAATTTATATGCCACCTGACCACGCCTTGCAACAATCCGGAAAGGACCAATGTAGCGTGGAGCTAGTTTGCCCTTGATTCCGAAACGGTGGGTGCCCTTCATAGGAGTGACACGCAGATAAGCCTAATCACCAGGTTGATAAGTTAAACCCCATCGTTTGCGATCATAGTTGCTCTTCTGGCGGTCCTGAGCCGCCTTGAGATTTTCTCGGACAATACGAACTTGTTCTTCGGCGTGTTGAATAATATCCGGACCCATGAGCGATCGTTCCCCAGTTTCTGACCAATTCAGAGGGGTTCGACACTTACGTCCATATAGAACTTCAAAGGGGGCCATTTTCAAGCTAGCTTGATAGCTGTTGTTATAAGAGAACTCGGCATAGGGGAGAGATTCTTCCCACTTCTTGCCGAAAGAAATAACACAAGCCCGAAGCATGTCTTCAAGCACTTGATTGACTCGTTCGACTTGGCCTTGGGATTGGGGGTGATAAGCTGAACTCCAGGTAATATGAGTTCCCATAGCTTGGAAACTTTCCCAGAACTTTGAAGTGAAAAGGCTGCCACGGTCTGAACTAATCTCCTTCGGAATACCATGGAGTGAAACAATTCTGGAGATATATAATTCTGCTAACTGACTAGCAGTGATGGTCTCTTTGACAGGCAGAAAGTGTGCAACCTTAGAGAGTTGGTTGATGACGACAAGAATAGCATCGTGACCCTTCTGTGACCTGGGAAATCCTGTAATGAAATCCATCTGAACCTTATCCCATTTCCATAGAGGAATAGGAAGTGGTTGCAGAATTCCAGCTGGTTTCTGATGTTCTGCTTTAACGCGACGACACACATCACATTCAGCAACATATCGAGCAATATCCTGCTTCATTTTAGACCACCAGTACCTTTGACGGAGATCACGATACATCTTGGTGCTACCCGGATGAATAGACAGCGGGGTATCATGTGCCTCCTTCATGACCTTGTCGGTCATAAGCTCGAAGCGAGGTACGACAATGCGGTTTCTGAAATACAAGGTTCCATCTTCAGACAGCGAGAAATCCCTGTACTTTACAAGGTGAAGGTCTTTCTTCATTAGATCAATTTCAGCATCTTTAGCTTGCGCATTCTTATCAGCTTTCTCAAGATCTGGTTGTATCACAATGTTACTTAGAGAGCCCTGTGGAACAATACGCAGATTCAGCTTGCGCAGTTCTTCAAAAAGACGAGGTTGAGCTCGCCTAACCATGAGGTTGTCGCAATAGGACTTGCGGCTTAAGGCATCAGCCATCACGTTAGCCTTGCCAGGGGTATAGGATATACCCAAATCATAGTCCGCAATGGCCTCCATCCATCTTTGCTGACGGAGGTTTAGAGATGGTTGAGTAAACAAGTACTTCAGGCTTTTATGATCCGTGTAGATCTCGCAACGATTACCGAGAAGGTAATGTCGCCACAACTGCAATGCATAGATCACATCAGCTAGTTCTAGATCATGTACCGGATAATTCTCTTCATGTGGGCGCAACTGACGAGAGCCATAAGCAATCACTTTACGCTCTTGCATTAGGACACAGCCTAATCCTTCACGGGATGCGTCACAATAGATCACAAAGTCTTTGCGGGTATCTGGAGGAGATAGTACTGGGGCAGATGTCAGCTTGTCTTTGTGTGTTTGAAAACTTTCCTGACATTTTTCTGTCCATTCAAATTTAACGCCCTTGTGAAGCAGATCAGTCAAAGGCTTAGCAATCTTTGAAAAGTTCTCGACAAATCGACGGCAATAGCTTGCAAGGCCAAGAAAACTTCTCACTTGCTTGACGTTCTTCGGAGGAGTCCAGTCCAGAATAGCCTGAACTCGTTCTGGGTTAACGGCAATGCCATCTTTGGAAATCACATGGCCGAGGTATGTCACTTCAGAAAGCTAGAATTCACATTTGGAGTATTTGGCATACAGCTGGTGTTCTCGGAGCCTTTCTAGTACAAGACGGAGGTGTTCGGCATGTTCTTCCTTATTCTTCGAATAAACCAGAATATCATCTAGATATACCACGACGAACTTGTCGAGATAATCCATGAAGATATAATTCATCAGAAGGGAGAATGTGGCTGGAGCATTTGTTAAGCCAAATGACATGACAGTGTACTCATAGGAGCCATAACGAGTAACAAATGCAGTCTTGGGAATATCCTCTTCACGAACACGGATCTGATGATAACCCAACCTCAAATCAAGTTTAGAGAATACCGATGATCGATCAACTTGCTGGATCCTACTCTCCGTGTGCACTCTGATGCAGAATCCAGTCTTATCGAATGACAACTCGGAGTATAATACGACTCAGAGAGAAAGGTTAAACAAAACAATGGAAAGGAAAATGATTATCAGACTAATCAGACCAATATCAGGGAAATCGCACAGATATCCAACTCTCCGGGTGGACGAGAATTATGAGATCCTAAGTGGCGGCGTTAGTAACATTTTAACCCGAATAGAAGAGAGATCAGAGTCCCAGAGTAAAGGTCGAGGAGTAAAAGATCCTAATACCACCCAATTGGCGACATGGGCCCGTAAGCCACACAGCCAAGTTAGCAAAACAGTTTTGGACCACTAGACTCAACTTCGGCCAAGGAGTTGGAAAGGGGGATTCCTACAGGCAGTCGGCTCTGATACCAACTTGTGACGCCCCCGGCTCAATCGTGCACTAATCATACACGCAAATGCACACGATCAAGCCTAAGGACTCACGGGAAGATATCACAACACAACTCTAAAACATAAATAAAGTCATACAAGCTTTATATTACAAGCCAGGGGCCTCGAGGTCTCGAATACATAAGCTTGCGAACAAGCGTCAGCAGAAGCATCAGATATCTGAGTACATATATGAAACATAAACAGAAAGGCCTTTAGAAAGGCGGGGCAAAATAAAACACTACGATCGAAAGGCGTAGGCCTCCTGCCTGGGACCCTCCGAACCTACTCCTGGTCGTCATCCAACTCGCCGTAGTATCCATCCTCGGGGTGGTAGTAGTAGTCGATCGACGGGGCATCTGTCTCAGGGAGCTCCGTCCTCTGGTCACGACAAACTGATATGGGGGGAAAAAGGAAAACAAAGCAACCGTGACTACTCAGAAGTACTCAGCAAGCAAGGATCTACACTACTTATGCAACATTTTCAAAGATAGGCTGTATATGTGGACTGGGCTGCAGAAATGCCAGAATAGAGAGAAGGCCTAGTCCTATCGAAGACTAGCATCTTCATCGGTCTTGCAGCAATAGAAGAGAGCAGAACAGATCAATATAAAGTAGCAGTATCATTAAGTCTCATCCTCACCCAGAGATCCTTTCTCGACTCCCTGCGAGAAAGCAATCCCAGAGCTATACAGTCATCAACCTCGTCCTGAGATCCCTTCTCGACTCCCTGCGAGAAGCAATCCCAGAGCCATATATCTAGGTCTCATCTCATGTTCTAGCTGTATCGTTCGGGATACAACTCCGAGTGTCCTTTACCGTAGGACCGGCTATCAATAGAAGTGTTCTTCCCTGCAGGGGTGCACCAACTTACCCACCACGCTCGCTTAACTTCGGCCGGACACACTTTTCCGGGTCATGCCCGGCCTCGGCCAAACGACACACCGCAACCCTACCTACAGCTCAGCAGAGAGGTCCCCGCCGGTCTACATCCTAAGCGCAAGGGGGTCTTGGCCATCGCCCCTCGCCCTCCGGGTCGTTGTGCACACGGTGAAGCCAGGCACCAACACTACAGGAAGGCGCCGGTCCGTCCGTGCCGCCATGCTGAACTAGACGTCTGACAGAGCTTTCGGCTGATGCATACGATGCAGAACGCCCATACTATGCCCACGTGATGGTTAGTGCTATTAGGCCAGAGGCCTGCTCGGATCAAATATCCAAATTGTTAGTTCCTTGGGGGTGCGGTAACGAGCAGAGACTCACGATCAATGTGACCCCGTCGCCCCGTCTCGAGGACTTGCAGCAAGGGCCAAGAATGCCCGGCCACGCCTCGTATTCTCACTCGGGCACCATCCAGGTCAACCCGTCTCACAAAAGACTATCGGGAACTCAGGTCCACCTCTACTGGGCGGTACCGCCTGTCCCTCCAGTCCTGCAGTTAAAGTAACTCCCTCGGGTCGCCCTCTGGGCCGACCTGTTTCTAACAGGGTGCAGGGGTAAAGTCACAGTAGCCGTGTGTCCATAACATCAAGGGAATCCGAGGTATCACCCTCGACGGATACCCTCTCGATGTAACTGTCAAGGTGAACGTAGGAGGATTCACCCTCGATGGGTTCACACTTGATGTGTTGTACGACCGCGTCGTTATCGGCAGTGGTGAAGGAGGAATCACCCTCGATGACCACGACCAAAAAGCTACTCTACAGGGTTAACATCTGAAGTGCTACATGAGGTATCACCCTCGGCACTCGATAGTAACGCTGCAGTGTCGTTACAACTAAGGGGGTGAAGTGCGGTGCCTGGGCCTGGTCTTCAATCTCGTTGATCGGGTCTTCTGATAATCCTGCGGGGCAATCGGGATAAGTGGGGTCACTGATAGGTCTCTACCCAGCCTAAACTAAGCAGTTTAGGATATGCAGGTAATTATCAACAGCAGGTTACAATAAACAGGCTATGCATCAGAATAGGTAAAGCAGCAGCAGCAATTCTAATGCAAGCATGAGAAAATAGAATGGGCGATATCGGTATGCTCAAGGGGGGGCTTGCCTGGTTGCCCGGCGGCAAGGGCAAGGTCGTCAATGGTGGCGTCGGGCTCCTGAGTTGCGTCGGTCTCGGGGACGACGTCGGTGTCGGGGGCTACCGAGAGAGAAGAGGGGGAGGAAACAGTAAATACTAAGCAAACAAGTGCATGACATGTCAATAAGCAGAGCTAGCGGTGTTCTATCGTAGTACTAGGTAATTCCGGCGAAGGGGAGAAACGTCCGGGAAAGTATTCCTAGTGTCCGGCTTTTCGGACAGACGAAAAGAGGGGAACGGTTGCATGTTCGGATAGTTAGGTACGTGTGGCGGACTAATGGACCACGTATTCGGATTCGTCTCGTCGTTCTGAGCGACTTTCATGTACAAAGTTTTTCGACCTGATTTACGGATTATTTTATATGATTTTTCAAAGTTTTATTGATTTTCTGGAATTTATCTAATTATTTAAATTCGAATTATCCAAAACAGTGTTATGCTGACATCAGCAGTCAACAGGGCCGTTGACCTAGTCAAACTGACATGTGGGCCCCACCTGTCAGCCTTTGTTAGGTTAATTAGGTTTTATTTAAACTAATTACAGATTAATTAGGTGTGGGCCCCATTAGTCAGTGACAGATTAGTATTTAATTAGCTAATTAATTAATTAACTAATTAATTAATTAATTACTAATTATTGATTTTATTAAATCCATTTTATTTTATTTTATTTTTGTTCTGGGTCGGGCCCATGTGTCATAGGCTCATCTGGCCAGGGGCGTGGGCCCCCGTGGTCAGTGGCCCCGGGGGGGAGCCTAGCGGGCGCGGGCGAGCGCCCGAGGCCACCGGGGCGAAAGCAAGGCGCGCGGCGGCGCGCGCGAGCTACAGCGGTGGAGGTGGTGGCGGGGTGGCGCGGGCGGAGCAGTGGTCGGGGGCGGAGAGGCGAGGCCGAGGCGAGCAGCAGGGAGCGGGGCGAGGGGCGGGGCAGGGGAGCGCGAGCGGCGCAGGACCGCCAGGGGAAGGCGGGCGCGAGCGCGGGCGGGGGCGCGCCAGGCGCAGCCTGGGCAAGGCGGGGCGCGGGCGCCGAGCAGTGGCGGACGTGGCGGGGCCAGCGCGGCGCGCGGGGAGGCAGCGGCGATGGCAGCAGGCGCGGGCGATGCGTGGCGGGCTGCGGGCGGTGGACGGCGCCGGCGACCAGAGAGGGAGAGGGGACGGAGGAGGAGCTCACGGCCGTTGCCGGGGTGCATCGGCGAGGCTCGAGGGAGCCGAGTCGGGGAGGCAGTCGGGGAGGAGAGGGTCGAGGAGGCGCCGGCGTAGGCGACGGGGACGAGGGCGGCGAGCACGGCATCGGCGCCGGACGTCCTGGGCACGGGGCAGTGGCGACGGCGACGGGCGCCGGGCGGCGGCGTCCAGATCGGGACGGAGGGGAGTGGGGGAACGAGGGGGAATGGGTGAGGATTAGGGTTCGGTGCGGCTGGGGGGGGGGTTTAGTAGAGGGGGGTGCGGGTGGGCCGGCCTGGGGGTTGGCCTGGTGGCCCAGTTGGGCTAGGCCCGGGGGGAGGGGAGTTCCTCTTTTCTTTTTTTTTGATTTTCTGTCTTTTTCTTTTATTTATTCTTATATCTTTGTTTTGTAATTAGTTAGGCCTCAAATTGAATTTTGTAAAACATGGCACTTTTTCCATTAAATGCTAGGCATTATCTACCATTGCCAAAAACTATTTTGGAGACAAACGGAGTTCACACAAATGTTATATTAAATAAAATGTATTAAACCTTACTGTTTTGGTAATGTTAGAGTCACCTAATTTATTTATTTATTGTTGGTTATAATTTTAGTATGGTCTCTGGAATATTTATTATTTAATGAACATTTTAGTTTCTATGTTGAACAACTTTTATTTTCCACTTTCATTTAAATTTGAATCTGAGTTAGGAGTTGAAATGCAATATGGATGCAAATGATGATTAAACACTGTTGATCATGATGACTTGTCATAATCAAAAGGGTGATTACTGTAGTTAACCACTGGGGGTGTTACAACTATTAACTTTCGTGCTTGCATAGGGAATCACAAACCTTAACACCAATATTCTTACTAAAGCATAATTACTCACCAACATGGCTCACATATTACTATCTCCATATTGCAAAACTATTGCAAGGAATCAAACTTATCATATCCAATGATCTACATGAAAGTTTTTATTATATCCTTCTTGAATATCCATCACTTTGGGACCAATTTCATAGCTTGTGCAAATTGTCATCACTATTATCAACTCTCAAAATAATATAAGTGAAGCACAAGAGTAAATGACAAACTACTCCAAAAAGATATAAGTGAAGATCAAGTGAGTAGTTAAGTAATGGGTAGCTATTTGAGGACTATCTCTTATTTAAAAATTTCAGATCTAATTATTTTATTAAAACAGCAAGCAAAAGAAAATAAAATGGCATTCCAATTATAGCACATATCATGTGAAGAAGCAAAAACTTAGGCTCAACCGAGGCTAACCGATACTTGTTGATGAAGAAAGGTGGGATGCCTACCGGAGCATCCCCAAGCTTAGATGCTTGAGACTTCTAGAAATATTATCTTGGGATGCCTTGGTCATCCCCAATCTTGAGGTTTTGTGTCTCCTTAATTCCTCTCATATCACGGTTTCCCTAATTCTTAAAAACTTCATCCACACAAAACTCAACAAGAACTCGTGAGATAAGTTAGTATAAATCAATGCAAAAACCTTATCATTCTCTACTGTAGAAAATCACTAAAATTATTATTTAACATACTAAATGCCTCTGCATATTTAATAGTCCTATCCTCAAATAGAATCATTAAACAAGCAAACATATGCAAACAATGCAAACATATGCAAACAATGCAAACATAAAAGCAATCTGCCAAAACAGGACAGTCTGTAAAGGATGCAAGAATATCAATACTTCTTTAACTCCAAAAATTCTGAAAATATACCAAACTTTATAAAATTTATCATATTTTATTGTGCAAAAAGTTTCAACATTTTATCACATTCTGAATTTTCTCGGGAATTTTTGCAACAGCGATAAACTTTCTGTTTTGAAACTGCAACATGTACACTTGCAAAATAAGCATGGTAAAGGCTACCCTTGACATTTTTATTGAAATAAAAGATACAAAACATTATTCTAAATAACAGCAAGCAAATACTAACAAAATAAAATGACGCTTCAAGAAAAACACATATCATGTGACGAATGAAAATATAGCTCCAAGTGAGGTTACCGATAGTGTTGGAGACGAAAGAGGGGATGCCTTCCGGGGAATCCCCAAGCTTAGTTGCTTGGATCGTACCTGAATATTACCTTGGGGTTCCTTGGGCATCCCCAAGATTAGGGTCTTGTCACTCCTTATTCTCCTCATATCGATATCTCACCCAAAACTTGAAAACTTCAATCACACAAAACTTAACGGAACTTCGTGAGATTGGTTAGTATGATAAAGAGCAAATCATTCACTTTGGTACTGTCAAGACAAGATCCATAATTGTTCTCACACAATGCCTACTGCACCTTATCATTTCCATAATTTATATCGAGCAATATAAGCCATAGAAACTAGGAAACAAGCAAACTATGCATTGAAAATAGAATCTGTCAAAAACAGAACAGTCTATAGTAATCTATACTCTAACCATACTTCTGTAACTCCAAAAATTCTGAATAATTAGGACAACGTAGGCAATTTGTATATCAATCATGTGTCAAAATGCAGAATTTTATCACGTTCCAGTGAATTTACAAAATTCTGTTACTGGGCGCAAAAGTTTATGTTTTTGCACAGAATCAAGTCAACTATCATCCACACTATCCCAAAGGCTTTATTTGGTACTTTATTGAAACAAAAGCTATAAAACATGATTACTGCAGTATCCTAATCATGTGAAAACACAAAAACAGTAGGGGTAAATGTTGGGTTCTCTCCCAACAAGCGCTTTTCTTTAATGCCTGTTTAGCAAGGCATGATGATTTCAATGATGCTCGCATAAAAGATAAGAATTGAAACATAACGGGAGCATCATGAATCACATGACAAGCACATTTAAGTCTAACCCACTTCCTATGCATAGGTATTTTGTGAGCAAACAATTTATGGGAACAAGAATCAACTAGCATAGGAAGGCAAAACAAGCATGACTTCAAAACTTTCAACACATAGAGAGGAAACTTGATATTATTGCAATACCTACAAGCATATGTTCCTCCCTCATAATAATTTTCAGTAGCATCATGAATGAATTCAACAATATAGCTATCAAATAAAGCATTCTTTTCATGATCCACAAGCATAGAAATTTTATTACTCTCCACATAAGCAAATTTATTCTCATGAATAGTAATGGGAGCAAACTCAACAAAATAACTATCATGGGATTGAAAATTAAAATCATGATGACAAGTTTCATGGTTATCATTATTCTTTATAGCATACATGTCATCACCATAATCATCATAGATAGCAACTTTGTTGTCATAGTCGATTGAAACCTCTTCCAAAATAGTAGATTCATCACTAAATAAAGTCACGACCTCTCCAAATCCACTTTCATAATTATCACAATAAGATTCAACACCCTCCAAAATAGTGGGATCATTAGTACCTAGAGTTGACACTCTTCCAAACCCACTTTCATCAATATAATCATCATAAATATGAGGCATGCTTTCATTATAATAAATTTTCTCATCAAAACTGGGGGGAGTAAAAATATCATCTTCATCAAATATAGCATCCCCAAACTTTTAACTTTGCATATCATTAGCATCATGGATATTCAAAGAATTCATATTAATAACATTGAAATCATGCTCATCATTTATGCCAAACATTTTATTGAATTCTTCTTCTATCAATTGAGCACAATTTTACTTTCCATCATTTTCAGGAAAGACATGATAAAGACGAATAATATGAGGCCACCTCAATTCCATTTTTTTGTAGTTTTGTTTTATAAACCAAACTAGTGATAAAACAAGAAACTAAAAGATTTGATTGCAAGATCTAAAGATATACCTTCAAGCACTCACCTCCCCGGCAACGGCGCCAGAAAAGAGCTTGATGTCTATTACACAACTTTATTCTTGTAGACTCGTGTTGGGCCTCCAAGCGCAGAGTTTTGTAGGACAGTAGCAATTTTCCCTCAAGTGGATGACCTAAGGTTTATCAATCAGTGGGAGGTGTAGGATGAAGATGGTCTCTCTCAAACAACCTTGCAACCAAATAACAAAGAGTCTCTTGTGTCACCAACTCACCAAATACAATGGTAAATTGTATAGGTGCACTAGTTCGGTGAAGAGATGGTGATACAAGTGTAGTAATGATAGTAGATATTGATTTTTGTAATAGGAACTATAAAAAATAGCAAGGTAGCAAGTAACAAAAGTGAGCACAAACGGTATTGCAATGCTTAATAATGAGGCCTAGGGTCCGTACTTTCGCTAGTGCAATCTCTCAACAATGCTAATATAATTGGATCATATAACCATCCCTCAACATGCGATGAAGAATCACTCCAAAGTTCCTATCTAGCGGAGAACATAAGACGAAATTGTTTGTAGGGTACGAAACCACCTCAAAGCTATTCTTTCCGATCAATCTATCCTAGAGTTCGTACTAAAATAACACCAAGCTATTCGTTCCGATCGATCTAACCAAGAGTTCATACTAAAATAACACCATATGATACACATCAACCAACTCTAATATCACCTAGATACTCCAATGTCACCGCGAGTATCCGTGAGTTGATTATACGATATGCATCAAACAATTTCAGATTGATAATACTCAATCCAACACAAAGAACCTCAAAGAGTGCCCCAAGATTTCTACCGGAGAAACAAAAACGAGAACGTGCATCAACCCCTATGCATAGATTACCCCAATGTCACCTCGGGAATCCGTGAGTTGAGTGCCAAAACACATATCAAGTGAATCAATATGATACCCCATTGTCACCACGGGTATTCATAGCAAGACATACATCAAGTGTTCTCAAATCCATAAAAGTATTCAATCCAATAAAAACGAAATCTCGAAGGAAAACTCAATTCATCACAACAAGATAAAGAGGGGAAAACACCATATGATCTGACTATATTAACAAAGCCCGCGATACATCAAGATCATGACATCTCAAGAACATGAGAGAGAGATTAAAGACATAGCTACTAGTAAAAACCCTCAGCCCCGAGGGTGGACTACTCCCTCCTCATCATGGTGGCCGCCGGGATGATGAAGATGGCCACCGGTGATGATTTCCCCCTCCGGCAGGGTGCCAGAACAGGGTCTAGATTGGTTTTTCGTGGCTATAGAGGCTTGCGGCGGTTGAACTTCTTATCTATCGACTCCCCTAGGGTTTTTGGAATATTTGGGAATTTATAGGGTGAAGAGGCGGTGCAGAAGGTCACCGAGGTGGGCACAACCCACCTGGGTGCGCCTGGGCTCCTGGGCGCGCCCTGGTGGGTTGTGCTCCCCTCGGAGCCCCCCTCTGGTACTTCTTTGGCCCATTAGATGTCTTCTGGTCCAGAAAAATTCTCCAAAAAGTTTCGCTGCATTTGGCCTCTATTTGGTATTGATTTTCTTTGAAGTAAAAAACAAGCAAAAACAGCAACTGGCACTGTGCACTATGTCAATAGGTTAGTCCCAAAAAATGATATAAAGTTGCTATAAAATGATTGTAAAACATCCAAGAATGATAATATAACAACATGGAACAAGCAAAAATTATAGATATGTTGGAGACGTATCAGATGGTTACCGACCTCTGAATCAAGAATCGATCAAGGAAAATAGTCACCCTTTAAAATTCTTGCACTAAGAGAATCTGGAGTTTGTAGTACGCGCCACACCTGTTTTGCTAGCAAAGCCAAATTGAACAATTCAAAATCCTTGAAGCACAAATCTCCCATGTACTTGGGCTATGTCAGAGTATGCCAAGAAACCTAGTTGGGTTTTCTATGGCCCTCCTTACTTCCCCACCAAAATTGCTGGATCAACATTTTCAACTGTTCACATAAACCCCTGGGAAGTTTAAAATATGACATAGAATAAACAGGAACTGCTTGTGCCACAAACTTGACCAAGACTTCCTTGCCAACCGAGGACATAGTGTTCTCAATCCAGCCCTGGACTCTGCTCCACAGATAATCTTTCAAATACTTGAAGGCTCTATTCTTCAAAGAGCCCACATCAGAAGGCATACCTGAATATTTCTCATTCAAAGTTTCATTAGGAATATGTAACAATATCTTTACTTCATCTCTGACATTCTCAAGGCACCCCTTACTAAAAAACTAGATGATGCCCCGTGCGTTGCTACGAGAACTCTTTGTCCTACCTACATGATAATACAAAAGTTGAATAAATTTGTGCGCATGGTAGATATATGATACTTATTGGGTGTATTATGTGACTATTGTTGTAAATCAATCTTCTGCATTTTAGTACATAAGTTCTACCAGATATAGCCAAGTAGTTGTTACATAAGTTCATACCAGCAAGTGTAAAAATAGGTGTTACAACAAATACTTGTATCTGCTCATAAACATAATGAGATAACTGATAGTGGAAATGACGCTCAAGAAACATTGATACTCCCTCCGTTCCTAAATATAAGTCATTTTAGAGATTCCAATATGGATTACATACGAATGTATATAGACGTAATTTAGAGTATAGATTCACTCATTTTGCTCTGTATGTAGTTTATATTGAAATATCTAAAAAGACTTATATTTAGGAACGGAGGGAGTACCAGTAGTTCATTGTCTTCACTAAACAAATAACATCTAGATGGTCAATAGTGAGAACTTCTACTTCCTCTTTCGAAATGAAAAATGGTATCTTCCAAGGCAAAGTTAATGCAAATAGTAGTGGCTGATATTTGATAGGAAGGAATGATAGTGTCCTCACATTTAATTTTGCAAATGATAGAACATAATGCTATACAAAAAAATAGAACGAGCTAATGAATTGGAGCAATATGCAAGCTATACAAAATTAAAATAGATGGAATACTGAGATTGGACACAAATCAGTAACATTGTGAGTGTAGGTAGGGTTGATGGCACTTCACAATTGAGAGATCTAATTGATTTTGCGAAACAAAGATAGAAGAAGGTGCCTGCAAGAAAGAATGATGTAAGTTACAGCAACATATCAGTCACTTGCTATTTGAGCAGAAAATGGGTGATACTTAGATGGAGGAAGGAAAATGGAATTCTCAAGCATTAAGAAAATCAGCAAGAGCACCACTGAAAATTAAAAAGTGTAGCTGAAATAGCACCTCCGATGCTATCAAATGCTTAATCGAACAACTAATTGAGCTGCTGGTTTTGATTTAGGACTTCAAAACACGTGTCGAGCTGTTTAGTAAGCACCTCCCTATAAAGCACCATGTGTACTAAATTAGATAGCACAATTTTACAACAATCCGAAATACCAAACCGTGCAGATGGAGTGTTTGTTTTTGTTGGGAAACATAGTAGAAAACAAAAAAAAAAATCACACCTACGATCACCCAAGATCAATATGAAGATGCATAACGGGTTGGGATCATGATCGTTACCGTCACCGAGTTGCTGCGGAACAAGAACATGTCGGTGTAGATCGTACTTAGAGTCCCTTGAATCATCAATGAAAGACTCCTCGTACCGCCCACGAACAGTCCCTCAAACTGAAGACCGAAAGCACGACCTCTAGGGCATATTTCCAACAGTCTCCCACTTGCACTAGAGTCAATAATCTAGTTGCATGTTTTGTCTAACACCTATGGCTATACTGTGTTGTCCATGCTTTGCTAGTGGTAGAGTCTTCGTCACCAGATCTGACTTTCTTCAAATCCCAATTTATGTCGGTAATACCTGGTTCTATTGTGTAATTCTTTTTGTTACTTTAATGGTAACACTATATCACCATATAGTCCATTCTATAGTAACACTATATCTCCATATAGTCAATATTCACTTTGGAACTACATCATAATATATCAATAAACTCTTATTGATCTAGATTATACTATTTTAAAGCTTCTCAAGTTTCAATCTATATCATTTATAGATCCACAATTTATGTTCCTTTTGAAAAATTATTTCAAAATTATAGCCCTATAATTCCATGAAGTTTTCTTTGTGTAACATTTACAACAAACACTTTGTGTAATTTCTTACAACAATCTCTTCATTTCCTCTAAGGACAAGTAGTCAAAACCATTCTCCAATTGAGGTGCTCAATCTTTAAGTAACAACCTTAGTGTATTTCTTCTAGAATCGCCATGGTATTTATACTTAATGATTAGTATTTATGAAACATATGTCTTTGTACATGTAATAGCATATATAATGAATTCAATTCCTAAGGTGACTTGAACTCTATTCATCCACACATGCTTATCAACTATTGATTTTGCACATTGCTATGCTACGTGACCTTTTCGAGAAACAATCTTCTCCTTTTAAACTTCTTTAAAACTCTATTACAGTACATGTCTTAGCATAACCAGATATTTTTCAATCTATCTCTATAGATTAACATCTAATATTTCTAAGTTCTTTTAGAAACATGATTTTATTTTTTTATGCAAATATTATTTCTGATCAAGAGATATGCCATACATATGTAAAATCAGAAAAGCCATAAAGCTCCCACTAAACTTCTTCTATTCACAAGTTTCTTGATAAACTTTAAATTCTCCAACTCTTTTATCAAATTCCAGCTATTTGATATATTAATCCAAATCATACCCATGACTTGATATATTATACATCCTTTTTGAAACCTTTTCAAAACAGTCTTGTTTGTTATAAATAACACTCATCATTGTAATCCAATTATACTTTTAGTATTCCTTCTAAAATGAAGATTTGACAAGATGAATTCTTCCTTTTCTACAAAACTCTTTTGTAAAACCTTTTCTTTTAGGATCATTATCCATGAACATCTGAAGATCCATTTATACACCTTCTGAAGGTTTCATTAAGTTCAAAACTTGTTCTTTGTATATGGACTTCACTTTGGATTTCAATGATTTAAGTAATACCTTTTTAGTTGGGCACTATCACCGCTTCCTCATAGTGCATAGGTTTCATCTTCTGACATGATGAAATATTCAGTAGATTCGATAATCTTTTCCTGACCTTTCCATTTTGTTCACAGGCTTAACTGAAACTTCTACATCTCATGTAGTAGATTATTTGCTTAGTTTTACAGACAAGTTGTTCTAGAACCTTTCTGGTTTAGTCTTGTTTGATAAGTTGTATTATCCTCCCACTTACTCTTTTAGCGAGAAAACTTTTTCTCAATAAACATATATTCTGACAAATATTTTGTCCTTTGAATTTTGTAAGAGGAACAAAAAAACTACAATTAAGCATTTGGTCTAAAATATTCTATAACTCTTCATAGTTTTCATCAAACTTTTAGATGGTGCATCCGTTTAGTGCATTTTTTTGCTGTTTCATGACATAATCCCCAAAATTTTAATAAGAGCAGATCGGTAATAATAATTCCACAATTATTTAGTTACTTGCTAAACTTATGACTTAGATATATCTCTTCATGATAGAAGAATTCTAAATATCTTTTGTCATAATGATATTATATCTTCATCCTGAATTTCTTTGAACTTTTTCAAATATTCAGTCCTTATCAAGTAAATCATATTTACTCATAACTATGCTGAAGCATAGATATTCACCGCGCCATATTATATCCATCGAACTTTATACATCTCAATGTATTCAGTCAATTCAAAAAACTTTTATACTTCATCTTTATGAAGATCAACTATCTGATATAACCAAGCAGTGCCACACTAAAGTGGTTGATCAGCCTTCTCAAGACGTTTAGCTTTTAATGTTATAGATCAAAACCTCCAAGATTCGGCATGAATAAACCATCACAAAATAGAGGTTTAATCAAAACCATACTCTCATAATAATCCAAATAACTATTGTTTAAAACTTATAAGAATATCCATCGCATAACCCATAGGATAATGCATTACATAACTTTCGAAGAAAAATAACTATTATTTCAATTCTAAGATAAATCTTGAAGATAGACTAAAGACATGACTTTGACGGTCTCCGAGCAGCGATCCCATCACCATTCCTGACTGTTATCATGACTTTACTTCTTCTCTCCTTGTGAGCTCTCTGTAGTCCCTACATCGGTTTGCAAAATGAGAGCAACCGATCAGTATCAAATACTCATGACATATAGAAATTTACAAGTAGAATAACATTAACTTCATATAATGATTATACCTTTACCGAAAGAAATGTTCTTCTTATCCGCCAAATACTTCTTGCAGTTACGCTTCCAGTGCCCCTTCTGCTTGTAGTAGAAACATTCAGCCTCTTTAAAGGCTCCGCCCTTGTTCTTCTTCTGAGACTCGGGCTTATCGGCTTCAGTAGATTTCATCTTCTGGGACTTGCCTTTCTTCTTGAAATTGGTGGTCTTGTTGACCATCAACACTGTCTTGTTCTTCTGCATTCCAGCTTCCGCAATTTTGAGCATAGAAAACAACTAGTTTGCACTTTTCTCCATCCCATTCATGTTGTAATTCATGATAAAGCCATCATAAGATGGGGGAGTGTAGCAAGCACAATATCTGTACTGAGTGTCGGCGGAATTCTAAATTCCAGAGATGCCAGTCTATCAACATATCCTGCAAGCTTTAAAATATGCTCACTCATTGAGGAACCCTCTTTCATCTTGCATTCAATCAAGGCCTTGGTTAATTCAAAATATTCGGTCCCACTCAAATCAATATCTCTCATAATTGATAGTGAGTGACTCCAGATCCAAATCTAGTTCTCGGCCATTGATGTGGACATCACTGATGACGAGAATTTTGGCCAGTGGGAAAACTATTGCTGATCATATAACCATATGACTCTTGTTCATCTTTCGATGCTTTGTGCTTCGAGCTCAGAATCATTCTGCTAGAACTTCAAGGCAACCGAGTGCTATCTGCCGACATGGTCTGACCAGTCCCGTCTTACACCTTACGTCCCGTTTGTACTTATGTGGCCATGACGCACTCCGGAACGCTACGTGTTATAGACGGTTGCAACACTGGGAAGAGCACCTTTTAACTTGAAATTAACTATGAGAGATCACCCTAATAATTGTCTACTACACAATCAAAGGGTGCAAACAAAAAAGGGATAAACATCTTAGGCAGTTCATAAAATCATGATATGGTATAGCCCTGGGCGCCAGGATTCTCCGTGATCATTCAGTTGAAGCATCGTGACTGCCAATATTTCGTTACCGTGGCAACCGTTTCAAAAATGTTGCCGTGGCGGCAATTTTAGAAAACATTGCCGTGGTGACCGTTTCGAAAAACATAATCGTGGCACCAAATTTAGAAATTCCTCCATGGCACAAAATTATAGCTCCTCGTCCCGCGCCATGTACACCTTCTCCTCGTCGGGGTCCTCCGTGTATGGTTGCCATTGTCACTTGTAACATGTAGGCTATCTCTACGATATTTACATGAACGTGCAATCTCGTGGCTCTAGCCATCATGCCGTGACGCGCATGCCACTTAACATTACAACATATAACCATCTCATACATAAACTTATTATCATGACGAAGGCTATACCACATCATATGCATACCCTGCAAAACCAAGTTAGACGTCCTCTAATCGGTTTTAGAAAAAATTTAGTTACGCACTTAACCAATTTTAGCAAGTAATACTAGCTACCTACATCCACAATTTAGGTGATGATTCTTGATTCTAGATTAAGTTTCGGGGTGTGTGAAACAAGAGACTTAATTAAAAATCTCTAGCCCCACACTAAACTTCGTCAATACGCGTGACCCACTAGAAGATCATCCATCTTCGGCACCCTCTTGTGTATGCGACGGTTCACTATTCTCAACTATGGTGAAGCCCAAGGAACTGTTAGCAGATCATCGACAGCTAGAGCCGATCGATTGTCAGAGCCTTGTGAAAAGCGACACCATGTCGTCGATGAATTGAACCGAAGCAACACTTGAGGGAAGCATAGAGAGAACATCAACCCTCACAATCACATGTGATCTAGATCGCAACCTGCATCTACTCATATAATTGCTCATGATGCCACTGTTGGGGAACATAGTAAACAACAAAAATTCGCACCTACGATCACCCAAGATCAATATGAAGATGCATAACGGGTAAGGATCATAATCGTTACCGTCACTGAGTTGTAGCAGAAGAAGAATATGTCAGTGTAGATCATACTTGGAGACCCTCGAACCATCGATGAACAATCCCTCGTACCGCCCATGAACAGTCTCCTCAAACCGAAGACCAAAAGCAAGGCCTCTCTACTTGGTTGCAAGCGTGCAACCTTCACGATCCGGCAGCGCTCTTCGTCCAGAGCTAATCATCGTCGAAGAATTAGAGGGGGGAGATTAGAACCACACAAGGCTTCTAATTATGAGTACAAGAGGATTAGCCTTGCTATAATTAGTTAACTAGGACCAACTAGAACTAGAACTAGAAGAACTAGAGGAGGCTCCAAAACTTGTATGAACAATAGAGCAAAAACCCCTAGTATATATAGGTTGGAGGAGGAGGAAAGGGCAGCCACCAAGGGAGGAAAGTCCCCCTTGGGGCGCCAGCCATGGGGGAGGAGTTGGACTCCTCCCCTAGTCCAATTCGCCCCCCCCCATATGGCAAGGGGGGCGCTACTTCCTTATGGGCCCTTGTGGCCCATAACTCCCTCCACCTCTTGGCCTTTTGAGGCCCATTGATAGTTAAATTAAATATAAAATGTTCTAAATACCTATAGACCATTATATATATTTTTTAACATCTTCGGAAACATTTTCCACCTATATATAATATATCGGTAATACCCAGTAATACCCAATATTCACCGAAACCCTTCCGGTGACCCCGTAAAGCTTCCATATCCTCTTGGAACTATTCTGAATATTCATGAAATAATTCTACAAATATTCTAATGACTCCCATCCTATTATCACTCAACAGATCATGATTGCCTTAAGCTTGTGACCCTGTAGGTTCGGTAACTCATAGACATGAACGGAACCGTTCGTTCAATGACCGGCAGCGAGACATGGACATCTGTATCGGTCCCTATGAGTACACGAATGATATTCGAGTGAACCTTTGGTTATCATGTGATGTTCCCTTTGCTTTGTTATACTTCACAAAACTCGAGATGCATCGGTATCCTCTTGAGTCATCATCATGGTCACTATACCGAAATCCTCATTACCGATTTTGTTCTTCTTTCTCATTATTGTGTTTCGGCATCCTTGTGACAAAGTCACATGTGTCTGGCCAGATGATGATTGATGTCATCACACTGATAGGGACCTAGGAATATCTCTCCATTGTCGGAGGAGCAAATCCCACTCTTGAGCTATCCGGCCACTTGTCAAACTTTTCGATGAACCTGTAAGTTGTCGTTATGATCACCGTGTTACAGGTGACGTTTGAGCAACCCCAAATCCCATCGTATGGTAAGAAGTGACCGCGATACTCTCATGGTCTAAGGAGTAGTATCACACGCTAACACTCCATGTTATTACAATTGAATACAGACGATATAAATCCAATTCACAACAAAAAAGTTTGGGTCAGTTCAATATGATCGTTCTTCCAACATCATAATCTCAATGTTGTTTTAGGACTATCGTTATACTTAATGATATCCTAAGATTCGAAAAACGCAATCACCAACAACACTTGAGCTGATCCTAGAGGCAAGACTAGGAACCTTTTATTTAACCGTTTATCATTCCACACGTGCATATGAGTTTTCTACTAAATCGCATATTCCGAGATCATAGCAGTTATAGCATAGAATATAAACTCTATAATTATGAATATGGAAATATAATAATACAAATATTATTGCCTCTAGGGCATATTTCCAATAGTTTTTGCTATGCAACATAAAATACAATGAAGAAAAAGAAGTTTATCAACCAAGGCCAGTACCTTCTTTTATTGGTTTGCAACAGTGGTATATCTCCTAGAAAAAAGAAAGATAATTCATCGTTTTACCTGAGAAGTGATAAATGTCATCTGTAAGGTAGAATCTTGAGAATGATCTCCCAAGAAAGGAAGAAAATGCAACAAACTCATTTATTTTGTCCACTAATTTTTCCTGTCAATCCAGACAAGTAATTTTAACTTACTATTTCATCATCACAAAGTGCAGCCACACTTCAGTTCAATAAGTTATAAAAGAGATATTTTGAGCTCTAGACTGGGAAAGGAGGGTTATAAACTAAGTGTGAAGATGTAACATAATTGTCATACTGTGCAGTGGAAAATATATTCATAATTAAATGGCTAAAGGAGGTACCTTATAAAGCACACATAATTCCTATTGGTGTATTCCATGACTACATGCTCATATAACTGGATAAAATAAACAAATAGTCCTTTGCATAGCAATGTTTGCTCTTTATCTCTTCTTTATGGAATCGTTGGAACAAAAATCTTTGTTTAATAGGGATATTCATTACTCATCTATGTGCTTGAGAAATAACAATCTGCAAACCATGAAGGATAACTCACAGTAAACTAGTAAGACATTAGGGCAGAGTTATGAATGGAGCCATGGATAAATCAAGAACAACTTGATATCAATTAGATGGTGTGAGGAAGGTATGTACATAAGGAACTCCAAATTTCACCCCACATTGTATGAGCAGAAAAATAGATGCATGAAGAAAAATAAACAACCCTTGGAAGTAAATTGGAGAGATATAATTGGGGATTAAGATAAGGGATACCGGCTCATTAGCGTGGTCATAAACATCATCGAAGGAAAGGAGGTGTGTGCTGGTGGGATTGTGATGTACGTGCCCTACTCTATGGGGCGGATGGAGTACCACTGAGGCCCCAACGTTGCTAGCTTCTGGCCAGAGCATTGGATCAGTGGCATGCTCCGCGATGCATCATTATTCAAAGTTTTGCACGGATCTTCCTGGTCAAGGTTTCGGCGTACCTGAACTGCATATGAAGATGGTGCTAGCTTGCAGGTTCTTCAAATTCTAGCTCATGGAGGGCCACCCCGTCCAATATGGAACCATGGACATCTTCTACACATGCCTGCATGGTCTGCGAAGATACTCGGCCATAGAAGGTAAAGAGAGGCATGAAAAATCAATTGATGGGAAAATGAATGATGGAATCTCTCTATCTGCAAGCTGATTAATCCTGCAAGGAAACTAATCAGATGAGTAGTTACATGACATCATAGTAGTCCAGAGAGAGAGAGACAAAGAGGTGGGAAACAGACCGGGTGCATTGCATCCCCATGTGAAGGCGGCGAGGAGGGGCCCTGTGGAGGTTGGTAGCCCGTGCTATGGCAGCTGGCTATGCGACTTCACATGGTGGAAGTTGGAGATGTGAAGGGGTGGAGAGGAGTGGCCATGGCATTGCAGTGGAGATGCTGGAGCAGGGATTATAGCTAGGGTCAGAGTGGGATTGGGAATAAGAGGGATTGTGGTGATGGGAAGTGTTGTAAATATGCCCTAGAGGCAATAATATTTGTATTTTATATTTCCATATTCAAAGTTAAAGAGTTTACACTCTATGCTATAACTGCTATGATCCTGGAATATGCGATTCAGCGGAAAACTCATATGCACATGTGGAATGATAAATGGTTAATAAAAGGTTTCTAGTCTCGCCTCTAAGACTAGCTCAAGTGTTGTTGGTGATCATGTTTTTTGGATCTCAGGATATCGTTAAGTGTAACGATAGTCCAAAAGCAACATTATGACGTTGGAAGAACGGTCATGTTGAATCGACCCAATCTTGTTTGCTATGAATTGAGTTAATATCGTATGTATTCAATTTTAATAACATGGGGAGTTAACTTGTGAAATTTCTCCTTAGACCATGAGAGTATCATGGTCACTTATTACCGTGTGGTGGGCTTTGGGGTTGCTCAAACGACACCTGTAACACGGTGATCATAACGACAACTTATAGGTTCATCGGAAAGTTTGACAAGTGGTCGGATAGCTCGAGAGTGGGATTTGCTCCTTTGATGATGGAGAGATATTCTTAGGGCCCTCTCGGTGTGATAGCATCAATCATCATCTGGCCAGACACATGTGACTTCATCACGGGGATGCCGGAACACAATAACGAGAAAGAAGAACAAAATCGGTAACGATGATTTCGGTATAACAAGCATGGTGATGACTCGGAAGGATACCGATACATCCCGGGTTTTGTGAAGAGGGAACATCACATGATAACCAAAGGTTCTCTTGAATATCATTCGTGTGCTCATAGGGACCGATACGGACGTCCACGGTCCTGCTGCTGGTCACTGAAAGAACAGTTTCATTCATGTCTATGGGTTCCCGAACCTACGATGTCACAAGCTTAAGGCAATCACAATCGGCAGAGTGTTAGTAGGACAGGAGTCATGAGAATATATTTTTGAAATTATTTCATGAATATTCGGAATAGTTCCGAGAGGATCCGGAAGCATTTCGGGGTCACCGGAAGGGTTTCGGAGAGTATTGGGTAATACCGGGTATTACTGATAAATTATATGTAGGTGGAAAATGTTTCCGAAGATGTTAAAAAAATATAATGGTCTATAGGTGTTTATAACATTTTACATTTAATTTAAATATCAATGGGCCTAAAAAGGCGAAGAGGTGGAAGGCAACCTGGGCCACAAGGGCCCAAGTAGGGAAGGCGCCCCCCTTCCTTTTGGGGGTGGGGCGCGAATTGGACAAGGGGAGGGAGTCATACTCCCTCCCCATGGACGACACCCAAAGGGGGACTTTCCCCCCTTGGTAGGCTGCCCTCTTGTGACGCCCCCGGCTCAATCGTGCACTAATCATACACGCAAATGCACACGATCAAGCCTAAGGACTCACGGGAAGATATCACAACACAACTCTAAAACATAAATAAGTCATACAAGCTTTATATTACAAGCCAGGGGCCTCGAGGGC
The DNA here is from genome assembly GCA_011799875.1 of Thinopyrum elongatum. Taxonomy (NCBI): domain Eukaryota; kingdom Viridiplantae; phylum Streptophyta; class Magnoliopsida; order Poales; family Poaceae; genus Thinopyrum; species Thinopyrum elongatum. Next base: position 492,435,877 of record CM022300.1, read on the forward strand.
TCGAATACATAAGCTCGCATACAAGCGTCAGCGGAAGCATCAAATATCTGAGTACAGATATAAAAGAAAACACAGATAGGCCCTTAGAAGGCAGGGCAAAAGAAAACACTACGATCGAAAGGCGCTGGCCTCCTGCCTGGGACCCTCCGATCCTACTCCTGGTCGTCGGCCAACTCGTAGTAGTATCCACCCTCGGGGTAGTAGCAGTGATCGTCGGCGGGGGCAGCTGTATCCGGGGCTCCGTCATCTGGTTGCACCAAAAGGATATGGGGGAAAAAGAAAGCAAAGCAACCGTGAGTACTCATCCGAAGTACTCAGCAAGCAAGGATCTACACTACATATGCAACATTATCAAAGAGTGGCTGTATATGTGGACTGGGCTGCAGAAATGCCAGAATAGAGAGGAAAGCCTAGTCCTATCGAAGACTAGCATCTTTAGCGGTCTTGCAGCAATAGAAGAGAGTAGAACAGTACAATATAATGTAGCAGTATCAATAAGTCTCAACCTCACCCAGAGATCCTTTCTCGACTCCCTGCGAGAAAGCAATCCCAGAGCCATACTATCATCAACCTCGTCCAGAGATCCCTTCTCAACTCCCTGCGAGAAGCAATCCCAGAGCCATAGTATCCAATTCTAGTTGTATCGATCGGGATACAACTTCGAGTGTCCGTTACCGAGGATCCGGCTATGCATAGATTAGTTCTTCCCTGCAGGGGTGCACCAACTTACCCACCACGCTCGCTTAACTTCGGCCGGACACACTTTTCCGGGTCATGCCCGACCTCGGCCAAACGACACACTGCAACCCTACCTACAGCTCAGCAGAGAGGTCCCCGCCGGTCTACATCCTAAGCGCAAGGGGGTCATGGCCATCGCCCCTCACCCTCTGGGTCGTTGTGCACAGGGTGGATACCAGCATCGCCTCGGGTGGCCGACACGATCCGACCGTGCCGCAATGCTGAACTGGACGTCTGACAGAGCTTTCGGCTGATGCTACGATGCAGAACGCCCACACTATGCCCACGTGATGGTTAGTGCTATCGGGCCAGAGGCCCACTCGGATCACATATCCAAACCGTTAGTACCTTGGGGGTGCGGTAACGAGCAGAGACTCACGATCGATGTGACCCCGTCGCCCTGTCTCGAGGACTTGCGGCAAGGGCTAAGAATGCCCGGCCACGCCTCGTATTCATCACTCGGGCACCATCCAGGCAACCCGTCTTCACATCACACGCGGGTACCCCTCAGGGTCGACCAGCCTTTCCAAGTAACAATAGTACAGTCCAAGTATCCATGTGTCCATAACATCAGGAGGAATCCGAGGTATCACCCTCGTTGGATTCCTACCCGATATATCCGTCAAGGTGAACTCGGAGGAATCACCCTCGCTGGGTTCACACTTGAGGTGTTGTACGACGGCGTCGTTCTCGGAAGCGGTGAAGGAGGAATCACCCTCGATGACCATGACCGATTAGCTACTCTACAGAGTTAACATCAGTAGTGCTACACGAGGTATCACCCTCGGCATTCGATAGTAACGCTGCAGTGTCATTACAACTAAGTGGGGTGATGTGCGGTGCCGGGGTCTGGTCTTCAATCCCGTTGATCGGGTCTTCGGATAATCCTACGGGGCAGTCGGGACAAGTGGGGTTACTGATAGATCTCTACCCAGCCTATACTAAGCAGTTTAGGATAAGCAGGTAAGGTATCAATAGCAGGTTACAATAAATAGGCTATGCATTATAATAGGTAAAGCAGTAGCAGCATCATTTCTAATGCAAGCATGAGAGAGAAAGAATAGGCGATATCGGTATGCTCAAAAGGGAGGTGCTTGCCTGGTTGCTCGGCGGCAAGGGCAAGGTCGTCAACGGTGGCATCGGGCTCTGGAGCTGCGTCGGTACCGGGAACTGCGTCGGTACCGGGAACTGCGTCGGGGTCTTTCGAGAGAGAAGAGGGGGAGGAAACAATAAATACAAGCAAACAGATGCAACACGATGCACGTCATGGCAATATGCAGTGCTAGGGGTAGTCTAACCAGTACTACACGTATCAGACGGAGCGGGAGAATATCTGACGATATTTCCCGGGTCTTTGGATTTATCGGACAGACAATCCGGAGAGGGAAGTTCCATGTTCATCATGCTAGGAGCATGTGACAGATGAAAGGAGGGCATATTCGGGTTCGTATCGAAATTCTGAGCAACTTTCATATATAAATTATTTTCATCGGAGTTACGGTTTAATTTATATGATTTTCTAAAGTTTTAATCGATTTTCTGGATTTAATTATTTATTTAATCCAACATTATCCGAAACAGTGTATGCTGACGTCATCATGACATCAGCAGTCAACAGGGCAGTTGACCAAGTCAAACTGACATGTGGGTCCCACCCGTCAGTGTCAGCGGTCGGGCCGGAGCGCGGCGACCGCGGGCGAGGATGAGGGCGTGCGCGGGCGAGGGGGAGAGAGGCGGGGCGAGCTCACAGGCAGTGCAGGGTACGGGGCAGTGGGGCGTGGGGAGGACGACGGGGACGAGGCGACGACGGAGAGGCGAGGTCCGGCGAGGCGGCGGCGTCGGCGAGGGGGATGAGGCGGCGAGCGGCGGGGCACGTCGGGCTCTCCCTGGATCTCGATCCAGAGGGGAGGGAGAGAGAGGAAGTGGATTGGGGGGGGGGGGAAGTGGGGAGTGGGCTAGGGTTGACTGGGGGTCCCTGGGGGTATAGGCCAGGGGAGAGTGGGCCGAGGCCCAGTTGGGCCAGGGGAAGGGGTTTTGCTTTTCTTTTTATTTTTTTGTTTTGTTTTCCTTTTGTCTTTTATTATTATTATTTTCAGTTTTGTAATTAGTTAGGCCTCAAACTGACTTTTACAAAATATGGCACTTGTTCCATTAAATGCTAGGCATTATCTACTACTGCCAAAAATTGGTTTGGAGACAATTGGAGTTCACACAAATTTTATAATAAATAAAATGTATTAAACCTTGCTGTTTTGGTAATGTTAGAGCCACTTAAATAATTTATTAATTGTTGGTTACAATTTTAGAATAGTCTCTGTAATATTTTTTATTTATTGAACATTTTAGTTTCTATGTTGAGCAACTTTTATTTTCCACTTTCATTTTGAATTTCCATTTGAATTTGAAAAGAGATAGGATCCAAATGATGTTTAAGCACTACTGATCATGATGACATGGCATAATCAAAAGGGTGATTACTGTAGCTTAATACATGGGGTGTTACAAATCTCCTCCACTAACAAGAATTCTCGTCCCGAGAATTAAGAGGTAGAAGGAAAAAGATCGGGGTATTCCGCACGAAGATTATCCTCGCGTTCCCAAGTGGCTTCATCTTCAGTATGATTTGACCACTGCACTTTGAGGAACTTGGTAACCTTCAGACGGGTTTGACGTTCAGATTCAACGAGGATACGGATCGGATGTTCCTTATATGAAAGATCATCATGCAATTCGAGCATCTCGTGATCCACAGCTCGGTGCGGAGATTCCTTGAAGCATTTATGAAGTTGCGACACATGGAAGACGTCGTGGATATGAGAGAATTGCGGTGGCAACTCCAATTTATATGCCACCTGACCACGTCTAGCAATTATGCGGAAAGGACCAATGTAGCGTGGAGCTAGCTTGCCCTTGATTCCAAAACGGTGAGTGCCCTTCATAGGAGTGACTAGCAGATAAGCCTGATCACCAGGTTGATAAGTCAAACCCCATCATTTGCGATCGTAATTGCTCTTTTGGCGGTCCTGAGCCGCCTTGAGATTTTCCCGGACAATACGAACTTGTTCTTCGGCGTGTTGAATAATATCCGGACCCACGAGCGGTCGTTCCCCAGTTTCTGAGCAATTCAGAGGGGTTTGACACTTACGTCCATATAGAACTTCGAAGGGAGCCATTTTCAAGCTGGCTTGATAGCTGCTGTTATAAGAGAACTCGGCATACGGAAGAGATTCTTCCCACTTCTTACCGAACGATATGACACAAGCTCGCAGCATATCTTCAAGAACCTGATTGACTCGCTCGACTTGGCCTTGGGATTGGGGGCGATAAGCTGAACTCCACGTAATATGAGTTCCCATAGCTTCTTGGAAACTTTCCCAGAACTTTGAGGTGAAAAGACCGCCACGGTCCGAACTGATCTCCTTCGGAATGCCGTGGAGTGAAACAATTTTGGAGATATATAACTCTGCTAACTAACTAGCAGTGTTCGTCTCTTTGATGGGCAGAAAGTGTGCAACTTTAGAGAGTTGGTCGACGACGACAAGAATAGCATCGTGACCCTTCTGTGACCTAGGAAGGCCAGTAATGAAATCCATCTGAACCTTATCCCATTTCCATAGAGGAATAGGAAGTGGTTGCAGAATTCCAGCAGGCTTCTGATGTTCTGCTTTAACGCGACGGCAAACATCACATTCAGCAACATAACGAGCAATGTCCTGCTTCATTTTAGACCACCAGTACCTTTGACGAAGATCATGATACATCTTGGTGCTACCCGGATGAATAGACAGCGGGGTATCATGGGCCTCCTTCATGACTTTGTCAGTCATGAGTTCGAAGCGAGGTATGATAATGCGGTTTCTGAAATACAAGGTTCCATCTTCAGACAGCGAGAAATCCCTGTACTTTTCCAGGTGAAGACTCTTCTTCATCAGATCAACTTCAGCATCTTTAGCTTGCGCATTCTTAATAGTTTTCTCGAGATCTGGTTGTATCACAAGGTTACTAAGAGAACCCTGTGGAACAATTCACAGATTCAGCTTGCACAGTTCTTCATAAAGACGAGGTTGAGCTCGCCTAACCATGAGGTTGTCGCAATAGGACTTGCGGCTTAAGGCATCAGCCATCATGTTAGCCTTGCCAGGGGTATAGGAAATACCCAAATCATAGTCCGCAATGGCCTCCATCCATCTTTGCTGACGGAGGTTTAGAGATGGCTGAGTGAACAAGTACTTCAGACTTTTATGATCTGTGTATATCTCGCAACGATTACCGAGAAGGTAATGTCGCCACAACTGTAGTGCATAGATGACAACAGCTAGTTCTAGATCATGTACCGGATAATTCTCTTCATGTGGGCGCAACTGACGAGAGCCATAAGCAATCACTTTACGCTCTTGCATTAGGACACAGCCTAATCCTTCACGGGATGCGTCACAATAAATCACAAAATCTTTGCGAGAATCCGGTGGAGCAAGTACTGGGGCAGATGTCAGCTTGTCTTTGAGTGTTTGAAAACTTTCCTGACATTTTTCTGTCCATTCAAACTTAACGCCCTTGTGAAGCAGATCAGTCAAAGGCTTAGCAATCTTGGAAAAGTTCTCGACAAATCGACGACAATAGCTTGCAAGGCCGAGAAAACTTCTCACTTGCTTGACGTTCTTCGGAGGAGTCCAGTCAAGAATAGCCTGAACTCGTTCTGGGTTAACAGCAATTCCATCCTTGGAAATCACATGTCCAAGGTAAGTTACTTCAGAAAGCCAAAATTCACATTTGGAATACTTGGCATACAACTGGTGTTCTCGGAGCCTTTCCAGTACCAGACGGAGGTGTTCAGCATGTTCTTCTTTATTCTTAGAATACACCAGAATATCATCTAGATATACCACGACGAACTTGTCGAGGTAATCCATGAAAATGTAATTCATCAGACAGGAGAAAGTTGCTGGAGCATTGGTTAAGCCGAAGGACATGACCGTGTACTCGTAGGAGCCATAGCGAGTAACAAATGCAGTCTTGGGAATATCCTCTTCACGAACACGGATCTGATGATAACCCAACCTCAAGTCGAGTTTAGAAAACACCGATGATCCAGCAAGTTGATCATACAAATCATTGATCCGAGGAAGTGGATATTTATTCTGAATCGTGGCTTGGTTAATGGGCCGATAATCCTGAACCAATCGGTTAGTTCCATCCTTCTTCTTAATGAAGAGTGAAGGTGCTCCCCAAGCAGAGGAACTGGGGTGGATGAAACCCTTCTTAAGTGACGTGTCGATTTCCTCCTTAAGTTCAAGAAGGTGGTGCGGAGGCATCTTATAAGGACGCTTCGCAATAGGAGTTGTGCCTGGTTTCAAATCGATGACAAACTTGACAGCTCTAGCAGGGGGTATTCCTGGAAGTTCTTATTGAAAGACATCTTGAAAATCACGAACAACTGGAACATTCTCGATGCCTTCAAGAGGTGAAGCATTCAATGCATTCAGAACATAAATCTGAGCTTCGGCGTCCTAAACTGTTCGAGCTAAGTATCTGACTGTCTGGCCGGAAGGGTGTGTGATGCAGACTGATTCAGTGGCACAGTCAATCAAAGCTTTATGAGGCTTCAACCAGTCCATACCCAGAATAATGTCTATGTTGGAGGTCTTGAGAGCAATGAGTGAAACGGGGAACATCAATCCTCCGATCACAATGTGGTTACCGTGGCTTACCATGGTAGTTTGCCAATTAGCCCCAGGTGACTGGATTACTAATGGAGTGGACATCTCCTCGAAAGGTATATCATGGATTCGCGCAAAACTTTCGGACATGAAGGAGTGCGATGCTCCAGAATCAAAAAGGACTGAAGCTGGGATTGAATTCACTAGAAGGGTGCCCATCACAATTTCGGGGTCCTGTCGAGCTTCTTCCATGTTGACTTGGTTGACATGGACCCGAACTATAGCAAACGGCCTGGCATTACAGCTTCTGAGACAACGGTTCCGACAGCTCTTCTTGCGACCAACAGGAGGACGTGGTGCATCCTGATGAAAAGCCATAGCATTAGGCTATCCATCCTGAACCGTTAGCTGTCTCAGAGGTGAAGGCAGTCGAGGTGCAACATAAGACGGCCTTGGTGTTGGAGCAGGTCGGTGATGAACATTGTGTGGGATCCAGACTCGACATTTCTGAGCAGGTCGACCCGAAGACGAACCAACATCACGAGTGCGCTTGAGCGACTCCTGGCATTTAGTCAGAGCTGTTTCAACTTGGAAAGATTTGCTGACAAGTGTTGCGAAGTCTGTGCAATCATGGACAGCAAGTGCAAGGTTTATATCAGTACGCAGTCCTTCACGAAATTTCTCCTGCTTGCGTGCGTCAGTGCGGACGTCATCTTCAGCATAGCGGGACAATTCAAGAAATTTCCTCTGATATTCATCCACAGTCATTTTACCCTGAGAGAGTTTGCGGAACTCCTGCTTCTCCTGGTCGATCAGACCTTGAGGAATGTACCATGCACGAAAAGCTGACTGAAATTCCTGCCAAGTGGTTACTGTTTCAGTAGGCAACATATCCTTGTGGCTTTCCCACCATTGAGCAGCTGATCCCCTCAAGTGATACGTCGCATAGGTGACGTAACTGTCAGGGATAACATTGGCTGACTTCATCTGGAAGGCAATGTCACGGAGCCAATCATCAGCATCCACTGGATCAGTCGAGCTGCGAAAAGTGGACGGATTGAGGCGCACGAATTCCGGCAGAGCTATTGGTGTAGGATGTTGATGAGCATTCTGGTTTGGGAACTGAGCCAATATCCCGGTCATAACCTGATGGTTCAATTCAAACTGCTGCATCATTGCGGCAATATAAGGTGGAGGTGGAGGATCATCAGCCATCCTGCCAAATTCAACAGGGGCAGTTTAGCAAGAAAAGCTGCATGTGTATGGAATGATTCATGAAGTAACACGGGAAATGAACAGGAAAGGCATTAGATATATGATAGTAGTTGTTAAAGACATACCAATCCATACACAGAGTTAGATTCAAATGGATAGTACGCACTCGGGAATGCTCGCAGCTAGACGAACTAGGCGGCGCGCAGGCACGCGGTGTGAATTACAACAACGTGACATAGCAAAGGCTACATCATGTCGGACAAAACTGCTGGAGCGAGGGATCTGCAAGTGACAACACAGGGTGCCCCCGATAAGAGGATCCTGCAAGCAGAACCTGGCCCGCAATCTTGAAGGAAGGGGGAAAATTTCAGAACACCGGGTGGATGTGATCACGAGAATCTAATGTTGGAGTTAGTAAAATTTTAACCCGAATAGGAGAAAGATCAGAGTCCCAGAGTAAAGGTCGAGGAGTAAAAGATCCTAATACCACCCAATTGGCAATGTGGGCCCGTAAGACACACAGCCAAGTTAGTAAAACAGTTTTCGGTTACTAGACTCAACTTCGGCCAAGGAGTTAGAAAGGGGGGGTTCCTACAGTCAGTCGGCTCTGATACCAACTTGTGACGCTCCCAGCTCAATCATGCACTAATCATACACGCAAATGCACACGATAAAGCCTAAGGACTCACGATAAGATATCACAACACAACTCTAAAACATAAATAAGTCATACGAGCTTTATATTACAAGCCAGGGGCCTCGAGGGCTCGAATACATAAGCTCGCATACAAGCGTCAGCGGAAGCATCAGATATCTGAGTACAGATATAAAAGAAAACACAGATAGGCCCTTAGAAGGCAGGGCAAAAGAAAACACTACGATCGAAAGGCGCAGGCCTCCTGCCTGGGACCCTCCGATCCTACTCCTGGTCGTCGGCCAACTCGTAGTAGTTTCCACCCTCGGGGTAGTAGCAGTGATCGTCGGCGGGGGCAGCTGTATCCGGGGCTCCGTCATCTGGTTGCACCAAAAGGATATGGGGGAAAAAGAAAGCAAAGCAACCGTGAGTACTCATCCGAAGTACTCAGCAAGCAAGGATCTACACTACATATGCAACATTATCAAAGAGTGGCTGTATATGTGGACTGGGCTGCAGAAATGCCAGAATAGAGAGGAAAGCCTAGTCCTATCGAAGACTAGCATCTTTAGTAGTCTTGCAGCAATAGAAGAGAGTAGAATAATACAATATAATGTAGCAGTATCAATAAGTCTCAACCTCACCTAGAGATCCTTTCTCGACTCCCTGCGAGAAAGCAATCCCAGAGCCATACTGTCATCAACCTCGTCCAGAGATCCCTTCTCGACTCCCTGCGAGAAGCAATCCCAGAGCCATAGTATCCAATTCTAGTTGTATCGATCGGGATACAACTCCGAGTGTCCGTTACCGAGGATCCGGCTATGCATAGATTAGTTCTTCCCTGCAGGGGTGCACCAACTTACCCACCACGCTCGCTTAACTCCGTCCGGACACACTTTTCCGGGTCATGCCCGACCTCGGCCAAACGACACACCGCAACCCTACCTACAGCTCAGCAGAGAGGCCCCCGCCGGTCTACATCCTAAGCGCAAGGGGGTCTTGGCCATCGCCCCTCACCCTCCGGGTCGTTGCGCACAGGGTGGATACCAGCATCGCCTCGGGTGGCCGACACGATCCGACCGTGCCGCAATGCTAAACTGGACGTCTGAAAGAGCTTTCGGCTGATGCTACGATGTAGAACGCCCACACTATGCCCACGTGATGGTTAGTGCTATCGGGCCAGAGGCCCACTTGGATCACATATCCAAACCATTAGTACCGTGGGGGTGCGGTAACGAGCAGAGACTCACGATCGATGTGACCCCGTCGCCCCGTCTCGAGGACTTGCGGCAAGGGCTAAGAATGCCCGGCCACGCCTCGTATTCATCACTCGGGCACCATCCAGGCAACCCGTCTTCACATCACACGCGGGTACCCCTCAGGGTCGACCCGCCTTTCCAAGTAACAATAGTACAGTCCATGTATTCGTGTGTCCATAACATCAGGGGGAATCCGAGGTATCACCCTCGTTGGATTCCTACCCGATATATCCGTCCAGGTGAACTCGGAGGAATCACCCTCGCTGGGTTCACACTTGAGGTGTTGTACGACGGCGTCGTTATCGGAAGCGGTGAAGGAGGAATCACCCTCGATGACCATGACCGATTAGCTACTCTACAGAGTTAACATCAGTAGTGCTACAGGAGGTATCACCCTTGGCACTCGATAGTAACGCTGCAGTGTCGTTACAACTAAGGGGGGTGATGTGCGGTGCCGGGGTCTGGTCTTCAATCCCGTTGATCGGGTCTTCAGAAAATCCTGCGGGGCAGTCGGGACAAGTGGGGTCACTGATAGATCTCTACCCAGCCTATACTAAGCAGTTTAGGATAAGCAGGTAAGGTATCAATAGCAGGTTACAATAAAAAGGCTATGCATGAGAATAGGTAAAGCAGTAGTAGCATCATTTCTAATGCAAGCATGAGAGAGAAAGAATAGGCGATATCGGTATGCTCAAAAGGGGGGTGCTTGCCTGGTTGCTCGGCGGCAAGGGCAAGGTCGTCAACGGTGGCGTCGGGCTCCGGAGCTGCGTCGGTACCGGGAACTGCATCGGGGTCTAACGAGAGAGAAGAGGGGGAGGAAACAATAAATACAAGCAAACAGATGCAACACGAAGCACGTCATGGCAATACGCAGTGCTAGGGGTAGTCTAACGCAGTACTACACGTATCAGACGGAGCGGGAGAATATCTGACGATATTTCCCGGGTCTTTGGATTTATCGGATAGACGATCCGGAGGGAAGTTCCATGTTCACCATGCTAGGAGCATGTGACAGATGAAAGGAGGGCATATTCTGGTTCGTATCGAAATTCTGAGCAACTTTCATATATAAATTATTTTCATCGGAGTTACGGTTTAATTTATATGATTTTCTAAAGTTTTAATTAATTTTTTGGATTTAATTATTTATTTAATCCAACATTATCCGAAACAGTGTATGCTGACGTCATCATGATGTCAGCAGTCAACAGGGCAGTTGACCTAATCAAACTGACATGTGGGTCCCACCCGTGAGTGTCTGATTAGGTTAATTAGGGATTAACTAATCTAATTACTGTTTAATTAAACTAACAAATTAATTAGATTAACTTAATCAAAGTTAATTAACTTAATTAATTCACTAATTAATTAATTAATTAATTATTAATTTCATTTTTATTTTCTTTTATTTTTAAAAGGTTCTGGGGCTAGGCCCCACATGTCATAGGGCCAGGGGTGTCGGGCCCCACCTGGCAGTGGCACACAGGACACTGCGGGCGCGCGGGCGCGGCGCGGCCAGGGGCGAGCGGGCGCTGGGCGCGGCCCGCGAGCGCGAGGGGCAGCAGCAGCCGCGCGCGTGGGCACGGCCAAGGGCGTGCGGGGTGGGCGCGGTGACCGCGGGCGGCGAGCAAAGGCAGGGACCGGTGCGCGCGGGGAGGCAGGCGACGGTGAGCACGCGGCGAAGCAGGGACGCGGTGGCCGATGCGGGGCGCAGGGAGGGTAGCAGGCGCGGCCCCGAGAAGCAGTAGGGAACGGGGACTGCGGGTGAGGCGCGAGGCGGGCGGCGCAACGGCCAGAGGGACGGAGCAGGGACAGAGGAGGTGGGCCAGAACGCGTGCGGGGCACGAGCGGTCGGGCCGGAGCGCGGCGACCGCGGGCGAGGACGAGGGCGCGCGGGGGCGAGGGAGAGAGAGGCGGGGCGAGCTCACAGGCAGTGCAGGGTATGGGGCAGTGGGGCGTGGGGAGGATGACGGGGACGAGGCGACGACGGAGAGGCGAGGTCTGGCGAGGCGGCGGCGTCGGCGAGGGGGACGAGGCGGCGAGCGGCGGGGCGCGTCGGGTTCTCCCTGGATCTCGATCCAGAGGAGAGGGAGAGAGAGGAAGTGGATCGGGGGGGAGTGGGGAGTGGGATAGGGTTTACTGGGGGTCCCTGGGGGTATAGGCCAGGGGAGAGTGGGCCGAGGCCCAGTTGGGCCGGGGGAAGGGGTTTTGCTTTTCTTTTTCTTTTTTTGTTTTGTTTTCCTTTTGTATTTTTTTATTCTTATTTTCAGTTTTGTAATTAGTTAGGCCTCAAACTGACTTTTACAAAATATGGCACTTGTTCCATTAAATGCTAGGCATTATCTACTACTGCCAAAAATTGGTTTGGAGACAATTGGAGTTCACACAAATTTTATAATAAATGAAATGTATTAAACCTTGCTGTTTTGGTAATGTTAGAGCCCCTTAAATAATTTATTAATTGTTGGTTACAATTTTAGAATAGTCTCTGTAATATTTGTTATTTATTGAACATTTTAGTTTCTATGTTGAGCAACTTTTATTTTCCACTTTCATTTTGAATTTCCATTTGAATTTGAATTTGAAAAGAGATAGGATCCAAATGATGTATAAGCACTACTGATCATGATGACATGGCATAATCAAAAGGGTGATTACTGTAGCTTAATACATGGGGTGTTACACCTCTCCTCCTCCTCCAACCTATATATACTAGGTTTTTTTGCTCTATTGAACACACAAGTTTTGGAGCCTCCTCTAGTTCTTCTAGTTCATGTTCTAGTTGGTCCTAGTTGACTAATTAGAGCGTGGCTAATCCTCTTGTCCTCATAATTAGAAGCCCAGTGTGGTTCTAATCTCCTCCATTCTCCGGCGACGATTAGCTTTGGACGGTGAAGCGCTACCGCATCATGAAGGTTTCATGCTTGCAACCAAGTAGAGAGGCCGTGCTTTCGGTCTTTGGTTCGACAGACTATTCGTGGGCAGTACAAGGGATTGTTCATCAACAACTTGAGGGACTCTAAGTACGATCTGCACTGACACATTCTTCTTCCACTGCAACTCGGTGATGGTAACGATCGTGATCCCAACCCGTAATGCATCTTGATATTGATCTTGGGTGTAGGTGCGAATTTTTTGTTTTCTACTATGTCTCCCAATAGTTGCATCATGAGCGGTTTTATGAGTAGATGCTGGTTGCGATCAAGATCACATGTGATTGTGAGGGTTTATATTCTTGTTATGCTTCCCTCGAGTGTTGCTTCAGTTCAATTCATCGACAGCATGGTGTCGCTTTGTTACAAGGTTCTGACAATCGATCGGCTCTGGCTGTCGATGATTTGCTAATAGTTCCTTGGGCTTCACCATAGTTGAGAATAGTGAACCGCCGCGTACACAAGAGGGTGCCAAAGATGGATGATCTTCTATGGGGTCACGCGTATTGACGAGGTTTAGTGTGGGGCTAGAGATTTTTAATTAAGTCTCTTGTTTCACACACCCCGAAACTTAATCTAGCATCAAGAATCATCGCCTAAATTGTGGACGTAGGTAGCTAGTATTACATGTTAAAACTATTTAACCACGTAACTAAATATTTGCTAAAACCGATTAGAGGACGTCTAACTTGATTTTGCAGGGTATGCATATGATGTGGTATAGCCTTCGTCATGATAATGAGTTTATGTATGAGATGGTTATATGTTGTCATGTTAAGTGGCCTGCGCGTTACAACATGATGGCTGGAGCCACGAGATTGACATGTTAATGTAAATATCATAGAGATAGCCTACAGGTTAGAGGTGATGATGGCAACCGTACACGGAGGACCCCGACGTGGATAAGGTGTACATGGCATGGGACGAGGAGCTATAATTTTGTGCCACGGCGGAATTTTTGAATATGGTGCCACGGCAACATTTTCTAAAATGGTCGCCACGGCAAAGAAATATTGGCCGTCACGACGCTTCAACTGGAGATTGAAGATGGTCACAGAGGTTCCCGACGCCTAGGGCTATACCTTATCATGCTTTTATGAACTGCCTGAGTTGTTCTCCCCTTTGTCGTTTGCACCCTTTGATTGCGCAGTAGTCAATTATTAGGGTGATCTCTCACAGTAAATATCATGTTAAAAGGTGCTCTTCCCAGTGTTGCAACCATCTATGGCATTCTAGCTTCTCGGAGTGCGTCATGTCCACATGAGTACAAATGAGGTGAGAGGTGTAAGACGGAGGTGGTCTGACCATGTATGCAAATAGCACTCGGTTGTCTTGAAGTTCTGGCAGAATCATTCTGGGCTCGGAGCACAAAGCACCGAAAGATGAAAAAGAGTCATATGGTAATATGATCAGCAATAGTTTGCCCACCGGTCAAAATTCTCTTCATCAGTGGTGTCCACATCAATGGCTGAGAACTAGATTTGGATTTTGAATCACTTAAAATCAATTATGAGAAATATTGATTTGAGTGGGAGCACAATATGTGTTAACTTAGTTTAATCACTAGTGCAAATTAATTATGAATAATTTCTATGTGTAGCTTGCATTATAGTTGTAGAATTATGGCTCATAGTTCCACCTTTGTTGTTGAAATTGATTAGCTGTTGTTTATCTGGTTGAATCTTTATGATTGAGAGGATCGTCCTCTAAAAGTGACAAGAAGGATTTTGTCCTACTGCATGCTTACACTACTCTCTTGCTAATGCTATGGATGATTAGGCTCACGTCCTTCGATGCAAAAGTTAGAATTGCATTACAGTCTGCTTGCTTCCGAGAAACCCGAACTTCAAAATGTTTGGGATAGTTATGTGATACTCTTGGAACTAAAAATTGTTTTGAGAAACAAACAAAAATTGAAAGATATGTGATATCTAAAGAAGTGTTTTGTTTGCAAGATCTAGTGAAGTGTTCAACTATGTTTAAGACTAAAATGCGTAAGATTCGGAAGAACGCCAGTCATGATTTGATGGTGACAACTTAAAGGGAAAGAAAAAAACCAAAGGATGTAATGAGCTTACATGCCTAGGGAAGTTCGGGGCTCGCGCCACTCTTAAAAAGTTAGACGATTGTTCTGTTGAGTGGGAGAAATATTAAAAGTAAAACTATAAGAAGTTTCATCAACATATTACCACTGAATTTATTGTCATAACTCATTATAGAGTTTGTACACTCTAGCCCATTGCATAGAAGTTACAAGGAGGATGTTCATAAGAGAACAATAGTTGTTCGATGTAATGAACAAAAGGGCCATACTACTATTGTGAATAGGATTTAAGTTATGAATATTGATGATAGAATTGAACATCCATAACACTGGCGCTAAATGTCGCAAGACTAAAGAACACCACATATGTGTGGCACTGCATTTAGTCACATTGGAGAAACCCGCATGGAGAAATTCCATAGTGATGGATTTTGGGGTCATATGATTACGAATTATCTGACACTTGCAACCTTCATCCAAATAGTGACGTAAACTAAAATACCGTTCACAGGCCATAAAGAACGAGCAATAAAATAAATTGGAAATATGCATATTGATGTATGTAGTCCAATAAGTGTTGTTGCAAGCAGTGGATTTATCTATGTTCAAGGATGAATCAAGTAGATATTTATATTTACTAATTGAGACATAAATCTGGATCTTTTGAAATGTTTCAAAAGATTTTTAGAATGAAATAGAAATTACTGTAACAAGCAAATTATGTTTCTACAATTGGATTGCCAAAAAGAATATTTGAGTTACAAATTTAGCGAATGTCTGATGAGCTGTAAAAGAATTTTATAGCTTGCACCTCCTAAGAAACACTACTAAGAGTAGAGTGTTTTGAGTAGATGTAATCAAACTATGTATGACATGCTGAGATCAGAGATGACATTGATTATTCTGCCAATATACTTTTAATGTGATGCTTTAGAGACTATGGCTTTTACACTGAAAAGAGCGCCATCAAATTTGTTGAAATAAGTGCTACTTTGTAGGTTCTCCCAAATGGTTGGGTATTCCTCTATCACTACGCCAAGGCAAAGTGTTCTGTCACAGAGTCTGGAAATTTTGAAGAAAATGTTTTCAACACAGGAGTGAGTGGGAGAACAGTGCAACTCGACGAGATTACAGAATCTTCGTGATCAGGTCAAATAAAAGAAACACTAGAAGTGGTTCTAAAATTTCTTACTATGATTGATACAGAAGCCTCTACATGAGATATAGAGACTTTGGTCAAACATGCAGCTGAACTATATAGGTTGGAAAATTTGTGTAGACCTTCAGGGTGTGCAGATGAAATATTGTTGAAATAAACAATGAACCTATGGTACATAGAGAAGCATTGATGGGCCCTGACTCCGGAATTGGCTATACACCAAAATAATCTGAGATAGTATCCATACACGTAATTCAAGTTCAGAACTTGATAGACCCTCTGAAAGACTTAAAGTTTAGTGATGGATCTATAAGTTGACAAAGATAAAAATATTTTATAATGCTTGACTTGTTGCAAATAGTTTATGACAAGATCAAGGAGTTGATTATGATGAGATTGTCTCATCATAATAATACCTAAAGTCTGTTAGGATTAAACTAGCAATTACTAAATATTTTAGTTATGAGATATAACAGATGGATGTCAAAATGATTCCCATGAGATGGAAATAGAACCAAGGTTGTATATTTGATACGGTCCAAGGTAATTTTCTCGATCCAGAGGATGCTAGTAAGTGTGCAAACTTCAAGAGATCCAGTAATGATCTGAAGCAAGCATAGTGGAGTTGGAATCTTTGTTTTGATGAATTGATCAAATAATATGATTTCATCGATATAAACAAAGATGCTTGTATTTACAAGAAAGTAAGTGGGAGCATGATAATATTTCTAAGCACTGTGTGTGCATGACACATTATTGATTGGAAATTATTTTCTTGACAAGGATTAAGACTTTATTGAAAATAGTTTTTCAGTAAAGTACTTAGGCAATATAGTCCTTGTATTAGACATAATAATCTATGGAGATAGTAGTGTCTAATCGGGCTTAGCCAAAATACTAAAGCAGTTTAGTATGAAAAATGTCAAGAAGAGTTTTCTTGTCAAAGTCACATGGAAGGAGTTCTTAGCAACAATCGGTATCTTGAAATACTGATGAGTGAAATACATGATTTCAATCACACTTGTGTTAAGTCCATGGTATGTAAATGACCAGATAAGTCCAGTACTCCAAGTAAGTTGGGATTAAAGTTACTAGAAAGGTCAAATTGTTGATCATAGGACAACGGTGAAAATGTCGTCGAGTACTGACGACATGTTTCTCGCATACGGAGAAAATGAAGAGATTGGTGTAAAGAGTTTACATCAATACATGCTTGATGTAAGTAGTACATCAACCAAAATCTTCAATCAGTGCTCCAAGGAATTTCAAATTCAATTAAATGATTTATGGTGGCACGATAAGTTGGAATTGGTCCAAGAAAGTTACTATGGTGAATTCTATAACAGAAGGCTGAGTACATTGTCGCTTTAGAAGAAACAATAGAGGGTAATGAATCAAAGGTTCATTTATGAACTTAGTATGGTTTCTAGATGATTGTGCAAATAGAATACCGTTCTCATATAGTAGTTCTATGGCTCAATCTAAGGAATCAAAGGTCTTGCCAGTGTTTCAATATAAACTAAGCTTGTTTCACATAAATTATGAATTCATGTGAAAACATGACGGATGCATATAAATGCAAATGATCCACACGGATCTGAAGTTGTCAGATTCAATAGGATGAGATCTATACCACAAGCAAAGCAGGACTGACACTGGATTGCAATTGGTGTAAAAGTTAAAAGTGCTAACTAGATTATTGACTCTAGTGCAAGTGGGAGACTGTTGGAAATACGCCCTAGAGGCAATAATATTTGTATTATCATATTTCCATATTCATAGTTAAAGAGTTCATATTCAATGCTATAACTGCTATTGTCGGATTCAGGGCTCCGCAGACCCAAGAAGGTTTGAACTCAGCGGCGTGTGCGAAGATCTCAACCAGCTCAAGTCTCAAGCTCGCCAACCCACGGACTAGCCTCATCGAGTTCGCGTGAGCGGGGAAGAAGATGAACACGACAGTTTACCCAGGTTCGGGCCACCTTGCGATGTAAAACCCTACTCCTACTTTGTGGTGGATTGGCCTTACGAGGAGGTGGAGGATGAACTAGTATAGTGGTTGAGCGGCCTCGCGAGGTCCAAGTGGTGAGGATGGAATGGGTCTAATCCAGGATTCGGTCGGGGGGGGGGGGGGATCCCTCTCTACGGTGGTGGCTAGCCTATAATTATAGTGGCCTTGGTCCTCTTCCCCCAAAACTTAGGCGGGAAGGGATCCCACAACGGCCAATTTGAAAGGGGACAAGAAGTACATCCTATCCTCACAAAAGGTGGTCTTCGCCTGCAAAGCTTCTGGCTACAACGCAGCGGTGGGCTCGACAATGACATCCGTCCTGCCGAGTTTGTGGTCTTGGTCTCGTTGCACTGGAATGGAAAGCTTTGGGGCCTTCCTCGAGAACCTGTGCCTATCCTTGCTCCCTTAGCACCGAAAGGGAAACTGTCTCCTCTGCGCCCACTGGCGCCCACCTGGACTTGGTCGTCATGGCTCACGTCATCAGCAGCCTCGTGAGGCTGGGTACCTGCATAGAAGTCTCCGCTCCTCGGGAGGCAGGCTCAGAGAGTTGCCCCTTGGGAGGTCCTGATGTCGTTCTCCTCGGGAAGCCAGGGCCCTCGCGAGGGTCTTGTGCCCGGGGTGTTGTAGCTAGGCCGTACTAGGACGTCGATGGGCCCACGCGTTGGGCTGCAGGCTGGCAGATCTAGGTACCCCCGATCCCAGAACGTCGACAGTAGGCCCCGGGCCCAAGGCGCGCTCGAGCTCGCTTCGAGACAAAGCCAAGGGGCAAGGGCGAAGCGACGCGGGCCCCAATCGCCTACGGGCCAGGCTTGACACTTGGCGCAAGACGGGGCGTGGACACCTCCACTTCCCCACGCTGCCTCGGCAACCGCTTCGATTTGACAACAGCCTGATGCATGCAGCAGGGCCATCATCGCTCGGAACATGGAGGGGCGCCGGTTAGCCTTCACCCGCCTATAAGAGGGGGAGGGGGTGGAGCCCCCTAGCCCGTCTTCGTCTTCTTGCCTTCTCTTCTGCTATCTTCGCCGCAGCCACCACCTTGCCGAGGCAACCATGGCGCTGATGTCTACTACACAACTTGTTCTTGTAGAATCATGTTGGGCCTCCAAGCGTAGAGTTTTGTAGGACAGTAGCAATTTTCGCTCAAGTGGATGACCTAAGGTTTATCAATCCGTGGGAGGCGTAGGATGAAGATGGTCTCTCTCAAACAACCATGCAACCACATAACAAAAAGTCTCTTGTGTCCCCAACACACCAAATACAATGGTAATTTGTATAGGTGCACTAGTTCAGTGAAGAGATGGTAATAAAAGCGTAGTAATGATAGTAGATATTTATTGTTGTAATAGGAACAATAAAAAAAAGCAAGTTAGCAATTGATAAAACGGAGCACAAACGGTATCGCAGTGCTTGAAAATGAGGCCTAGGGTCCGTACTTTCGCTAGTGCAATCTCTCAACAATGCTAATATAATTGGATCATATAACCATCCCTCAACGTGTGATGAAGAATCACTCCAAAGTTCTTATCTAGGGGAAAATATAAGAAGAAATTGTTTGTAGGGTACGAAACCACCTTAAAGTTATTCTTTCTGTTCGATCTATTCAAGAGTTCATACTAAACTAACAAAAAGTTATTCTTTCCGTTCGATCTATCCAAGAGTTCGTACTAAAATAACACCATATGATACGCATCAACCAACTCTAGTGTCACCTAGATACTCCAATGTCACCACAAGTATCCATGAGTTAATTATACGATACGCATCAAACAATTTCAGATTCATAATACTCGATCCAACACAAAGAACCTGAAAGAGTGCCCCAAGATTTCTACCGGAGAAACAAGGACGAAAACGTGCATCAACCCCTATGCATAGATTACCCCAATGTCACCTCGGGAATCCGCGAGTTGAGTGCCAAAACATATATCAAGTGAATCAATATAATACCCCATTGTCACCACGGGTATTCATATGCAACACTTATATCAAGTGCTCTCAAATCCATAAAAATATTCAATCCGATAAAACAAAATCTCAAAGGGAAAACTCAATTCATCACAACAAGATAGAGAGGGAGAAACACCATATGGTCCAACTATATTAACAAAGCTCGCGATACATCAAGATCGTGCCATCAAGAACATGAGAGAGAGAGATTAAACACATAGCTACGGGTACAAACCCTCAGCCCCGAGGGTGGACTACTCCCTCCTCATCATGGTGGCCGCCGGGATGATGAAGATGGCTATCGGTGATGATTTCCCCCTCCGACAGGGTGCCGGAACAGGGTCTAGATTGGTTTTTGTTCGCTACAGAGGCCCGCGGCAGCGGAACTTCTGATCTAGGGTTATTTCTGGGGGTTTCTGTATTTATAGGATTTTTTGGCGTTGGTTTCACGCGAAGATGGGCCTTGAGGTGAGCTCAACCCACCGGGGCAAGCCAGGCCCCTCTGGCGCGCCATGGTGGGTTGTGCCCTCCTCGTG
Organism: Thinopyrum elongatum; assembly: GCA_011799875.1. Lineage (NCBI taxonomy): Eukaryota > Viridiplantae > Streptophyta > Magnoliopsida > Poales > Poaceae > Thinopyrum > Thinopyrum elongatum. Next base: position 492,456,013 of record CM022300.1, read on the forward strand.
GCTCTTCTGGCCCTCCCACGAAGCTTCTAGTGCCTCTTTTGTTCCAAAAAAAATCGTCAAAAAGTTTCGTTGCATTTGGAGAACTTTTATTTCTGCACAAAAAACAACACCACGGTAGTTCTGCTGAAAACTGCGTCAGTCCAGGTTAGTTCCTCTCAAATCATAAAAAAACCATATAAAATTGTTGTAAACATGGCATGAGTACTTCATAAATTATAGATACATTGGAGACGTATCAGCATCCCCAAGCTTAATTCCTACTCGTCCTCGAGTAGGTAAATGATAAAAGAAATAATTTATGAAGTGTGAATGCTAGCAAAGTGCATAAGTTTGATCAATGATAATTTCAATCACTTTTCCTAGCATCATAACAGCAATTCTTTCTCATAAAACTTCTCATGTTAAAGTAGGAACCAATTCACATGTTAAGGTTCAAATAATGAATTCTCTTGAAACTCAACAACCTATATTCTTAGTCACCAAACAATTTTCAACAGAGTCTAAGTAAGAGCTCCACATACTCAATCATCATATAGTCTTCCATGATTGCTAGTACTCAAAGCATATTCTTAGAACAAATGGCATCCATTGAACACAGAGAAAGATAGGGGCTTAATGTTTCGCCTCCCAACTCATTTATCATAGAGATAATTGTCAACAATAATAAATCATGATCAAATATATTTGACTGGCCATATGTGCCTAGATCTTTCCCCACCACATGATGCTTTCCAACTAGAGGATAATTGAGGTTGAAATGAGAATGCATTCTATTGACTCTTGCATAAAAGTAAATACTAAAAAGTAAAAGATAGGCCCTTCGCAGAGGGAAGCACAGGTTGTCATGCGCTTTTTATTTTTGGATGCCCAAACTTTTAATGCAAAGGAAGGTCATGTTATATTGCCCCTTATGATAGCAACCTTTATTATGCAGTCCATCGCTTTTATTACTTTGCCATCACAAGTTCGTACAAAGCTCAATTTTCCCTTACAATAAAAGATCAAACATATTTAGGAGCATTTTTTTATTACTTTATGCACCGATGACAACTTACTTGAAGGATCTTATTCAATCCATAGGTAGGTATGGTGGACACTCATGGCAAGAAACTGGGTTTAAGGTTTTTGGATGCACAAGTAGTATCTCTACTTAGTACGAATTTTTGGCTAGCAAAAGAACCTAGGCAAACACCACATGTTGGAGGATCCATAACAATATAACTTCTATGCAAATATACACGACCATAACTCATTACGTTGTCTTCCTTGTACAACTTCAACTAATTTTCTCAAGTTTTAAAATAATTAATGGGTATTCACAATCATAGAAGATGTCCAAGATAATATATTTGCATGTGAAAGTTCTCTTCCTTATACTAATCATTCATGAATTGCTTGTATGACCAATATTGTGATTCTCAAGCTTCAAAAGATTTCACTTTCTAAACCCAATGTGAAGCTACCACTAGGCATGATATAATTTCAACTTCATGATATTCAATTCATTCAACAATTTACTCATAGGATATAAGCGAAGCACAAGAGTAAATGACAAGCTACTCCAAAAAGATATAAGTGAAGATCAAGTGAGTAGTTAAGTAAATAGGTAGCTATATGAGGACTCTTTCTTATTTAAAAACTTTCAGATATAATTATTTTATTAAAACAGCAAGAAAAAACTAAATGACATTCCAAGAATAACACAACTCATGTGAAGAAGCAAAAACTTAGGCTCAACCAATACTAACCGATAGTTGTTGATGAAGAAAGGTGGGATGCCTACCGGGGCATCCCCAAGATTAGATGCTTGAGACTTCTTGGAATATTATCTTGGGATGCCTTGGGCATCCCAAAGCTTGAGCTTTTGTGTCTCCTTAATTCCTTTTATATCACGGTTTCCCTAAATCTTAAAAACTTCATCCACACAAAACTCAACAAGAACTTGTGAGATAAGTTAGTATAAATCAATGCAAAAACCTTATCATTCTCTACTGTATCAAATCACTAAAATTATTATTTAACATTGAATACTAAATGCCTCTGCATATTTAATACTCCTATCCTCAAATAGAATCATTAAACAAGCAAACATATGCAAACATAACAGCAATCTGTCTAAACAGGACAGTCTGTAAAGAGTGCAATATTATTCATATTTCCCAAACTCCAAAAATTCTGAAACATAGCCACACCATAGAAAATTTGTCATAGCTTATTGTGCAAAAAATCTCAACATTTTATCACATTCTGACTTTTCTCAAGAATACGCACTAGCGTGCAACTTTCCGTTTTCAAACAGCAACACATAGACTTGCAAAATAAGCATGGAAAAGGCTATACTTGACATTTTTATTGAAATAAAAGATGCAAAACATTATCTAAATAACAGAAAGAAAACCCAAACAAAATAAAATGACGCTCCAAGTAAAACTCATATCATGTGACGAATGAAAATATAGCTCCAAGTAAGGTTACCGATAATGTTGGAGACGAAAGAGGGGATGCCTTCCGGGGCATCCCCAAGCTTAGTTGCTTGGATCTTCCTTGAATATTACCTTGAGGTGCCATGGGCATCCCCAATCTTAGGGTCTTCTCACTCCTTATTCTCCTCATATCGATATCTCACCCAAAACTTGAAAACTTCAATCACACAAAACTTAACGGAACTTCGTGAGATGTGTTAGTATGATAAAGACAAATCATTCACTTCGGTACTGTCAAGATAAGATTCATAATTATTTCCACATAATGCCTACTTTACTATACAATTTCCACAATTTATATTAAGAAATATAAGCCATAGAAACTATAAAACAAGCAAACTATGCATCGAAAACAGAATCTGTCAAAAACAGAACAATACATAAAGATCTGAATTTTGGTCAAACTTACGTAACTCCAAAAATTCTGAAAATTTAGGACAACGTAGGAAATTTGCAGATCAATCATTTTTAAAACAATTCAGAGTTTTTTGACGCTCCAGTGAATTTAAACAATTCTGTTACTGGAAGTAAAAGTTTCTGTTTTTGCACAGAATCAAGTCAACTATCATCCAAACTATCCCAAAGGCTTTACTTGGCACTTTATTGAAACAAAACCTATAAAAAAGATTACTAAAGTAGCCTAATCATATTAATGCACAAAAACAGTAGGGGTAAATGTTGGGTTGTCTCCCAACAAGCGCTTTTCTTTGATGCCTTTTAGCTAGACATGATGATTTCAATGATGCACACATAAAAGATAAGAATTGAAACATAATGGGAGCATCATGAAGCAAATGACTAGCATATTTAAGCCTAACCCACTTCCTATGCATAGGGATTTTGTGAGCAAACAACTTATGGGAACATGAATCAACTAGCATAGGAAGGCAAAACAAGCAAAACTTCAAGATTTTCAACACATAGAGAGGAAACTTGATATTATTGCAATATGTAAAAGCATATGTTCCCCTCTCATAATAATTTTCAGTATCATCATGAATGAATTCAACAATATAGCTATCACATAAAGCATTCTTTTCATGATCCACAAGCATAGAAAATTTATTACTCTCGACATAAGCAAATTTATTCTCATGAATAGTGGTGGGAGCAAACTCAACAAAATAACTATCATGAGATTGGAAATTAAAATCATGATGACAAGTTTCATGGTTATCATTATTCAATATAGCATACATGTCATCACCATAATCATCATAGATAGCAACTTTGTTATCATAGTCAATTGAAACCTCTTCCAAAATAGTGGATTCATCACTAAATAAAGTCATGACCTCTCCAAATCCACTTTCATAATTATGAGAATAAGATTCAACACTGTACAAAATAGTGGGATCATCATTACATAAAGTTGACATTCTTCCAAACCCACTTTCATTAATATAATCATCATAAATAGGAGGCACACAATCATCATAATAAATATTCTCATCAAAACTTGGGGGATTAAAAACACCATATTCATCAAACATAGCTTTGCATATCATTAACATCATGGATATTCAAAGAATTCATACTAACAACATTGCAATCATGCTCATCATTAAAAGATTCTATTTCAAACATTTTGTTGAATTCTTCTTCTATCAATTGAGCACAATTTTCCTTTCCATCATTTTCAAGAAAGACATTATAAAGATGGACAATATGAGACTACCTCAATTCCATTTTTTTGTAGTTTTGTTTTATAAACCAAACTAGTGATAAAACAAGAAACTAAAAGATTTGATTGCAAGATCTAAAGATATACCTTCAAGCACTCACCTCCCCGGCAATGGCGCTAGAAAAGAGCTTGATGTCTACTTCACAACTTGTTCTTGTAGACTCGTGTTGGGCCTCCAAGCGCAGAGTTTTGTAGGCCAGTAGCAATTTTCCCTCAAGTGGATGACCTAAGGTTTATCAATCCGTGGGAGGCGTAGGATGAAGATGGTCTCTCTCAAAGAACCCTGCAACCAAATAACAAAAAGTCTCTTGTGTCCTCAACACACCAAATACAATGGTAATTTGTATAGATGCACTAGTTCAGCGAAGAGATGGTAATAAAAGCGTAGTAATGATAATAGATATTGATTTTTGCAATAGGAACAATAAAAAATAGCATGGTAGCAATTGATAAAACAGAGCACAAACGGTATTTGCAATGCTTGAAAATGAGGCCTAGGGTCCGTACTTTCGCTAGTGCAATCTCTCAACAATGCTAATATAATTGGATCATATAACCATCCCTCAACGTGTGATGAAGAATCACTCCAAAGTTCTTATCTAGGGGAGAACATAAGAAGAAATTGTTTGTAGGGTAGAAAACCACCTTAAAGTTATTCTTTCCGTTCGATCTATTCAAGAGTTCGTACTAAAATAACGCAAAGTTATTCTTTCTGTTCGATCTATCCAAGAGTTCATACTAAAATAACACCATATGATACCCACTACGAACTCTAATGTCACCTAGATACTCCAATGTCACCACAAGTATCCATGAGTTAATTATACGATATGCATCAAACAATTTCAAATTCATAATACTCGATCCAACACAAAGAACCTGAAAGAGTGCCCCATGATTTCTACCAGAGAAACAAGGACGAAAACGTGCGTCAACCCCTATGCATAGATTACCCCAATGTCACCTCGGGAATCCGCGAGTTGAGTGCCAAAACATATATCAAGTGAATCAATATAATACCCCATTATCACCACGGGTATTCATATGCAAGACTTATATCAAGTGCTCTCAAATCCATAAAAATATTCAATCCGATAAAACGAAATCTCAAAGGGAAAACTCAATTCATCACAAGATAGAGAGGGAGAAACACCATATGATCCAACTATATTAACAAAGCCCGTGATACATCAAGATCGTGCCATCAAGAACACGAGACAGAGAGAGATTAAACACATAGCTACTATTACAAACCCTCAGCCCCGAGGGTGGACTACTCCCTCCTCATCATGGTGGCCGGCGGGATGATGAAGATGGCTACCGGTGATGATTTCCCCCTCCGACAGGGTGCCGGAACAGGGTCTAGATTGGTTTTTCTTGGCTACAGAGGCCTGCGGTGGCGGAACTTCCGATCTAGGGTTATTTCTGAGGGTTTCTGTATTTATAGGATTTTTTGGCATTGGTTTCATGCGAAGATGGGCCTCGAGGTGAGCATAACCCACCGGGGCAAGCCAGGCCCCTCTAGCGCGCCCTAGTGGGTTGTGCCCTCCTCGTGGCTCTTCTGGCCCTCCCACGAAGCTTCTAGTGCCTCTTTTGTTCCAAAAAAATCGTCAAAAAGTTTTGTTGCATTTGCAGAACTTTTATTTCTGCTCAAAAAACAACACCACGGTAGTTCTGTTGAAAACAACGTCAATCCGGGTTAGTTCCTCTCAAATCATACCAAAACCATATAAAATTGTTGTAAACATGGCATGAATACTTCATAAATTATAGATACATTGGAAACGTATCAGGCGCCATTGAGGAGGTTCATCGCTGAAGAGAAGGGTAAGGCCCCCAAGGAGGGGCCGGAGGGGCCGCCGCTTAAGAGGGGGCGCGGCCGCCCTCACAAGTCCACCGCGACACCGGTGGTAGTCCCTCAAGTGCGTGAGCGCAGCCCCATGGGCGTTTGTATTGCCTCCGGCGGCCATGGGAAGGGACCCTCCCGCGGAAGTGGCTGCGGAAGCCCTAGCGACCGCGGTCGAGGTGGAAGGCTCACGGTGGCCGCCCGACCAACGCGCCCACGATCTCATTCAGCCGATGAGGCTCGGGAGTTCGTGGCGTGGGTGGAGAGGCCGGCAGGCACCTGGATCCATCTTTCAGCTTCTTCGCCGAGGTGTTGCCGGCGGGAGGGCCCGACGGCCTATGGCTGCAGGCCGATGGCAGCTGCAACAAGGCCTCGTGGGTGGAGGTCTGATACGTCCATTTTGCATCATGTTTTCCTACTGTTATTTATATAGTTTTTATGTATAATAATGCTTTTTGGAGCAATTCTAATGCATTTTCTCTCATAATATGCAAGGTTCACACAAAGAGGGAGAATACCAGCAGCTGGAATTCTGGACCTGAAAAAGATACGTCAGGCCACCTATTCTGCACAACTCCAAATGAGCTAAAACTTCACAGAGAATTTTTATGGAATATATAATAATTATTGGAGCCAATAAGTACCAGAGGGGGCCCACCAGGTGGGCACAACCCACCTGGGCGCGCCAGGGAGTCCAGGCGCGCCCTGGTGGGTTGTGCTCCCCTCGGCCCACCTCCGGTGCCCATCTTCTGGTATATAAGCCATTTTGACCTAGAAAAAATCAGGGGAGGACTTTCGGGACGAAGCACCGCCGTCTCGAGGCGGAACTTGGGCAGGAGCACTTTTGCCCTCCGGCGGAGCGATTCTGCCGGGGGAACTTCCCTCCCGGAGGGGGAAATCATCGTCATCATCTTCACCAACAACTCTCCCATCTTGGGGAGGGCAATCTCCATCAACATCTTCAACAACACCATCCCCTCTCAAACCCTAGTTCATCTCTTGTGTTCAATCTTTGTACCGGAACCTTAGATTGGTGCTTGTGGGTGACTAGTAGTGTTGATTACATCTTGTAGTTGATTACTATATGGTTTATTTGGTGGAAGATTATATGTTCAGATACATTATGCTATTTAATACCCCTCTGATCTTGAGCATGATTATCATTTGTGAGTAGTTACTTTTGTTCTTGAGGTCACGGGAGAAATCTTGTTGGAAGTAATCATGTGAATTTGATATGTGTTCGATATTTTGATGATATGTATGTTGTGATTCCCTTAGTGGTGTCATGTGAACGTCGACTACATGGCACTTCACCTTATTAGGGCCTAAGGGAATGCATTGTGGAGTAGTTATTAGATAATGGGTTGTGAGAGTGACAGAAGCTTAAACCCTAGTTTATGCGCTATTCCGTAAGGGACCGATTTGGACCCAAAAGTTTAATGCTATGGTTAGATTTATTCTTTATACTTTTCTCGTAGTTACGGGTGCTTGCGAGGGGGTTAATCATAAGTAGGAGGTTTGTTCAAGTAAGATCAGCACCTAAGCACCGGTCCACCCACATATCAAATTATCAAAGTAGCGAACACAAATCAAACCAACATGATGAAAGTGACTAGATGAAATTCCCGTGTTCCCTCAAGAATGCTTTGCTTATCATAAGAGACCGTTTTGGCCTGTCCTTTGCCTCAAAAGGATTGGGCTACCTTGCTGCACTTTTGTTATCGTTACTGTTACTTATGTGTTACAAATTATCTTGCTATCAAACTACTCGTTACTTATAATTTCAGTGCTTGCAGAGAATACCTTGCTGAAAACTACTTATCATTTCCTTCTGCTCCTCATTGGGTTCAACACTCTTACTTATCGAAAGGACTATGATTGATCCCCTATAATTGTGGGTCATCAAGGCTCTTTTCTGGCATCGTTGCCGGGGAGTGAAGCGCTCTTGGTAAGTGGAAATCGGTAAGGAAAAATTATTACTACGTGCTGAAATTTATTGTCACTTGTTACTATGGAGACCAATCCTTTGAGGGGTTTGTTCGGGGTATCTTCACCTCGACCGGAACCACAATTAGTTACCCCTCAACCTACTGCACCTACTGAAAATATTGGTTATGAAATTCCTTCGGGTATGATAAAACAACTGCTAGCTAATCCTTATACAGGAGATGGAACTGAACATCCTGATATGCACTTAATATATGTGGATTATTTAAGCTTGCAGGTTTACCTGGAGATGAAGCTAAGAAGAAGGTTTTCCCTTTATCTTTGAAGGGAAAAGCATTGGCATGGTATAGGCTATGCGATGATATTGGATCTTGGACTTGGAATCGATTGAAATTGGAATTTCACCAAAAAAAATTATCCTATGCATCTAGTTCACCGTGATCGGAATTATATATATAATTTTTGGCCTCGTGAAGGAGAAAGTATCGCTCTAGCTTGGGGGAGGCTTAAGTCAATGTTATATTCATGCCCCAATCATGAGCTCTCAAGAGAAATTATCATTCAGAATTTTTATGCTCCGCTTTCTCGTGATGATCAATCCATGCTTGACACTTCTTGTACTGGTTCCTTTATGAAGAAGACTATTGAATTCAGGTGGGATCTTTTAGAAAGAATTAAACGCAACTCTGAAGATTGGGAGCTCGACGAAGGTAAAGAGTCAGGTATTAAGCTTAAGTATGATTGTGTTAAATCTTTTATGAATACCGATGCTTTTCAAAAGTTTAGCACTAAATATGGACTTGACTCTGAAATAGTAGCCTCCTTTTGTGAATCATTTGCTACTCATGTTGATCTCCCGAAGGAGAAGTGGTTTAAATATCACTCACCCATAGAAGAAGAAGTTAAAGAACCGGTAATAGCTAAAGATTAAACTATTATTTACAATGTTGATCCAGTTGTTCCTACTGCTTATATTGAAAAACCACCTTTCCCTGTTAGGATAAAGGAGCATGCTAAAGTTTCAACTGTGGTCAATAAGAGTTATATTAGAGCACCCAAGCCTGCTGAACAAATCAAAGTAGAACCTAGTTGTAAAACCCCATGTACTTAGCCACAGTAATCACTTTTGATAATGACAAGTCAGCATGATTAACAGTGCCTAATCATCATTTGCATCATAATGCATTTCAACTCCTAACTCAAATTCAAATTAAATTAAAGTGGAAAATAAAGTTGTTCAAACACAAAAACTAAAATGTTCAATAAATAGCAAATATTCCAGGGACCATTCTAAAATTGTAACCAACATTTAATAAATTAATTAGGTAACTCAAACATCCTCTAACAGTGGCTGAAACAATATTTAATAGCCTTTTATTTAATCTAAATTAAATATTAAGTTATGTTTTGCCCAAACTAGTTTTTGGTGTTGGGATATAATGCACTGTGATTTATGGACTAGGTCACACTTTTTACAAAATTCATTTGAGGCCACACAATTTTGCAAAACAGAAAAGAAAAGAAACAGAAAAGAGAAAATAGAAAAGGAAAAAGAAGCCCACTGTGCCCGGGCCGCAAGTGCACAGTGCCAGCCAAGTCCACTCCGCGCCGTCCCCCACCTCCCACACTGTTCCTCGCCTCGTTGTCGAACACCCCGCGCTCCCCGCGCGCTCGCACCCCCCCTCGCTCGCTGCTCGACAGCGCGTCACCGCTCGTGCTGGAAGATAAGAGCAACCCTGCACCCCCCTGGCGAACCCTAGCCTCTCCATTCGCCTCTCCCTCGCTCCCCCGTCACAGCCGAACACCGCCGCCGCCATGGACACCGACTAGCCACGGCCACAGCCCGCCTCTCACCTCCGTAGCCTGTCCAGCAGCTCCGCCGCGTCGAGGCCGTCCTCCTCGACCACAAGCCCGAGCCCCGGGAGCTCTGCATCGCCCCACGCCGCCGTCTTCTTCCTCGGATCGCCGCCGCACATCGTCGCCGATTTCATCACCGTCGAGCCATCCTCACGCACGCTTTGCTCGGCTACACCTCGCTGTGAGCCTCTCCTTCCTCCCCTGGCCCTTCTCTTGCTCGCTAGCCCATCGTAGCCACTGCTCCGACGAGGCCCGAACCCACCGCCGCCTCATTTGCTAGCCGGCGTGGCCACGGTGACCTTTTGGTCCCGTGCGTGCCACTGCCGCACTCACCGCACTGCGTAGGCCTCGCTTCGCCCTTTAGATCGCTCAGGCGCGCGCTGTTTTGCCGTTCCCGTGCCTCGCCCGGAGAACCTCGCCGCCGACGAGCTCGTGCCGCTCGACTCCGGCCTCACCAACACCCCACACCGCCGCCATTCGACGCGCGACGTCGAGCCGCGTCGAACGAGCCCAGCCATGCCCCCGGAGACGCCCTGTGGACGAAATACGAGCCCAGCCCGACGCGCGCCGCCGCGTTTTGGCTTGCCGGAGCTAACTCCGGCGCGCCTCCGGCCACTGCTGACCTGGCCATGGTGGGCCCCGCCCCGTGCCACTGACCCCTGGGCCCTAGTTGACCTGTTGACCAGGTCAACTGCTGACTGGGCGCCCCTGTCTCACTGACATGTGGGTCCCACCCAATAAACGAACTAAAATAAAAACAATAATTAGATAATTAGTTAATTAAATCACTATGTGGCGCCCCCGGTTCAATCGTACACTAGTCATACACGCAAACGTGTACGATCAAGCCCAGGGACTCACGGGAAGATATCACAACACAACTCTAAACACAAATAAACGAAGGTCCACAATATTACAGACCAGGGATCCGAAGATCCGAATACATAAGTCAGTCATACAAATAATATCTGGGTACAGACATAGTTAGACAAGTTCTGCCTTAAGAAGGCTAGCACAAACAGCGACACTAGATCGAAAGGCGTTGGCCTCCTGCCTGGGAGCCTCCGATCCTACTCCTGGTCAGCTGGCTCGATCCAGTAGTACGTGCCCTCTGGACCCGCCTGGTAGTAGGCTCCGGTGGTGGCGTCTGGCTCCTGGACTCCATCGTCTGGTGTATCATCAAGGTGGGGTATATGGGGGAAAAGAGAAAATAAAGCAACCGTGAGTACTCATCCGAAGTACTCAGCAAGCAAGGATCTATACTACATATGCAACATTATCAATGGAGAAAAGGCTGTATATGTGGACTGGGCTGCAGAAATGCCAGAATAGAGAGAAAGGCCTAGTCCTATCGAAGACTAGCATCTTCAAACATCTTCTCAAAGCCATCATCTTGCAGCAGTAGAAGAGAGTAGAATAGCATTTTATTTAGCAAACATGTTGAAGTACAGCTCAAAGATCCTTCCTCGACTCCCAGCGAGAAAGTAATCCCGAAGCTTCAATTAAGTAACAAGTATCCAGTTTTAGTAGTAGATCGGGATACACAAACTGGGCGTCCTTTACCGTAGGACCGGCTATCGATAGAAGATTCATCCCTGCAGGGGTGCACTACTGTTACCCAACACGCTCGATCAACTCTGGCCGGACACACTTGCTGGGTAATGCCCGTCCTCGGAAGATCAACACGAAGCAGCGCTCTACCTAGGCTCAGCAGAGAGGTCAGCACGCCGGACTAACCTATGCACCCAGGGGTCTCGGGCCATCGCCCTGGGCACCTTGCGCGTTGCGTGGCTGGCCAGGGTGCAGGCGCGACACTGAACTCGCCAGTGAAGTATCCAGCCCAATCCCGACGATCAGCCCGCACGGTGAATCGTGACGTCTGATAAGCTTTCGGAGAAACGTACATCGCAGAGGGCCCCATAACCATAATCCCGCGTGGTGGTAGTGCGTATAGGGCACGTCGACCCACTCAGATCACACACCCAAATCCGATCAGCTCATTTAGTAACAAGCGGAAACATTCAGAGTTTCTGAAGCTCCGCCATAGTACCACACTCGAGTGCCCTTCCGGCACACTCGACAACATAGATCCCCAGCGGGTACCCACCAAGGTGGACCCGCCTGTGACAAAGGTCAAGTAACCGTGTGGTCATAATCATCAGGGTGAACGTATGAGGTATCACCCTCGAGGTTCACACTGAGGGGTTGCACGACAGAGTCGTATCGGACATGGAGAAGGAGGAATCACCCTCGATGACCACGACCGAACAGCTATGCTGCAGAGTATTCATCAGGAGTGCGTTACGAGGTATCACCCTCGGCACTCGATAGTAACTAAGCAGAGTCGTACAACTAAGGGGGATGTGAAGTGAGGCGTCTGTCTCTGATCGACGATCACGTTGATCGAGTCGTCGATGAACAAGCAGGGGCGACAAAGTAAGGTGGTGGGGTCACAGATGGTTCATACCAACCTATACTAAACAGTTTATCATAGGCAGGTAAGGTAGCAATGAACAGGTTACAACAGCAGGCTATGCATCAGAATAGGAGCATACATTAACAGTAGCGAAATCTAATGCAAGCAGGAGAATAGAATGGGCGATATCTGGAATGCTCAAGGGGGGGGCTTGCCTGGTTGCTCTGGCAAGAGAGGGAGGTCGTCAACGGGCTGCTCGTCGGTAGAGTAGTCGTATCCTGGTGCAGCGCCGTCGGTCTCGGCGTCTATCGAGAGAGAAGGAGGGGGAGAGAAACAATAAATTCCACGGCAAATATGCAAACAATATGTATGACATGTCTAAATGATATGCCGGGGTGTTCTACTGCCTAACTAAATGATTTAGTTAATTTAGGAATTTATTCGGATTTATTTAATTAAAGTTGGACACTATTCATTTATCGAAATCGGTCTAATTGTTCAACGTTCTTATAGTTGCGGGCATCTGACGGAGATACCGAGGGCGTATCCGGGTTCGTATCGTCGTTCTGAGCAAGTTTCATGTACAAAGTATTTTCATCGGAGTTACAGTTTAAAAGATATGATTTTCTAAAGTTTTTATTAATTTCTGAAATTTAATTAATTATTTAATTCAACATTATCCGAAACAGTGATTGATGACGTCAGCATGACATCATGCTGACGTCAGCAGCCACCTGACAGGGTGGGTCCCACCTGTCATAGGCTGTTAGGTTAATTAGGTTTAATTAATTTAATTACTGATTAATTAACACTAATTAGTTAATTAGATTAACCTAATCAGGATTAATTAACTAATTAATTAACTAATTAATTATTTAATTAATCATTTTATTTATTTCTATTTTTATTTTCTATTTCTTTTAAATCGTTTTTAGGGGGGTGGGCCCCATCTGTCAGCGGCACAGGGGGGGCAGGGCCCACCGGGCAGTGGCCCATACGGCCACACGGGGCGGGCGTGGGCGCAGCCCGAGCGGGCGCGTCCAGGGTGCGCCCGGGCGCTGGCCACGGGCGCCGGCGAGGCGCGGCTGGACGGGTCGGTGGTGAGCGCGGGGCCACGGCGCGCGATGCGGACGAGCGCGCGGGCGAGGTGTGGGGGCGCGCGCGCGTGCGGGTGGCCGCGGCGAGCGGAGGCAGAGGCGAGAGGACGAGCGGCAGCGGCGGCTGGAGTGGGCAAAACATAATTCCATATTTATTTCAGATTTAATAAATGGTTACTAAATATTATCTTTATCCACTGTTTGAGGTTGTTCGAGTCACTTATCCAATTCCAATGATGTTGGTTTCAATTTTAGAATAGCCTCTGGAATATTTGTTATTTATCTGACATTTTAGCTCCTATGTTGGACAACTTTTATATTCCACTTTCATTTAAATTTGAATTTGACTTAGGAGTTGAAATGCAATATGATGCTAATGATGATTATGCACTGTCGATCATGCTAACATGTCATTATCAAAAGTGATTACTGTTGCTAATCACCGGGGGTGTTACAACTCTCCTCATCTATTAAGAATTCTCGTCCCGAGAATTAAGAGGAAGACTGAAAGAAAGAGGGGTATTCTTCGCGAAGACGATCCTCGCGTTCCCAAGTGGCTTCATCTTCAGAATGATTTGACCACTGAACCTTGAGGAACTTGATTGACTTTTGACGTGTTCGACGCTCAGCTTGATCAAGAATACGGATGGGATATTCTGGATATGACAGATCTTCCCATAATTCAAGCACTTCATGATCCACAGCTCGAATAGGATCCTTGAAGCAGCGGCGGAGTTGGGATACATGAAAGACGTCATGTACTTGAGAAAGGTTTGGCGGCAATTGCAACTGATATGCCACTTCTCCTCGACGGGCAAGAATACGGAACGGGCCAATGTAGCGAGGGGCTAACTTGCCTTTGATTCCGAACCGATGAGTGCCTTTCAACGGAGTGACGCGGAGGTAAGCTTGCTCGCCAGGTTGATAGACTATTTCCTGGTGCTTTCGGTCATAGTTGCTCTTCTGACGAGACTGAGCAGCTTTCAAATGTTCACGGACAATGCGGACTTGGTCTTCTGCTTGCTGAATAATGTCCGGTCCGACGAGTGAGCGTTCCCCAGTTTCTGACCAATTCAGAGGGGTTCGACACTTACGACCGTATAGAACTTCAAACGGTGCCATCTTCAGACTAGCTTGATAGCTATTGTTGTAAGAGAATTCGGCATACGGGAGAGATTCCTCCCATTTCTTACCGAAGGAGATGACGCAAGCTCGAAGCATATCTTCGAGCACTTGATTAACTCGTTCAACTTGACCCTGTGACTGAGGGTGAAAAGCGGTGCTGAAAGACAGATGAGTTCCCATAGCTTCTTGGAAACTATTCCAGAATCTGGAGGTGAAGAGGCTGCCACGATCCGAACTGATCTCCAACGGAACACCATGGAGTGACACAATTCGGGAAACATACAAGTCTGCTAACTGGCTAGCAGTGATTGTCTCTTTAACTGGCAGAAAGTGGGCAACCTTAGAGAATCGGTCAATGACGACGATTTGGGAAAACCAGTAATGAAATCCATTTGGACCTTGTCCCATTTCCATTCAAGAATTGTAAGGGGTTGCAGAGTTCCTGCGGGCCTTTGATGTTGAGCTTTAACACGGCGGCAAACGTCACACTCAGAAACATAACGAGCAATGTCTCGCTTCATATTAGGCCACCAGTATCTCTGAGAAATGTCACGGTACATCTTTGTGCTACCAGGATGAATAGACAAGGGAGTGTCATGAGCTTCCTTCATAACGTTTTCCCTCTCATTCTTGAACTTGGGTACGAGGAGACGGTGTTGGAAAAATAGGATCCCATCATTATCAAGATGGAACTCCGACGGTTTTCCTTTTTCAAGGTATCGCTTAATCCTTTCAACTTCAGAGTCATACCGTTGCATAGTTTTGATGTTGAGTTCTAAATCTGGTTCGACAACGAGGGTATTGAGATAACCCTGTGGAACAATGTGGAGGTTCAATTTACGAAACTCTTCATAAAGAAGAGGTTGTGATTCCTGAACCATATGGTTGCTGCAATAAGCCTTGCGGCTCAAAGCATCGGCCATTACATTTGCCTTGCCAGGGGTGTATGAGATATTCATATCATAATCGGCAATTGTCTCGAGCCATCTTTGTTGACGAAGGTTCAGATCTGGTTGAGTATATAAATACTTCAAGCTTTGGTGATCCGTGTATATCTCGCAACGGTTACCGAGAAGGTAATGTCGCCATAGCTTCAAGGCATAGATAACCGCAGAAAGTTCAAGATCATGCACGGGATAATTTTCTTCATGAGGACGCAATTGTCGGGAGGCATAAGCAATCACTTTGCGCTCTTGCATTAGGACACAGCCTAATCCTTGACGAGATGCATCACAGTATATCACGAAATCCTTTTGGGAATCCGGGGGTGCTAGTACTGGGGCAGATGTCAATTTATCTTTTAGTGTCTGAAAGCTTTCTTGGCATTTTTCTGTCCACTCAAATTTAACACCTTTGTGAAGCAGATTTGTCAATGGTTTTGCAATCTTGGAAAAGTTCTCAACGAATCGACGGCAATAACTAGCGAGTCCGAGAAAACTTCTGACTTGCTTAACATTCTTTGGGGGAGTCTAGTCGAGAATAGCCTGAACTCGTTCGGGGTTAACAGCAATCCCATCCTTGGAAATCACATGTCCAAGGTAAGTTACTTCAGGAAGCCAAAATTCGCATTTGGAATACTTGGCATACAACTGGTGTTCTCGGAGCCTTTCTAGAACAAGGCGGAGATGTTCAGCATGTTCCTCTTTATTCTTAGAATAGACCAGAATATCATCTAGATATACCACGACGAATTTGTCGAGGTAATCCATGAATATATAATTCATCAGACGGGAGAATGTAGCTGGGGCATTCGTTAGGCCAAATGACATGACGGTGTATTCATAGGAGCCATAACGAGTGACGAATGCAGTCTTGGGAATGTCCTCTTCACGGACACGGATCTGGTGATAACCCAACCTCAAGTCGAGTTTAGAGAACACCGATGATCCGGCAAGTTGATCATAAAGATCATTGATACGGGGCAGTGGGTATTTATTCCGGATTGTGGCTTGGTTAATGGGCCGGTAATCCTGAACCAATCGGTTAGTTCCATAATTCTTCTTAACGAAGAGTGAAGGTGCTCCCCAAGCAGAGGAACTGGGGCGGATGAAACCACTCTTAAGTGACTTGTCGATTTCTTCCTTAAGCTCAAGAAGGTGATGCGGAGGCATCTTATAAGGTCGCTTGGCAATAGGAACGGTGCCAGGCTTCAAGTCAATGACAAACTCGACAGCTCTAGCCGGGGGTATGCCTGGAAGTTCTTCGGGAAAGACGTCTGGAAAATCTCGAACGACAGAAACGTTCTCGATTCCTTCTAGAGGTGAGGCGTTCAAAGCATTCATAACATATATCTCAGCTTCAGCGTCTCGAGTAATTCGGGCAGTGTAGTTCACTATCTCATCGGAGGGGTGAAGAAGTTGGATAACTTTAGTGGCACAATTGATCGAAGCAATGTGAGCTTTCAACCAATCCATTCCGAGTATGAGGTCTATGGTGGAAGACTTCAGGATAATAGGGGAAGCCAGGAATTCAAATTCCTCGATTTCAACAGGAACATTATGTGCCATCATAGTGGTTTGACATTGGCCTCCAGGGGTACGGACAACTATTGGCAGGTTCATCTTTTCGAATGCAATGTCATGAGATAATGCAAATGCTTCAGACATGAATGAATGCGATGCTCCTGAATCAAATAATACAGAAGCAGGTACTGAGTTAACAAGAAGGGTACCCATCACAGTAGCAGGTTGATCCTAGACTTCTTCAATGTCAATGTTGTAAGCCTGACCACGACCACGTGAAGCAGACCCAGTATTATAGTTGCGGGTCTGATTGTTGCCACGGCCATATCCACGGCCAGCACGAGGAAAATCTAACTGATTCTGAGTCTGGCGGCAGTCTTTAGCCTGGTGGCCTGGTTTGCGGCACTTGAAACACAAACCATCTTCAGGACGAAGAGGGGCATTGTTCTGAATAGCTTGAGCCTTTGACGGTCTCGGTGGTGGAGGAGGCAGACGTGGTGCAGCATTGTTCTTTGGCGCAGATGTATTGGGACGGAACGCGTTGTTGGGAATCCAAACTCTACGCTTCGGTGCTGAGCCCGAAGATGAGCCAGCATCACGATAGCGCTTCTGCGAGTCCTTGTGTTCCATCTGAGCGGTCTCAACAAGAATAGCCTTGTTCACTAGAGTTGAGAAGTCATTGTAGTCTTGGGCAGCAAGTGCAAGCTTGAGGTCAGGGTGGAGTCCATTACGGAACTTCTCCTGTCTGCGAGCATCTGTGGCGATGTCTTCTTCAGCATAGCGGGAGAGATCAAGAAATTCCCGCTGATAAGCTTCGACGGTTTTATTGCCCTGAGTGAGGTTGCGGAACTGGGTCTTCATGCGTTCCATAATTGCTTGAGGGATGTAGCGTGTACGGAAAGCAGCCTGGAACTCATACCAGGTAATGACTGTTCCAACAGGCAGTGAACGCTTGTGTGTGTCCCACCATTGAGCAGCGGGCCCTTTTAAGAAAAAGGACGCGAAGGTGACAAAGTTGGCGGGGGCGACATTAGCAGACTCCATCTCGTGAGTGATGTCGCGGAGCCAGTCATCAGCATCCAATGGCTTGTCTGAATTGCGGAAGTGAGTAGGGTTGAGTCGCATAAACTCCGGCAGTGTTATTGAAGGTGGGTTCTGGTTGTTCTGATGCAGAAACTGAGCCATGATTCCAACCATGAACTGGCGGTTGAGCTCGAACTGTTGCATCATAGCTGCCATATAGTCTGGCGGTGGTGGACGTTCAGGGGCACGACCACGACCACGACCACCTGGTCTAACCATCCTGCTAAGTATCAACAGGGGGTAGTTTAGTAAAAGCAATTGCGAGTGTTTAGCGACAAGTATGATGTAACACGACAATACCTTAAGCAGTGTAATAGATACATAACAGTAGTCGATTAAGACATACAGATCCATACACAAAGTCGGGTACATGCGGACAGCATAACAGCGCAAATTAAAAGCTAGACATACTAGGCGGCGCGCAGGCACGCGGTAAGGAAGTACACAACGAGACATAGCAAAGGCTACATCAACGTCGGAGAAAACCACTGTAACGGGGTAACTGCGAGTGCGGACGACGAATATTCGTCGCGGAAGGATCCTGTGCTCCATGTGCACTCTGATGCAGAACCTGGTCTCGAGCTGTAAGAAGAGGTCCACGTGTAGGTGTGTGACCTCCAACAGCAGGCCAGTCAATACCAGCATACATCTGAGTCCTGCGCGGGTAAAGGATGTGCTCCGGATGTATCCCTGCGCGAACAGCGGGCATCAACTGCGTCATAGCATCGTAGAGACGTGCTCGAGTGGCAACCAACTCGACGGCAAGAGCCCGAACAGTGCGATCCAGAGCCTGAGTGCACTGAATCAGAACGCGGTGGTCATATCGGCGAGGCTCATACGGGGCACAGATAGCTGTGTAGTATCCGGTAGCATCTCCAGCAGGGGCATACGGAATGTATCGGAACTCAGAGTCATCCAAGATATCACTGAACTGTCCTCGAAGACGTGCGACAGCAGAGTAGGCGGCATCATGTACTGCCATCTCAATCGTCACGCCGATACCGTGGAAAAGGTGCAGCTCGGTGTCTGAGTCATTCTGCCGATCATATATACGAACATCAGCATGGTACTGCTCCTGATTAAACTCGCGGTAATCCTCGTAAACCATGTACTCAGGGTACCAGCGGTAGCCAAGTCTGGTCATGAGAGCGATCAGGACAGCTGGAAAACCAGGGGCATCACGAGCCCAAGTGCGAAGCACAAGCTGTGTCGTAGGACGCGGTGGAAACAAACGGTCCATCTGAAACAGAGGAAATTCAGATTTGTCAAATGACAATGAGAAGTTTAACACAACTCGGAGAGAAAGGTTAAACAAAACAATGGAAAGGAAAATGATTATCAGACTAATCAGATCAATGACAGGGAAATCGCACAGATATCCAGCTCTCCGGGTAGACGGGATTTACGAGATCCTAAGTGTCGGCGTTAGTAAAATTTATTTAACCCGAATAGAAGAGATATTAGAGTCCCAGAGTATAGACGAGGAATAAAAGATCCTAATACCACCCAGTTGGCGACGTGGGCCCGTAAGCCACACAGCTAAGTTAGTAATTTAGTTTCTCGGTTTCTAGACTAGACTTCGGCCAAGGAATTTGGAGGGGGGCTTCCTACAGGCAGTCGGCTCTGATACCAACTTGTGGCGCCCCCGGTTCAATCGTACACTAGTCATACACGCAAACGTGTACGATCAAGCCCAGGGACTCACGGGAAGATATCACAACACAACTCTAAACACAAATAAACGGAGGTCCACAATATTACAGACCAGGGATCCGAAGATCCGAATACATAAGTCAGTCATACAAATAATATCTGGGTACAGACATAGTTAGACAAGTTCTGCCTTAAGAAGGCTAGCACAAACAGCGACACTAGATCGAAAGGCGTTGGCCTCCTGCCTGGGAGCCTCCGATCCTACTCCTGGTCAGCTGGCTCGATCCAGTAGTACGTGCCCTCTGGACCCGCCTGGTAGTAGGCTCCGGTGGTGGCGTCTGGTTCCTGGACTCCATCGTCTGGTGTATCATCAAGGTGGGGTATATGGGGGAAAAGAGAAAATAAAGCAACCGTGAGTACTCATCTGAAGTACTCAGCAAGCAAGGATCTATACTACATATGCAACATTATCAATGGAGAAAAGGCTGTATATGTGGACTGGGCTGCAGAAATGCCAGAATAGAGAGAAAGGCCTAGTCCTATCGAAGACTAGCATCTTCAAACATCTTCTCAAAGCCATCATCTCGCAGCAGTAGAAGAGAGTAGAATAGCATTTTATTTAGCAAACATGTTGAAGTACAGCTCAAAGATCCTTCCTCGACTCCCAGCGAGAAAGTAATCCCGAAGCTTCAATTAAGTAACAAGTATCCAGTTTAAGTAGTAGATCGGGATACACAAACTGAGCGTCCTTTACCGTAGGACCGGCTATCGATAGAAGATTCATCCCTGCAGGGGTGCACTACTGTTACCCAACACGCTCGATCAACTCTGGCCGGACACACTTGCTGGGTAATGCCCGTCCTCGGAAGATCAACACGAAGCAGCGCTCTACCTAGGCTCAGCAGAGAGGTCAGCACGCCGGACTAACCTATGCACCCAGGGGTCTCAGGCCATCGCCCTGGGCACCCTGCGCATTGCGTGGCTGGCCGGGGTGCAGGCGCGACACTGAACTCGCCAGTGAAGTATCCAGCCCAATCCCGACGATCAGCCCGCACGGTGAATCGTGACGTCTGATAAGCTTTCGGAGAAACGTACATCGCAGAGGGCCCCATAACCATAATCCCGCGTGGTGGTAGTGCGTATAGGGCACGTCGACCCACTCAGATCACACACCCAAATCCGATCAGCTCATTTAGTAACAAGCGGAAACATTCAGAGTTTCTGAAGCTCCGCCACAGTACCACACTCGAGTGCCCTTCCGGCACACTCGACAACATAGATCCCCAGCGGGTACCCACCAAGGTGGACCCGCCTGTGACAAAGGTCAAGTAACCGTGTGGTCATAATCATCAGGGTGAACGTATGAGGTATCACCCTCGAGGTTCACACTGAGGGGTTGCACGACAGAGTCGTATCGGACATGGAGAAGGAGGAATCACCCTCGATGACCACGACCGAACAGCTATGCTGCAGAGTATTCATCAGGAGTGCGTTACGAGGTATCACCCTCGGCACTCGATAGTAACTAAGCAGAGTCGTACAACTAAGGGGGATGTGAAGTGAGGCGTCTGTCTCTGATCGACGATCACGTTGATCGAGTCGTCGATGAACAAGCAGGGGCGACAAAGTAAGGTGGTGGGGTCACAGATGGTTCATACCAACCTATACTAAACAGTTTATCATAGGCAGGTAAGGTAGCAATGAACAGGTTACAACAGCAGGCTATGCATCAGAATAGGAGCATACATTAACAGTAGCGAAATCTAATGCAAGTAGGAGAATAGAATGGGCGATATCTGGAATGCTCAAGGGGGGGGGGCTTGCCTGGTTGCTCTGGCAAGAGAGGGAGGTCGTCAACGGGCTGCTCGTCGGTAGAGTAGTCGTAACCTGGTGCAGCGTCGTCGGTCTCGGCGTCTATCGAGAGAGAAGGAGGGGGAGAGAAACAATAAATTTCACGGCAATAATGCAAACAATATGTATGACATGCCTAAATGATATGCCGGGGTGTTCTACTGCCTAACTAAACGATTTAGTTAATTTAGGAATTTATTTGGATTTATTTAATTAAAGTTGGGCACTATTCATTTACTAAAATCGGTCTAAAAGTTCAATGTTCTTATAGCTGCGGGCATCTGACGGGAATACGGAGGGCGTATCCGGGTTCGTATCGTCGTTCTGAGCAAGTTTCATGTATAAAATATTTTCATCGGAGTTACGGTTTATTTAATATGATTTTCTAAAGTTTTTATTAATTTCTGAAATTTAATTAATTATTTAATTCAACATTATCCGAAACAGTGCTGATGATGACATCAGCATGACCTCATGCTGATGTCAGCGGTTAATTAAGTTAATTACTAATTACTGTTTAATTAACACTAATTAGTTAATTAGATTAACCTAATCAGGATTAATTAACTAACTAATTAATTATTTAATTATTTTAATTATTTTAATTATTTATTTTTATTTCTTTCTTTTTTTTGAAACGTTTTAGGGCGGGGCCCGTTGTCAGT
Source organism: Thinopyrum elongatum (assembly GCA_011799875.1). Lineage (NCBI taxonomy): Eukaryota > Viridiplantae > Streptophyta > Magnoliopsida > Poales > Poaceae > Thinopyrum > Thinopyrum elongatum. The sequence goes on from CM022300.1 coordinate 492,478,182, forward strand.
GGCTAGGGGTTCGGGGCCCAGCGGGCAGTGGCCCAAGGCCACAGGCGCGGGCGCTGGGGCGCCCGAACTGGACGCGGCCAGTCGGGCCACGGCGAGGGGGGGCTCGGGCGGTGGTCGCCGGAGCACACGGCCGCGCGGGTGAGCGCGGGCGGCGGCGAGCGGCGGCGCGGCGCGGAGCGGGCGAGTGCGGGGAGGGCGCGGCGTAGCGGCGCAGGGCGCCGAGCGGGGCGAGAGGCGTCGGGGCGCGAGGCGGGCTCCTCGGTGCGCTGGCGTGTGCGCGGCGCGCGGGCGTTGGGCGCGGCAGCGCGGGCGCGTGCGGGCCGAGCGCGGGCGAGCCGGGGCGGAGCGTGGCGAGCGGCGCGACGAGGGGAGGGGAGAGGAGAGGCCGGGGGCCTCACCGGGGTTCGTAGGGAGCGGGGCAGCGGGCTCGAGCTTGAGGGGGACGGCGACGGAGGAGAAGCAGGCCGGCGTCGGTGTCGAGCGCGTCGAGGGCGCGGGGCCGAGCGAGCGTGCGGGCTCGGGGCGCCGGGCGTCGATGGCGAGGAGGGGCTCGGGATGGAGGTCGGAGACGACGGCGGTGACGGAGAGGCGGCGTCGGGGCGCGGGGTCGGCGCGAGCGGCGAGGCGTGGTCGTCGACGCGGGGGGGGACGAGCCGTCGGTCGACGGATCGGGGGATCCCGATCCAGATCCAGTGAGGGGGGGGGGGAACGAGGCGAGTGGGAGGGGGGGGGGGTCGCAGGGTTCGGCCGCTGGGGGGGTAGGTATAGGCCAGGGGGGGCGCAGGTGGGCCGGCCGGCTGGGCTTTTGCCCAGTTGGGCCGTGGGGGGGGGGGTTGCTCTTTTTTCTTCTTCTCTGTTTTCTATTTCTTTTCCTTTTTCTTTTCTTTATTTATTCCCTTTACTCTGCTAGTAAATAGCTAGGCCTCAAAATGGTTTTTGTAAAACATGAGACCTAGTTCATAAATACCAGTGCATTATTCCCTAACACCTAAAATTAGTTTGGACAAAATATAATTCCATATTTATTTCAGATTTAATAAATGGTTATTAAATATTATCTTTATCCACTGTTTGAGGTTGTTCGAGTCACTTATCCAATTCCAATGATGTTGGTTTCAATTTTAGAATAGCCTCTGAAATATTTGTTATTTATCTGACATTTTAGTTTCTATGTTGGACAACTTTTATATTCCACTTTCGTTTAAATTTGAATTTGACTTAGGAGTTGAAATGCAATATGATGCTAATGATGATTATGCACTATTAAGCTTGCTGACATGTCATTATCAAAAGTGATTACTGTTGCTAATCACCGGGGGTGTTACACACTAATTAGCCACTAACTGTTGGGCCCCACCTGCTAATTAGTTTAGTTAAATTAAATTAACCCTGATTAATTAGCGCTGTCAATGACATGTGGGTCCCACTGGACCCACCTGTCAGGTTTGACCCTGGTCAGCCGGGTTTGACCTGCTGACATCATGGTGATGTCATGCTGACATCATCAGACACTGTTTTGGATAATGTTGGATTAGATAAATAATTAATTTCAGAAAATAGTTAAATCTTTAGAAAATCATATAAAATAATCCGTAACTCCGATGAAAATAATTTATATATGAAAGTTGCTCAGAATTTTGATACGAACCCGAATACGCCCTCTGTATTCCTATCAGATGCCCCTAGCTAGATGAACATGGAACTTTTAGACCGATTTCAATAAATGAATAGTGCCCAACTTTAATTAAATAAATCCGGATGAATTCCTAAATTAACTAAATCATTTAGTTAGGCAGTAGAACACCCCGGCATATCATTTAGGCATGTCATACATATTGTTTGCATTATTGCCGTGAATTTATTGTTTCTCTCCCCCTCCTTCTCTCTCTATAGACGCCGAGACCGATGACATTGCAGCCGGGTACGACTAAGCTCCACACGAGCAGCCCGTTGACGATCCCTCTCTCTTGCCAGAGCAACCAGGCAAGCCCCCCCCCCCCTTGAGCATCCAGGTATCGCCCTTTCCATTTCTCTTGCTTGCATTAGATTTTGCTACTGTTAATGTTTGCTCCTATTATGATGCATAGCCTGCTTTTGTAACCTGTTTATTTTTACCTTACCTGCCTATGTTAAACTGCTTAGTATAGGTTGGTAGTGAACCATCAGTGACCCCCACCACCTTACCCTTGTTGCCCCTGCTTGATCATCGACGACTCGATCAATGTGATCGTCGATCAAAGACCGACACATCACCTCACCCCCTTAGTTGTACGACTCTGCTTAGTTACTATTGAGTGCCAAGGGTGATACCTCGTAACGCACTCCTGATGAACACTCTGTAGTGTAGCTGTTCGGTCGTGGTCACCGAGGGTGATTCCTCCTTCTCCACTTCCGATACGACTCTGTCGTGCAACCCCTCAGTGTGAACCTCGAGGGTGATACCTCATACGTTCACCTTGATGATTTCGTCGAGTGGAATCCGCCGAGGGTGATTTCTCGGGTTTCCCCCTTGATGTTATGACCACATGGTTACTTTGACCTTTGTTACAGGCGGGTCGACCCTGATGGGTACCCGCAGGGGATCTATGTTGTCGGGTGTGCCAGAAGGGCACTTGAGTGTGATATTGTGGCGGAGCTTCAGAAACTCGGATTGTCTCCACGTGTTATTAAATGAGCCTATTGGATTTGGGTATTTGATCTGAGTGGGTCGACGTGCCCTATACGCACTACCACCACGCGGGATTATGGTTTATGGGGCCCTCTACGTCGTACGTTTCTCCCGAAAGCTCCTCAGACGTCATGGTTCACCGTGCGGGCTAATTGTCGGGATTGGGCTGGATACTTCACTGACGAGTTCAGTGTCACGCCTGCACCCCGGCTAGTCTCGCAACGCGCAGGGTGCCCAGGGCGATGGCCCAAGACCTCTGGCTGCATAGGTTAGTCCGGTGTGCTGACCTCTCTGCTGAGCCTAGGTAGGGCGTTGCTTCGTGTTGATCTTCCGAGGCCGGGCATTACCCAGCAAGAGTGTCCGGCCAGAGTTGATCGAGCATGTTGGGTAATAGTAGTGCACCCCTGCAGGGAAGAATAATCTATCGATAGCCGGTCCAATGGTAAAGGATGCTCAGTTCGTATATCCCGATCTACTACTTGAACTGGATACTTGTTACTTAATTGAAGCTTCGAGATCGCTTTCTCGCAGGGAGTCGAGGAAGGATCTCTAGGCTTTGCTTCAACATGTTTGCTTAATAAAATGCTATTCTACTCTCTTCTATTGCTGCAAGATGGTGGCTTCGTGAAGATACTTGAAGATGCTAGTCTTCGATAGGACTAGGCCTTCTCTCTATTCTGGCATTTCTGCAGCCCAGTCCACATATATAGCCTTTCTCCATTGATAATGTTGCATATGTAGTGTAGATCCTTGCTTGCTGAGTACTTCGGATGAGTACTCACGGTTGCTTTGTTACTTCTTTTTCCCCATATTCTCCTACTTGATGATACACCAGACGATGGAGCCCCGGAGCCAGATGCCACCACAGGAGCTTACTACAAGGAGGGTCCAGACGGCACGTACTACTGGACCGAGCCAAGCAGACCAGGAGTAGGATCGGAGGTTCCCAGGCAGGAGGCCTTCGCCTTTTGATCTAGAGTCGTTGTTTGTGCTATCCTTCTTAAGGCAAAACTTGTCTAACTATGTCTGTACTCAGATAATATTTGTATGACTGACTTATGTATTCAGATCTTCGTGATCCCTAGTCTATAATATTGTGGATCTCCATTTATTTGTGTTAGAGTTGTGTTGTGATATCTTCCTGTGAGTCCCTGTCCTTGATCGTGCATGTTTGCGTGTATGATTAGTGCACGATTGAGTCGGGGGCGTCACACTAGTGTTGCTATGGTTAAAGATCTCCTGGTAGAAAATTTAGATGGGCATGTTATCTACTTCTGTGATGAAGCTGCTAGAATTGCCAAACCCGATGAAAAAGATAAACATAGACCTGTTGTTGGCATGTCTATTGTCTTAGTTAAAATAAGAGATCACTGTTACCATAGTTTGTGTGACATAGGTGCTAGCGTGAGTGCTATTCCTTTTACCTTATACCAAGAAATTATGAATGATATAGCACCAGCTGAAATAGAAGACATAGATGTTACTATTAAACTTGCTAATAGAGACACCATCACACCACCTGGGATTGTTAGAGATGTTGATGTCTTGTGTAGGAAAATAAAATATCCTACTGATTTTCTCGTTCTTGGTTCCCCACAAGATGACTTTTGTCCCATTATCTTTGGTAGACCTTTCTTGAACACCGTCAATGCTAAAATAGATTGTGAGAAACAAATCATCGGTCTTAGTTTTGGTGATGAGTCTCATGAGTTTAATTTTTCTAAGTTTAGTAGAAAACATCATAAGAAAGAATTGCCTAGTAAGGATGAAATAAATGGTCTTGCTTCTATTGCTATGCCTCCTACTGATCCACTAGAACAATATTTGTTAGACCATGAAAATGATATGCATATGCATGAAAGGAATGAGATAGACAAAATTTTCTTTGAACAACGACCTCTGCTTAAACACAATTTGCCTATTGAAACTCTAGGAGCTCCTCCTCCACCTAAAGGTGATCCTGTGTTTGAATTAAAACAATTACCAGACACTTTGAAATATGCTTATCTTGATGAGAAAAAGATATATCCTGTTATTATTAGTGCTAACCTTTCAGAACATGAAGAAGAAAGATTATTGAAGGTTCTGAAGAAGCACCGAGTTGCTATTGGATATACTCTTGATGATTTAAAGGGCATTAGTCCCACTCTCTGTCAGCATAAAATTAATATGGAACCTGATGCTAAACCCGTTGTTGATCACCAACGACGGTTGAATCCCAAAATGAAAGAAGTGGTAAGAACTGAAATATTGAAGCTTCTGGAAGCAAGTATAATCTATCCTATAGATGATAGTAGATGTGTAAGTCCCATTCATTGTGTCCCTAAGAAGGGAGGTATTACTTTGTTTCTAATGATAAAAATGAACTTATTCCACAAAGAATTGTCACTGGCTACAGAATGGTAATTGATTTTAGAAAATTAAATAAAGCTACTAGAAAAGATCATTACCCTCTACCTTTTATTGATCAAATGTTTGAAAGACTATCTAAGCACACACACTTTTGTTTCCTTGATGGATACTCTGGATTTTCTCAAACACCTGTTTCACAAACTGATCAAGAGAAAACCACCTTCACTTGTCCTTTCAGAACTTATGCATATAAACGTATGCCTTTTGGTTTATGTAATGCACCTGCTACCTTTCAAAGATGTATGACTACTATATTCTCTGATTTTTTGAAAAGATTGTTGAGGTTTTCATGGATGATTTTTCTGTTTACGGAACTTCTTTTGATGATTGCTTTAGCAACCTTGATCGAGTTTTGCAGAGATGCGAGCAAACTAATCTTGTCTTGAATTGGGAGAAGTGCCACTTTATGGTTAATGAAGGTATTGTCTTGGGACATAAAATTTCTGAATGAGGTATTGAGGTGGATAAAGCTAAAGTTGATGCAATCGAGAAAATGCCATGTCCTAAAGATATCAAAGGTATTCGTAGTTTCCTCGGTCATGCTGGTTTCTATAGGAGATTTATTAAAGATTTCTCTAAAATTTCTAGGCCTCTTACAAATCTTCTGCAAAAGGATGTTCCATTTGTTTTTGATGATGATTGTGTAGAAGCCTTTGAAACACTTAAGAAAGCCTTAATCTCTGCACCTATTGTTCAACCACCTGATTGGAACTTGCCCTTTGAGATTATGTGTGACGCTAGTGACTATGCTGTTGGTGCTGTTCTAGGACAAAGAGTTGATAAGAAGTTAAATGTTATTCATTATGCTAGTAAAACTCTAGACAGTGCCCAACGCAATTATGCTACTACTGAAAAGGAATTCTTAGCAGTTGTGTTTGCTTGTGACAAATTTAGATCTTACATTGTTGATTCTAAAGTGATTGTTCACACCGATCATGCTGCTATAAAATATCTTATGGAAAAGAAAGATGCTAAACCTAGACTCATTAGGTGGGTTCTTTTGCTACAAGAATTTGACTTGCATATCACTGATAGAAAAGGAGCTGAGAACCCCATTGCTGATAACTTGTCTAGGTTAGAAAATATTCTTGATGACCCACAACCTATTAATGATAGTTTTCCTGATGAACAATTAGCTACAATAAATGTTTCTCATAACACTCCTTGGTATGCTGACTATGCTAATTACATTGTTGCTAAATACATACCACCTAGCTTCACATACCAACAAAACAAAAAATTCTTCTATGATTTAAGACATTACTTTTGGGATGACCCACATCTTTATAAAGAAGGAGTAGATGGTATTATTAGACGTTGTGTACCTGAGCATGAACAGGGACAAATCCTATGAAAATGTCACTCCGAAGCTTATAGAGGGCATCATGCGGGAGATAGAACTGCTCACAAGGTATTGCAATCTGGTTTTTATTGGCCTACTCTCTTCAAGGATGCCCGTAAGTTTGTCTTATCTTGTGATGAATGTCAAAGGATTGGAAATATTAGTAAGCGTCAAGAAATGCCTATGAATTATTCACTTGCTGTTGAACCATTTGATGTTTGGGGATTTGATTACATGGGACCTTTTCATTCCTCTAATGGGTATACTCATATTTTGGTTGCTGTTGATTATGTCACTAAGTGGGTAGAAGCTATTCCAACTAGTAGTGCTGATCACAACACCTCTATTAAAATGCTTAAGGAAGTTATTTTCCCAAGGTTTGGAGTCCCTAGATATTTAATGACTGATGGTGGTTCACACTTTATTCATGGTGCTTTCCGTAAAATGCTTGGTAAATATGATGTTAACCATAGAATTGCTTCACCCCATCACCCTCAATCTAGTGGTCAAGTTGAACTTAGCAACAGAGAAATAAAGTTCATATTACATAAAACTGTCAATAGGTCTTGAAAGAATTGGTCTAAGAAATTAGATGATGCACTTTGGGCTTATAGAACAGCATATAAAAACCCTATGGGTATGTCTCCTTATAAAATGGTCTATGGAAAAGCTTGTCATTTGCCTCTTGAGTTAGAACATAAAGCATATTGGGCAATTAAAGAACTCAACTATGATTTCAAACTTGCCGGTGAAAAGAGGTTATTTGATATTAGCTCACTAGATGAATGGAGAACCCAAGCTTATGAAAATGCCAAGTTATTTAAAGAAAAAGTTAAAAGATGGCATGACAAAAGAATCCAAAAGCGTGAGTTGAAAGTTGGAGAATATGTTCTTTTGTACTACTCTCGTTTTAGATTCTTTGCAGGAAAACTCCTCTCCAAATGGGAAGGACCCTATGTTATCGAGGAGGTTTATCGATCTGAAGCCATCAAAATAAATAATGCTGAGGGTACTAACCCGAAGGTTGTCAATGGGCAAAGAATAAAACATTATATCTCAGGTACGCCCATTAATGTTGAAAGCAATATTATCCAAACTATGACACCGGAAGAACACATAAAGGAAACCTTCCGGAACACTCCAGAATCATGAAAAAGAGGAGGTACGTGATACGGTAAGTATACGGACTCCAAAAAATCCGCAAAAATATTTTCTGTCCGTTTTGGAATATATCAAAAATTAGGAAAATAAGAAACAACCAGGAAGGCACCCCTGGTGGGCAGAAGACACCAGGGCGCGCCTGGCAAGCCTGGCTTGCCAGGCGCGCCCAGGTGGGCTATGCCCACCTCGGGTACCTTCCGGACTCCGTTTTTCTTCCGTTTGCTTGTTTCCCAAGATAAAAAATCTTTATATACCCCCCCCCCCAAACCTATTGACCACCGTATCGCGGAGAAATCTTCTGTTTTCTTTTCCTTGCTGTTTTCTGACAGATCTAATTCACCATGGCCGCTTCGAGCTCCTCCAAAGACAAGTTCTTCGAGAACGTCATCAACCCGTATCTGCGGGAGGTGATGCAGAACCCTCATGCTATCGAGATGCGTGAGGGGGTGCTCCACATCCGTGATGTGCAAGGCCCCAAAGGGACGGGATCCGTGGAGGCTAGGCTTGAAGCTATGGAGCAGGAGGTCTTCCGGTGCAAGGGGATGGTGGAACGTGGGCTCAATGCCAATCACCTCATGATCGCGGACTATACCCATGATCTCAAGGTGGAGGGCAAGTCCATGAAGGACATCATCCTTACCTTCAACGAGCAAATCAACTTTCTCCAAAGCCAGATCTACGATCTCCAAAACCAAGTCTTTGAATATGAGGCAAGGTTTAAAGGTATGAGTTTGGCTGCGAGTTGCAGGACCCGCGAGACTCACTCTTATTCCTATAATGGTGAGCCTTTGCCATGGAAACCTGAGGATAAGATTGCTACTACTTCATCACCACCACCTCCTTCTTCATCACCAAAGGAAACTTGAGTTCATGGTATGGGCACTCCCCTTGGCTTGTGCCAAGCTTGGGGGAGGTGCCCCGGTATCGTATCACCTCCACTATCTTTTTTCCTTTACTTATCTTAGTTCGATCCATAGTTATCTTTTGCTTTAGATGAATAAAAATTTAGTTCAATCCTTACTTTTCGAGTGTTTTGCTTAGTGATCTATCCTTGTAATCGTGTGCAAGATATATATAATAAAGTTTAGTTTGAGTTTTGTTTTCTTTACTTCCATGTTCAATAAAAAGAAAGAAAATAAATGAAAAACATCATATGCTAATCTTATGGTAAGTAATGACATCACATAAGAGTATAAGTAGAAAATTTTATTGGAGATTTACAAACATAGCATTGGTCAATGATGCAATTCATGAAAGAATTAATAAGGGAAGAGAAGATTCACATGCAAATACACTATCCTGGACATCTTTTGTGATTGTGAGCCCCCATCAAAATATTATATGCCAAAATTGTTGACGTTGGACAAGGAAGACAATGTAATGATTTATGTTTGTTCATATTCACATAGAAGTTATATTGTCATAGATCCTTTAACATGTGGTGCTTTCCCCCCATCTTTGCTAGCCAAAAATTCCGCACTAAGTGGAGATACTACTTGTGCATCCAAAACCCTTAAACCCAAATCTTGTTTTGAGAGTCCACCATACCTACCTATGGATTGAGTAAGATCCTTCAAGTAAGTTGTCATCGGTGCAAAAAGGCAATAAAAATTGCTTCTAAAAGTGTTGGATCACTTAGTGTAAGAGAAAATTGAGCGTTGTACGAACTTGTGATGGCAAAGAATAAAAGCGCCAGACTGCATAATTAAGGTTGCTATCATAAGGGGCAATATAACGTGACTTATTTTGCACTAAGAGATTGAGCATACAAAAAAAATAAGCGCATGGCAACCTCTGCTTCCCTCTGCGAAGGGCCTATCTTTTACTTTTATGTATTTACTTCTATGCAAGAGTCAAAGTATTTCTCTCTATTCCTTTTTTATTTTTTATTTTGGCAAGCATCATGTGGTGAGGAAAGATCTAGGCACATATATCCAGTTGGATATGAGTAGCATGAGTTATTGTTGTTGACATCACCCTTGAGGTGAGCATGTTGGGAGGCGAAACTATAAGCCCCTATCTTTCTATGTGTCCGATTGAAACGTTTTGCTCATGTGTATGCGGTGAGTGTTAGCAATCATAGAAGACTATATGGTGGTTGAGTATGTGGACTTGCCAAAAAGGCTCCGATACGTGCCCCTTCCTGAAAAGATGATGAATTGTAGTTGCAAAGTTGACTGAGAACATAGTTTGTTAGTTTTCAATAGAGTTTATGCTTTATACTTTGATGTTGTGATGAATTGTTACTTGTTCATGAGAATTTTATGACCGAAGTTATGTGATAAAAGTTCTATGATAATGTTATATGTTAAAGTTTGTTGCGGTTACAATAATATACATGATGCTTCTATGTCCATATTTTGTTTTTATCGACACCTCTCTCTCTAAGCATGTGGACATGTTTTTCGATTTCGGTTTTTCGCTTGAGGACAAGCGAGGTCTAAGCTTGGGGGAGTTGATACGTCCATTTTGCATCATGTTTTCCTACTGTTATTTATATTGTTTTTATGTATAATAATGCTTTTTGGAGCAATTCTAATGCCTTTTCTGTCATAATATGCAAGGTTCACACAAAGAGGGAGAATACCGGCAGCTGGAATTCTGGACCTGAAAAAGCTACGTCAGGCCACCTATTCTGCACAACTCCAAATGAGCTGAAACTTCACGGAGAATTTTTATGGAATATATAAGAATTATTGGAGCCAATAAGTACCAAAGGGGGCCCACCAGGTGGGCACAACCCACCTGGGCGCGCCAGGGAGCCCAGGCGCGCCCTGGTGGGTTGTGCTCCCTGCTACTTCTTGAGCTTGCATTGGTTTTTCCCTTGAAGAGGAAAGGGTGATGCAGCAAAGTAGAGTAAGTATTTCCCTCAGTTTTGAGAACCAAGGTATCAATCCAGTAGGAGACAACACGCAAGTCACCGAATACCTGCACAAACAAACACCAAACTTGCACCCAACATGATAAGGGGTTGTCAATCCCTTCTCGGTTACTCGCAAAAGTGAGATCTGATAGAGATAGATAAACGGTAAAGTAAATATTTTTTTTGCTATTTTTGTTTTATAGATTGGAAAGTAAAAGATTGTATGATGGAAAATAGACCCGGGGGCCATAGGTTCCACTAGAGGCTTCTCTCAAGATAGAAAATAATACGGTGGGTGAATAAATTACTGCTGAGCAATTGATAGAAAAGCGCAAAGTTATGACGATATCTAAGGCAATGATCATGAATATAGGCATCACGTCCGTGTCAAGTAGACCGAAATGATTCTGCATCTACTACTATTACTCCACACATTGACTGACTCTTGCCTGCATCTAGAGTATTAAGTTCATGAAGAACAGAGTAACGCATTAAGAAAGATGACATGATGTAGAGGAATTAACTCAAGCAATATGATGAAAACCCCATCTTTTTATCCTCGATGGCAACAATACAATATGTGCCTTGCTGCCCCTACTGTCACTGGGAAAGGACACCGCAAGATTGAACCCAAAGCTAAGCACTTCTCCCATTGCAAGAAAAACCAATCTAGTTGGCCAAACCAAATCGATAGTTCGAACAGACTTGCAAAGATATCAAATCATGCATAAAAGAATTCAGAGAAGATTCAAATAATATTCATAGATAAGCTGATCATAAATCCACAATTCATCGGATCTCGGCAAACACACCGCAAAAAAAAGTATTACATCGAATAGATCTCCAAGAACATCGAAGAGAACATGGTATTGAGAATCAAAGAGAGAGAAGAAGCCATCTAGCTACTATCTATGGACCCGTAGGTCTGAGGTAAACTACTCACGCTTCATCAGAAGGGCAACGTTGTTGATGTAGAAGCCCTCCATGATCAAATCCCCCTCCGGCAGGACGCCGGAAAAGGCCCCTAGATGGGATCTCACGGGTGCAGAAGGTTGCGGCGGTGGAAAAGTCTTTTCATGGATGCCTCTGGTGGTTTGGGCATATAAGAGTATATATAGGCGAAAGAATTAGGTCAGGAGACGCTCGAGGGGCCCACAAGGGTGGGGGGCGCGCCCTACCCCCCTGAGCACGCCCTTCGTCCTTGTGGCCGGCTCGTGGCATCTCTGACTTGCACTCCAAGTCCTCTGGTTTCCTTTTGGTCGAAGAATGATCATCGCGAAAGTTTTATTCCGTTTGGACTCCTTTTGGTATTCCTTTTCTGCGAAACTCAAAAACAGGAAAAAAAACCGGAACTGGCACTGGGCTCTAGGTTAATAGGTTAGTCCCAAAAATAATATAAAATAGCATATTAATGCATATAAAACATCCAAAACAGATAATATAATAGCATGGAACAATAAAAAATTATAGATACGTTGGAGACGTATCAAGCATCCCCAAGCTTAATTCCTGCTCGTCCTCGAGTAGGTAAATGATAAAAACAGAATTTTTGATGTGGAATGCTACCTAACATATTTATCCATGTAATTTCTTTATTGTGGCATGAATGTTCAGATCCGTATGATTCAAAACAAAAGTTTAATATTGACATAAAAACAATAATACTTCAAGCATACTAACAAGATAATTATGTCTTCTCAAAATAACATGGCCAAAGAAAGCTTATCCCTACAAAACCATATAGTCTGGCTATGCTCCATCTTCATCACACAAAATACTGAAATCATGCACAACCCCGGTTTTAGCCAAGCAATTGTTTCATACTTTAGTATTCTCGAACTTTTTCAACTTTCACGCAATACATGAGCGTGAGCCATGGACATAGCACTATAGGTGGAATAGAAGGTGGTTGTTGAGAAGACAAAAAGAGGGAGATAGTCTCACATCAACTAGGCGAATCAACGGGCTATGGAGATGCCCATCAATAGATATCAATGTGAGTGAGTAGGGATTGCCATGCAGCGGATGCACTAGAGCTATAAGTTTATGAAAGCTCAAAAAGAAAACTAAGTGGGTGTGCATCCAACTTGCTTGCTCATGAAGACCTAGGGCAATTTGAGGAAGCCCATCGTTGGAATATACAAGCCAAGTTCTATAATGAAAAATTCCCACTAGTATATGAAAGTGACAACATAGGAGACTCTCTATCATGAAGATCATGGTGCTACTTTGAAGCACAAGTATGGAAAAAGGATAGTAACATTGCCCCTTCTCTCTTTTTCTCTCATTTTTTCCCCTTTTTTTCCCTTTTTTTTCTTTCTTCTTCCTTTTTTTCTCTTTTTTTTTCTTTCTTCTCTTTTTTTATTTATTTCTTTTCTCTTTTTTTTCTCACATGGGACAATGTTCTAATAATGAAAATCATCATACTTCTATTTACTTACAACTCAAAAATTACAACTCGATACTAGAACAAAATATGACTCTATATGAATGCCTTCGGCGGTGTACCGGGATGTGCAATGAATCAAGAGTGACATGTATGAAAGAATTATGAACGGTGGCTTTGCCACAAATACGATGTCAACTACATGATCATGCAAAGCAATATGACAATGATGATGCGTGTCATAATAAACGGAACGGTGGAAAGTTGCATGGCAATATATCTCGGAATGGCTATGGAAATGCCATAAGAGGTAGGTATGGTGACTGTTTTGAGGAAGGTATATGGTGAGTTTATGGTACCGGCGAAAATTGCGCGGCACTAGAGAGGCTAGCAAAGGTGGAAGGGTGAGAGTGCGTATAATCCATGGACTCAATATTAGTCATAAAGAACTCACATACTTATTGCAAAAATCTATTAGTCATCGAAACAAAGTACTAGACGCATGCTCCTAGGGAAAGGGTTGGTAGGAGTTAACCATCGCGCGATCCCGACCTCCACACAAAGGATGACAATAAAAAATATCTCATGCTCCAACTTTGTTACATAACGGTTCACCATACGTGCATGCTACGGGACTCACAAACCTTAACACAAGTATTTCTCAAATTCACAACTACTCACTAGCATGACTCTAATATCACCATCTTCATATCTCAAAACAATCATAAGGAATCAAACTTCTCATAGTATTCAATGCATTTTATATGAAAGTTTTTATTATATCCCTCTTGGATGCCTATCATATTAGGACTAAATTTATAACCAAAGCAAATTACCATGCTGTTTTAAAGACTCTCAAAAATAATATAAGTGAATCATGAGAGTTCATCAATTTCTATAAAATAAAGCCACCGCCATGCTCTAAAAAGATATAAGTGAAGCACTAGAGCAAAATTGCCTAGCTCAAAAGATATAAGTGAAGCACAAAGAGTATTCTAATAAATCACGATTCATGCGTGTCTCTCTCAAAAGGTGTGTACAGCAAGGATTATTATGGCAAACTAAAAAGAAAAGACTCAAATCATACAAGACGCTCCAAGCAAAACACATATCATGTGGTGAATAAAAATATAGCCTCAAGTAAAGTTACCGATAGACGAAGACGAAAGAGGGGATGCCTACCGGGGCATCCCCAAGCTTAGGCTCTTGGTTGTCCTTGAATATTACCTTGGGGTGCCTTGGACATCGCTAAGCTTAGGCTCTTGCCACTCCTTATTCCATAGTCCATCAAATCCTTACCCAAAACTTGAAAACTTCACAATACAAAACTCAACAGAAAATCTCATAAGCTCCGTTAGTATAAGAAAATAAATCACCACTTTTGGTACTGTTGTGAACTCATTCTTTATTTATATTGGTATAATATCTACTGTATTCCAACTTTTCCATGGTTCATTCCCCCGATATTACCCATAGATTCACCAAAATAAGCAAACAACACATAGAAAACAGAATCTGTCAAAAACAGAACAGTCTGTAGAAATCTGGAAATCTCGAATAATTCTGTAAGTCCAAAAATTCTGAAAAATTAGGAAGACATAATCAATTTGTTTATTAATCTTTTGCAAAAAGAATCAACTCAAAATCACTCTTCTGTGAATTATAAAAATTATTTTCCTGGGCGCAAAAGTTTCTGTTTTTCAGCAAGATCAAATCAACAATCACCGTAAGCTATCCCAAAGGTTTTACTTGGCACAAATACTAATAAAAACATAAAACCACATCTAACCATAGGCTAGAGGAATTATTTATTGCAAAACATAACCTAAAAAGCAAAAACAAAAATAAAATTGGGTTGCCTCCCAACAAGCGCTATTGTTTAACGCCCTTAGCTAGGCATAAAAAAACACGAATAGATCTAGGTATTGTCATCTTTGGTTTTTATATTTTTAACGGAATTATGCTCAAATCTGGGAGGTTCTTTGCGTTTCTCCTCATATTTGAAAATCTTTAGATCTAGCACATCCAACCGCTTATTGCAAAGAGTGATCAACATATTCATGCAGTGGAGGTTTCCACTAACATTTTTTAGGGGTTCAAGGGATTTTTGCAAAATTTTCTTAACTTCACATAGTTTCTCAAAAACTTGTGTTCCCTCTTGGGTGTGATGTAATCCCTTCTGTGAAGGTGAAATTCCCACCATTCCTTCTATTATCTCGTAAGCAATATTGGGATCAATTTCAATAAAATTCCCTTTAGCAGCGAAATCCAAAAGTTGCCTATGGGACATGGTTAGTCCAACATAAAAATTACGAAGCAAAATCTTAAAATCCCCCTCTATAGTGCAGTTACGATAAGACTCTATCATTCTATACCAAGCATCCTTTAAATTTTCTCCTTGTCTTTGTTTGAAGTGAAGAACTTCAAAATCAGGAGACAAAGGAGGGGTAAAAGTGCTAGTCATATTGAAAGACGGTAGAGACGTGGCAAGCAATCCAACACACGAGCACACAAAAAGCAAATGAAGAAGACGAACGGAAGAGGGACGAAGAAAAGGCAAAGAGGGGGCGAAGAAAAAGGCAAATCTTTTCAAAAATCATTTTAGAAGTGGGGGAGAGGAAAACGAGAGGCGAATGGCGAATAATGTAATGCGAGAGATGAGAGTTTATGATGAGTACTTGGTATGTCTTGACTTGGTGTAGATCTCCCCGGCAACGGCGCCAGAAATTCTTCCTACTACTTCTTGAGCTTGCATTGGTTTTTCCCTTGAAGAGGAAAGGGTGATGCAGCAAAGTAGAGTAAGTATTTCCCTCAGTTTTGAGAACCAAGGTATCAATCCAGTAGGAGACAACACGCAAGTCACCGAATACCTGCACAAACAAACACCAAACTTGCACCCAACGTGATAAGGGGTTGTCAATCCCTTCTCGATTACTCGCAAAAGTGAGATCTGATAGAGATAGATAAACGGTAAAGTAAATATTTTTTTGGTATTTTTGTTTTATAGATTGGAAAGTAAAAGATTGCAAAATAGTAGATCGGAAACTCGTAGATTGGAAAGTAAAAGATTGTATGATGAAAAATAGACCCGGGGCCATAGGTTTCACTAGAGGCTTCTCTCAAGATAGAAAATAATACGGTGGGTGAACAAATTACTGCCGAGCAATTGATAGAAAAGCGCAAAGTTATGACGACATCTAAGGCAATGATCATGAATATAGGCATCACGTCTGTGTCAAGTAGACCGAAACGATTCTGCATCTACTACTATTACTCCACACATCGACCGACTCCTGCCTGCATCTAGAGTATTAAGTTCATGAAGAACAGAGTAACGCATTAAGAAAGATGACATGATGTAGAGGAATTAACTCAAGCAATATGATGAAAACCCGATCTTTTTATCCTCGATGGCAACAATACAATACGTGCCTTGCTGCCCCTACTGTCACTGGGAAAGGACACCGCAAGATTGAACCCAAAGCTAAGCACTTCTCCCATTGCAAGAAAAACCAATCTAGTTGGCCAAACCAAATCGATAGTTCGAAGAGACTTGCAAAGATATCAAATCATGCATAAAAGAATTCAGAGAAGGTTCAAATAATATTCATAAATAAGCTGATCATAAATCCACAATTCATCGGATCTCGGCAAACACACCGCAAAAAAAAGTATTACATTGAATAGATCTCCAAGAACATCGAAGAGAACATGGTATTGAGAATCAAAGAGAGATAAGAAGCCATCTAGCTACTAGCTATGGACCCGTAGGTCTGAGGTAAACTACTCACGCTTCATCGGAAGGGCAATGGTGTTGATGTAGAAGCCCTCCGTCATCGAATCCCCCTCCGGCAGGATGCCGAAAAAGGCCCCTAGATGGGATCTCACGGGTACAGAAGGTTGTGGCGGTGGAAAATTCTTTTCGTGGATGCCTCTAGTGGTTTGGGCATATAAGAGTATATATAGGTGAAAGAATTAGGTCAGGAGATGCACGGGGGGCCCACAAGGGTGGGGGGCGCGCCCTACCCCCCTGGGCGCACCCTCCGTCCTTGTGGCCGCCTCGTGGCTTCTCTGACATGCACTCCAAGTCCTCTGGTTTCCTTTTGGTCCAAGAAAGATCATCGCGAAAGTTTTATTCCGTTTGGACTCCGCTTGGTATTCCTTTTCTGCGAAACTCAAAAACAGGGAAAAAAAGAGGAACTGGCACTAGGCTCTAGGTTAATAGGTTAGTCCCAAAAATAATATAAAATAGCATATTAATGCATATAAAACATCCAAAACAGATAATATAATAGCATGGAACAATCAAAAATTATAGATACGTTGGAGACGTATCACTCCCCTCGGCCCACCTCCGGTGCCCATCTTCTGGTATATAAGTCATTTTGAAATAGAAAAAATCAGGGGAGGACTTTCGGGACAAAGCGCCGCCGTCTCGAGGCGGAACTTGGGCAGGAGCACTTTTGCCCTCCGGCGGAGCGATTCCGCCGAGGGAATTTCCCTCCCGGAGGGGGGAAATCATCGTCATCATCTTCACAAACAACTCTCCCATCTTGGGGAGGGCAATCTCCATTAACATCTTCAATAGCACCATCCCCTCTCAAACCCTAGTTCATCTCTTGTGTTCAATCTTTGTACCGGAACCTTAGATTGGTGCTTGTGGGTGACTAGTAGTGTTGATTACATCTTGTAGTTGATTACTATATGGTTTATTTGGTTGAAGATTATATGTTCAGATCCATTATGCTATTTAATACCCCTCTGATCTTGAGCATGATTATCATTTGTGAGTAGTTACTTTTGTTCTTGAGGTCACGGGAGAAATATTGTTGCAAGTAATCATGTGAATTTGATATGTGTTCGATATTTTGATGATATGTATGTTGTGATTCCCTTAGTGGTGTCATGTGAATGTCGACTACATGGCACTTCACCTTATTAGGTCCTAAGGCAATGCATTGTGGAGTAGTTATTAGATGATGGGTTGCGAGAGTGACAGAAGCTTAAACCCTAGTTTATGCGCTATTCCGTAAGGGACCGATTTGGACCCAAAAGTTTAATGCTATGGTTATATTTATTCTTAATACTTTTCTCGTAGTTGCGGATGCTTGCGAGGGGGTTAATCATAAGTAGGAGGTTTGTTCAAGTAAGAACAGCACCTAAGCACCGGTCCACCCACATATCAAATTATCAAAGTAGCGAACACAAATCAAACCAACATGATGAAAGTGACTAGATGCAATTCCCGTGTACCCTCAAGAACGCTTTGCTTATCATAAGAGACTATTTTGGCCCGTCCCTTGCCTCAAAAGGATTGGGCTACCTTGCTGCACTTTTGTTATCGTTACTGTTACTTACGCGTTACAAATTATCTTGCTATCAAACTACTCGTTACTTATAATTTCAGTGCTTGCAGAGAATACCTTGCTGAAAACTACTTATCATTTCCTTTTGCTCCTCGTTGGGTTCGACACTCTTACTTATCGAAAGGACTATGATTGATCCCCTATACTTGTGGGTCATCAAGGTCGAGGTCACCCCCACAGGCAACATGTTCCTGAACCGCGGGTGGCAGATATTCGCCCGCGGCCTGCAAGGGAGGCGTACTCTCCACTTCAAGTATGACAGGGAGGCAACGCTCTTCGTCAAGGTCTTCGGGGAAGACGATAGGTGCCTGGGGTGCTGCCTAGAGGGCGACAACAGCGACAGCGACCACCTCTCCGACGATGATGGACATCACAGCGGCGGCGCCCTCTGCGGCGAACTTGCCCTTGGCAACGGCCGCGCCACCTCCAGCAGTGGCGGTGCCTCCCCCGGGGGGAGCACGAGCGTCGACGACTACGATGAGTTGCCACGCCGCCGCGCCCGGACCAGGGAGTAAGGTGAGGCGCCGTGCCGCCGAGCCCCTGTCAAGGAGGAAGAGGACTTTGACTGATTGTGAGCAGCGCCGGAACCGGGCTTCAGGAACATCGGCCCTCAGGAGGCCGCTCCTTTTGCTTGGTTTTCTTTTGTTTCCTGCACCGAGAGTTATGAAGGGCCCCACGGGGTGTGTAACGAACTGTGGTGCTTGCACCTTTATGTCAGTGTTTCCTGCTCATATTTTAGCATCTACATAGTTACCGATTGAAAGGCTCCCAACCCGCGCAGTTAGAATAACTTAGCTTGGCGTGCTCTTGACCCTTGACGGGTTCCTGCATCGCGAGGGCGTGCTCCTCTGGAGTTCGCCTCTTGCTCCCACGAGGATACTGCTGGGGCACAGAGGCAGCTTGGAGAGCTTGTCGGGGAGGCTTCCTCCTCGTGGACCAGATGGCTCCGGAGCCTCGCCGGCTCGCCACCCTCGAGGCCCCTGGGGGGATCACGAGGGTTCAGGGCCTCCGGGGATGCCCCCGCCAGACGTCGAACCCCGTGGAGACACCAAAATGCACCTTGCATGCGATTCCTTGATAACGAGCCCAATCGTGACTGTTCTTTCTTCAGCCATCCTTCTCTAGCAGCCACCTTGGGCTTAGAGCCCCCAAGCGAGGGTCGATCATTGCTGGTATGCCGGGTCGTGCTGCCCAGCAAGGCCAGGAGATGAGCGCTCCTGAGGGCAAGAGTCGAAGGCAACATGTGCCCGCTGGCTCACTCGAGAGCGTCGCGCGAGGATTCGGTCACCAAGGTCTTGGCGAGGTGCGTGCATGGGCGGGCCCGCTGCTGTCGCGGTTTGGGCCGGCCCAAGTGTACACACCGTGCCTAGCCCCCGCTCGCGGGATGAGATCGATGGAGCAACGGGCAGCTGTCACACCTCTTAAAAATGGAATTTAGGAAAGAAAACACTGCAAGGAGAAAAAATTCCCACCCCTTTTCAAATAAAGACGCGAGAACTTCAAACTTCATTCCAAGAAGTGGCAAATTTGGTTACAAGAGCAAGCAAAAGAACAACCGGGTCCGGCGCCTACACTAGTCTTCTAGTCTTCCCGCCAGTGTGGAACATGGGGCCTCCACTAGGCGTGGGCATCGTCGCAGATTGACCGTGTCGTCCGCCAGATCGGAGCATGGGGCTTCCACTTGGGCGTGGGTGGGAGCCCCCTCGAGGCCGAGGGGCGGCGCACCAGGGGCTCCGGGCCGTGTACAGCCCCACTCATTATTACGTGAGAGTTTCACGGGTAGAACTTGCGGAGATGCTGGATGTTTCAGGCATTCTGGACGGGGACCCCTCCCTCCGTCTCCAGGTGCGCGGTGCCAGGCCTGGAGATGCGGGCGACCCTGAACGGGCCCTCCCACATGGGCGAGAGCTTGTGGAGGCCCTCCCTGGAGAGGACTCGCCTCAGGACGAGGTCCCCGACCTCAAGGGTCCAGGCTCGAACATTGCGGCAATGGTAGCGCCGCAACGCCTGCTGGTACCTCGCGGTGTGGAGAGAGGCCTGGCGACGGGCCTCCTCTCCAAGCACAAGGTCAGTCCCCCGCGAGTCATCCTGACGCTCCTCGTCGAATGCCAAGACCCGCGGGGAGCGATGCTTGATCTCGTGCAAGAGGACCGCCTCAGCCCTGTACATGAGGAAGAACGGGGTCTCGCCGATGGGCTTAGTCACAGTGGTGCGGACAGACCACAACACAGACTGAAGCTCACCGAGCCAACCCCTGCCGCAGGCCTCAAGCTTCTTCTTGAAGCTTCTTGTCTTGAGGCCCCTCAGGACCTCCGCGTTGGCGCGCTCGGCCTGGCCGTTGCTCCACCGGTGCGCCACCAAAGCGTAGCATATCTGCGTTCCAAGGTTAGCACAATATGTCCTGAAGAGGTTGCTTGTGAATTGGGAGCCATTGTTAGTAATGATACGGTTGGGGACGCTGAAACGGCTCACGAGGCCCTTGATGAACTTGACGGTCGAGCCAGCGGGAATGGTGCGCACGGGCTCCACCTCCGCCCACTTGGTGAACTTGTCCATGGAGACGTAGAGGTAGCGGTAACCGCCGGCCGCCCGAGGAAAAGGGCCCAAGATATCCAGCCCCCAGACCGCGAAGGGCCATGAGAGCGGGATGGTCTGGAGGCCTTGTGCGGGCTGGTGAATCTGCTTGGCATGGAACTGGTAGGCCTCGCAGGATCGCACCAGCTCGATGGCGTCGTGGAGCACCGTAGGCCAGTAGAACCCGCTGTGGAACGCCTTGCCTATGAGGGTGCGCGATGAGGAGTGGTGCCCGCAGTCCTCGCCGTGGATGTCGGCCAACAGCTCACGCCCCTGCTCGTCGGATATGCATCGCAGTGAGACATCGTTGGGGCATCTTCGGTACAGCTCGCCGTCCTGTAAGCTATAAGCAGTGGCCTGGCAAGCCACGCGTTCTGCGTCCTCCTCTTTCTCTGGTAAGGCACCGCTAAGTAAGTACGCCTTAAACTCCTTAGTCCAGCAGCCTTCCTGAGGCTCCAGCGTCAGGAGTAGGCGGGCTCCTGAGGCCGAACCACAGGCCCGGGTGCCTGAGGACGGGGCCGGTGGCGGCTCTTCCCAGAGCAGCGCTGGGCCCGCGGCGGGGGCACCGCTGATGGCTTGAAGAGCCTTTCCTCGAAGACGCCAGGCTTCTGGGGCTCGCGGCAAGATGCCCTCTTGGCGATGTCATCTGTTTCCTTGTTCGCGCCACGCGGGACGTGCTGCAATTCCAAGCCCAAGAAGTGCTTTTCAATTTTATGTACCTCTTCTAGGTATGCCTCCATGTGCTCGTCTTTGGGTTTGTACTCCTTGTTGGAGAAATTGACGAGGAGCTGGGAGTCGCCCTTGATGATGAGGTGCCTGACCCCCAGCGCGGCCACGGCCCTGAGGCCAGCAATCAAGCCCTCGTATTCCGTGATGTTGTTGGAGACCTTCTCGCCATGCTGAAAGCAAAGCTGCACGGCATAGTAGAGCTTGTCCTTGGTCGGTGAGATGAGTATGACTCCAGCCCCCGCGCCCCACCATGCGAAGGCACCATCGAAGTGCATGACCCAGCCGTCGGGAGCCTCATCACCAGGAGTGAGGGATTGGCCCTCGTCCAGCCCCCGGTCGAGAGTGTCCATCCATTCCGCCATGAAATCTGTGAGGGCCGCACCCTTGATGACCCTGGTGGTGCTGAACTCCAGCTGGAAGGCCTGCAGCTCGATGTTTCACTCTGCAACCCTCCCAGCTGTGTTGGGGCTGCACAGCACCTTCTCCAGGGGGTATGCGGAGACGACCTTGATGGGGTGGCCCTGGAAATAGTGACGTAGCTTCCTTGAGGCGATGAGGAGTGTGAGCAGTGCTGCATGGGGTAGCGCACGCGCATCCCGCAGCACTGTGTTGATGAAGTACACCGAATGCTCGACGAGGGGTGAGGTATCGGCGGTGCCTTGCCCCGCGTGAGGCATGAGGGACTTGGGAGCCCCGCTTGGTGCAGTGACAAGACCCTCAGGGGCGCCGTCCTGAGGCGGCGAATGTTGCGCGACCCCCCGCGGGTTGCCTTGCTTCGCGCCTGCGCCGGCGTGCTCCTCCCGGGCTGCCACGAGCGCAGCGCTGGCCGAGTGGGGGTTGGCCGCCAAGTAGACCACTAGGGGCTCGAGAGGACGAAGCGCCACCATGACAGGTGGGCTCGTGAGGTACCTCTTAAGGTCCTTGAAGGCCACCTCAGCCTCCGAAATCCACTCAAAAGGGCCCTTCTTCTTCATCAGCTTGAAGAAAGGGAGGGTGCGCTCGCCAAGCTTGGAGATGAAGCGCCCCAGGGAGGTCACACAGCCTGCCAGCTTTTGCGTTTCCTTGAGGGTCTGCGGTGGGCGCATCTTTTCAATTGCCTTGATCTTCTCGGGGTTAGCCTCGATCCCCCGATGCGACACAAGGAAACCCAGCAGCTTGCCAGACGGGACCTCGAACACGCACTTTTCTGGGTTGAGCCTCAGGTTCACTTGGCGCAGGTTGGCGAACGTCTCTTCCAAGTCTTCGATTAGGGTCCTTGCCTCCCATGACTTGACCACAATGTCATCAACGTACGCGTCCACATTTTTCCTGAGCTGTGGCCCCAGCGCGATGTGCATCAGCCGCTGGAAGGTTGCATCAGTGTTTCGCAGCCCGAAGGGCATGCAGGTGTAGCAATACACGCCGCATAGGAAGATAAAGGTCGTTTTCTCAATGTCCTCCATCGCCATTTTGATTTGATGATATCTTGAGAAAGCATCCAAAAAGCACAACAGATCGCATTCTGCAGTGGAGTCCATGATCTGGTCAATACGCGGAAGCGGGAAGGGGTCCTGTGGGCAAGCCTTGTTGAGGCTCATGAAATCGCCGCACATGCGCTCCTTTCCCCCTTTTTTGGGGACAATTACTGGGTTGGCCAGCCAATCTGGGTGCCGCACTTCCCGAATGATGTCGGCTTCTTGCAACTTGCGGATCTCTTGGACGATGAATGCTTGCTTCCCTTGTGCTTGACGCCGCGCCTTTTGCTTCACCGGGCGTGCTCCGGGGCACACCATCAGGTGGTGCTCGATCACCTCCCTCGGGACACCGACCAAGTCTGACACTTCCAACGCAAACACATCCTTGTTTGCCCGAAGGAAGCCAATCAACACCTCCTCTTTCTCTGGGGGAAGGCCGACACCTATGGTGAAGCTAGGGCCTGAGCCCCCGCTGTCGATAGGCACCTGCTTCGTCTCAGCCCGGTCCTGAGAGAACAACTGATTTTTCCTCATGGGCGCGGCCTCCAGAGCCCCCGGGGCATCCCCAGCGTCGGGGCGGGAGGTCACCGCGGCCTTGTAGACGAGCCTGAGGTCTCGGACCGCGTCCTTGGCATCGCCGACCACAGAGATGACGCCGCTGCTACCGGGCATCTTGACGACGTTGTAGCCCGGATGCGTCGCTGCCATGAACTTGGCGAGGGCCGGGTACCCCAGGATGGCGTTGTACGGAAGACCGATGCGAGCCACGTCAAAGTTGATCAGCTCAGTGTGGTAATTGTCGCGAGTGCCGAAGGTGACGGGGCAGGCGCACCTGCCCCAAGGGGGCGGCAGAGCCTTTGGTCACCCCCGAGAAAGGCTTGGGGGGCGCGAGCTGGTCGTAGGACACCTGGAGCATGTCGAAGGCCTCTATGGAGAGGACGATGAGGCCAGCGCGACCATCGATGAGGGTCCGAGTGACCGCCATGTTACTGATGGTGGGCGTGCACAGCATAGGGAGCGCACCAGCGGCCGCCGTAGTCCTGGGATGGTCCCTGGAGTCGAAGGTGCACTAAAAAAAATACACTTCCATGATGATACGTGTTTGTCACAGTAGGTCATGTTTTCTGTCATGCATGTACATCCATGACGATTTTATGACAGAATCAAGATAGTCATACCTGTGCTGTCGTAGAATTGTTCCATGACAATACCTAAATTATCATCACGGAAGTGTCCACTTCCATGACGATAAATGGCGTGTCATGGAAGTGCTTTCGTCAAGGGTAACCGACATGTGGCATCCACTGTAACGGGTCATCGTTAAGCTATCGGGTTCCGGTTTGAATTCGATAACCTGTTAACAGCCCGAACAAATGGGGATTTTCCACGTGTAAAATTCTCAATGGCTAGAGGAACCACGTGTCGGCTCACCGTTGAGACAGATGTCATCCACTCATTGGACCGGAGGCGTCTATGATACATTGACATGTGGCACGGCCCAACAGAGGCCCATTTCGGTGAAAAGGCCGGCCCATTTGACTTGGTCAAAAGGTAGCGGGCCGGCCCATGGAAAGCCCGTTAACTGCCTGTTCGCATATAGCCCATTTACAGCCCGCTAACTCACGGCCCATTACGGCCTATCCGAATTAGGCCCAGTAGTGTCATCTGGGCCATCCAATATTTTTCCAGCCTGTTGTAACTTCCGGCCCATGTATGGCCCATGACGTCTTTCAGCCCATATGAGGCCCTTTGTAACTCTGGGCCCATTAAAGGCCCGAGGTGAAACTGGCCCCTAATGAACAGTGTAACGCTTTATACCCATTAACGGCCCATTATTCCGTAGGCCGTTTCCAGCCCATGTTAACTTTCGGCCATCTAAGGGCCCATTTATTCTTGGGCTCATTTCCAGAATTCGGTTACTTACGGTCCGTTACTGGCCTGTTCCGCTTGTGGGCCAAATTCAGCCCGTGGTTATAGTCGGCCCGATTGTGGCCCGTTAACACGTTGGGAAGCAAAGCAACCGTGAGTACTCATCCGAAGTACTCAGCAAGCAAGGATCTACACTACATATGCAACATTATCAAAGAAAGGCTGTATATGTGGACTGGGCTGCAGAAATGCCACAATAGAGAGAAGTCCTAGTCCTATCGAAGACTAGCATCTTTAGCTATCTTGCAGCATTAGAAGAGTGTAGATTAGTACATTATAAAGTAGTAGTAGCAATAAGTCTCAACCTCGGCCAGAGATCCTTTCTCAACTCCCTGCGAGAAAGCAATCCCAGAGCCATACTATCCATTTCTCATCTCATCGTTAAGTTCTAGTTGTATTCATCGGGATACAACTCCGAGAGTCCGTTACCGAGGATCCAGCTATGCATAGATTAGTTCTTCCCTGCAGGGGTGCACCAACTTACCCACCACGCTCGATTAACTCTGGCCAGACACACTTTTCTGGGTCATGCCCGGCCTCGGCTAAACGACGCACCGCAGCCCTACCTACAGCGCAGCAGAGAGGTCCCCGTCGGTCTACATCCTAAGCGCTCAGGGGTCTTGGGCCATCGCCCTATGCACTCCAGGTCGTTGCGTGCAGGGTGGATACCAGCGCCATCGGCACGATCCGACCCGGCCGCCATGCTGAACTGGACATCTGACAGAGCTTTCGGCTGATGCATACGATGCAGAGTGCCCATAACTGTTCCCACGTGATGGTTAGTGCTATCGGGCCAAAGGCCCACTCAAATCAAATATCCAAATCGTTAGTGTTTTGGTAGTGCGGTAATGAGCAGATACTCACGATCGATGTGACCCGTCGCCCCGTCTCGAGGACTTGCGGCAAGGGCTAAGAACGCCCGGCCACACCTCGTATTTATCTCTCGGGCACCGTCCAGGTCAACCCGTCTCCACATCACTCGTGGGTACCCCTCAGGGTCGACCCGCCTTTCCAAGTAACAGTTGTAAAGTCCAAGTATCCGTGTGTCCATAACATCAGAGAATCCGAGGTATCACCCTCGTTGGATTCCTACTCGATGTATCCGTCAAGGTGAACTTAGGAGGAATCACCCTCGAGGTTCACACTTCAGGTGTTGCATGACAGCGTTGTTATCGGGAGTGGTGAAGGAGGAATCACCCTCGATGATGACGACCGAGTAACTACTCCACAGAGTTAACATCGGAAGTGCTGACGAGGTATCACCCTCGACACTCGATAGTAACGCTGCAGTGTCGTATAGATAAAGGGAATGCGATGTGCAGTGTTGGGGCCTGGTTGTCGAGTCTTCTGATAATCCAGCGCGGCAATCGGGACAAGTGGGGTCACTGGGGTCTCTAACCATTCTATTCTAAGAAGTTTAGGATAAGCAGGTAATCATCAAAAGCAGGTTATAAAAATCAGGCTATTCATCAGAATAGGTAAAGCAGTAGCAGCAGCAATTCTAATGCAAGCACAAGAAAGAAGAGAATAGGCGATATAGGCATACTCAAAGGGGGGGTGCTTGCCTGGAAGCTCTGCTGAAAGGGAAGAAGAGTCGTCGGTGGCGTAGTCGATCACAGTGGCATTAACAGCGGTCTCGGGGTCAACCGGAGAGAAGAGGGGGAAGATACAGTAAATATAAAGCACACAAATGTAACACAGATGCACGACATGACAACACGCAGTGCTAGGGTGTTCTAACGCGGTGTTACACTATACCGACGAAGGGGGATAACATCCGGGAATGTTTTCCCGAAGTTTAGCATTTTTCGGACAGATGAAAGAGAGGGGACAGTTGCATGTTCGCTACGCTAGGGGCGTGTGACAGACGAACGGACCGGGTATTCGGATTCGTCATATTTTTCTGAGCAACTTTCATGTATAAAACCTTTTCATGCGAGCTACGATTATTTTTCTATGAATTTTCGAAGTGTAAATATTTTTCTGAAAATTTGTATTTAATTTTAATCCGAATTGGCCAAGTTAATTTGACCGGTCAAAAGGAGAGGTGATGGCCCACATGTCACTGTTTTATTAATTTCCAAAAAGATTTACCTAATCTAATTAGGTGGACCCATATGTCATTCACACAGAGTACTAAGTAAACAATTCAACTGACCTAACTAATCCTAGACTAATCTAATTAGGCCGGCCTCCTGGCAAGAGGCAGCAGAGCCGCAGCAGCTATGCGCGAGCAGCAGCGATTAGCAGCAGCTAGTAAGCAGCATTAGTAGGCAAGCAGCAGTGCATCAACAAGAGCAGCAGCGGCAGGAGAGCATTACGCGCCAAGAGCAGTAGCAGCACGCATGCGGGGAGGCGTTAGGTGATGGGCAGCAGGGACGGGCGGTGCGGCAGCTCGCAGAGGCGGGCGCCGGCGTGGCGCGAGGCCAAGGCATGCG
Source organism: Thinopyrum elongatum (assembly GCA_011799875.1). Classification (NCBI taxonomy): domain Eukaryota; kingdom Viridiplantae; phylum Streptophyta; class Magnoliopsida; order Poales; family Poaceae; genus Thinopyrum; species Thinopyrum elongatum. The sequence goes on from CM022300.1 coordinate 492,505,504, forward strand.
GGATGCAGGCGCGGGGCGCGACAGGGGCGCACGGGCAGCCGCGCGCGTGCAGCAGCGTGGGCACGACCACGAGCGAGCGGCGGACGGGGGCTTCGGCAGCAGCGGCAAGCCGCAGTGTAGTAGTAGGAGGAGACAAAGTAGCAAGCAATAGTAGCAGCAGGCTACAGCACTAGCAGCGCAAGGAGCCAGGGGTGGAGGAAGTGAGTGTGCGTGCGTGGGAGATGAGCGCCGCTCATGGCGGACGGTGGCACTCGATCTCATGGATATGGCAGCTAAGGCGCGAAATCGACAAGAGAAAAGAGGGAAAAGAAGAAGGGGCTCACATTGGGTTGGTGAGGGAAGTCAGAGAGCTCAGGGGAGCCCTGGAAGCGGCGGATTTGAAGCAGGTCGCCGACGGGTTGCAGAGGACGACGACGGTGATTCCCACCGATGCAGAGGCGTTGGGCTCGATCCCGTGGCCGTAGGAGAAGCAGGGGAGGCAGGCGTATCTCCTGGCAAAGGCCTCAGGCGACTGCGAGCACGGTGGTCACGCGGGCGAGGAGGTCCATGGCGACAGCGGCTCGGTTCAGCGAGGAGAAGAGAGGAGTGGAGTGAGGGAGGGGGAAATGAGCTAGGGTTCAGGGGGAGGAAGAGGGGGCCGGGGGTTGCTCTTATCCGCCGGGGAAAACGACGCGGAGGCGCGGGATGGCTGCCACGGCGCCATCGGTGGCCATGGCGCCGGTGGATCGTTGCCACGATCCCCCTGTGTGAACAGAGAAGGGAGATGAGGGCGAGTTGGGCTGGGCTGTGCAGGCCTGTCATGTACGTGCAGAGCCCATAGGCACAATAGGCTAGCTAGCTTTTCCCTTTTCTTTTGTTTTTCTTTTATGTTTTCTGCTTTGCAAAATGTTTGGCCACAAGATTTCTCTTGTAAAATATGAAGTGGTGCCACATAATTACTTTACAATATTTAGTGCTGCCATAAAAAGTTTGGTGAGCATTTAAATTTATTTGAAATTTGCATAAATGCAAAAGGATTAAAAAGGTTGTTTTGGGCACTGTTTTAAAATAGGTTAGGGTCAATTTACTTCTTCAGATAATATTGGTTTCTATATGACAATTACTTAGTGAATATTTACAACCCAACGAACATTTTTGTTTGAAAGTTTGAAGAGATAATAATTTGACTTGCATTTTAAATTTGAATTTCAACCGGTTTGAATCAACGTGGGATTTAGCAACAGTAATCATGGTAACGTGGCATCATTAGTAGAGGATTACTGTAGCTTAAATATCGGGGTGTTACAAATCTCCTCCACTACAAGAAATCTCGTCCCGAGATTTAAGTGGTGGAATAAGGGGGAAGCTATAAGAACGGATGTCTGAAAGGATCGACATCCGGTAGTTATCCCAAGGAAGGAGATTTTAGAAGCACCAGGAAACATATCGAGAGTGCTATAAGGAGGTTCAACAAGTTTCAACCAGGTAGGCATCCAGCTGATGCCTAAAACAGGTGATGAAGGGGTTCAGAGCAATGAAGAATAATGTTGCCTCTGATACCGGAATGAAACATGGTGAGGAAGTTAGCTCGTGAATTACATGCGAAGCAAAGTGCAAAGAATGTTTTGGAATCAAGGTTGTACAGGAGAGTCAGGTTTCGATCATGTGGAACTGTGGGTTATGGGCCCACCATGTGGGTTAAAAGCAGGAAGGCGCTAACATTTTGCACGGTCATGATAGCAAGGCAAGTCAGAGGATAGCCTGTCAATTATGTTGGCAACAACGTCAGTACCAAGGGCAAGGGACGAAGAGAACCATTTTCCTGCTCGCAAGGCGAGGCAGAACAATAGGCAAAGTTCTCATCATCGGTGGCTACCGGAATGTCATCAACAATAGTAACAAGGTCTTACTGACAGAGTTTGTACACCGAGGTGTTTTCATAAACAGGGAATTATCTCTGCTTAGACCATATAGATTATCTGAGAGATTAAGTAGACCAATGGAAAGGAGAATGAAATTATCAGATTAAACAAACCAATGGAAAGGAAAATGTGTTTACACACAAGAATTGGGAGTATATCCTTCCCAAGGGAAAGCGGAGCATGATATACATGATATGACAGCAGGTTCAAAGGCATTTAGATAAAAGGGGTGAGGGAAGAATCATGATATTACCCATGCAACGGTGTTTGGATAATTGATCGAGAAACATTTGGCAATGTGCTTCCAACGTTCATGTTGGTGTTCGGAATACCACAGTCATGCTTCGAGTCAGCAACGATATGGTGTCAAGTAAAGATTGGGTTCGAAGATCTCAAGAGATACCGAGAAACAATTCCAAGGTTATCTCAGAGCGTAAGGAATAACCAAGCACAACCAGGTCTGTGTTGGCAGGAAGTCAAGGATGTCATCGATGATATCACAAATCATCGAGGGGCAGGGATGGTATTTCTAGCCACGAATTCAATTGACATCTCTGAAGAAGCCATAGTGTTGACGGTGATCACGACAAATTTTGTCGAGAGACTCTATGAAGATGCCATCGAGCAGCAACGACATCAAGCAAAGGGAAGGATAAAGTGAAAAGCTATGAGAACCTCGGATTTGACACAAGCTCGAAATCAAGCTTGTTGTTCGAGGTGAAATGATAAGATGAGGAAGATCGACGTAAGCTTAGCTCGTCGTTGGAAGTTACTCCGGGCATAAGGACCAGGTAGCATAATTAAAAATCGACACGATAATGATATAGCCGATCGGGCTAGGAATGATGTGATGGAGTATCATTCCAATAAGAATACACGAGAATTAGTGCAATGACACGATATTCATGAGATAACATGGGGCAATACTTGAAGGTAGATCAGAATTAGAGGTTGGACAGGAGAAATGATCTACAAAAGACAAGTAATTTTAACTTGTCCGAGAAATGGAATCAAAGAAGAACAATCATGGTCAGAACCATGGTTGCAAGGGTCATAACACAGATACGAGATGGTAATATATCAAGGGGATAACTATTATTACAAGGAGCTTCCATGATAGGATCTACATCGTTTCCATGGGCATGAACACAAGGTTCAAGGTCGACTCCCACTTCTTCAATGCATAACCTTTAATTTACTTCTTTTCTCTGAAGAAGTTGTAGAGTTGAAAATTTATCCGACGAAATGCGAGTAGATATAACCCGCATAACTTTCAATTTACACAGGTTAAGGAAAGCATATGTTCAACCCATCCAGGCATTTTTTTACGAAGCTATACATCCAGCAACCAAAGCAAGGGATACGAGTTCGAAAACAAGTGTTGAAGTCAAAGCAGCTGATACAATTTACCGAAGGTATTAGCATCAGGGAAGAAATCACGAGGTTATTGAATATGATGGACAATCGATTGCAAGTTGATTAGCCGAGAACCAACTCATGTCCAAATTGACGTCTGAGCCAGAAAGATGAGTTCTAGGAATTGACTGTTGATTGCGAGCATTCACAACATGATGAATCAATAGGCTCGGGATGGCAATGACAAAGGATGTTAATGAATATTGCCGGACATATGGATTTAACCATAATGCAGGCAGACAAGACTTTCGGGAGCACTAGGCTACAGAGGATCTTTGGGAGATCAGATAGCAATACGAAGTATTTTGTGAACACAAGAACAACTGGGGAGGAATGGATCCTCGGAAATGTGAGGAATTATTCGTAAGTATGTTCAGGCGGAAAGGAACTGCAAGGCAGGGGGTTCAGAGAATTTTCGCAATGTCGGATAGTATTTTGGTATGTCGGATGGAACAAAGAGTAACTGGAATGAATATATGTACGACGAGTGTAAGTAGTTATTCGTCAGGATTTATCGGTGGTCAGGAACTGCAAGGCAGTGGCACAGGGTCTCGGGAAACATCGAGGAGTATCTGCAGAATCTTCTGGCGAAGCAAGCGATCATCTGGAATGACGGGGCTCTTCGGGAGGAAGTGGTTACGAGATCCTAGAGTCAGAGTTAGTAAAATCTTTTAACCCAAATAGACGAGAGATCGGAGTCCCAGAGTAAAAACGAGGAATAAAAGATCATAATACCACCCAATGGTGACGTGGGCCCGTAAGCCACACAGCCATGTTAGTAAAATAGTTTTCCAAAGACTAGACTCAACTTTGGCCAAGGAGTTGGAAAGGGGGATTCCTATAGGCAGTCGGCTCTGATACCAACCTATGATGCCCCCAGCTTAATCGTGCACTAACCATACACGAAATGCACACGATCAAGCCTAAGGACTCACTTGAAGATATCACAATACAACTCTAAAACATAAATAAAGTCATACAAGCTTTATATTACAAGCCAGGGGCCTCAAGGGCTCGAATACATAAGCTCGCATACAAGCGTCAGTGGAAGCATTAGATATCTGAGTACAGATATGAAACAGAAACATATAAGCCTTTAGAAAGGAGGGGCAAAACAAAAGCTACGATCGAAAGGCGTAGGCCTCGTGCCTGGGACCCTCCGATCCTACTCCTGGTCGTCGGCAAGCTCGTAGTAGTAACCACCCTCGGGGTGGTAGTAGTAGTCGTCGGCGGGGGCAACTGACTCCGGGGCTCCGTCATCTAGTTGCATCAAACGGGTATGGGGAAAAAGAGGAAGCAAAGCAACCGTGAGTACTCATCCAAAGTACTCAGCAAGCAAGGATCTACACTACATATGCAACATTATCAAAGAAAGGCTGTATATATGGACTGGGCTACATAAATGCCAAAATAGAGAGAAGTCCTAGTGCTATTGAAGACTAGCATCTTCAGCGATCTTGCAGCATTAGAAGAGTGTAGATTAGTATAGTATAAAGTAGTAGTAGCAATAAGTCTCAACCTCGGCCAGAGATCCTTTCTCGACTCCCTGTGAGAAAGCAATCCCAGAGCCCTAATATCCAAGTATCAACCTCGGCCAGAGATCCTTTCTCGACTCCCTACGAGAAAGCAATCCCAGAGCCATACTATCCATTTCTCATCTCATCATTAGGTTCTAGTTGTATCGATCGGGATACAACTCCGAGCGTCCATTACCGAGGATCCGGCTATGCATAGATTAGTTCTTCTCTGCAGGGGTGCATCAACTTACCCACCATGCTTGATTAACTCCGGTCGGACACACTTTTCTGGGTCATGCCCGGCCTCGGCTAAATGATGCACCGCAACCCTACCTATAGCTCAGCAGAGAGGTCCCCGCCGGTCTACATCCTAAGCGCTCAGGGGTCTTGGGCCATCGCCCTGTGCACTCCGGGTCGTTGCGTGCAGGGTGGATACCAGCGCCATCGGCATGATCTGACCCGGCCGCCATGCAGAACTGGACGTCTGACAGAGCTTTCGGCTGATGCATACGATGCAGAGTGCCCATAACTGTTCCCACGTGATGGTTAGTGCTATCGGGCCAAAGGCCCACTCAGATCAAATATCCAAATCGTTAGTGTTTTGGTAGTGCGGTAACAAGCAGAGACTCACGATCGATGTGACCCCGTCGCCCCGTCTCGAGGACTTGCGGCAAGGGCTAAGAATGCCCGGCCAGGCCTCGTATTTATCTCTCGGGCATCGTCCATGTCAACCCGTCTCCACATCACTCGCGGGTACCCCTCAGGGTCGACCCGCCATTCCAAGTAACAGTTGTAAAGTCCAAGTATCCGTGTGTCCATAACATCAGAGAATCCGAGGTATCACCCTCGTTGGATTCCTACTTGATGTATCCATCAAGGTGAACTTAGGAGGAATCACCCTCGAGGTTCACACTTGAGGTGTTGCACGACAGCGTCGTTATCGGGAGTGGTGAAGGAGGAATCACCCTCGATGACCACAACCGAGTAACTACTCCATAGAGTTAACATCGGAAGTGCTGACAAGGTATCACCCTCGGCACTCGATAGTAATGATGTAGTGTCATACAGATAAAGGGAATGTGATGGGCGGTGCTGGGGCCTGGTTGTCGAGTCTTCTGATAATCCAGCGGGGCAATCGGGACAAGTGGGGTCATTGGGGTCTCTAACCATCCTATTCTAAGCAGTTTAGGATAAGCAGGTAATCATCAAAAGTAGGTTATAAAAATCAGGCTATGCATCAGAATAGGTAAAGCAGTAGCAGCAGCAATTCTAATGCAAGCACAAGAGAGAAGAGAATAGGCGATATAGGCATGCTCAAACGGGGCGGGGTGCTTGCCTGGAAGCTCTGCTGAAAGGGAAGAAGAGTCGTCGGTGGCATAGTCGATCACAGTGGCATCAGCAGCGGTCTCGGGGTCTACCGGAGAGAAGAGGGGGAAGAAACAGTAAATATAAAGCACACAAATGTAACAAAGATGCATGACATGACAACACGCAGTGCTAGGGTGTTCTAACGCGGTGTTACACGATACCGACGAAGGGGGAAAACATCCGGGGATGTTTTCCCGAAGTTTAGCATTTTTCGGACAGATGAAAGAGAGGGGACGGTTGCATGTTCGCTATGCTAGGGGTGTGTGACAGACGAACAGACTGCGTATTCGGATTCGTCATATTTTTCTGAGCAACTTTCATGTATAAAACCTTTTCATGCGAGCTACGGTTATTTTTCTATGAATTTTTTAAGTTTAAATATTTTTCTGAAAATTTGTATTTAATTTTAATCTGAATTGGCCAAGTTAATTTGACCGGTCAAAAGGAGAGGTGATGGCCCACATGTCACTGTTTTATTAATTTCCAAAAAGATTTACCTAATCTAATTAGGTGGACCCATATGTCATTCACACATAATACTAAGTAAACAATTCAGCTGACCTAACTAATCCTAGACTAATCTAATCGGGTCGGCCTCCTAGCCAGAGGCAGCAGAGTCGCAGGAGCTATGCACGAGCAGTAGCGGTTAGCAGCAGCTAGTAAGCAGTGAGGGAGTGCCGGATTAAGGGGTCCTCGGGCGTCCGGGTAATGTGACATGGGCTGGACTGATGGGCCGTAAAGATATAAGATAGAAGGCCATTCCCCGTGTCTATATGGGACTCTCCTTTGCGTGGATGGCAAGATTGGCATTCAGATGTGTAATTTCCTTCCTCTGTAAACCGACTCTGTACAACCTTAGCCCCCTCCGGTGTCTATATAAACAGGAGGGGTTTAGTCCGTAGAGGCTATCATAACTCCCATAGGCTAGACATCTAGGGTTTAGCCATCACGATCTCGAGGTAGATCAACTCTTGTAACCCCCATACTCATCAAATACAATCAAGCAGGACGTAGGGTTTTACCTCCATTAAGAGGGCCCGAACCTGGGTAAACGTCGTGTTCCCTTTGTCCCTTGTTACCTTCGATCCTCAGACGCATAGTTCGGGACCCCCTACCCGAGATCAGCCAGTTTTGACACCGACATTGGTGCTTTCAAGGAGAGTTCCTTTGCGTCGTCGACGGAAGGATCGATGGCTCGCCTTGTCATCAATGACAACATCACCTCTGGAGGAGCCCTAGTTCCGGGATAGATCCTCCAACTCGGTGGTTTTGCCATGGGCGCTCGCCCGGCCGTTAAGCCAAAGGCGGCCCCCCCAGATCGCCAAACATCATCTCCGCATCGGCCTTGAACACTCCGAAAATATGGATCCGGCAGATGTCTCGTCCTTGAACGAACTGCTGGATCGCACCGCCGCCCTGGGGGTCACAGTAGACTATGATCGGATTGGGCTTAAACCCGATCAGAGGGAGATCAAGTCCCCGCTGATCACCCATCTGGAAGCGGTCATGGAGGAACAAACCGAGAATACTTCTCCCCCTAAGTTGATAACAAGCTATGTTCGGATTTCCGAGCCCTGTGAGCCAGATACCCATTTTTGGGAAGAGACCATGTGTCCTCCGAACATAGAATCAGGCGTTGAGCCCAAAAACCACCAGGACCCTCCTAATCCTGGACCAGTGACCTCGGAGATTCTTCAAACTCTGGATCCAATAGTGGGTCAGGGCTTGGGTTCCAGCCCACCCACCCACCACAAGCAATATTCCCCAAGCAATTCAGGTCCTCCAGATGTATGTGACCTAATGTATGTATGACAGCAACCTCAGGAAATGGTCCATCACTTCTGGGCCAGATTCCTCCTTGTTAAAAACAAGATTAAAGATTGCTGCGACGAGGACGCGGTTTCAGTTTTCTGCCGCAACTGTATGGACGAGGGAATCCTCAATGCCCTCAACCGCCGCCGCATACTGCACTTTGCAGATCTGGCAGTTATAGTATGGAAGTACTGCGCAATGGAAAGCGCCTGGAAAGCCCAGACAGCTTAGTGGGAACCTCCTGCCTTTAAGCAGCCCACCGGACGGGCAAAAAGGATGCACCCTTACGGGGCACTCGATCATCATCTCATTGACAAGAAAATCAAACCCTTCACGGGACATAGAACTGTCCTGGACGAATTACTCAACAAGCCCTGTCGGATACACACGACGCCGAATACCGAACCAACACATAGCCTTCGGGTATGTTGGGTACTCCGACAGGTGGCTAAGAGCGGCGAGGCCATCCTCACCAACACCACCCCGAAGAAGCACTCTTCGGAGGATGATGACCTCAATGTCTTTACGGTCTTCGAGACCTTTTCTTGAAGTAATCGGCGCAAAAGGGCGCTCCGCGACCTCGCCGAAGTTAACCAAGTAGCCACAGTAAATCCTTGGAATGATACGGCAATAACTTTTACTGCCGACGACGAACCAAAGGCCAGATTAGTCCGAACACCTGCCGCCTTGGTCTTAAACCCAATTGTAGACGGCTTTCGACTCACCAAGGTGCTCATGTATGGCGGCAGCGGACTAAACCTCATCTACGAAGACACGCTCAATAAAATGCAAATGGACAAGAGTCGCATCGAGCAAAGCATCACCACCTTTCGAGGGATTATCCCCAGTCGTGAAGCATGATGTTTGGGGAAAATTAAACTTGATGTAGTATTCGGCACGCCGGAGAAATATAGGTCCGAAGAGTTGCTCTTCCATGTGGCACCTTTCAAAAGCGGATATCACGCCTAGTTGGGGCGAGACGCCTTCACACGCTTCCAAGCCATACCCCATTACGGGTATATGAAGCTCAAAATGCCAGGGCCCAATGGAGTTATCACCATCACCAGTGATCCGGATATAGCGCTCCGCGCCGAAAACAAAATGGCATCCTTGGCCCTCGAGGCATTATCTGAGGCCCTAGCAGCCGAGGAGCTAACCACTCTGCGTTCCACAGTGGACAAAGATGATGTAATCCTCGATAAGAGGCCCAAGTCCACTTCTTTCAAACCAGCAGACGAAATAATAAAATTTCAAGTACACCCGACGGATCCCAACAAGACAGCCTCCATTGGAGCACAGCTCGATCCAACGATCGACGCCGCACTAAGAACGTTCCTGCGCAAAAATTGGGATATCTTCGCCTGGCACCCTTCGGACATGCCCGGGATCCCACGCAGACTGGCCGAACATAGCCTCAATATTATAAAGGGGTTCAAACCAGTCAAGCAAACGTTGCGGCGATTTTCCGAACCCAAACGACAAGCTATGGGGGAGGAGCTAGCTAAACTTCTTGAAGCAGGGTTCATTAGGGAGATCAAACACCCGGACTGGCTGGCAAACCTGGTCATGGTACCGAAGAAGGATAAATCATGGCGCCTTTGTGTCGATTTCAAAGACCTCAATAAAGCCTGCCCTAAGGGCCCCTTCCTGCTGCCTCGCATTGACCAAATCATTGATGCGACTGCAGGACACGATTCATTGTGTTTCCTCAACGCATACTCCGGATACCATCAAATTAAAATGAAGGAGTCCGACCAGCCCGCAATGGCATTCATTACCCCGTACGGGCCTTTTTGCTTCAACACCATGCCATTCGGACTCAAAAACGCTGGCGCCACTTACCAACACATGATTTAAACATGTCTGGAGAAACAAATTGGCAAGACAGTGGAGGCATACGTAGATGATGTAGTCGTCAAGACTAAACATGTCGAATCATTGGTGGACGATCTACACCTCACATTCGACAACCTCCGAACATATGACATACGGCTCAATCCGAAAAAATGTGTCTTCGGCGTTCCAGCCGGAAAACTACTCAGATTCATTATTTCCAATAGAGGAGTCGAAGCAAACCCGGCCAAAATCCAAGCCTTGTCACAATTGGCAACCCCAACAGACCTAAAGCAGGTCCAAAAACTAGCCGGGTGCGTGGCAACTTTGAGCCGCTTTATCTCCAGATTGGCAGAAAAGGCACTGCCACTTTATCGCCTACTCCGATGAACCGACCACTTCGAGTGGACGGATGCGGCAGCGGCTGGATTGGAAGAAATAAAAACTCTGTTAGCAAGCAACCCAATCCTCGCCGCACCAAACATAGGCGAACCTATGTTGCTCTACATATCTGCAACTCACCAGGTGGTGAGCGCAGTGCTCGTCGTCGAATGAGAGGAAGAGGGACATAAATTCCCACTCCAAAAACCAGTATACTATGTATCAGCGGGCCTTACACCGTGCAAATCTCAATACCCCCACTACCAAAAGATAGCGTATGCGGTCTTCATGGCTTCTCGGAAGCTGCGTCACTAATTTCAAGAGTGTCCGATCATGGTGGCATCCGAAGTACCACTCAATGATATCATAAATAATCGGGACGCCACTGGCCGCATAGCCAAATGGGCCATCAAGCTCTTACCATTTGAAATAACATACAAACCACGCCGAGCTATTAAATCTCAGGTGTTGGCCGACTTCGTCGCCGAATGGACGGAAGCCGAACTCCCTAAAGAATACATCACATACTCCAACTGGGTAATGTACTTCGACGGCTCTAAAATGTTAGCCGGGCTGGGAGCCGGTGTCATCTTAACCTCCCCTACTGGGGACACAGTCCGCTATGTATTGCAAATAATGTACACGGACTCCAACAACGCAGCCGAATACGAGGCACTACTGCACGGTCTCCAGCTGTTTCTATGGGCATTCAATGCCTAGAGGTGCGTGGGGATTCAAACCTCGCAATATCCCAAATAAATGGAGATTTTGATGCAAAAGATCCAAAGATGACGGCATACCGTGACGCCGTACTCAAAATATCAGCTCGGTTTGAGGGGCTCGAGTTTCATCACGTTGCTCGAGACAGTAATCAGGCAGCGGACATCCTTTCTCGAATGGGCGCTAAACGCGACCCCGTCCCACCTAACACCATTGTGGAAAGGCTCTTCAAGCCATCCGTGGTGTGGCAGGACGAGAGCGGCAACACTAGTCTGGGGCCGATCATACCCCCAGATGCCGAACACACTTCTGATATCATCGGGGGCTTGGGCACCGAAATGACACCTTCCGCCCATGTAATCATGGCTGTCATTGCTCCATGGACCGAACCCTTCTTGGACTACCTTAATAGGCGAGAGCTCCCTGAGGACCAGAATGAGGCCCGTCGCATAGTTCGACGCTCGAAAGCCTACAAGGTTCATGAAGGAGAGCTCTACAAGAAAAGTACTACTGGAGTTCTTCAAAGATGTATCTCCGAAGAGGAGGGACGGCAGCTCTTGGCCGAAATACATGCTGGTCTCGGTGGCCATCATGTCGCCGCTCGGGCCCTCGTAAGTAAAGCCTTCTGTACATGTTTCTTTTGGCCTACGGCCCGAGCAGATGCACAGGCTCTTGTACAGCGCTGTGTTGGATGCCAGCTTTTCGCCAATCAAAGTCACATGCCGCCCACCGCCTTAAAAACAATCCCCATTACTTGGCCTTTTGCGGTCTAGGGGCTGGATATGGTCGGACCCCTTAAAGGGGGAAGCCACAAGAAGAAATATTTGCTGGTTATGGTGGACAAATTCACTAAGTGGATAGAGGCCAAACCAGTAAAAATGGCTGAAGCTGGACCGGTGATCGACTTTATATCCGGCGTTGTACACCGTTATGGTGTCCCTCACAGTATCATTACTGACAATGGCTCTAACTTCATAGCCGATGAGGTGAAAACTTGGTGTGCTAACTTGGGCATCAAGCTCGATTACGCCTCCGTATATCACGCTCAAACAAACGGTCAGGTCGAACGGGCTAATGGCCTAATAATGAGCGGCATCAAACCCAGACTAGTGCGATCCCTACGGGATTCAGATAAGCACTGGGTCGAGGAAATCGATTTCATACTCTAGGGACTGCGGACCACCCCCAATCGCACGACCGGATACACCCCCTTTTTTATGGTGTATGGCGCAGAGGCTGTTTTGCCCTACGATATTATTCATGACTCACCTCGAGTGCGCATGTATGAAGAGAGAGAAGCCGAGCTCGATCGGCAGGACGACCTAGATGCCCTAGAGGAGGAGCGCGATGTTGCAAAGGCCCGTTCCACATTCTATCAACAACAGGCCTGGAGATATCAAAGCAGGGAAGTGCGGGCAAAGACTTATAATGTCGGTGAACTCGTTTTACGCCTCCCAGAGAAGAAAAAGGACAAGCTCAAACCAAAATGGGAGGGTCCATTCATTATCGATGAAGTTCTCACTGGAGGAGCTTACCGCCTTCGTAATGCATCGGATAACCGCTTAGAGCCAAATCCATGGAACGCTTCTCGGCTCCGAAGATTCTATGCATAAAGTTCGGCCATACTTCTTTTTCGTCCCCTTTTTCTCCTCTTCATTTTTTTCTTGTTTTTTCGTTTTTATACGATTTCCAGGAAGTGTTTGGATAAGCCGAACACTTGAGGGGTACACATCCTTAAATGTACATACTCCACCATAACCGGGGGCTTCTTTAACCGAAGCTTATTATTATTTCGAGCCTGGAGCTCAAAATATAAATGTCGTTTGCTCATATACATCCTTTTTGCCATTATATGCACCTCTATGACTTAAGTTTTTGCCAAGCTAGGTTTCCTTGCTCCTGTGTTTATACCCTACGTTCCCGATTGTTCGGCTAGGGCGTAAAGGGAGCACCTCTGCGATTGTTACAACCAGGTCACCGGACATGTACCTCAGACGGGTGAAGCCGAAAGCTAGCGTTCTTAAGAGAATAGGTGGTCGGCAATCAAACGACAGATTGTTACATTCTTGTAACCACTCCAAATACTGTGGGATAGTTTTTCCGTATAACGGACCAAAGCCCCGGCACACATCATTACTACCTGCCAACCCAAGGAAAGGAACCCTTAACGGAACTATTTTCCTTGGAAGATGTTTCTTACATATGTAATATAACATACATCCTGAACTATAGTTTTTTGTCTGTTCGAGCACAATGACTGGGTTGCCTGGTTTCCGGACATAGTGAATGTTTCTTTTCATTCCCAATAGTGTCCGGAAACACTCCACCATTTTGGTCCGGAGGTTAAAGCCGAAAGCCTACGATGACAAAACTTTTCACATGTTCGGATAAAGGCACAGGTTGATCATAACGTACTCTAATACATTTGCATCAAATACCTATTCCTTATCTATTCCATCTATAAGACTGTCTAACCTACAGTCTTCCTGCGAATACTTCGCAGCTATCATTACTTGGTCATACACCAAACTCACTGGAATCTCTTTCCCTTCTAGTCCCTATGGTCCCACTCGGGCCATATGATTTGGATCTAGCTTGGTGAAGCGTGTTTTCACCATGGCCCAGGCTTCTCATGCGCCCTCATGGCAGGCGGATGTCTTCCATAGCTCAAACTGGTGCCGGGCACCTTTGAACAGGTTTGCCATGCCCTCCATACTCTCTGGAAGGGTATCGGATGGCCATAAAGCCTTCACCATACTCTTCATGGCCTTCCGGGCCCGAGCATGTACCACGGACAGCTCCTTTAGCATGTCGCCTTGAAATCCGGATACTTCCTCTTCCGGCCTACCAGTTAATAGACCTGCAGCAACAGAGTCATGATATTCCGAATTATGGATTAAACATGAGCACCTAGGGAGGTTCTGAATAAAAGAGGAAGACATACCGAATATGCCGCCCTTCAGTTTTTCATTTTCTCTCTAAGCGGCCGATAACTGAGCCTTCAAGCTCTCTATCTCTTTGGATTGTTTGTCCTTTTCCTCCTTGAGCTTTTTCTCCCTGGACGCACTCGTTGCGATCTTTTTCATCTCCGCCAGTTCGGCGGTAACAACATTCAGCTGCATTTGGTTTGTTTTCAGCTCCTGGGCTAGAGCAGTGTTCTTTTCTTTAAGGACCTGCAGGGTATATCGGTCCTTAAATCGGTTTGCTTCACCGCTTCAAGTCTCGGGGGCTACTGGCATATGACTATCCAAAATTGCATAAACGCTTACCTGTATGTCCTTTGAGAACAACTGAGTGACTCCGGCAAGTCCGTCTCGAGCGGCTCGGATATATGCATCCACCGTGCTGAGTGTGGTAAACTCTTGCTCGGAAAAAGCCGGGGCACGCATGGCTTCCTTTAATTGACGGTGATTCATCACGCTCTCCACTTCGGAATTCGTCACAGATACATCGTCTGAATCCTCATGAGGATTCAGATCTGGCATTGCCTCGTTTCTCGTCTTAGTTGGCGAGTCCAGCACCAGATTGGTGGACATTTGGCTAGCAGGGCGTTTTCCCACCGTCTGCCGCGTGTTTCTCCTGACATCAAAGATAAGAAGGAGACCTTAAGCAATCCGGACTCATGCCTAGGCATGTATTAAGCGGACATACCTCTTGGAAGACTGTGGGGTTTCTGCAGCACTCCTGGTCCCGTTTCATTTTGAACGGCTGCCCTGTGTAGGGGCCGCCCTCGAGGAAGTACGGTCTGCCGAACGCCGATCCTGTTAAAAGTTTGGAACAGTATAATAAGCAAAAGTGCAGATAAGGGTTTCCTTTCAAGAGCCCTCCGAATACTTACAATGCAGAAGGGATAGAGGCGGGGGTAGTCGGCAGTGATAGCCACTCTTAAGCCGTCAAGGCTCGCTTGATAGAATACTCCATCATCGAACTCTAGGTATATGTCCGGATCCTCGTGAAAGCCAGGGTCTCCATCGTGGCTATGATCCTCTGGTTGTGGAGCGGGACAGCGGACGTCCTCGATCATCTTCCTCCATGACTGCTTTTGGTAACAAAGGGCAAAGTTGACTAGTATCTGTGACAGCAATAAGGCAGCACAGACAATCGAAATCTTACCCGTTCTACGGGGTTGTGCATGGAATAGCCATCCCGGCAGTTTAAGCGGAGGAAGTCTTCTTTCTCACCCTTATACAGATCGGCCAGGATTGTGGCTAGTTCGGCAGGGGTATCCGGACCCTTCCGTCTGTAACGGGAAGTGTCATCTTCTCCATTATAACACCATAAGGGAGTTACTCTAGATTGGAGAGGCTGGACGCACCTCTTTATTGCAATAGCCATGACCTCGACTATCGAGAGCTTGGTATGGGTTAGTAACCTGATCTTGTTAACCAACCTTTTTATTTCCGCACTATCTTCCTCCTTGGGACTTTGGGGATGCTAGTTGAGATGCATCTTTAAAGAAGCACTGGAAAATTCAGGAAGGCCGCGCCGAACTAGATCAGGCAGTGGGATGTCGTCCATATAAAACCATTCCGAAGACCACTGTGGGTATACCCCCTTGGGAGTTCCTATGAGGTATCCGGATCCGGCTATACGCCATACTTCGGCACCACCCACTTCAAAAATAGAGCCTCCTCGATGGCGGGGAATAAGGCAAAAGAACTTCCACAATAGTTCAAAATGGGCCTCGATGCCTAAGAACAGTTCGCAGAGGGCAACAAAACCTGAGATGTGCAGAATCGAACCTGGGGTAAGGTTGTGTAGTTGGATGCCATAAAATTCCAACAGGCCCCTGAGAAAGGGGTGGATTGGAAATCCTAGGCCCCACAGCAGAAAGGGGATGAAGCATAGCCTCTCATCCTTGTTGGGGTTGGGGAAATTCTCAGCCATCACATCATTGCCAATTGAGGCCAATCCTGCTCGAACGGGGACTAGATCCGCGAGGGGAAGGTAGCCCTGCGTCTGGAGTCAGCTCAGCTGAAGATGAGGCACGGAACAACTCTGCCAATCACCCTCTTGAGGGCCATGAGGGCGTGAAGATGAGCCTGGAGCACTGGCCATGCTGGAAAGCTTTGTTCGCAGCTAATCTTTATGGTCTTTCTTTTGCGCGATATGAGATGGCATTTGGGGATCTAGCTCTCCTTATATAGATGACGTCCGAACGTGGTGAGGGGCTTATTTGCAAAAAATCACAGACCATTCGTATTCGCCCAGCGCGCGGAAATCGAAGCGACCACAGAAAATGATCGTAAAGGCAGCACATCGAGGTCAGAACCGGACTGTCGTCAATCCAAAGTACAAATGAAGAACTCACCTTGCAAAGCCGAAGACATAAGCCGGATACTACGTCGTCATTGAAGGCCAGTTCGGGGGATACTGAGGGAGTCCCGGATTAAGGGGTCCTCGGGCGTCCGTGTAATGTGACATGGGCCGGACTTATGGGCCGTAAAGATATAAGATAGAAGGCCTTTCCCCGTGTCTAGATGGGACTCTCCTTTGCGTGGATGGCAAGATTGGCATTCGGATGTGTAATTTCCTTCCTCTGTAAACCGACTCTGTACAACCTTAGCCCCCTCCGATGTCTATATAAACAGGAGGGGTTTAGTCCGTAGAGGCTATCATAACTCCCATAGGCTAGACATCTAGGGTTTAGCCATCACGATCTCGAGGTAGATCAACTCTTGTAACCCCATACTCATCAAATACAATCAAGCAGGACGTAGGGTTTTACCTCCATTAAGAGGGCCCGAACCTGGGTAAACGTCATGTTCCCTTTGTCCCTTGTTACCTTTGATCCTCAGACGCATAGTTCGGGACCCCCTACCCGAGATCAGCCAGTTTTGACACCGACAAGCAGCATCAGTAGGCAAGCAGCAGCGCATCAACAAGAGCAGCAGCGACAGGAGAGCATTACGCGCCAAGAGCAGTAGCAGCACGCATGCGGGGAGGCGTTAGGCGACGGGCAGCAGGGATGGGCGGTGCGGCGGCTCGCAGGTGCGGGGCGCGATATGGGCGCACGGGCAGCCACGCGCGTGCAGCGTGGGCGTGACCACGAGCGATCGGTAGACGGGGGCTTCGGCAGCAGCGGCAAGCCGCAGTGTAGTAGTAGGAGGAGACGAAGTAGCAAGCAATAGCAGCAGCAGGCTACAGCACTAGCAGCGCAAGGAGCCAGGGGTGAAGGCAGTGAGTGTGCGTGCGTGGGAGATGAGCGCCGCTCATGGCGGACGATGGCACTCGATCTCACGGATATGGCAGCTAAGGCGCGAAATCGACAAGAGAAAAGAGGGAAAAGAAGAAGGGGCTCACATAGGGTCGGTGAGGGAAGTCAGAGAGCTCGGGGGAGCCCTGGAAGCGGCAGATTTGAAGCAGGTCGCCGACGGGTTGCAGAGGACAACGACGGTGATTCCCACCGATGCAGAGGCATTGGGCTCGATCCCGTGGCCGTAGGAGAAGCAGGGGAGGCAGGCATATCTCCTGGCAAAGGCCTCAGGCAACGGCGAGCACGGTGGTCGCGCGGGGGAGGAGGTCCATGGCGGCGGCGGCTCGGTTCAGCGAGGGGAAGAGAGGAGCGGAGCGAGGGAGGGGGAAATGAGCTAGGGTTCGGGGGGAGGAAGAGGGGGCCGGGGGTTGCTCTTATCCGCCGGGGAAAACGACGCGGAGGCGCGGGATGGCTGCCACGGCGCCATCGGTGGCCATGGCGCCGGTGGATCGTTGCCACGATCCCCCTGTGTGAACAGAGAAGGGAGATGAGGGCGAGTTGGGCTAGGCTGTGCAGGCCTGTCCTGTACGTGCAGAGCCCATAGGCACAATAGGCTAGCTAGCTTTTCCCTTTTCTTTTGTTTTTCTTTTATGTTTTCTGCTTTGCAAAATGTTTGGCCATAAGATTTCTCTTGTAAAATATGAAGTGGTGCCACATAATTACTTTACAATATTTAGTGCTGCCATAAAAAGTTTGGTGAGTATTTAAATTTATTTGAAATTTGCATAAATGCAAAAGGATTAAAAAGGTTGTTTTGGGCACTGTTTTAAAATAGGTTAGGGTCAATTTACTTCTTCAGATAATATTGGTTTCTATATGACAATTACTTAGTGAATATTTACAACCCAACGAACATTTTTGTTTGAAAGTTTGAAGAGATAATAATTTGACTTGCATTTTAAATTTGAATTTCAACCGTTTTGAATCAACATGGGATTTAGCAACAGTAATCATGGTGATGTGGCATCATTAGTAGAGGATTACTGTAGCTTAAATATCGGGGAGTTACATGAAACAACTTCAGAAGAGCTCAAGAAACGTTATCCTGGGTATCCACCATTCTGGCAATAAGCTTAGGAAGCTTATTTGCTTTCTCCTGTTTGGCGCTAAAATCCTCCAAAGCTTGCTGTTGCACCAGAAAGTATGCATCTGAATTCTCCAAGGACTTCTGCAGTCCTTCGGCTTCTTGTCGCAGCACAGCTGATCGATGTCTTTCAGCTTGTAGTTGAGACTCAAGAAACCGAACTGATTCAGACAGTGAGTTTGAATAGCTTGTGCCAGCGGTAGTGGCCAGTAACTCGAACACTACACCAAGACAGGACTTTGGGGTTGTCTCACTGTCTTCAAGATAGTTTTCCTTAGCTGTTTTATCAGCTTTCTTGGAGATCAACAAGGATGTCTCACTATCCTGAACCTTATCTGCATTACTTCCTTTACCATTGCTTAATAAGGCACTCTTCCCCAATATTCTGTCAGCATTCTAAAATAAGAAACAAGCAGACACATAACAGGTTTAGCATGTACTAGTATATGAAACTTATTTCGGTGAACCAGTTCATTAGTAAGGTGGACAGGATTAAACTACCAAGTCTTCTATTGCCAAGTACTAGTACATAATAAAAGCATCAAACAAACCTATATCTATGTCCTATGGTCACTGTATTGTCTTGCCAAATCAAAATAGAGACACGGTTCAAATCATATCAGTTCAAGACAAAGCAGCACTGAAAGAATACAAAGCGTGGAAAACTACACGGCACAACAAGATTTCAGATGGGTACCACGGGTCTACATGTACAACAACACTATTGGCTCTATTGTGATGCTAGTAATGTGCATGATATGAGAAGTCAACTGTATACACAATTGAAATTGAAATCAACAGAGCTATTTATAAGAGCAAACCTGTTAAAGAAACATGCGTAAACATACCTATTGTGCCATTGGAGTTTCGATTGGATCCTTCAATTTAAATATAAGTTTGTATGAGTAAATACAGTGATACAAGAGCAAAGCAGTATGCACGATAGCAATGGAATCTTAAAGGAGAACATTTGTTCTTCAGGTTTAAGCACTTGTTCTACACGAACAGAGTACAGTAAGATGTAGGCATATAGTACTTAAAAATAAAAAAATGAGCTCATAGACCTTACCACATTCTTGGTTTGGGACCAGTACAGAACAAGGCGTTCACAGTCATCGTCCAGTAAATGTGTCTCAGGAGAACGTAAGGGAATTTGATGAGTTTCTTTGCCAGTGAAGTACATTTTCTTCAGGTAATTCTGATACTGCCACCAAGCATTCTTGAAGATAGCAGAGGTATTAGCACAGGTTACTTCATCCTGAGTTTCCAAATCGGTCCTTCTCTATAGAGAAAAATGGGAAAATTTGCTATATTATAAGCATCATGGAGGTAGAATGTATGGGACAAAGCAAAGTAATTGCCATGAATAACATTACTTACACATAACTCCTAGACGAACACCTACAACTGGCATTTTCCTTCATCTTCAGTATAATATTTCCATGATGGGAAGATACGCACATAGGATTTAACAACATCAAATGCGATAGATGCTAAACTACGAATGGCTGGTTGTGCTTCCTCCACAGGAATAGGTGTACTAACTGGTGGAGTTGGGGTTCGCCGTGGTAGTACTGGCGCTTTGGGCACTGGAGCTGCCTTACTAACTGCTCTTGTTTGGGAGCTCTGTGGTGGAGATGGTGCTGTGTCAATAGGAACTGGGTTACTATCTGTTGGGGTTGGGGTTAGATTGGGTGACGCTGGTTCTTTGTCCATCGCAGTAGGGTTACAATCTACGAGAGTCTGGGTTATGTGTGGTAGGGTTGGTTCTCGTGCATGTACAACCGGGGTGCTATCTCCACCAAGAGGTAGCACTGTTTTATTTGAAGACCGTGTTTTTACTCCGCTAGATACTACCATCACCCGCTCCAATTCAAATGGCTGATAAACAAGAAACATAGTTGAATGTACAAACCTTGTATGAGAGACAGATGCAATAGATAGTGTGGAAAAAAGAGGGCATGAAATAGTTGACATGTATATTGTTTAACTAAAAAGGATAGCATGACATAATTTCACATATATGATGTCTATCTAAACTGGATAGCATAGCATGACATAATTCAAACATATGATGACTAACTAAACAGGATGGCATGAGATAATTATATGATGTCTTTAGTAAAGAGGTTCGCATGACATAATTCACATACATGTTATCTAAGTAATCAGGATCGCATGATTTAATTCACATATGTGATTTATATGCTAAGCAGAGGGCATTCGCATATATGATGTCTGAACTAAGAACATGGTGTTGAATATTGTGTATATGATGTGTAAACTATGCAATGCAAGACACCATATGCATGATATGAGCAGTATAACTGTGCCAAGTTAGAGCATACACCTCGGTGGGGGAATTGGACTGGTCATCTGTCTCTGAATCCATCTCTGAGGAGCTATCGGGACCCAGCAAGAGATCTGCTTCGACATGTAGCACTGTCTGCTCTGAAGACCTTGTTTTCACTCCAGATTTTTCCATCACCCACTCAAATGGCTGATTCATAGGAAGAGTAGTTTAATGTACAAACATTGTCGACAAATGGAAATGTAATGAAGAAAAGGATGGGCAAGATATCATTCAAATATATGATGCCTGGTTAAACAGGATGGCATTGCATATTTCACATATATTATGGCTGGCTAAAAGAGATGAGACTGCATAATTCCCATATATGATATAGAAACTAAACATGTGGCATTACAAAACATCTCTAAACTAAGCAGATGACATATATGATGTCGAAAGTAGGCACTGCAAGGCAACATATGCATGATATGACCAACATCATCATGCCAAGTTCGAGCAAACACCTTGGGGGGTAAATAGGAGTGGTCAGCTGCGTCTGAATCCGCCTTAGAACAGATATCTTCCTCTGGATTACAATCTGGAGAGGGGGGGAGGGTTTGCCATTGAACCCACCATGGAGCGATGTCTGCATGACATTGTATTGCCAGGCAAAACTCTTCTCTTTTTCTCTACATGTTCAGCATGACTGTGTACAATATCTGACATGCATACGAAAAAAATATAGTGAGATTATGGAAGGAGAGCATGCAGAAATCTAGAGTGATGGTAACAACTAGTGGATGGATCCAAAAATAATGATAGCAGGCTGATGATAGCTTTAATTTAATAAAAAGACAAATGATGATTGCTTTACTATTTGTTTCCCACCCAAGATGAACAACATAGGCATACCCTAGGTGAACCAGATAAGAGAGAGAGAGATACTATTCATTGCTGCCTCGATATGTGCCCCACAAGTAATTTTAAAACTCAAGTTTGAACATTAATTTGGACCTGATTTGGAGTCTAAGAGGTGAACAGGACGATAAAGTAGCAGGTCCAGGTGGATGTTTTGCTCCATTCCTTTCAACAAAATGCATGAATAATTGAATAGTAGAGTGCCATAGGAAAATTTCCTATTGCTATGTTTTTCCTTCCCTTTTTCCTTTGAACCAAAATAGCCCTAATGGATTGGCATGAATGTAGAGTAATAAGTGATGCGACAAGTGTGCAACCTCTTTGCCGTAGCCGTGTCGACCTTAGCATCATTGGGTTGGTTGCTGAAGAAGTTGCGGTAGAGGTGGCTAAGGGAGGTGTGGAGGAAGATCTGAGGAATCTGTAGACGGCATCCAGGGCACTGCTCTGTTGTGATGGATGGTTCCGTCGTTGGAGCAGCTCCGGCGAGCCGTAAGATGTCGAGGCTAAAGCAGTACAAGACAGATATCGTTGATCTCAAGTGGGATTCTAATAGCATCTCCAATAGATGATGTAAAATACATTACCAAAAAGTGATAGATGTAAAATTTACATCACCAAAAAACACCTGACTACAATAGGTGATGTAAAAACTGTTGACTCTGAACTTAACTGTCGAAACTGAAATTTACTGTGGAATTTGAATGTTACTGTCGAAACTGAACGCACTGGTAGCAGAGAGGCACTTCACATGTAGTTTAGGCGGCTCGAGCACTAGTAGTAGAGAAACAGTGATCTAAATCAGTAGGCGATTGGCAGGGAACACAGTAGCAGATAGCAGCCGGAGCAGCAGCGCCTGGAGGAGCAGCGCGAACTAGAGCCAGAGCAGCAACTCATGTAGCTGCAGCAGCCCATGTACCAGCATCAACAGCGCGAGCGAGAGCAAGAGCAGAGCAGCAGCACGAGCGAGGGGGAGAGCAGAGCAGCAGCGCGACCGAGCGAGAGACAGAGTAGTAGCAGCGCAAGCGAGCGAGTGCCGAAGCAGCAGCAGCGCGACCGAGCGAGAGCCAGAGCAGCAGCAGCAGCGCGAGCAAGAGCCGGAGCAGCAGCAGCAGATCCGGCTGGTATGGACGCTGCCGCCGAAGGGGCCTTGCATTGGGGGAGAGCCACCATGGAGATGTCGCACGTGGCGCCGGCTTCGAGGTAGCCACGCCATGGGGGTGCGGGATGGAGCACCGTCGGTGCCGGGAGGTCAAGTTAAGGAGAAGGTGTGATGCGATGAGTGTACAACCTCTTTGGTGGTGCCGAGTAGGCCTCGGCTTCGTCCGAGGAGTCGGTGAGGATGCTGCGATTCCGGTGGAGCAGGTTAAGGCGGCGCTGTGGGGATGGATCAGCCGCGATAGACGAGGCGATCGTCGGAGCAGCTCCTTGGAAGTGAAGGACGGGGCGGCTGAACCGGCGGGACAACGAGATCGATGACGGATCCTCATCCGGGGAGGTGGATGAGGAAGGTCGGGCTGTTGCGGTGGACGACATCGTCGGGGAAGAGGCTCTGGCTGGGCAGTGGTGGGGTGGCGGACAGAGGAGGGTGGAGTTTCGCGGCTGGAGCAGAGAGGTTATGGCGGCCTGGGATTTCGAATGGGGATTTCGAATGGCGAAAAGGAGGTGATGGGAGGGGGGAACCATGACTTATGGACGCGCTCGTCCAAAATGTAGGGTGCGTTACAAAAGTACCCCCACCGATTTGAACTAGCGGCCCTTTCGGCTCAGGGTTAGAAGGGGGATTTCACGTGTCAGGATTTGGCAGCTGGAGGGAGTTTTCGCGCGCGTTGTAATTTCGGGATAGCAAGGCGCGGGTTGTGAAGGCGCGAGTTTTAGGAGCACGATATCTGAATTTTCGGGATATAACAAGGCGCGGGTTGAATTTTAGGGACAAGCCTAACGTGTAATATTGTACGTACCAAATCAATTCGCACTTCCCTCAACGAAAAAAATGAAAAAAATAAAACTATTCGCACCACACAAAGAGAGAGTCTTGTCCCGTTTTACTGTACAAATGCTATTCAAAGCTATGAATCCATGTTATGTCCAATTAAATTTTTTCGCTGGCTGTATAATGCATGTAACCTACTCATACCAACATTTTAGTGCATTCCAAATGTCTATACTACCGCTGCAATTCAAACTAAATTTGAATTCGTTTCTCTATTTGAATAAGAATCTACAATCATGATTGTTGCCAACTTAAACCATCATTTGTGTATTATCTTAACAACACACCACATGATTACTATAGAGATAGATATGAACTATGTGTACTATATGAACTCGAATTCAAAATTTTGAATACGCTGGATGTTGATTCCAAATAACAGTACATTTGATGTACTAACTAGATCTTCATAATCTAAACCATGTTCCATACGTACACCGTGTTTATCACACAAAGTATAGTGCCCCGCCCTCTACATTATGACAAGTATTTAGCCCTGAGCTGCAAAAGCCACACATCATCACAACTTATAATCAATGTTCTATATATTATATGTAGTATAACATGTTCATAACCACACCATACGTATCACCATTATGTATATTCATTCATGCATGCGTCGGTTTAAAACACTACGATATCTTCTTCAAATATCTGAATCCACTTTTTTATAATGAATTATGATCTCTGTTCGTCCTTTACACCCACACAATCCTCTTCTCTTTCTAGCTAGCGCTTACTTTCTATCGTGCATGCACATGCCCGCCCCCCTCTCACCCTCCCTCAGCGTCCCCTCCATCGCGCACATTCATTATTTCTCTTTAGGTCGTTCACCCACGGTGTGTGTAGGCCCCCCGGCTCCTTCTTTCTGGCACACACCGGTCGATATACCTCTCTAGCCAAGTGTGCCTACCACAAACACACACTTCCCCTCTTCTCTTCTCATTGTCCATGCCCCCCTATGTCCAATACGGTTCCACGCAGGTGCACACTCCAGCCCCTCTTTTCATCGATCTCATACTCGCACACTCCTCCCCCCTCGACATAATAGGCCTCTCGCACCACCTCCTAGCCGCACCCCTCTCCCCCTGTCCGTCTCTCTGGACCTTATTTGCTTCTAACACATGCATGCATGTATACCTACCGATCTCCCTACCTATAGCTAGGTCGACTATAATTCTTTTTCCCCACGCACCGATCGACGTACCTCACTAGTTATGTCTCTCCCTTTCTCCGACACATGACGATTGATCTTCCTATGTAGTTATGTCTGCTTACCACAACCATATCGTCCCCCCTCATCATCCTTGCATACCTCCCGACCCGTCTCTCACACGCACGTGCATAGACAAGCAAACATCCCCTCTCTTATTGATATTGCACTCGTACCCTCCATTTGTCTCGCGGCCTCTCCCACCATTTGTGAGAAGCAACTCCACCACCAACCCTCCGACACTCTACCTTTGTCTCTCTCCCAACCTTATTCCTCTGCTACACATATGCATGGATGCCGATCGATCTCCCTCAATACATAGCCAGGTCTCTCTCCTTCTCCACACATATACCAGTCGATCTACCTTTCTATAGTTAGGTCTCTGCCCCCTCCCTCCCCCACACACACCGATAGTCGAACGTTGTAGGTAGGTATCCATGCCACAGAGACAAAACTGCACCTCTGCCCTCTCACATTCCAGTATGCCAGCCGCCCTGTATCTTTGACGTGGGAAGACACAAATTCGATGGCACTCTTTCTCGATCGCGCACCCACACACTTCATCCGTGTTTTCGATTCTATCGATATCTCACGCTGATGATCCCTCCACTCTCTTCTCGTGGATCGCTCCCTCTATATATGATATATCCATGACTCAGTTTCACACACATTGCATATGTTACATTTTTTGTTTGAGATATCATCGACACATTGCCTCTGTTTCGCACAAACTATCTCTCTCACACACACCCACGTACGTACCTGCACGTAAAGAAGAGGTGCATGCATGACACATGTACTCACGTCTCATTCCCGGCCACACCCGCGCGGGCACACGGTGGAGTTCATTTCTGTACGAAAAGGCAGCCCACATGATAATTTGACGCATGTAGTGGTTGTTTACTCGAAGGAGGGTCGTGTACCACGCGTAGACGGAACAAAGTTTGACTTGATGTGTTAGTATTAAATAAAGTTATATTCCTCAATAGCACGTACAGAATATAAAATGATTGTCGTCGGGAAAAAGGAAATCCGCTCCACTATATACAATGGAGCCTGCCTGCCGGGGTTTGCCTCTCGTCACACTATCTCACACAAGGCGGTGGTGGCCTCTCTCTCTCACCGTTGGTCACTGATCCGGCTGCATCTAGTCCGTCGGCGGAAAGGGAGGATGTGCATCGTTTCTCCGTTCAACGGCGTTGAGGCAGCACATCCCAATCTGCGGTACCCGCCGTTCTCTTTGACCAAGCTCCGGCGCGGTAGGGCCTTCGCCACTTGCTCGCTGCCACAGTATGGGCAGATCCCAGCCGCCGGCGCCCTCCTAGTTACATACCGACGACCCTCAGGTACAGCTTCCTCCGACCTTGCTCCACTGGCCATCTTCCCATGTTGCTACATGTGGAAAATCCTGCATGTGGATCTTCTTTAGTTCTTTGCTTAAAACTTATCTCGGCTGGCGTACTTTCCATCTTGCAATCTCGTCCTCAAACCGTTTTTGATAAACCACCATGCTGCTATCTTTCCCTTATGACATGGAATATGCTTCTTTTTTGTCGGCGTATGTGTCTTCAACTCCTCTTATTGGGCAGTAATTGTTTCCATTCTACCTCTTTTTGCAAACAGGGCTATCCATTTCACCTCGTTGCTATTGCGACCTTTTGGTGAACTGCACAAATCACTTTTTTCTTAAGAGTGTTTTGTGCAGTTATGCCAAAATGTCACACGGGCAACATTTTTACATTTTTGTGGGACTGCAGAAAGGGAGATAGGTTTTGCTATCCTCCTCATCCAACTCTGTACCTAATCTTCTCCAACAAGTAGTTAGTCCTAAAGAGAGATCGCAGAGGTGATCGGCTTCTATTTGTGTGTGTTATATTTCATCATCTAGTTCCACTATTATTGTAATCACACTGACTGAATATCTTTGCAAACAGGGATGATCAGCTCGATTTTAGTGGAACTGCACAAAATGATCGGATTGTGATGTCCTCCATACACCTCTTTCTTGGCTACAGAGCTACGTGAAACTAGCTACCAACCAATTAACACTGTGCCCAGGAAATGGAGCCATGCCTACGAACAACATCGATCAATTATATATTTTTCTTTATTTGTACACCTTCTCACAACTTTGTCTTCAGTTGTGATGTGAATATTGGCGCTGATCTGTGAACCATTGAGATGCATTAGCAGCCATGGTAGTTTCATTTGTATTTGATGGAATGTTGTAACGAGACAATCTTGAGGAAAGAGGACACATGAATCCTAAGTTGAAACCTTTTTTTTCTGCGGGAACCAAAGTTGAAACCTTCATAGCATCACAGTACAATTTCATTATGCTGGAAAATTATGCGTACATATAAACAAATCCTGAAAGATTGATAGCAATGCCAGAAACAATTCAACTTCGTTTCGCCGACATGTGGGACATCCTTCATCCGGCTCCACCAGCCATGCAGCAATATTGAGTGCACAACTGCAGGGGAGATTCACCCCAGTCATTGCGTCGCAGTAATAATGACTAGTGAGGAGTCAAATCACAGAGCCCCACCTTTGCCACAGTAAGTTGCTCGGACGAAGCAACCATCATTTCTCTCTTCGTTGAATCCGCTGGTACTCCAATATTCCCAGAGTAATAAGTTGCTCGGGCGAAGCAACCATCACTTCACCTTTCCCACAGTAAGTACTACCTCCTTTTTTTTATTCTAGAAACAACCACACGCGAATATTGGATGGTAGCAGCCCAACAACTGAATCAAAAATCGAAACCAACCAATGAACTACTACTAATGGTGAGTGTTTGCTAGTATCATGTACTCCGTCTGTCCATGTATATATGGCTTAATGTGTTTTCCGAGACTAACTTTGGCCCTATTTGGATCCATGGGTTAGAGTTAGTTTGAGCTAGTTGGGGCTCAAATAGCCCTAAAGTATCCAAACATGAGGGTTAAATTGGAGCAAGTTGCACCTAACCCACCAAAAAAAAACTATCCCACCCAAGAGGTGCTAATTGGAGCTAGTTCTCATTGGGCCCACTGAAAAATCACTTTTCTCTCTCTATCCCGCCAGCCAAGTGGTGCTAATTGGAGCTAGTTCTCGTGGGGCCCACTGAAAAATCACTTTACTCTCTCCATCAAGTGCATTTATTGCCAATCTAACCCTGTCATCCAAACACCTCTTTGGCTAGAGTTAGTTCAGGGTTAGTCATGAGTTAGTCTAACCTCTAGCTAAGTTAGAGTATCCAAACAGGAGCAGTATAGGACATGAAAGTTTCTCAAAGCATACCATCAAATTTGTATGTGAAAGGATCTTCGAATGATATAATTTTCAAATTATAAAAATCTTATCAATAGTCAAAAGCAACCTCGAAGAATACATTAGGCCGTATATATATGTATGGATGAAGGGAGTACGTAGTACTAATCGCAATGCATGCATGTGTGTGGAGTACTACATAAATAAGAATGTTTTACATGCATTGGTTAATTATATCTTAGTTATGGCACTTACCAATTTAATGCACAAAACAAGAACGGTTGACGGGATTCGCAGAAAGCAAAGCGCCTTTTTAGCGGGGGTTTTCATCATTCTATGAAGGTGCAAAACCAAGTGTTACTACTACACCAAACAAGTTCAAAACAAGAAACTAGACCCACTCACGGCACGGCACGCCTGTCTTGTTTGGTCCGTCGATCAAAGCGCTTCCTCTTCTTGGCAGAACAATAGAGTACAGTAATTTTTTTAGAATGCTCTTGGCAAATCGCTAACATGTGGGAGCGAGTGATGAGTTAACCGACCTCAATAGACGGCAAAATCGCCAGCCCGCCGCACTTTGAGAGAGACGAGGAGCGAGAAGCGATACAGGCTGGTGGAATATACTAGAGCTAGGTGTCGCACGGAGGCCAAGAAATATGGTGATAGCATGGGTTGGCCATGTATGATCTAACTACATTGGGCTGCCGTGTTTCGGACTCTTCCGGTCTACTATGGAGAAGATTGGGTAGATTTTATATCACTGAATAAAAATGTTAAAGAGTCCAGACGCTCCATCGCGAGGTTTCTTGCTCCTTCTCGGTCATCGGAAAGCGTTCTTCTAATTTTTGCCGACACGTGGGACATCCAGCATCCAGGTCCACATGTCATGCAAGAAAATGGAGTTAAGTATAGTAGGAGAGTTCTCGCAAAAAAGTATAGTAGGAGAGACTCACCAATGGTCACGAGCGTAGGTGGATTATGTGCACGAATCACCCGAAAAAAAGGAATACGAGCATGAAGAGAAGAGGTGCAGGCATCGACGCAGGTACTCTTTGCCTCTTTCCCTAATACTCACACACGGGTACACGGTGAGCTCATTTCTGTACGAAGAGGCAGCTCACCTGATAATTTGGCGAGTGTAGTAGTTGTTCATGGGAACCACGAGTGGACAAATCAAAGTTCAATCATGACGCGGTGGCGCGTTTTTTATAAATTAAGTTATTCTATTCGATGGCACGTACGCAACATTATTTTCTCAATGGAACATGAATTGTGCACGCACTGAATGACGGAGCACGGGATGGTAGCCATGGACATGGTCAGCCCTTTTTGGAGACTAATACACTACTTTTGATGTGTCCCGTCAACCCGCAAATGAGGAGAAGCTTTGCTTACTACTCCAGTACGACCTCTCCCTCGCTCACGCGCGCGTGGTGGCTCGCAGGACGAGGAGAAGCTTTTTCTTTATGATAGTGCGCTTAATACAGGCGGTGGACGTGCAGCAGTTCATTCGGTGTCAGATTGCCAGAAGTATCTATACTGTAGTACCATCATCATTGTTCGACTTTCGGAAGAGGCGAAGAGCCAAGCGCACGGTCACCTACTCACAGTATAACCGGCCGTGTTAGCACGAATTTTTTAACGTAGTACAATCTGAGTGGATTGCTCCAGTGGTCATCACACGTGAGCCAATCGATTCGCACCCTTCCGTGCTCCATTTTGTCTTGCGTTCCTTCCTCCGTCCAGCACGCTGACAAGTGGGCCCCATGCTCATGTATGCCAACGTGGTAGTCAATTATTTTGCCAGAGTCAGCTAT
The DNA here is from genome assembly GCA_011799875.1 of Thinopyrum elongatum. Classification (NCBI taxonomy): domain Eukaryota; kingdom Viridiplantae; phylum Streptophyta; class Magnoliopsida; order Poales; family Poaceae; genus Thinopyrum; species Thinopyrum elongatum. The sequence continues at coordinate 492,535,278 of CM022300.1, forward strand.
CACACCCTATCAATGCCACGTCAATGTACCCACTAGAAACAAGTTAGACTTGTTCGGTTCAACCACCTCCCTAGGTGTTTGGAGAGGAATTGGCCGGCGCGATGCGGTTCTATAGGTGGGCAGGCGGCAAAAACAGGGGAAAATGCGCGAACCAGCTAGACGAGGGAGGGAAGCTTCTACATTCGCGGGGGACGTGGCATTGGCCATTGGGCGGCAACACGCGGTCATCCGGGTACGCAATAAAGGATGTGAAGAGGCTTCCTATATTGGCAAGGACCAGCTTCCCTACCGATTGCTCATCCAATAGAACTCCCAAGTTAACTGTGCTGAGGTTGGAGTAGTCATCAGATGGGTGACCGAATGGGAAGTGGACTCGATTTTAAAACCAATGGAATGGGTTACTGTAGACATTTAATTGGCTTAAATGTATATAGTGCTCCGTCCTATTAGTTGAACCTCGAGGTCTTTGTTTTGTAATTTTTGACATTTTTTGTTTTCTGAACACATGTTAATCGAAGGTCTATCGCGTTACTTTTTTGATAATTTTTATTTTTTGAACACATGTTAATTGGCTTGAAAGAAGGTCTATCGTGTTACTTCACAACATCTTTCCAAAAAAAGTGATATGACTTTTGTCAACCTATAAGGCATGTCTGTCAAATTAACCTCGAGGGACTTGTTCTCAAATTAACCTCTGGGTCTTGCAGGAGTACTTTTTTTTGAACACATGTTAATCGAAGGTCTATCGCGAGGTCTTTGTTTTGTGATTTTTGACATTTTTTGTTTTTTTAACACATGTTAATCGAAGGTCTATCGCGTTACTTTTTGATAATTTTTGTTTTTTGAACACATGTTAATTGGCTTGGAAGGTCTATCATGTTACTTCACAACATCTTTCCAAAAAAAAGTGATATGACTTTTGTCAACCTATAAGGCATGTCTGTCAAATTAACCTCGAGGTACTTGTTCTCAAATTAACCTCTGGGTCTTGCAGGAGTACTTGTTTTTTAACACATGTTAATCGAAGGTCTATCGTGTTACTTTTTGATAATTTTTGTTTTTTGAACACATGTTATATGGCTTGAAAGAAGGTCTATCGTGTTACTTCACGACATCTTTCCAAAAAAAGTGATATGACTTCTGTCAACCTATAAGGCATGTCTGTCAAATTAACCTCGAGATACTTGTTCTAAAATTAACCTCTGGGCCTTGTAGGAGTGCTGCAATGTGTCAGCGTCAATTGCAAGATGAGCCAGCAAGCTAGCAGTGGAGTTGCCAACAAGCTAGAAGTGCACGCAACATTGAGTAGAAAGAAGCATGCTCAGGAAATTAATGCGTGCTTAGGGAGGCCTTTGCTCAAAGAGCAAGTGTATATAAGGTACAGTCGGCAGGCTATAAGGACGAGGAGCGAGAAGTGATACGGGCTGCTGGATATACTATAACTAGGTGTCCCACGGAGGTAGCATTCAAAGTTATTCTCACACTATAGAATGGTATAGGAATGTGGAGAGATTTGGTTGATTTTATATCGCTGAATAATAAAAAATATTATGAGTGCAGACGCTCCACCGCGAGGTTCCTTGCTCCTTCTCGGTTGTCGGGAATCTATGTTCTTCCACTCTTTTTTTACGTGAGCTTTGTTCATCCTTTTGCCAACACGCGGGACATCTAACATCAAGGTGCACATGTCATGCAAGAAAATGGAGATAAGCAGTGCGTAAGTGAGTCGTGCACTTCGATGGCACCTACTATGCAATATTTTTTCTCCTCGATGGCATGTGAATAGTGCACGTACTCAATGACTGAGCATGGGATGGTAGCCATGGACATGGTCGGCCCTTTTTGGAGAGAGTACTAGTAAATAACTTGGATGTGTCCCGTCAACTCGCAGAACGACGAGAAGCTTGCTTAGTACTAGTAAGCCTTCTCCCTCGCCAACGCGTGTGCGGTGGCTAGCAGCACGAGGAGAAACTTTTGCTTATAAGTGGTGGACGTGCAACAAAACATTTGGTGTCAGATTGCCAGAAGTACTATTGTAGTACCATCATTATTGTTTGACTTCCAGAAGAGGTGAAGAGCCAAGCGCAAGGTCACCTACTAACCTAGTACAGTATACCATAGCCAAAGCTGGTCCACCTTTTTAGAGTATGGTTAATTAATATAGGCGGCTCTTGCAACGGCACATCATTTAGAGCAAGTACTCTCTTCGTAGGAACTTAAAACGCAGGAATAGGAAAAATAAAGGATTGGAGTGGCATGTTGTAGCGCCCAAGATGCGATTCTATCCCAATCACGTGATGAATTCATTATTGGGGCACAATCGCATTTCGAGTGCATAGCAAGGTGGATATCATTACAACATACCATGTACTGAATAGATGAGAATACAAGATAAAGGCTTACACTCGCCACAAGCTACAACATGAATACAACAGTTCATCAATACATAGCAATCACCATACAGAAGAGTAGGATCCGACTACGGATGAAACCAAACGAAAAGAAGAATGACATGCACCCTGCTAATCCCAGGCTCCCGACCCGGAACCTATCCCTTGATCGAAGAAGAAGCAGAAGAACTCCAAAACAAGCAAGCGTCGCTCTCACGTCAGATCGTCGCATTACCTGTACCTGCATATGTTGTTGTAGTAATCTGTGAGCCATGAGGACTTAGCAATCCCATTACCATGGGTATCAAGACTAGCAAAGCTTAATGGGTATGGAATGCATAGGTGGTGAGGTTGCAGCAAGCACTGATGTTTGCTTGAACTATGTCCGTATTTCCCCAAAGAGGAAGGGATGATGCAGCACAGCAACGGTAGGTATTTCCCTCAGTGATGAGACCAAGGTTGTCGAACCAATAGGAGAACCAAGCAACACTACGTAAACAACACCTGCACACAAAGAACAAATACTTGCAACCCGACATGTTAAAGGGGTTGTCAATCCCTTTCGGGTAATGGCACCAGAAATTGGCAAACGGACGGGAGATAAATTGTAGTAGATTGGATAAATAGATCACGAATAAAATAAAGTGAAGCAACATATTTTTGGGGTTTTAGAAATATAGATCTGAAAATAAAAGTGGCAAATAATAAAATAGATCTAAAAATATATGATGAGAAAATAGACCCGGGGGCCGTAGATTTCACTAGTGGCTTCTCTCGAGAAAAATAGCATACGGTGGATAAACAAATTACTGTTGGGCAATTGATAGAACTTCAAATAATTATGACGATATCCAGGCAATGATCATTATATAGGCATCACGTCCAAGATTAGTAGACCGACTCCTGCCTGCATCTACTACTATTACTCCACACATCGACAGCTATCCAGCATGCATCTAGTGTATTAAGTTCATGGAGAAACGGAGTAATGCAATAAGAACGATGACATGATGTAGACAAGATCTATTTATGTAGAAATAGACCCCATCTTGTTATCCTTAATAGCAACGATACGTGTCGGTTCCCTTCTATCGCTGGGATCAAGCACCGTAAGATCGAACCCATCACAAAGCACCTCTTCCCATGGCAAAAAAAATCGATCTAGTTGGCCTAACTAAACCAAAGATTCGAAGAAGAAATACGAGGCTATAAGTAATCATGCATATAAGAGATCAAAAGACTCAAATAACTTTCATGGATAAAAACATAGATCTGATCATAAACTCAAAGTTCATCGGATCCCAACAAACACACCGCAAAAAGAGTTACATCAAATAGATCTCCAAGAGACCATTGTATTGAGAATCAAAAGAGAGAGGAAGCCATCTAGCTACTAACTACGGACCCGTAGGTCTACAATGAACTACTCCCGCATCATCGCAGAGGCACCAATGACGATGATGAACCCCTCCGTGATGGTGTCTAGATTGGATCTGTGGTTTCTGGAACTTGCGGCGGCTGGGATTGATTTTCGTCGACTCCCCTAGGGTTTCTGGAATATTGGGGTATTTGTAGAGCAAAGAGGCGATGCGGGAGGTGGCCGAGGTGGGCACAACCCACCTGGGCGCGCCTGGGCCCCCAGCGCGCCCTGGTGGGTTGTGCTCCCCTTGGAGCCCCCCTCAGGTACTTTCTTGGCCCAACTTGTGTCTTATGGTCCAGAAAAAATCACCAAAAAGTTTCGCTGCGTTTGGACTCCGTTTGGTATTGATTTCCTGCGAAGTAAAAAACAAGCAAAAAATAGCAACTAGCACTGGGCACTATGTCAATAGGTTAGTCCCAAAAAATGATATAAAGTTGCTATAAAATGATTGTAAAACATCCAAGAATGATAATATAATAGCATGGAACAATAAAAAATTATAGATACGTTGGAGACGTATCAGCATCCCCAAGCTTAATTCCTGCTCGTCCTCAAGTAGGTAAATGATAAAAACAGAATTTTTGATGTGGAATGCTGCCTAACATGTTCATCACATATTCTTTGTAGCATGGACATTTGGAATTTTATATGATTCAAATCAATAGTCTAGTTTTGACATGAAGATTTCAATACTCAAGCATATCAACAAGCAACCATGTCTTTCAAAATATCAACACTAAAGCAAGTTATCCCTAGCCCATTATGCTCAATCATTGATCCATTCATGAAACACACTCGCATATTAGCTACACCCAATGCTCAAGTACGATCATAGTGCCCCTTAGTTGGTGCTTTATAAGAGAAGATGGAGACTCAAAATAAAAATTGCATAAAGTAAAAGAATGGCCCTTTGCAGAGGGAAGTAGGGATTTGTAGAGGTGCCAGAGCTCAAAGCGAAAAAAGTAGAGATAAAACATTTTGGGTGGCATGCTTTTCCTGTCAACGAAAACGATTGAGTAGTTCCTAATACTTTCCATGCTAGATATATCATAGGCGGTTCCCAAACAGAAAATAAAGTTTATTCCTTTTTCCACCATACTTTCACTTTCCATGGCTAGCTGTATCCACGGGTGCCTTCCATACCAACACTTTCCAAGGAATTTATTATTTGACAACATAAAGTAAATTCATTTTTCATTTCAGGACTGGGCATCCCTAATACCTTTGTCATACTCTCGTGCAATGACAAGTGAATGAACACTCATCTTGAGAATAACACATCTAGCATGGAAATATATCAGCCACCCCTACCGTTTCATGAGCGGTACGAGCACACAAAAGAGAAAATTATTTTGAAATTAGAGATGGCACATAAAAATTTGCTTAGAACGGCACGGAAATACCGCATATAGGTAGGTATAGTGGACTCATATGGCAAAAGTGGATTAAGGATTTTGGATGCACAAGTAGTGATCATACTTAGGGCAAATGAAGGCTAGCAAAAGATTGAGAAGCATCCAACCAAGAAACGAAAAATCTCATAAGCGAGCATTAAGCATAACTAACACCGAATAATGCACCACAAGTAGGATGTAATTTCATTGCATAACTATTGACTTTCGTGCTTGCATAGGGAATCACAAACCTTAACACCAATATTCTTACTAAAGCATAATTACTCGTCAACATGACTCACATATTATATCAACATATCGCAAAACTATTACAAGGAATCAAGTTTATTTTGTCCAATGATCTTCATGAAAGTTTTTATTATATCCCTCTTGAATATCTATCACTTTGGGACTAATTTCATTTGTTGCTTTTGATAGCTCAAACAAATCTAAGAGAAGAACATGAGCATAAAATTTTCTTCTCTCAAAATAATTTAAGTGAAGCAAGAGAGAATTTCTAAAAAAAATTTACTAACTCTCAAATAAATCTAAGTGAAGCATGAGAGCATTTCTTCAAAAATACTAAAGCACACCGTGCTCAAAAAGATATAAGTGAAGCACTAGAGCAATTCCATAGCTCATAAAGATTTAAGTGAAGCATAGGGAGCAATTCTAACAAGTCGTAGCATAATTTTGGCTCCCTCAAATAGGTGTGTCCAGCAAGGATTCATGACTTAAAATAAAAAGAAAAACAAGCAAAGACTCATATCATACAAGACGCTCCAAGCAAAACTCATGATATGTGACGAATAAAAATGTAGCTCCAAGTAAAATACCGATGGTCGTTAGAAGAAAGAGGGGATGCCACTCGGGCATCCCCAAGCTTAGTTGCTTTATTCTCTTTGGATAATGGCTTGGGGTGCCATGGGGCATCCCTAAGCTTAGGATCTTCTTACTCCTTATTCCTTCATCCATCGTAATCTCACCCAAAACTTGAAAACTTCAATCACACAAAACTCAACAAAACCTTCGTGAGATCCGTTAGTATAAGAAAACCAATATTTACTTTAAGTACTGTAGAAAACCCATTCAAATTTTGTTCTTGCATTATATATACTGTATTCTAACTTTACCATGGCTTATAACCTCCAATACAAACCATAGATTCATCAAAATAAGCACACAATGCAAAGAAAACAGAATCTATCAAAAACAGAATAGTCTGCAAAAATACGAATTGTTCTCATACTTATGCAACTCCAAAAATTCTGAACAATTAGGACAACATAGGCAATTTGTATATCAATCTTGTGTAAAAAATACAGAATTCTTAGTCGCATCTGTGAATTTTCAAAATTGTTTTACTGGACATAAAAGTTTCTGTTTTCCAACAAGATCAAATCAAATAACACCAAAGCTATCCTAAAGGCTTTACTTGGCACAAACACTAATTAAAACACAAAAAACACAATCATAACAGTAGAATAATTGTGCAAACACTCAAGAACAGAAAGAAAAAGATGAAAATAAATTTTATTCATTGGGTTGCCTCCCAACAAGCGCTATCGTTTTACGCCCTTAGCTAGGCATAATGCAAAGATCTAAGTGTTGTCATCCTTAGTTTCCAACTCTTCAATCAAACACTTAGAATTTTTCAAAGATTTGGCATATAAATTCTCAACAACAATACTTCTAGGAACCAGTTTAAGAAATTCATTCTTGCCGATAGGGTCCCTTATCACTTCAATAAAATCGGGGTGAATACTAATCTTCTTAAGATCTCCTTTATTATTATTACTAGAAGTTGCACCCTTGTTCTTAGTAACTTGAGTAATTTTGCTAATTTGTACAGGAGTTTTTTTGATAATTGTAGCGGAAGCAAAAGCCGTGCTTAGATTACTAAAAATTTCTTCCAATTTATCGATCCGAGACGGGCGTTCTTCAATTCTTTCATGAATTATGGTCCCCTTCTCTTTTAACAACTTAAGAACTTCTCCCGCTTTTGACCCAATTTTACTAGCAAGAATATGTATCTTTTTATCCAAGTTCTCAATGTGTTCTTCGGTAAGCATTTTCTTTTCAATAGCATCAAGTCTTTCCATAACATGCTCAAGAGTTAAAGTTGTTTCATTAACCATAAGAGGTGGTGATCCCACTAAATTTCCCATAGCATTAAAAGCATCAAGAGAGGGACACATCAAGAAATTTCCATCGGTAATTGTATCAAGGACGAATCTATACCAAGTGGTGATGCCCACATAAAAACAACGAAGAAGAACAACGGTAGATTGCTTACGGATAGATCTATTATGAGCATTGCAAATCCTATACCAAGCATCTTTTAAATTCTCCCCTCCCCTTTGTTTGAAATTAAGAACCTCGTTCTTAGGGGTACACGCAATAGAGGAGGACCTATCCATAACGGCAAAAGTGACGAACAAAATTGCACACGAAAAACAGATCCGACAAGAAAACGGCGAATGAAAAAGAGGGCGAATAAAATGGCAAATTTTTGTGAAGTGGGGAGAGGAAAACGAGAGGCAAATGGAAAATAATGTAAATTGCAAGGAGATGAGATTTGTGATTAGGAACCTGGTAGATGTTGATGATGTCTCCCCGGCAACGGCACCAGAAATTCCTTTTGATGTTTGCTTGAACTACGTCGGTATTTCCCCAAAGAGGAAGGGATGATGCAGCACAGCAACGGTAGGTATTTCCCTCGGTGATGAGACCAAGGTTATCGAACTAGTAGGAGAACCAAGCAACACTACGTAAACAACACCTGCACACAAAGAACAAATACTTGCAACCCGACGTGTTAAAGGGGTTGTCAATCCCTTTCGGGTAACGGCACCAGAAATTGGCAAACGGACGGGAGATAAATTGTAGTAGATTGGATAAATAGATCGCGAATAAAAATAAGTGAAGCAAAATATTTTTTTGGTTTTTAGAAATATAGAACTGAAAATAAAAGTGGCAAATAAATAAAAAGGCAAATAACAAAATAGATCTGAAAATATATGATGAGAAAATAGACCCGGGGGTCGTAGATTTCACTAGTGGCTTCTCTCGAGAAAAATAGCATACGATGGGTAAACAAATTACTGTTGGGCAATTGATAGAACTTCAAATAATTATGACGATATCCAGGCAATGATCATTATATAGGCATCACGTCCAAGATTAGTAGACCGACTCCTGCTTACATCTACTACTATTACTCCACACATCGACCGCTATCCAGCATGCATCTAGTGTATTAAGTTCATGGAGAAACGGAGTAATGCAATAAGAACGATGACATGATGTAGACAAGATCTATTTATGTAGAAATAGAACCCATCTTGTTATCCTTAATAGCAACGATACATACGTGTCAGTTCCCCTTCTGTCACTGGAATAAAGCATCGTAAGATCGAACCCATCACAAAGCACCTCTTCCCATGGCAAGAAAACTCGATCTAGTTGGCCTAACTAAACCAAAGATTCAAAGAAGAAATACGAGGCTATAAGTAATCATGCATATTAGAGATCAAAAGACTCAAATAACTTTCATGGATAAAGACATAGATCTGATCATAAACTCAAAGTTCATCGGATCCCAACAAACACACCGCAAAAAGAGTTACATCAAATAGATCTCCAAGAGACCATTGTATTGAGAATCAAAAGAGAGAGAGGAAGCCATCTAGCTACTAACTATGGACCCGTAGGTCTACAATGAACTACTCACGCATCATCGCAGAGGCACCAATGAGGATGATGAACCCCTCCGTGATGGTGTCTAGATTGGATCTATGGTTTCTGGAACTTGCGGCGGCTGGAATTGATTTTCATCGACTCCCCTAGGGTTTCTGGAATATTGGGGTATTTATAGAGCAAAGAGGCGGTGCGGGAGGTGGCCGAGGTGGGCACAACCCACCTGGGCGCGCCTGGGCCCCAGCCACACCCTGGTGGGTTGTGCTCCCCTCGGAGCCCCCCTCAGGTACTTTCTTGGCCCAACTTGTGTCTTCTGGTCCAGAAAAAATCACCAAAAAGTTCGCTGCGTTTGGACTCCGTTTGGTATTGATTTCCTACGAAGTAAAAAACAAGCAAAAAATAGCAACTGGCACTAGGCACTATGTCAATAGGTTAGTCCCAAAAAATGATATAAAGTTGCTATAAAATGATTGTAAAACATCCAAGAATGATAATATAACGGCATGGAACAATCAAAAATTATAGATACGTTGGAGACGTATCAAGCACTAAGCATTGTATGGTGGCTACCTTACGAGTACAAGAGTAAGAACAGTTACTATGCATAACGGTCGCAAACTAGAAATGATCAATAAGTGATCCTGAACTACTTACGAGTCAAACATAACCCCACTGTGTTCTCTTCTCGAACTCACTCGAAAAGAGACGGTCACGGTTACGCATGCGGTTGGTGTATTTTAATTCGGATCTGGTGTCAAGTCCTCTACAACCGAATATTAAAAATTCCCATCTGCCACATAACTGCGGGCATGGCTTTCGAAAGTTTAAGCCCTGCAGGGGTGTCCCAACTTAGCCCATGATAAGCTCTCATGATCCGCGGAGACAATCCTCCATCTCGGGACACCCCGAGTAACCTCGGAATCCCGGTGCACAAGCTCTTCGAATAAAGGAAAACTATCCCAAGGAGATCTCCCGGTGAGTTAGGTCCGTGTCCAGAGCTACGCGCTCTCTATCTACGGACTCATCCGTCTATGCAAAGTGGACGATAGCCAAATACCATCGAGTTGCCCCGAGGCGGCACCGCCGACTACTAGGTAGGTGGACCAACACTCATGCCGAGCACTGGCCCGGGGGTTGATTAAGAGTCCTTGGGTGCTAGTCGGTCCCTATGCAAGTTTTAGTTGTTATTAGGCAAATGGTAAAACCAAAGTTGGATCTCCTCAGGAAAGCTTTATTTTAGACGAAGAAACAAGGGGGCCCCATAAACCCCGACCACATTAGGAACGCAAAATTGAAGGAACATAACACCGGTATGACGGAAACTAGGGTGGCAAGAGTGGAACAAAACACCAGGTAAAAGGCCGAGCGTTCCACCCTTTACCAAGTGTATAGATGCATTAATTAAATAAGAGATATTGTGATATCCCATGATATTCATGTCCCAACATGGAACAACCTGCAACTGCACCTGCAACTAGTAATGCTATAAGAGGGGCTGAGCAAAGCGGTAACATAGCCAAACAACGGTTTGCTGGGATGGTGGAAAAGGTTAGAGGCTATCATGGCAATTTGGGAGGCTTGATAAACAAGTGGTAGGTAGCACAACATAGCGATAGCATCGAGACAACTAGCAAAGCAAAGATAGTAGTGGTATCCAGAGTAACGGTCATCTTGCCTGAAATCCCGCTAGGAAGAAGACTGAATCCATGAAGTAGACGAACCAACGTAGTCAAACGGATCCTCACAATCGCAACATAACCGGAACTATCGAGAAGAAGAACAACCAGAAAGAAGCAAACAACACGGTAAACACACAAGCATAATCATGGCATGATGCACAACCAAGTATGATGCATGTCCGGTTTAATTAGGCATGGCATGGCAAAGTGCAACAAACGATACTACAAATTAAGTGGAGCTTGCATATTGACGGAACTTCACAACAATTATTTAGTTCTCTCTCGTTAAAGCTACTCATCAATATTAAATGTTGGTTAACATGGCAAGAGGTGACGCATAATTACCTATCTAGGCAAGTTTAAGTAAGGCCGGAAACAACAAACAATAATTCCGGTAAATCCTCACATGTCATTTAGCAATTTAATGCAAACAACAATTTTCAACATTTTAAATGTTGTTATCATGATGCGAAATACATATACAAGTTTTATGCAATTTTAAGAAAATGTTGACATGAGCATGTTATGAAGCATTTGTCACCGTGGCGGAATGAAAGGGGTGCCACAGCAACTACAACAGAAATGGTGCCACAGCAACATTCCGATGATCCGACAACTCGTCGAGATGTCGGTGAAAAAGAAAGTGTGGATGTACGGAACATGCAAAATATGGTGGGATGATCCCAGTTACCGGGTTCCCACGGGTCAATGGCATGGCAAACGAGGAGGAACATGCAATGACAACTCGGACACGGTGCAAACACGAGCATCCCATACAACACACATGCATTCGTTCACGGGCGTCGTCTCGGGGTTATACCTTCGAAGCGTGCACTTACGGAACGGATCAAGTTCGTTGAGGGAAGTAGACATTCTCGCAACGGTAGTGGAAGTAGTGGTACACGTTTCGTAGAGGAACTTGAAGAATCCAACATCTTCGGGGCGACGTGTCGGAGTAAATGACCACGGGTAGCCCCATCAGCTCCCTTTGGTATTTCAAGACATCGGGGCAGGCTGCGCCCCTAAAACATCAAGGACAAAGGGCCGCCTTCTTGAGGCCGGCTGGTCCAAGCAGCCGGTTGCCAGGAGGCGGCGGAGTCCACAAGACGCCCATGAAGTGGGCCGACTCCTAGCAGGCGGCCTCCTGGGAAGCCGAGTCCTAGCAGGCGGCCCCTCGCGCCCTCAAAGTCAGCGCCAACATAAACATGATGAGACAGGGCATGGCTACCGTACAGGCCTGCCACCCCCGAATCCAGGGCAGAACATGGCCACAGTACGGCGTACCAAGCAGGCATCCTGCGCCCAACGCAGGACTGTTGCCATGCCGCTCATGACATCATCCATGGCAGAGGAAGCCATGCTCCCGCGACGGGCGGCCAGTACGGCCCGCAGGCGGCGGTCCCTACCTGTTTGTGACAAGCCAGAAGGCGGCGAGCCCCGACCAGTCGGCTCAGTGGGAGGTCGGCTCCTAGCAGGCGGCCCTCCTCCTCCCTTGAAATCTGTGCGCCATTAACCAGATACGACGGGGTATGGCTACAGTGAGCCCCTGCCAGGCGGCGGGACTGTATCCACGCTCCCCCTGACGAGGCCTTTGTCATCAGGGGCAATGCTACAGCATAAAGCAGTCAACGTGGCCCGTAGATGGCGGGACCCACCTGTCGGCTGAGATCGCGGCAGTCGGTGGACCCACCAGGCGGCGGGCCCCGGCGGTTGGCGGAGAAGCCGGTGACCAGTGACGCTGACTGCCGGGCCCCGCATCTGGCCAGATTACCGTTGTACCCCTGGGGGTAGGCTTATATAAACCCCCCAGGTCACCCCATGCAAGGGGTTGGCACCTTGGCAGACGCCTCGTCGAGCACCCACAGCACCACACACACACACACGCAGAGAGAGTGGAGTAGAGCTAGCCTTGCCCTTCTTCCTCCTCTAGCCAAACAGCTCAAGGAGCAAGCTTGTAGCTACCTGTTGAGGTAGTGATAATGCGGAGACCCCGCAGAGCAGGACTAGGGGTGTTATCTCCTAGGAGAGCCCCGAACCTGGGTAAGATTCGCAAGCGTACGCGGTCTCGCTCACTCCCGCTTCTAGAGCCCGGCGACGTACTTTTGTCCCCATCCACGATAAGCCACCCCCTGGCATATGTCGCACGATATCCCCGACATTTGGCGCCCACCGTGGGGCTAGGTGCACCGTCGTCCGGAAACACGTTCTGGACGGGAACCCTCTTCCTCCCTGGCGAGCGCAGCCAGCCCGGCACGCCCGACGATGTTTGCGCCGACACGCTGCACGGCGTGGAAGTTGTTTGCACCGCAAGCAGCCTTGCTGATCTCATCGGCAGGATCTGCCTCTTCGATGAGCCCGCACTCGACGCGGGCGCAGCTAGCTCCGAGAGCTGTCTCGTCGATCTCCTCGGCAAGCTTCACATCGCCGACGAGCCGGTCTCCGACCCGGAGCCCGTTGGCTCCACCGACCTGCTCGTCGACATGGTCATCGACGCCGACGTCGCGCTTCCTGAAGCCTTCCCCGGTGACGTGGTGATCTTCGACGACCCACTTCCCGCTGCAGACAGCAGCGCCAGCACCAGCACCGTCACTGAGGTGCTGGTCATCAGCCACGACGGAACCTCCGACCAGGCCGGCCGAGACCCGTTGCAGGCGGCAATGCGGCACCTGTCCGCTCCCGTAGCGCCCGGTGCGAGCGGTGAAACAGTGGAAGCATGCCGTATCGCACTTCTCGACAGCGCCAACAAGTTGGCGGCCATGAGACACCTCACCGAGGCTTACCACCGCGAGATCAACCGTGCCGTCTGTGGCACACCGGCTGCTGGCGAACCCAGCCGCGTGGGCATGGTCCGGCAGTGCGGCGCCGCCATCGCCAGCATGTTGGGGGCCGACCGCCCGGTCTACGCCACACCCATGGAGAACTTGCGCGCCGCCCAGGCAGCGGCAGACGAGCTGGACCGCCTGGAGGGCGACGAGCATCGCTGCATGACGGAGCGCGTCCAGCAGCTCATCGACGCGGCCGCCGCACAGCAAGAAGCTGGCCGCCGCATGGTGGAACCCGGCCTACAGGCTGGGAACCTTCCCCCTCGCCGAGAGCACGGCGCGACCTCTCGGACGCCGACAGCCGGCGCCCGCGACCGAGGAGACCCAGAGCCGGTTGCTAGCCGCAGCCGCACCCGCATCTCCATCGAGCGCGACCAAGATGGCCGCCCACGAGCAGTAGAACAGCGGGACGGTCGTCAGCCCCCTCCCCCGCGCAGGGAGAGGCGCGCCTCTCGGCCGCCTGTTGAGCATCCGACTCTCGGGCGCCGGCTGGGCCCCCGTGAAGGAGTCGGAGAGAACGACGCCCGCAACCGGATCGACCGCTTGGCTCGGTCCCTGGCATTGGAAGAAGAAGATGCAATCGGCCCGCCTTGTTTCGGCCCCCGCATTCACGACGAGCCCTTCCCCAAAGGGTTCTCGCTCCCTTGGGACACTCCTAAGTACAACGGCTCTGTGAAGCCGGAAGATTGGCTGGTCGACTACTCCACTGCCATCAACATAGCGAACGGCAACAAGCGTGTCGCCGTGAAGTATGTTCCGCTCATGCTCCAGGGCACGGCCCGGACATGGCTGAACAGCCTCAAGCCCTACAGCGTCAACAGCTGGCTAGACTTCACCGAAGTTTTCATCCGCAACTTCACCAGCACCTACAAGTGGCCGCCCAAGCCTCGCCAGCTCTCCCTGTGCATCCAAGGCCCGATCGAGTCCACCCGCGAATACTTAACGCGGTGGGCCGAGCTGCGCAACTCCTGCGAAGGGGTTCATGAGGTGCAAGCCATTGAATACTGCACTACCGGGTGCCGAGAGGGCACCCTACTCAAGCACCGGCTCCTCTGCGACGAGCCGGCCACGCTCGACGAGCTGCTGATCATAGCGGACAAGTATGCCACTGCCGACTCCTCCATGAAGTCGGAACTCAGAGTGGATGCGTCAGGAAAGGTGCTCCCTCCGGCCCCTCAGACACCGGCTGGTGATTCCAGTCGGCGCCAACAGTCAAACGACAATAAGCGCAAGGCCCCGCAGCCGGCTACTACTAGCCGGCAGGTGGCGATAGTCGAAGACCAGCAGCCAGAGGAGCAGCCCGGCCCCAAACGCCAGAAGGGCGGCAAGCCTGCCTGGTTGCCCGCCTTCTCGTTTGAGCAAACCCTCGACGCTCCCTGCAAGTTCCACAGCGGTGCGAAGCCATCCAACCAAACCACCCGGAAGTGCCACTGGCTCACCCGCATCGCCAGAGGCGAAGGACTGCCTCCGCCGCCTGCTGGCCCGCCGCCTCCGCCTCCCAAAAAGCCGGCGGTCCGACCAGTCGGCGCGATCCAAGATGAGTTTCCTGAAGAGCATGGAGCTTACGTCGTCTTCACCAGCGTGACTGACGACAGGCACAGCCGGCGTCAACAGCGCCGAGAAGTGAATATTGTCGCCTCTAAAGCCCCAGAGTTCATGCACTGGTCGAAGAAGCCAATCAGTTGGAACCGAGCTGACCACCCGGAGGTGATGCCTTCTCCGGGTTCCTATGCCCTGGTGCAGGATGCCACCTTTGCAACAGAGAGGCGAGCTGCTCGTTTCTCCCAAATTCTGATAGACGGCGATAGCAGCATCAACATCCTCTACCGCGACACCATGGAGAAGTTGTGCATCAAAGAGAAATAGCTCCAGCCCAGCCGGACTGTCTTCCATGGCATTGTGCCTGGCCTATCCTGCTCACCAATCGGCAAGATCAAGATAGATGTCCTCTTCGGAGACAAGAATCACTTCCGCCGAGAGCCAATCTGGTTCGAGGTGGTTGATCTTGAGAGCCCCTACCATGCGTTGCTTGGCCGGCCTGCTCTGGCCAAGTTCATGGCGGTCCCCCACTACGCCTACCTCAAGATGAAGATGCCGGGCACCAAGGGCATTATCACCATAGTCGGCGACTACCAGAAGTCTGCCGCCTGTGCCACTGCCAGCAGTCGGCTGGCTGAGTCCCTTGTGATTGCTACCGAGAAACGGCTCCTTGACCGGGTTGTGGCCATGGCCGGCGAGCAGCTGGACCTGTCGCCAGATCCCAAGGGGTCAGAAGCTCAGGGCTCTTTCCAACCGGCCAAAGAAACCAAGAAGATACCCTTGGACCCGGAGCACCCGGAGAGGTTCGCTGTCATAGGAGCCCGCCTCGACAGCAAATAGGAAAGCGAGCTCATCGATTTCCTCCGTGAGAATCGAGACATCTTTGTGTGGTCTCCAAAGGACATGTCGGGCGTTCCGACGGATTTCGCCGAGCACAAGCTACATGTCAGAGCAGATGCAAAACCAGTCAGGCAACCCCTCCGCCGCCTGTTGGAGGAGAAGAGAGGAATTGTTGGTGAAGAGATAGCCCGGCTTCTAGCAGACGGCTTCATTATGGAAGTATTCTTCCCAGAGTGGCTTGCCAACCCAGTCCTTGTACTAAAGAAGAACAACAAATGGCGCATGTGTATTGACTACACCAGCCTCAACAAAGCTTGCCCAAAGGATCCGTTCGCCTTGCCTCGGATTGACGAAGTGATAGACTCCACAGCAGGATGCGAGCTGTTGAGTTTTTTGGATGCCTACTCGGGGTACCACCAGATCAAGTTAAGCCCGGCCGACCGCCTGAAGACCGCCTTCATCACACCATTCGGAGCCGTCTGCTACCTGACAATGACGTTCGGCTTGAGAAACGCCGGCGCCACGTTTCAGCGTTGCATGCAGAAGTGCCTCCTCAAGCAACTCGGCAGAAATGCCCATGTTTATGTGGATGATATTGTGGTGAAGACGGAGAAGCGCGGTACCCTCCTGGAGGATCTCAAGGAAACCTTTGATAACCTGCGCCATTTTCAAATCAAGCTCAACCCAGAAAAGTGTGCCTTTCGAGTACCAGCCGGCCAGCTCCTCGGCTTCCTTGTCTCAGAGCGCGGCATAGAGTGCAACCCTGTCAAGATCAAGGCCATCGAGAGGATGGAGAGGCCCATCCGACTGCGAGACATTCAGAAGTTCACCGGCTGCTTGGCATCCATCAGCCGCTTCATCAGTCGGCTAGGCGAGAAGGCTCTTCCACTGTACCATTTGATGAAGAAAACCACTCATTTCGAGTGGAACGACAAGGCGGACGAGGCTTTCCTCCAACTCAAGAAGATGTTGACCACGCCGCCCGTCCTGGCCGCTCCGGCTGCCAAGGAGCCCATGCTTCTCTACGTCGCCGCCACCAGCCGGGTGGTCAGTACAGTTATGGTGGTAGAGCGCCGAGAGGACGGCAAGGCACAGCCGGTCCAGAGGCCCGTCTACTACTTGAGTGAGGTGTTGTCAGCTTCCAAGCAGAACTACCCCCACTACCAAAAGTTGTGCTATGGCGTGCATTTTGCCGCCAAGAAGCTCAAGCCATACTTTCAAGAGCATCCCATCACGGTCGTCTGCACCGCCCCGCTTGCGGAGATCATAGGCAGCAGAGATGCATCGGGCCGAGTGGCCAAGTGGGCCATCGAGCTGGCCCCCTACACCATCTTCTACCAGCCTCGCGCCGCCATCAAGTCCCAAGCACTGGCCGACTTCCTCGTCGACTGGGCCGAGACCCAGTACCTGCCGCCAGCTCTAGACTCCACTCATTGGTGGATGCACTTTGATGGCTCAAAGATGCGCAACGGGTTGGGAGCCGGCGTCGTCCTCGCCTCTCCCCAAGGCGACAAGCTCAGATACATGCTGCAAATCCACTTTGCCGCCTCCAACAACGTGGCCGAGTACGAGGCGCTAGTACACGGACTCCGGCTGGCCAAGGAGATTGGCATCCGCCGGATTCTGTGCTACGGCGATTCGGACTTGGTGGTCCAACAGTCGTCTGGCGACTGGGACGCCAAGGATGCAAATATGGCGAGCTACCGCTTCCTCGTCGAGCAGATTAGCGGAAATTTTGATGGGTGCGAGTTCCTTCATGTGCCACGGGCCGACAACGAGCAAGCAGACGCCCTGGCACGGATCGGCTCCACCAGGCAAGTCATACCAGCCGGCGTGTCCCTTCAGTGCCTCCGTAAGCTGTCTATCAAGCCTTCCCCGGAATCAGAATCCATCTTCATGCCGGCTGCTCCCGAAGCAGTCGGATCCGACTGAGAGGCTGCAGCAGCCGGCTCGGGGACTTCGGCAAGCGGCACGGGGACTGCAGCAGTCGCACCCGGCCCGGGGACTTCGCAACCCGGCCCGGGGGCTGCAGCAGCCGGCCCGGGGAGTTCGGCAGGTGGCACGGGGACTGCAGCAATCGCACCCGGCCCGGGGAATTCGCAACCCGGCCCGGGGGCTACGGCAGCCGGCCCGAGGACTTCACCAAGCGGCTCGGGGACTGCGGCAGTCGCACCCGGCCCAGGGACTCTACAACCCGGCCCGGGGGCTGCAGCGGCCGTCCCGGGGACTTCAACAACGCAGCAAGACGCGGCCGACTCCACCCTGCCACCTCCCAACCCAACCGCCCTAGTTTTAGTGGCCGTAATGACAGTGGATGAAGTCGAAGCACCATCATGGGCGCAGCCCATCCTCAACTTTCTTGTAAGCAGAGAGCTGCCAGTTGATGAGATCTCGGCTCGGCAGGTGCAACGTCGGGCAGGAGCTTACATGATAGTAAACAGAGAGCTTGTCAGGCGCAGCGTGACCGACGTTTTCCAACGCTGCGTCGAACCAGAGAAAGGCAAGGCAATCCTTAGAGACATACACCAAGGCGAGTGCGGCCACCACGCGGCCTCCAGATCCCTTGTCGCCAAAGCTTTCCGCCATGGTTTCTTCTGGCCGACTGCTTTGGAGGACGCCAAGGATCTGGTCAAGAAATGCAAGGGGTGCCAAAAATTCAGCTCCAAGCAACATCTGCCGGCTTCTGCACTCAAGACCATCCCCCTTACCTGGCCCTTTGCCGTCTGGGGGTTGGACATGGTGGGCCCATTCAAGACAGCACGTGGTGGCATGACCCATCTGCTTGTCGCCGTGGACAAATTCACCAAGTGGATTGAAGCAAAACCAATCAAGAAACTAAATGGTCCGACTGTTGTGACCTTCATTGCAAATATCACCGTCCGGTACGGTGTACCACACAGCATCATCACCGACAATGGCACTAACTTTACCAAAGGCGCCTTGGCCCGTTTCTGCGCGACGCAGGGCATCCGACTGGACTTAGCATCCGTTGCCCATCCGCAGTCAAACGGCCAAGTAGAACGAGCAAACGGCCTCATCTTATCCGGCATCAAACCCCGACTGGTCGAGCCACTGGAGCGCTCGGCCGACTGCTGGATCGACGAGTTGCCGGCCGTCCTCTGGAGCCTCCGCACCACTCCGAACAGATCAACCGGTTTCACTCCCTTCTTCCTCGTGTATGGGGCCGAGGCCGTCATCCCAACTGACATCGAGTTCGACTCGCCTCGTGTCACCATGTACACGGAGGCGGAGGCGAAGGAAGCACGAGAAGATGGCATCGATCTGCTGGAAGAAGGCCGGCTGTTAGCACTCAGCCGGTCCGCCATCTACCAGCAGAGCCTGCGCCGCTACTACAGTCGGAAGGTCAAGCCACGATCCTTCCAAGAGGGAGACCTTGTGCTCTGGCTGATCCAGCGAACAGCCGGCCAGCACAAGCTCTCGGCCCCTTGGGAAGGCCCCTTCATCATCAGCAAAGCCTTGGGCAACGACTCCTATTACCTCATCGACGCGCAGAAGCCCAGGGCGCGCAAAAGGGACGATTCCGGCAAGGAATCAGAGCGTCCATGGAACGCAAATCTCCTCCGAAGATTTTACAGTTAAATACAGTATGTACCACGCTACCTTTTGTACTAAGGGCAAAGGCACCGGGTCCCTCGAGGAGCACTCGGGGGCTACCTTTCTTATCTGTATGATAAGTTTCATGCCTGTGAGTATGTTATTTCATTCCTCCGCCAGGTACCGGGTCCGACCAGTCGGCCCGGGGGCTTGCCGCCTTGTAATATGTTGGCTCTACCTGCAGTCGGACAAGTAGTGTGCCGGCATCTAAGCCCACCCTTGCCATAAGCCGCAGCTCCCAGAGCGACTGTCTGGCAGGCAAGAGTCAAAGGCAGGGAATGGTGCTCACATGAAAAATGGCTAAGGACGAAAGCATCCACATAGGCCAAGTCGGCTCCTCGCCTAGCCGTCCGGTTGCTGAGCAGCCGGCCGGCCGACTTCTCACTTAAATTGCTATGTTCTAAGAGGCCAAAGTACTTGTCTTCCCAAAATGGCCAAGTACTTGACCCGGCCAGCAGACCGAAGAATGGCTGTCTGGCCGGCAAGGCGGCAGCCAAGGGAAAGCGGCAAAGGAAAAAGCCAAAAGAACAGAAAGCAAGACAAGTCAGAGCTCGGCGAAGCACATCTTGTGCGAGAATTAAATAACATAGCAAGAGGCCCTCGGCCAGCATTCAACAAAGTTTGAATACACCCCCAGCGGGTGGAACTGCGCAAATTTAACAAAGTTTGTTCTAAAGATTGCCAAAGCAGGAAAAGATAAGATAAGTTGGCAGCCTAGGCCAAAGGAGCAACAGGTGAGTCTGGCAGCTTGGTGGAGTTGGCAGCGCCAGCTGGTGGAGTGGCCGTCTGGCGAGTCTCGGCTTGGTCGCCTTCAGCAGCAGTCGGTGCACTCGCACGTGGCTCGTTGCTCGAGGCCCGATCAAGCTGAGGCTGGGCGTCCGCTCCACCCTCCGGTGCGTCGCCTTCACCATCCTCATCTTCCTCGTCCTCGCCTTCGTCGCTTGAGGCGATTTCTTCCGCCGAGTCCTCGCCGTCATCCGGGTTCAGCCCGAACCAGTTCATCAGCACCTCGGCACCCTCCTCGTCCAGCTCGGGGAAGAAGACGCTGGTGTCGGTGTACTCGGCAATCGCCACCGCACGATGGGTGAGCGCAGGCCTCGTTGCCACCAACTCTTCCATGGCCTCCTGCCGGAACGTGGCCAACTGGGCTAGGTTCAGCCCAGGATACCACGCCTTGACGAACTCCAAGGCTCTTCGGGCGCCTGCCCGAGCGGAGGAGCCCCTCCAAGCCTCGAAGCGGCCGATTGCCGCCTCCAACCAGTCGATCGTCCGACTGGGGGTGCGTGGAGCTTGGCCGCCTGGCCAGAGGGCGGAAACCAACTGAGACCCAGCACGTTGAAGGCGGCGGAGCAGACGGTGAATCGGCTGCAAACGCGTCCTGACGGCCAGGAGCTGCTCGTTCATGTTCCGAGGCATGTCGGGCGGGATCTCCACTCCTTCCCTCCTACACTGGTCGCGCCGCGCCTCGATGGCCTGGCTGACGGCGACGGTGTGGCCAGGAAAGAAGTCTACGCAAAAGAAAAACAAAGATCAGAAGCCGACTCCCGATGCAGTCGGCAACTATTCCAAAGAAAGAAGTTTACCGTCGATCATGTCCTCAATCTCGCCATAGCCAGCGGCGAGGATCGCCTCCTTCTCGGCCCACTTTGAGCGTTCGATCTCAAACTCGGCCTGAAGGGCGCCTTCCGCCTCCTTGAGCTTCTGGAGCTCCGCCTTGTGCTGGTCCGCCTGGTCCGCCAACTTCTTGGCCAGACGGTCGCGCTCCAGGGCCGCCTTATGGCGCTCCTCCTCCTTGACGCGCAGCTCAGTCCGGACTTCGCCCAGATGCTGCTGCAGTGTGGCGTTGGCTCCTGCAAAAATGAGAAAGAGAGGACAATCAACAAAGATGACCAAAAAAGAAAAGTGGTTGCCAGAAGATCCGGCCCGACTGCTCAGCAGTCGGCCCGAATCTCGGGGGCTACACCCAGCGGGTGCGCTGACGTGCCCCCGCGAGAAAGTAGACAGAATGCTTACGCCGGCTTTCGGTGAGGTCGGCGGTCCGCTTAGCCAACTCCTGGACCTGGGAGTTGAAGGTGGCTGCGCGGACGTTGTGGTAGTCCTGCAACGAAGACAAAAGAAGAGAAAACAAGTTAGCATTCGGAACCTACCTTAAAGTTCCAAGCCGCCTGCTCAGCAGCCGGCCCAGAACTCGGGGGCTACACCCAGTGGGTGCGCTGGCGCGCCCCCATGGAAGACTGCAAGAATCAAAAAACAAAGCAAAGAAGCATACCTGAATGGCTGTCCGCGTCACCAAGAACGCCTTCGTACACTGCTGGAGGGCGGCGCCTTGGGCCTGGAGCTGGGCCTGAACGTCCTGCGCGACCTTGTTCAGCACGCCCGTCCCGCCCCCAGGCGTCCATTCTGTTGGGGCGGCACTGGTGGCCTCTGCGTCTAGGGCCGACGAGCTCGTAGCCCCGATCTCCTGCGCCCGCGGCGCTGAGGCCGCCTTCGCCGCACGCCGGCGCACCGAAGGGCGGACCACGGGAGTCGCCCCCACCACCAACTCGCCACTGACCGGCGGCGCCGGTGGCACGTCAGGCTGATTGCCTCGGGCCCCGGCAGTCGGCGCTTGCGGGGGCACCTCCGCCTCCGAGATGATGGCATCGCCTCCTCTCCTCTCCATGACCGGCTGGTCATCGCCGGCTCCTCTAGTCGGCACCGGGATCTCTGGCGCTGGCGGCGCCGCGCGCAACGGAATGACAAGTTGCGGGGTCCGGCCGCGCGCGGTTTCTTCCGCTTGCGCCCTAGCGGCCGCGTCCGCCTGAGCCTTGGCGGCGGCGTCTGCCCAGACCTTGGCCGCAGCGTCCGCTTGAGCCTTGGACGCCGCGTCCACGTCCGCCCGCGCTGCCTCGGCCGCCTCCGCCTCCTCCCGCTCCTCGCGCGCCTCCCGCGCGTTCCTCTCCGTCGCTGCCCGAAGGTCGGCGAGCGGGTCCACATGGTGGGTATTGGCGGAGCCTTCCGCCTCCCCGATCACGGAAGCAGCGGCAGACCGCTCAAGAGTGAGTGGGGCCCTGATTCAAGCAAGACAAGAGAAAACTCAGAAAAGTTTGCAAGGAAGAAGAAAGGAAAACACAACCAAGCACTTACGCGGACACCATCGGGGGCTGCTTCGGGGCCCTCTGGAACTGGGCCGCTCTTGCAGCAGCCTCTTGCCGCCTGGTCGCGGCGGCCGAGTTCTTGGACTTCTTCGGCCGGCTGCCGAACAGCAATGAGCCGGCTCGGCGCTTTTGTGGGCCACCTGGTGCGGTCGGCGTGGCTGAGGAGCTCGCACCCGCCCTGTCGGTGCCGTACAGGCGGCGCGGCTCGTTCTCCTCCTCATCGTCATCCGGCCAGTCCTCAAGGCCGCCTTCTCCCCCGGAGCCGCCTGCTACACCGCCGCCACCTGTGGCGTCGTCCTCCTCCATGGCGGCCGCCCCCAAGTCGGGGTCTTCCACGTCGCTCCTTGTTCGGTCCGGCATATACTGTTGACCTGGATCCAGAGCGCCAGCGGCCGACTGGGCCGGGAGGACCTGCACCATGGCTGACTGGTCAGGCGGCAAAACAAGAACTCGGACTCACCGCAGGCGGCGGATATGCGCGGTCGTACGGCCGCATGCCGAACCGCCAGTCCGCCTCCGACAGCTTGTAGTTGGAGATATAGTTGACCAGCCGAACCACCTCCACATCCGGCAGGTCCCGTGTGCACATCCGGCACGAGTCCTGGTGCCCGCTCATGCAGCTGATGATGTGAGGCCGAGCTTGGAGTGGGAGCACTCGGCGCGTCACGAAGGCAGCCAGCAAGTCCGAGCCCTTCAGGCCCTCCGACTCCGTCATCGCCTGAAGTCGGGCAAGGGCGGCGGAGGAGGCGGCCGACAAGGAACTCGGCTTGTACTGCCAGTTGGCGCGCGGCTCGGCTGGCGGGCCGGCTGCGTAGGTCGGCAAGTTGACGTAGTCGCTTGTCGGGTGGATGTTCTTGACGTAGAAATAGGATTTCTGCCACAGCTTGGCCGACTGCAGCAAGGAGATGGGCGGGAAAAGGTTCCCGGTGCCCGGGCGCCGCACCGCCACGCAGGCTCCGCATTGAGCCGCCTGGCCCTTGGCGGCGGTGCCAAGTTTGAGGTAGAAGCACTCCCCCCAGAGTTCAAGGGTGGGGAGAGTGCCGAGGTACCCTTCGCACATGGTGACGAAGGCGGCCAGCAGCACCACCGTGTTTGGCGTGAGGTGGTGCGGCTGGACTCGGTAGAAGTCGAGGAAGGAGCGGAGGAAGCCACTCGCTGGAAGGCCGAAGCCGCGAAGGGAATGGGACCGGGAGACGACGCGTTCATCGTCCTCCGGCGCCGGCGAGATTTCTGCTTCGGGGGGAACGCGCGCCTGCACGTTCGCCTCCCGGGGCAGCCGCCGTGTTTGACGGAGGAAGGAGAGGTGATCATCATGGACGTTGGAGCCGTCCCAGTCGCCGGCTCGTGAGCGCGCCATAGACGAAGGAGCTCGTCGCAGGCGTGGCGCGGTGGCGAGCGGGCGAGGCTGCAGCGGAGCAAGGAAGCCACAGCGAGAGGACGCTCGACAACGGCGGGCTGCGGCAGCACTTCGACGGGAGGAAAGGGCGCGGCGGCAGCGGAGAAGATGAAGAACGGCGAAGGGAGAGGAGGGCGCGCGTGCATCTGCCGCCCCCCTCCTCCCCCTACTTATAGCCCCAGGCGGCGAAGCTGAGGGGGCGGGGGCGTGGGGGATCGTGGGATTAACTACGCCCACTCCCCCACGTTCCCACGATTGCGGCGCCAGTAAAGGCGCGTATTAACTACCGCAGAAGCCCAACCGTCCACCTCGGCCGCAGCGGATCCGCGCGCGTGCCGAGGCACTGTAGTGGCGGGCCCCGGCCTGCGGCGCCGTCCCGTCACGCGCGTGGGCTGGCAGGCCGGCTTGACCTGATGACGCCACGTGGCCGACATGCGTGGGCGGCAAGCCTGACGTCTGGCTAGCATGCCACCTGGTCCCCACCACGACGTTTCGAAATTGCCAGGTGGCCTGCCTGGTCATGGCCGACACCTACCAGTCGGCACCTCGGAAGACGGACGAAGCAGAATACCAGGCGACCCGGAATATGAAGCTGCTAAGGCTTCTCGCCCCTTCAGCCGCAGCGCCTCATCAGCTTCGGGGACTACTGTCGGAGTAAATGACCACGGGTAGCCCCATCAGCTCCCTTTGGTATTTCAAGACATCGGGGCAGGCTGCGCCCCTCAAACATCAAGGACAAAGGGCCGCCTTCTTGAGGCCAGCTGGTCCAAGCAGCCGGTTGCCAGGAGGCAGCGGAGTCCACAAGACGGCCATGAAGTGGGCCGACTCCTAGCAGGCGGCCTCCTGGGAAGCCGAGTCCTAGCAGGCGGCCCCTCGCGCCCTCAAAGTCAGCGCCAACATAAACATGATGAGACAGGGCATGGCTACCGTATAGGCCTGCCACCCCCGAATCCAGGGCAGAACGTGGCCACAGTACAGCGTACCAAGCAGGCATCCTGCGCCCAACGCAGGACTGTTGCCATGCCGCTCATGACATCACCCATGGCAGAGGAAGCCATGCTCCCGTGACGGGCGGCCAGTACGGCCCGCAGGCGGCAGGCCCTACCTGTCCGTGACAAGCCAGAAGGCGGCGAGCCCCGACCAGTCGGCTCAGTGGGAGGTCGGCTCCTAGCAGGCGGCCCTCCTCCTCCCTTGAAGTCTGTGCGCCATTAACCAGATACGACGGGGTATGGCTACAGTGAGCCCCTGCCAGGCGGCGGGACTGTATCCACGCTCCCCCTGACGAGGCCTTTGTCATCAGGGGAAATGCTACAGCATAAAGCAGTCAACGCGGCCCGTAGACGGCGGGACCCACCTATCGGCTGAGATCGCGGCAGTCGGCGGACCCACCAGGCGGCAGGCCCCGGCGGTCGGCGGAGAAGCCGGCGACCAGTGACGCTGACTGCCGGGCCCCGCATCTGGCCAGATTACCGTTGTACCCCTAGGGGTTAGGCTTACATAAACCCCCCAGGTCACCCCATGCAAGGGGTTGGCACCTTGGCAGACGCCTCGTCAAGCACCCACAGCACCACACACACACAAGCAGAGAGAGTGGAGTAGAGCTAGCCTTGCCCTTCTTCCTCCTCTAGCCAAACAGCTTAAGGAGCAAGCTTGTAGCTACCTGTTGAGGTAGTGATCATGCGGAGACCCCAAAGAGCAGGACTAGGGGTGTTATCTCCTAGGAGAGCCCCAAACCTGGGTAAGATTCGCAAGCGTACACGGTCTCGCTCACTCCCGCTTCTAGAGCCTGGCGACGTACTTTTGTCCCCATCCACGATAAGCCACCCCCTGGCATATGTCGCACGATATCCCCGACACGACGGTAGTAGTACACGGCAACCCTAGTCAAACTTGAAGGGTCGTCGATGTCATGGTACTTGGCGATAGTAGTGGTACACGTTTCATATTCGTACACATTCTGCAGATGTTCGGGGTCGCTGCTAGAGGAACTTGGTGGTCCATGTAGTCGAACTTGGCGTATCCGAAGGGTACTTGGTGAATCCACGTAGTCGTACACGTTGTGGTCGAACTTTGAGGTGGTCTTGGACCGGGTGGTCTTGGCGAACTGAGAGGGAGTCAACAGGGTGATAGTGCAGCAGGCAGAGGGAACGAGAGGAAGAGAGCGAGAGGAGGGGATCGGGGCTAGGGTTAAGGAGCTGGTGAGGGTGGCTGGGCCTTGGGAGGCCGACCCAGTGGAGAGGGAAATGGCCAGAGGCCTGGCTGCTGGGCTTTCTACTCCCTCTCTTCTTTTATTCTTTAGCAGAAAAGAATTAGAGGGAAGAAAAAGAAAGAGAGGGTTAGGGAAAGAATCTGTGCATGGGGTTAATTTTCCCGGACTCATAAAAATGAGCTTGATCCAAGAAAATAGAAGTGAGTGTGTGTGTGAAGTTTGAATTCAAACTCATTTGAATTTAATTCAAATGAGTGTGAGAAAGAAGTGGGTATTCGGTAGGTCCAAAAATGTTGAGAATTTTGGTGGAGCTTGGGAAAGTGATGAAAGAATTTAGGGCAAAGTTTGGAGACCAAACTTGAAGCAGAAAAGGCACGGAATTATTTTACAAGTGTGTTTATGCGTGATTCCGAAATAGTGGAATATTTATTAGCTCCGTAATAATATTGGGAGGATAAGGTATATGTTATAAAGAGAAATCACCATGTGAAAACCCTCCATTTAAATGGATCAAAGATCCATACGATTTATTTATTTGAGTTGCAAAAATTAATGAGATGAAGCATGATGACATGATGCAATGCAAATGATGCTATGAAGAATGCAACAAACAAATAAATCGCACGGCGAAACTCGGAATACATGGAAGGCATCTGGAGCGTCGGTCTCGGGTCGTCACAACTCTCCTCCACTTACAAGAGATCTCGCCCCGAGATCTTAGGAACGAAACAGATGAAGAGGAAGTGGTATAACTAAGTTGCTTCTTGACAAACGGGTAAAACCAAAGAACCTTGAGAGGTTGAAAACTCGAAAGAAAGAACACAACAGAGTTGAACGAAATTGAAAACACTCCATTAAGCAAGAGGTACAAGGGATACGACGACAACCAAGAGCTTAAGGGACAAGATAGACTTTGAAGCCACTCCGGTTAAAACAAGATAGAGAAGGAATAAGAACGAAAGATTTTGGATGGCACTCTGGCTGAAAAGCGAAGGAATTTAACATGAGGATGATAAGATGGGATGAAACTTGACAAGAGCAACAATGCAATGCCTCCGGAACAAAAGAAAGAATGGAGAAGACAACAACATCTTCTACCGTAAATGAATTTGAAAGAGCATCCTTAAGAGAAAGGCTTGATCGTAGTTGTTGAAGAGTCAACAATCAAATGATATAATTCCTCGTGGACTTATGAAAACATCTCAAAACTAAAGGTGAAATTCTGCCACTAATGGAAACAATTGCTTGCTTGAGATCAACGAAGAGATGAAAACTTCTTTTGTCGAGAGGATCGGAGAAAACTTGGATCATTGATAAGCACCACAATTAGCACAATCCATAGGGAAGGCATTAGGTGAAATCTGTACCAAGATAACATCAACAAAGAAATTGTTGGGTTGAAAGAACTAATGAAAGAAGAGAAAAAGATGGTTTTAAAATATCTCATTCCTGACAACTTGTGAATCATGAAACACGAAGATAAATTGCCAAGGATGACATAACACCACCTCAAAAGATAAGGTAGAAAGAATTGCACTTCGAAATGCAAGAAGAAGAATACTTGAGCTCCTCCAACAAGAATCTTGACGAACACTTCGAGAATGGAAGAAATCTTTGATGAACCACCATGTTGAGCCTTCATGAGAACTCCGGTAATAAAAGAATGATCAAACGAAAGGAAAGTTGAAAAGAACTCCGGGAGAAGCCTTGCAATGATTTAGATGGAGCTTTGTGACTAGATAACCGAGAAAACTTGAAACTCAGGAACAGAACAGATGAAAAACTTAGAACCGAGAAATTGATATCATGAACGAACTCCGGAAGAAAAGAATTGAATCACCTCGAGGAAACACGAATAAGATTTGCTGTATGTTTATCCTTCGTCAACTTAAATTGATGACAAGCAATGGATAGGCATGCTACTTATTCTTCTTGAAATGGATTGGCGAGATATAGCGCAAACTTGGGAAGGTCTTCAACGAACCACCGGTAGGATTTCGTAAAGAACGAATGAATTGATATGGTAACAAAGGAAAAGGATTCTTGAACGAACCATTGTAAGAGTTGAAAACGATTAAAGAAAAGTTAACGGATCACTGGGAAGAATTTAGAAAACGAATGAAGATACTTGCGGGAATTCAGATACGAGAGAACGAAGAGGTCATGAACTAATTAGAGGATATTTGAACGATGCACCGATAGAATTGGGGAATAAGAGCTGAATGTTGAGAACGAATAATCTTCTGAAATGATGGCCTTCGGAGAATCCAAATGGAAAGAACTCATGAAATGCTTCGGATGAGGAATGAAAAGAATTTCTGACGATCAGAACAATTTGAGGGGATAGCATCAAGCTTGAACTACGAATCTTCAAGAGAACAGACCAAGATTTAGGAGAAATTCTTCTTCGGTTTTCAAAAGCTGAGAATGACGATGAGGAACACCACTAAGAATTGATGAGGCACTCCGGAACAATGAATAAAGAAAGGTTGAGCGAAGGATGAAAAGAATTTGGAAGCGATCTTAAAGAATTTGAGAATAACTCCGGAAAATTAGAAGAGCTAGGTAAGATCCTGGGGAAAGACCTGTGGGTTAGGGCCCACTCAAAGAAACACCGTTGAACGATTTTTAAAAGAGAGATTGCACCGGTTAAATTAAGTGGCTTGAATGAGATAACAACCTCGAAATAACTTGAACGGATTAAGAATGGAAACGCGAATCTTCTGGGATATCTTCAGCACTCCAAAACAAATGAATAGCGAGAAGTGAATGATTAAGAGAGCCTTGGATAAGAAATTCCAACATGGGAAAAGATGTGAAACAAGAGGAAGAGATATGATCAACATCGAAGCTTGAATTTAATCCACCAGAGAAAAAAAACAAGAATGAAAGAATGATTAACTTGAAGCTCCTGAGCATCTTCACGAGGAATCGTCGGATGAAACTTGGAAGAAAAGGATGTCAAAACTTCACATAATTAAAATGGTACTCGATTAAGAAATTTGAGTCCTTGAAGAAAAGGGTGGGATGGTGGGAAAACAAAGGCAACTTGGGATAGATGAAACGGACGAATCCTCAGGCTTCTCAACGACGCCCGTATGGAATAACTTGAAGAGAAGTGCACCGATTGAAAAGGATTGACATGACAATCTCGATGATCAAGAAGGATTAGCATTCACATAGAAGTATGAGAACACCGCTTAGGAAAAGGTATGGAATCAACACTTGACGTTGAAGCAACTCGAATACCACAACTCAAAACAAAACAAAGGATTGGCTTGCAGAATAAGCCAGAAACAAACATATGATAGAGATTTCGCCCAAAGTGTTCGCGATGAGGCCCCACGGGCACGACGTACAGCGGACATCACGAATGATAAACAAG
The DNA here is from genome assembly GCA_011799875.1 of Thinopyrum elongatum. Lineage (NCBI taxonomy): Eukaryota > Viridiplantae > Streptophyta > Magnoliopsida > Poales > Poaceae > Thinopyrum > Thinopyrum elongatum. The sequence continues at coordinate 492,564,803 of CM022300.1, forward strand.
ACGTCCCCGAATCAGCATAGCCAAGGATTCTTTAAGACACCTCGCGGCCACTGTAAATCAACCGTGAAAAACGAACCACTAGACGTTGGACCCCAATCTCAAATCATATATCTGTCGGAAGGAAATCCTGGGTAACTACTTGAATTCCCACCTAAGAACTCCCGAAACTTTCTGGTTATGCAATCTGGTGTTGGGGATACAGGGAGGCACAAATATCTCACACAACTAACAAATCCTACACTCCAACTGTATCCATCCGTCAACACATAACCAAGAAAACCTCAGAAATCGTGTACCTCAGACCTTCGAAAAACATCCGATATACTAGCTGTGGCAATACATCTGATCACTCTCCTCAGTACTGGGTGGCACCAAACTACTCTCACCACAAAGAGTATAGAAGCGTTTTTGATGTCGGCGTCCTCTGGTATTCTGAAACTGAAACGATCGCGAATGTGACAAGAACCCCTTGGAGCTCAACTCCCCGAAAGAAGTCAAGTCAGACAGGAGGCACCAAGACAGAATTCCCATCACACCGATATCGCAGCGATTCCAACAATACCCGCGTGATCCAAAAAAAATTTGAGTGAAAAAGGATAGAAGAGTGGGAAAACACCTACGTCATGATTCCTCACCAGAGCGACGAAGGGGGTGAGGAGTAAAAGAATTCCTACTCTCCGATATGTAACTAGACTCAAAATAGTTTTTTTTTCTAGACTCAACAATGGCAATGGTTCGATCAATCAAGGGGGCTCCTGCGGTCGGTAAGGCTCTGATACCAACTTGTAGCGCCCAAGATGCGATTCTATCCCAATCACGTGATGAATTCATGATTGGGGCACAATCGCATTTCGAGCGCATAGCAAGGTGGATATCATTACATCATACCATGTACTGAATAGATGAGAATACAGATAAAGGCTTACACTCGCCACAAGCTACAACATGAATACAACAGTTCATCAATACATAGCAATCACCATACAGAAGAGCAGGATCCGACTACGGATGAAACCAAACAAAAAAGAAGAACGACATCCACCCTGCTAATCCCAGGCTCCCGACCCGGAACCTATCCCTTGATCAAAGAAGAAGTAGAAGAACTCCAAAACAAGCAAGCTTCGCTCTCACGTCAGATCATCGTATTACCTGTACCTGCATCTGTTGTTGTAGTAATCTGTGAGCCACGAGGACTCAGCAATCCCATTACCATGGGTATTAAGACTAGCAAAGCTTAATGGGTATGGAATGGATAGGTGGTGAGGTTGCAGCAAGCACTAAGCATTGTATGGTGGCTAACTTACAAGTACAAGAGTAAGAACAGTTACTACGCATAACGGTCGCAAACTAGTAATGATCAATAAGTGATCCTGAACTACTTACGAGTCAAACATAACCCCACCGTGTTCTCTTCTCGAACTCACTCGAAAAGAGACGGTCACGGTTACGCACACGGTTGGTGTATTTTAATTCGGATCTGGTGTCAAGTCCTCTACAACCAGATATTAAAAATTCCCATCTGCCACATAACCGTGGGCACGGCTTTTGAAAGTTTAAACCCTGCAGGGGTGTCCCAACTTACACATGATAAGCTCTCATGATCCGCGGAGACAATCCTCCATCTTAGGACACCCCGAGTAACCTCGGAATCCCGGTGCACAAGCTCTTCGAAGAAAGGAAAACTATCCCAAGGAGATCTCCCGGTGAGTCAGATCTGTGTCCAGAGCCACGCGCTCTCTATCTAGGGACTCATCCGTCTATGCAAAGTGGACGATAGCCAAATACCATCGAGTTTCCCCGAGGCGGCACCGCCGACTGCTAGGTAGGTGGACCAACACTCATGTCGAGCACTGGCCCGTGGGTTGATTAAGAGTCCTCGGGTGCTAGCCGGTCCCTATGCAAGTTTTAGTTGTTATTAGGCAAATGGTAAAACCAAAGTTGGATCTCCTCAAGAAAGCTTTACTTTAGACGAAGAAACAAGGGGGGCCCATAAACCCCGACCGCGTTAGGAATGCAAAATTCAAGGAACATAACACCGGTATGACGGAAACTAGGGCGGCAAGAGTGGAACAAAACACCAGGCAAAAGGCCGAGCCTTCCACCCTTTACCAAGTGTATAGATGCATTAATTAAATAAGAGATATTGTGATATCCCATGATATTCATGTCCCAACATGGAACAACCTGCAACTGCACCTGCAACTAGCAACGTTATAAGAGCGGCGAAGCAAAGCAGTAACATAGCCAAACAACGGTTTGCTGGGATGGTGGAAAAGGTTAGAGGCTATCATGGCAATTTGGGAGGCTTGATAAACAAGTGGTAGGTAGCGCGACATAGCGATAGCGTCGAGACAACTAGCAAAGCAAAGATAGTAGTGCTATCCAGAGTAACGGTCATCTTGCCCGAAATCCCGCTAGGAAGAAGACCGAATCCATGAAGTAGATGAACCAACGTAGTCAAACGGATCCTCACAATCGCAAGTTGTTAATTTGCCGCTGGGGAATTCACACAAAAGGGAAGGACTTATTCTCAACGACCATCCCTCGTCGGTTGCCCGCGGGACCCACTATCAAGAAGTGTATCCACAGCTTCTTGTACCAATTTTTCCTGGCACATTACTCATAGTTTTGGTATCTAGCTTATCCAGCTACAGTATAGTATACTCCTTCCTTGCTTGATAGAGCTCTTTGAATCCGCTTCAACTAAATGCGTAAAATAGAGTAATTTCTTCAAAAGCCAGTTTCTTTCGAGAAGGCAGGAGGCCCATAGCGAGTTACAATAGTGGGCCAGGTTGTCTCTTGCCTGCTCATGGATTCAGCAGGCAGTTTAAAAGGTTGACCTATTTGGGAATCTCCGGATCTATGCTTATTTTCAACTCCTTGAAGCATTTCGATTCATTACTGTGATTTTTTTATATTTAATTGAATTGAACTACCGAGATCTGGAATAGGTGGATATGTTCCTGTTATCATTCTATCTATCTGGTTATTGCTTTATGTGTTGGTTGGTATATCACTAAAAAAAGTTTAAGTAGAAGTGATTTCTTCCTCATTAGCTCCATTTTGATTATCATTTGCATCTTCTGATGAGTACAATTATGATTATGATGACTATGTTGATGAATCCATGTGGGGAGATGAGGACTGGACAGGTCCAAGATAGCCTTTCATCTCAGTGTGCCATGGAACCCCCATCTTCCAATTCCTCTTACAGAGATCGTTGACTCACTTGCCTTATTTTGAGGAGACTTCCAAGCCCTTCTTTTTGTGAAGGCAAGTGACTTCGCAAACTGCTCAATTTTGCCCTCTAGGGCCGGGAACTAATGAATAAAAAAGGGTTGTAACCGAAACTATCAAGAAGAAGAACAACTGGAAAGAAGCAAACAACACGGTAAACACACAAGCATAATCATGGCATGATGCACAACCAAGTATGATGCATGTCCGGTTTAATTAGGCATGGCATGGCAAAGTGCAACAAACGATACTACAAATTAAGTGGAGCTTGCATATTGACGGAACTTCACAACAATTATTTAGTTCTCTCTCGTTAAAGCTACTCAACAATATTAAATGTTGGTTAACATGGCAAGAGGTGAAGCATAATTACCTATCTAGGCAAGTTTAAGTAAGGCCGGAAACAACAAACAACAATTCCGGTAAATCCTCACATGTCATTTAGCAATTTAATGCAAACAACAATTTTAAACATTTTAAATGTTGTTATCATGATGCGGAATACATATACAAGTTTTATGCAATTTTAAGAAAATATTGACATGAGCACGTTATGAAGCATTTGTCACCGTGGCAGAACGAAAGGGGTGCCACGGCAACTACAATAGAAATGGTGCCATAGCAACATTCCGATGATCCAACAACTCGTCGAGATGTCGGTGAAAAAGAAAGTATGGATGTACGGAACATGCAAAAGATGGTGGGATGATCCCGGTTACTGGGTTCCCACGGGTCAACGGCATGGCAAACGAGGAGGAATGTGCAATGACAACTCGGACACGGTGCAAACACGAGCATCTCATACAACACACATGCATTCGTTCACGGGCGTCGTCTCAGGGTTATACCTTTGAAGCGTGCATTTTCGGAACGGATCAAGTTCGTTGAGGGAATTAGACGTTCTCGCAACGGTAGTGGAAGTAGTGGTACACGTTTCGTAGAGGAACTTGATGAATCCAACATCTTCGGGGTGACGGTAGTAGTACACGGCAACCGTAGTCGAACTTGAAGGATCGTCGGTGTCGTGGTACTTGGCGATAGTAGTGGTACACGTTTCAAAGTCGTACACATTCCGCAGATGTTCGGGGTCGCTGCTAGAGGAACTTGGTGGTCCATGTAGTCGAACTTGGCGTATCCGAAGGGTACTTGGTGAAACTACGTAGTCGTACATGTTGTGGTCGAACTTTGAGGTGGTCTTGGACCGGGTGGTCTTGGCGAACTGAGAGGGAGTCAACTGGGTGATAGTGCAGCGGGCAGAGGGAACGAGAGGAAGAGAGTGAGAGGAGGGGATCGGGGCTAGGGTTAAGGAGCTGGTGAGGGCTTCTGGGCCTTGGGAGGCCGGCCCAGTGGAGAGGGAAATGGCCAGAGGCCTGGCTGCTGGGCTTTCTACTCCCTCTCTTCTTTTATTCTTTAGCAGAAAAGAATTAGAGGGAAGAAAAAGAAAGAGAGGGTTAGGGAAAGAATTTGTGCATGGGGTTAATTTTCCCGGACTGATAAAAATGAGCTTGATCCAAGAAAATAGAAGTGAGCGTGTGTGTGAAGTTTGAATTCAAACTCATTTGAATTTAATTCAAATGAGTGTGAGAAAGAAGTGGGTATTCGGTAGGTCCAAAAATGTTGAGAATTTTGGTGGAGCTCGGGAAAGTGATGAAAGAATTTAGGGCAAAGTTTGGAGACCAAACTTGAAGCAGAAAAGGCACGGAATTATTTTACAAGTGTGTTTATGCGTGATTCCGAAATAGTGGAATATTTATTAGCTCTGTAATAATATTAGGAGGATAAGGTATATTTTATAAAGAGAAATCACCATGTGAAAACCCTCCATTTAAATGGATCAAAGATCCATACGATTTATTTATTTGAGTTGCAAAAATTAATGAGATGAAGCATGATGACATGATGCAATGCAAATGATGCTATGAAGAATGCAACAAACAAATAAATCGCACGGCGAAACTCGGAATACATGGAAGGCATCTGGAGCGTCGGTCTCGGGTCGTCACACATGTCCACTTGAATCCCATAGTATTAACACAGTGTTTCCCTAAAAAAAAACCAGAGTGTTTGACACCGGAAAAACAAAGGAAGTGAAAAAATGTTGGAGTGGATGCTAGATTGCCAATTAACACATGATTTCGTAGGGAAAAAATCCTATAGCAGTCTATCCTATGAATCAAACGACCAATGTAGGAAAATTATGAGGGGGGTCTCTCCAACAGTGTTCCTCGGTTCGCACCTAGCATCACGGCTGTCGAACTTGGAGTCATTCATCTAGTACATGTGGCATCTCAGATCTAAACACAAGGTGACGTACACCGTCAAGGTCCACGGTCAAGGGGGCCAGGGCGGACGTGACCTCTCACTGCATCCGCCATTTGAAGCGGTGCGCCGGCCGAGGGCGCAGCCCACTGCACTCCCTACTGCACCCGCCTCCTCGCCGCATTTAAATGCCTACATTTAAACCCGTGTGGAATGCGAGAAACCCACTCCGTCCACACACGTCCGTTCAGGAGCAGGACGCCGGCCAAGCTCCTCCTTCCACCATTTTCTCCACTCTTTCGGCGGCATCCGACGAGCAGGAAGAGGAGTTCTCCGGCATAAAAGCCGTTTGGGTGGCCCGCCGAGCCCGACAGTTGCCGCACTAAGCCAGTGCGTGGTTCCGCAGCTGGCCGCTCCAATACAGCTCGAGGAAGAGTGCCGACTTGCTCCACACCGGCTTGTCGGGGAGCACGGCGGCACGGGCATCGTCGCTGCCCTCGACGCCGCCGCGTCGTACAATGCCTCCAGTGCCTGCGACTGTGCCATTCGCCGTCGACGCGCGCGTAGCCGCGCCATGCAGGCAGAGAAAGAAGCCGCCGCGGATGTCGACGAGGTGACGCGGCTACGCGGATGTCGAAAGGTGACGGCCAACACGTCCCCACCCGCCGCCATCATCGAGGAGAAGTAGAACACGGGAGGCCGTCGCCGATTGTATCCCATGAAGGCCACCGCCGAGGTGACGCCGGCGAAAACAGCCGGTGCCTTGCACGATTCTTCTTCAGCCGGATGCTGGAGGAGAACAAAGAGATCGGGCGGTGACCATTTAGATTAGGTATATTAATTCTACCAAGCTGGTTGTAATGGGAGTATCATAAGTAGTATCATGCATGCCAACTAGGCAAATTTGATGAGGTGGCGTAGAATTAAATGAAGAAAGAGAGGGTTGAGTATCATATTATGATACTGTATGGAATTAAGTTACTCCCATTGTGGTTAGTCTTAGGCCTTGTTCGGTTCAGCCTCCTCCCAAGGGGTTTGGAGAGGAATGGAGGGGAATTTGGCTTGTACATGATTTAATCCCCCAAAATCCCTATTAATCCCCATTAAAACCCCTTGAACCGCACATGCCCTTAAGGTTAAAAATGACCGGGATTACAGAGGACAGGGTACAAACTTCAAGGATTTAAAGGTGAGGGTTTGTTTCCGACTAGCTCTACAACCCCAAGGTTTATAAATCGGACTTCACTCTCCTCTCACGCACACGCCCGGGTACACTCACGGTGGAGCGCATTTGCACATGAAAAGGCAGGTAACGTGACAATTTGAGACATCTAGTCGTCCACTTATGGTGCGTTTGGTTGCAAGGGTGACCACAGATGGGTTGGGACCGTCCAAAAAATATACGTGTTTGGTTATAAATCACTTGAATGGTTCGAGTCAAAAAAAGAGAATATGCCTCAAAGATGCTGAACCGTTTCACCCAACCAAAGTGGTCAAATCAGATGGCCACCCTTTGCATGCATGACCATGTGAGCATGACTGGTGGTCCCGTCCTAAATAATTAGCTCATCTCTTATATGGAGCCAAACACATGATTAATGTGGGGTCTGGGACCAAATGTCAGCCATACCAAGTGCGACGTGAACGCGGTAGCGCGGTTATAGATCGAGTTTCCTTTTACTGGTACGTTAAATGAAAAAAATATGGCTGCGCGCGTATTCAATTTAAAATGATCGCTACGGAGGGAAAAACAATTACTACTCCACTAGTCCACTTCGGGACTTGCTTGCTAGGGTTGTTCTCTTCTTCTCACTCTCTCACCCTCTCCAGATCTAAACAAGACCGTGGTGTCCACTCTCTTTGTCTCTCTCTCTCTCTTCTCTCCAGTTGACATAGATACGGCCGGATACCTTCCGCTGGTGGTCGCCGGTGGCGAGGGAGGAAGCCGACGCGCGCTGTTTTCTCTGACCTGGCATCGGCGTGGGAGGTCCACCTCACCCTTGCTCCCCGCCGTCGAGTTGGCAGATCCTGCCGCCTGCCTCGCCACATCCCGCCGACCGGAGGTATAACTTTTTTTAGAACCGACCTTGTTCTAATGGCCCAGCTCCCCACGTCGCTGCATCCCTTTTTTCATCAAGTTAGGATTGCTCCCCATGTCGCTGCATCCTGCATGTGGATATTCTTCTAGTATTACAAAGCTCTCCATGTAGCTAGCTCCGTCAGCTTGTCGAACACTCGAACAACACCTAAATTTGCACTATTAGAGGAAAAAAGGTACTGCAGATACTGGCTAACGAACCGATCTCTTGGTTGGAAAGGGAAACAAAGATGCTGGCCTGACCGGTCTCTTGGTCGAAAAAGGACAGAAAGTGGGGGGTGTTGGGTGGACAATGCAACCGAGAATGAGCACGTCTAGATTTCTTGTGGTCACATAGGAAAGGTCACTGACAGGAACAAAAAATGCACAAATCCAGACATGCTTTGCATGTTTGCCACACTCGGCAATACCTCTACCTCACCACATTATGCCTTGGTGGATGTAAAACGTGCTTGTGCAGTGCCTCCCCTGTCCCTATGCCCTTACTGCTGCTGTTAATCTAACATCACAGGTAAAATGAAACAATGCCACTGTTAATGTGATGTCGCTGTTAAGTAATGCTACTGTCAATCTATTGCCATTGATAAAATGAATCAATGCCACCACCGTTTTATGAAATGCTTCTGTCTTGCTTTATTTTCTCATAAAGAGTGTTTTGGGTAGTTACACTAAACTCTGACACCGGTAGCATAGCTGCATCTCCGTTGAACTGCACAAAATTTAATTGCACAATGGTTGACACGACGATGTGTTTCTCCTTTCCGTATCACCCTTTGTTAGAATGATCATTCCTGTTAACCGTGCATGTATGTACTGATCAAGTGCTACTCCCAATCTGTCATCACATAGTCATAATGCAATTTTTATGCATGTTAATGTAAGCCCCCGTTGATCTAGTGCCAGTGTTGATTTGATGTGATGGCACTTCTTAGTTAATGGCACTTTTTCATACTGTCACTGTAATGCCATTGATAACATATGAGATGCTGCTGTTAATCATATGCCGCTGCAAAAAAATGACACTGCTTAAATAACCCTGTTACATATTTGTGCAAACAGGGTTGTCTATCTCCATATGGTGTCTATTTGTGCAAACGGAAGCACAAACCTCAATTTTAGTGGAACCTGCTGTCAGCTGACCTCACGGTGCTCCAGGTATTCCTACATTCTTAACTAGGTAGAATGACCAACGCAAGATGAAATAAGCTTATTCGTACGTTGACTTGCTGTTTGCAGTGTGGAACGATCCTATCATGTGTGGAGGAGCAAACAATCACTGCAGCCGCTCTGTCAACGCAAGATAAAAGAAACCGAGTCATTGATGCCCTGGCCGACGAGTAGGGGGCATGCAAATAGCGGTGCATTATTCTAGTGGAACGGCACAAAAAAGATATTGGGGTTAGTCGGACAAATTTTCTACAGCCACACGGAAGGAATTGCACTCATCGATTGCATAGAATTTCCTCCGTGCCATCATAGGAGATCCCAAGGTGGAAATCAACTAACCACCTATAAAATTATGCATAATCTTCCTCACGCAGGTCAGCATCCCCTTCGCCCAGATGATCATGTTTTGTCATGCCGAGCTATTGATATCTGCTACTGTTTTGCGACATCGTTTAAGTACAGAGCTTTCCTATCTTTTCACATTCAGGACAATGAAGATGATTTCAGTGGAACTGCACAAAATGGTCTGATGTTGAGTGATCTCTATTGCCTCCTCTGTTTGCTGCAATGTGTCAGCGTAAATTGCAAGATGAGCCATCAAGCTAGCTGTGGAGTTGCCAACATGCTCAAAGTGCACGCAACATTGAGCAGAAAGAAGCATGCCCAGGAAATTAATGCGTGTGTAGGGAGGCCCTTTGCTCAGAGAAGCATCTATCATTTTTTTCTTTATTTCTACACCTTCTCACAGCTTTGTCTTGGTTATAGTCTTGTGAATCATTTAGATGCGTAAACATGCTGAACTTAAGTGCTTGTGAATGTTAGCTAGTATGCATACCGTATCTTGTGAAGCTTAGTTTAGTGTGAATGTTAGTGTGTCAACCTTTACAATCTATGTATATTGTGGGCATGTTATTTGACCCCTCATTTTGCCGTGCTATGACCAGTGTGAGTGTTTGTATGCAGTACACCATCCTCTAATTTGGTGGATGCCTAGCCGGCCCGAAAAGGAGCTATAACTTTTTTTCAAGTTGAAAAATGTTACCGATGAGGAGCCATAATTAAGCTGGAGGCGTCTCTTTTTTTCTTTCGAATGGGCAATAAGCTGGAGAGTGTCTCTAATGGCCTGCCTCTAGTGTTAAGGCCCTCCAGTACGAAACACGGCCAGCCGACTGGGCCGATACAAAAGCCTATCCATCTTAAAGCCCATTTGTTTTTGTTTTTTGCAAGGAAAAGCCCATATTTCTTGAAGAGGGGGCAATCCCAGAAAAACCCTCCTTCCTCCTCGCTTCCACTTATACTGCAGCTCGCTGGACTCTCCCGCTTCCGTCGCCCCCCAATTCCCCCCGCTCCCCATCTTCCTCACTCGTATAGAAAACCCCTGCTCACCTTCTTCCTCACTCATACAGGAAACGCCCGCTCCTCTTCTTCCACTCCTACAGAAACCCCAGCCCTCCTTCTTCCCCACTCGCACTGCCACTAGGCTCGTCTCTGGCTACTCTGCTCAAACCCATGAGCTCGGCGCGACGCCCAAAAGGAAAATGGAGTCGGATGGCCTCAGCGCCAAGAAGATGAGGCTCCTGCCAGCGGCGACGCCGGTTGTAGATCCCGCACCCGGCAGCGCGGGGAGAAGCGGCAGGCCCCCACCAGATCTGAGGAACCCATTAAATCTCGGGTGGACCACATCAACGATCTCCTGGACACCATCCTTGGGGAGATCATCTCACTTCTCCCCACCAAGGATTGCTGCTGCACCCAAGTTCTCTCAACTCGGTGGCGCCCTCTATGGTGCGCCACGCCCCTCAATCTCGACTGTCGTCAGCTATCTGTCGTTCATGATTTTGAACTCCTCAGAGCCATCATCTCCTCCCACCAGGGCTCCGTTCAATGCCTCTGCATCTCGACACGCTACCTGCTATCCATACCCTGCATGGTGGACGCTTGGCTGACATCCCCTGAATTCGAAAAACTCCAGCAGTTTGAGTTCTATCATTACCACGAAAGTTTCATACCATGAACCGAACACAAAGAATTTGTGCCCACACCACCATTGTCCATCTCATGGTTTTCCTCCTCTCTCCACACCGCCACCTTCGCCCGGTGCCATCTACCAGATGATCTGGTACAAATGCTTCGACTCCCACTGCTAAAAAAACTTTCGCTTGTGGTGGTTTATCTGTCGGAGGCCTCACTGCACAGCATCATCCACTCCAGTTGCCCTCCTTGGAGCGCTTGCTGATTGTTTTGGGAATAGAAATCCATATCAGTTGTCTCCAAATAAAGTCGCCTCACCTTAAAAGCATTGGAATTTGTTTTGAAGGACAACAGCTCATCATCGAAGATGCCCCTTCACTTCAAAGATTGCTCCTTCATTATTGTTATATACCTTCGCAAATAACTATCGTCTCTGCGCCCAAACTGGAGACCTTGGGTGTAATTCGTGATCCGTTTAATGATCACAAGTTGGTGTTAGGCACCACACTTATTCAGGTACCATATGTTGTCATCTACACATTTATAATCATAAGCTACATTTTTCATTTGTGCGCATAAGTTTTATATCATCTTGGAGTACACTTTGGGTACTAATATTATGCTATATGCTCAATGAAGAGTTCGTCCATGGATAGCCTATCAATGCTACTGGATTCTGTCAAGATCTTATATATCGGTATGTTTAGTTATGATCTGAACATAATTATTGGCTTGCTGCGATGCTTTCGATGTCTGGAGAATTTATATATAAAGGTGATGATTTCATGCACATTGAAAGCCTGTATATATTGTACTAGAATTAACCATTCAGCTGTCGCTCTTTCGACATACTCTTTTTTCAGACCTTAATTGTTTTCAATCTTCATGTCTACTTAGGCACTAACACATGGAGAAAAACATATAACCAATCTGTGGCGTAATAAGCACTGGGATTTTCTCAGTTCTCATGACATTCGTTTGAGGACAATAACGATGGAAGGATATGCATCCAACCAGGCAAACAGAATCTTTGTCACATTCTTCCTGTTGAATGCGATGTTACTATTGTCCATGAGGCTTAAGTTTTTCAACAAGAAATTTCTCACGGATGGACATGTTGAACAGCAAAAAAAGAAGTTTCAGGTGGACAAATGGGCTTCTGAACGTGCTTGGCTTCTATTTACAACAACTTGTGGTCATGCTCCAATAATTTTTTTGGCACAGGATGTTGATTTTATGGATCACATCGATCCATTTGTTTGTGACTGCCAAAAACAGTGGTTGGGTTAGATGTTATTGCCATGTTCAATCTGGATTTTGTCTAAATTTGATGAACAATTCATCCTTGGGATTTTGTACCATTTGTAAGCTTGAGTTACATGTTGTTGCCCTCATACTCCCCTCCGCCTGCCACTACACTACCGCATCTTCCACGGCTCCTGTTCGTTCCCGTCCGAGGCCTCGCTGTCGTTCTCCGCCTTGGTTCGCTCGCTGTGCCCGCCGCTGTCTGGCATTGTCAACATGGTCAACAACCGAGAGGAATTAGGAGATGACTGTACATGGAGAGGTTGACAGTAGGGACCCACCAGGGTCATGGCATTACGCAAGCAGGTGCCTCGTTATTACAAGCCAAAAAAATACTTCCACCTAATTGTTTGACAACTAGGTCCCACGCCATTGTCAATGTAGTCAATAAACGAGAAAATAACACAACGAGCGGCTAACACCAGGGACCCATCAGCTCGCCCAGTTTTTTTTTTTTGAGAAGAAGCAGCTCGCCCAGTTGTTTTTTAGTTTTAGAGACGGAGCTCAACTGCGCGCTGTGCGGGGGCTGTGGCTTGTCTAGCCCACGCTTACACTTTTATTTAAGCACATGACGAGCCTAGTTGATATCTTTTTTCTTTCTCAAAATGGCTAGCCCAGTTATATTTTTTTTGGAGAATACCCAACCGAGGCCTACTTGCTTTTCTCAACCCTGCTGGGCCGCAAATCTTTCAAGACGAGGAGGGATGTATTCGGCTTCCCCAGAAAATGGGCTATAAGTAGTAAGAAATGGGCTGTAAATTTTTAAACAAAAGCCAACCGGCAATTACATTCAAATATCGCTTTTTCTAGATTTCAAGGTTTTAAATTTCATTCATTTTTTTGTGGAGATTGTTTTTTTTTTATTTTGACATATTTTTAAAAAATTTATTTTTAATGTGACTCAAAATTTCGTGATTAAAAGAGTTCGGACCCCACCGAAATATGCAAAATTTCGTTGAATTTTTTAGCAGTGCCCAGAATATGGTCTGTAATGCTAATAAAAAGAATATGGGCTTCAAAATATCCTTAAGAATTAGCAAATGGGCTGTAAATTATTGAAAATAATGGCAAATGGGCTGTATGCTGTTTTCCACAGATTTGGAGGCTGACTTCTGGGCCTACTAGGTTGACGATGACGCTGTCCTAAAAAATATTGACGCGTACGCAAGGCTTTGTCAACTTAGTCAACACAGAGCAGTGACTGTTGGATGTCCATCCAACGGCCGTCGTGCTTCTTCAATCTCTGATCTTCCTGCTCCAGCCACCCAAACCAGCGCCGGTGGGACTGCCTGCTCCCTCCTCCCGTGGCCGGCTGTGCTGCCGCCAGGCCATCCCTCTACCCACCCACACATCCTGTTATTTTTCGGTGACGTCAGCCTCACCCCGCAGTCGACCAGTCAGCCCTCGTACTCCCCTCAGCGTGGGCATCTACTGTTGTGGCTTCGCCAGCTCCGGGTCGTTCCTTTCCTGGGCCTCGCCCTCGTCCACCGTGTTTGTGCTCTCGGCGCGGCATGGTCAACATGGTCAACAAACAACAGCCATCGGAAGAGGGATGTAAGTGGAGAGGCTGACAGTAGGGACCCACACAAGCAAGTGCCTCCTTATTACGCGAAAAAAATGATTGCTCCTGCTGACAGCTGGGACCCACCGGCTGTATCTTCGCACGGAAGTCAGTGCCTCCTTGTTATGCGAAAAAAGCTATTCCTCCCGATGACAGCTGGGACCCGGCAGATTTGGTGGCTGAGTTGTGGGCCTACCAAGCTGACGCGTACGCAGGGCTTTGTCAACTTAATCAACAAATGATTCTAGCAGCTAGACCGTTGGATGTTAATCCAACAGCCGTGCTGCTTCTTCAACCTCTGTTCTTGCTCCTGTCTCCCGTGGGTGGCAGTGCTGCCGCGCACCCGAACCAGTCAAGTTTCCCACTCCTCTCCACCTGCGACTCCACTGTCACGTCTTCCCCATCTCTGAGTCGTCCCAGCCTGGGGCCTAGCCATCGTCCACCGGCCTTGGTGCGCTCGGCACTGTGTGGTCAACGTGGTCAACAAACGAGAGTCATCGGAAGATGACTGTACGTGAGAGGCTGACAGTGGGGATGCACCACGCCCATGGATGCATGCATGCAACTGCATCCTTTTTACCCTGAAAAATAATGTTTTCTCCCCCTGACAGCTGGGACCCACCAGCTACATCTTCGCACGCAACGAAGTGTGTCCTTATTACGGGCAAAAAAATTGAATTCCTCCCCCTGACAGCTGGGACCCATCAGCTATATCTTCGCACACAAGGAAGTGCCTCCTTATCCTCCCTGACAGCTGGGACCCACCGGGTCGAACTGTACATAGGGTTGTCTCTCTGGTAGCGAACGTGTACGTACGTACTGGTCGATCGGTCTCTCTGCAAGGATGAACCATGGCCGAGCAAGGAGAGGCACGTGTGATGTAGCAGTTAAGGCAGTCCTGTATAAATCGTGTACACGTACGTACAACCACACTGCAAGAAAGTAAATACCGCTACGTACGCACATACGGGTGGGGTCTCGAACATGTACGCACGCATACTTACGCCAGGGCTCGTGCACATGGAGAGGCAATGGACGGCAGCGACGTCGTCCTGTTCATCGGCAGCTAACCGGCTGGGTCAGAACAGAGGAAACAACGTCGTGTTCACCGGGAGCCAAGTGACTGGGTCAGAACGCGTCCTGTTCATCGAGAGCGAAGCCACTGGGTCAGAACGCGTCCTGTTCATCGGGAGCCAACCGGCTTGGACGAAACAGCTGGAACAGGGTCTGGTGTACCGCAAAACGGAGGAAAACGACCTTCTGTTCGACCGCGTATGGTCAAAACAGGGTCCTGTTCATCGGGAAGGGTCTGGCGTACCCCAGAACGGAGGAAACAGCCTTCCGTTCGAGTGCCTACGGTCGAAACGGGGTGCTGTTGATCGGGAGGGGTGTGGTGTACCGCAAAACGGAGGAAACGGACTTGTGTCGGAGCGCCTACGGTTGAAACGGGGTCCTGTTCATTGGGAGGGGGTGTGGCATATCGCAAAACGGGACTCCACGGGATACTGTTCATCCACCGTCTACTGCCTCGCTCCAACCTCCACCTGCTACTGTTCATCCACCGTCGACTTCCTCCAGCCTCCAGCTACTACTGTTCATCCACCGTCGACTTTCTCCAGCCTCCACCAGCTACTGTTCATCCACGGGGTCCTGTTCATCCATCCTCCACCGGCTACTGTTCAACCAGCCCTCCACGGGGGTCCTGTTCATCAACCCTCCAACGGCTACTGTTCATGGAGCCTCCACAGGGTCCTGTTCATCCACCCTCCACCGGCACCCTCGATCGGGGTCCTGTTCATCCAGCGGCAATGACCTACTACTACCACGGGGTCCTGTTCATCCAACCCCCACCGGGAACTGTTCATCCAACCCCCAACAACGGTCATTGTTCATCAAGAGGCAGCAGGTTCGATCGGCTTCAGTTAGCAGCAGTAGCGAAGGAATCGCTCGATCGGGTTCAGTTAACAGCTAGGGATCGATTGATCGCTCGGGTTCAGTAACGCGTAGCCAGTGCAATCGCTCGGGTTCAGTAAGCGAACGCCTCGCTCGGGTTCAGTTAGAGCCCAACGCCTCGCACCCACGCGCGTACGTGTACGAGAGAAACGCACAATCTCTCCGTGCATCGCTCGGCCCCGACCACCCACCATAACCGGGAACTCCCCGATATTTTCCTCGGCCTCACTTCTACCACGATTTTTTCTGTCATGGACGGCCCAAAGAATGTCATGCAGCTGCGTCTCCAGCCCGTCCAGGACGAAAAACCCATTTTCTGTCATGATTTTTTGTCATAGAAGTAGGAGCCCACCACATCTATGATGATACCGGGTTTTGTCACAATTATCGTCATAGAAGTGTCATAAGCATGATAGAAAAAAAATTTGTTCGGCCCAAAATGTCACAGATGTGTCTTTTGTTTGTAGTGGTGATGCTGATCTCCGGCCTCGCACGGCCCCGTGAGGCCTCGGGCCGCGGCCGAGCCGCGCCCACCTGGCGAAGAAGCTGCTTGATGTGGCAACCAAATGCAGGCACTTGCGACCCGCCGAGGATACAAGCGACCGCGTGGGGTCCCGGGGCCGCGAAGCGTGTGATGAACCGACCGCGAAGCTCCTCCCAGGAGGACACCGAAGCCCCGGGGAGGTCGTGGAGCCAGGAACATGGCATCTTCGTGAGGACCAGAGGGAGCCAGTTCGCCATGGCCTTGTCGTCGCCACCCGCCGCTTGGATGGCCTGCGCGTACAGCTGGAGGAACTCCTCGGGGTCCGCAACACCATCGTACCGCGAGGGCAGCGCCGGCTTGAACCTCACTGGCCACTGTACCCGACGCAGGCTGGGGGTGAAGGCCGGGCAACCCGCGGCACTCCCATAGGCTTCGGGCGGCCAAGCTGGTGAGACGGCATCCACCATGGGAACCACGAGGCGAGGGCAGAGCACGGTTGGTGGAGAGATGAAGCTTTGACACGCCCCTACCTGGCGCGCCAAATGTCAGATTCAGGGCTCCGCGGACCCAAGAAGGTTCGAACTCAGGGGCGTGTGTGAAGATCTCAACCAGCTCAAGTCTCAAGCTCGCCACCCCATGGACTAGCCTCGTCGAATTCGCGTGAGCGGGGAAGAAGATGAACACGGCAGTTTACCCAGGTTCGGGCCACCTTGCGGTGTAAAACCCTACTCCTGCTTTGTGGTGGATTGGCCTCACGAGGAGGTGGAGGATGAACTATTACAGTGGTTGAGCAGCCTCGCGAGGGCTCAAGAGGTGAGGATGGAATGGGTCCGATCCAGGATTCGGTCGGGGGGATCCCTCTCTACGGTGGTGGCTAGCTTATACTTATAGTGGCCTTGGTCCTCTTCCCCCAAAACTTAGGCGGGAAGGGATCCCACAACGGCCAATTTGAAAGGGGACAAGAAGTACATCCTATCCTGACGAATGGTGTTCTTCACCTGCAAAGCTTCTGGCTACGACGCAACGGTGGGCTCGACGATGACATCCGTCCTGTCGAGCTCGTGGTCTTGGTCTCGTTGCACCGGAATGGAAAGATTTGGGGCCTTCCTCGGGAACCTACGCCTGTCCTTGCTCCCTTAGCACTGAAAGGGAAACTGTCTCCTCTGCGCCCGCTGGCGCCCGCCTGGCCTTGGTCGTCATGGCTCACATCATCAGGAGCCTCGTGAGGCTGGGTACCTGCATAGAAGTCCCCGCTCCTCGGGAGGCAGGCTCAGAGAGTTGCCCCTCGGGAGGTCATGATGTCATTCTCCTCACGAGGGCCCTTGTGCCTGGGCCATACCAGGCCATCGACGGGCCCACGCGCTGGGCCGCAGGCAGGCAGATCTGGGTACCCCCGATCCCAGAACGCCGATAGCTATGATCCTGGAATATGTGATTCAGTGGAAAACTCATATGCACGTGTGGAATGATAAACGGTTAAATAAAAGGTTCCTAGTCTCGTCTCTAAGACTAACTCAAGTGTTGTTGGTGATCACATTTTCGGATCTTAGGATATCGTTAAGTGTAACTTTAGTCCTAAAACAACATTGAGATTATGATGTTGAAAGAACGATCATGTTGAATCGACCCAATCTTGTTTGTTATGAATTGAGTTAATATCGTCTGTATTCAATTGTAATAACATAGAGAGTTAACTTGCTCCACATACCATGAGAGTATCATGGCCATTTCTTACCGTACGGTGGGCTTTGGGGTTGCTCAAACATCACCTGTAACACGGTGATCATAATGACAACTTACAGGTTCATCGAAAAGTTTGACAAGTGGCCGGATAGGTCGAGAGTGGGATTTGCTCCTCCGACGATGGAGAGATGCTCTTAGGGCCCTCTCGGTGTGACGGCATCAATCATCGTCTGGCCAGACACACGTGACTTCTTCACGGGGATGCCGGAACACAATAACGAGAAAGAAGAACAAAACCAGTAATGAGCATTTCAGTATAATGAGCATGGTGATTACTCGGAAGGATACCGATGCATCTAGGATTTTGTGAAGTATCGCGAAGCAAGGGGAACATCACATGATAAAAAAAGGTTCACTCAAATATCATTGGTGTGCTCATAGGGACCGATACGGACGTCCATGGTCCCGCTGCCGGTCATTGAACGAACGGTTTCGTTCATGTCTATGGGTTATCGAACCTACGGGGTCACAAGCTTAAGGCAATCACGATCTGCAGAGTGTTAGTTGATACGTCTCTGCCGTATCTATAATTTTTTATTGTTCCATGCCAATATTATACAACTTTCATATACTTTTGGCAACATTTTCTATTATTTTTTGGGACTAACATATTGATCCAGTGCCCAGTGCCAGTTCCTGTTTATTGCATGTTTTTTGTTTTGCAAAATATCCATATCAAACGAAGTCCAAACGCGATAAAAATTTACGGAGATTTATTTTGGAATATATGTGAATTTTTGGAAGAAGAATCAATGCAAGATGGTGCACAAGGTGGCCACAAGGCATGTAGGTCGGCTGACCCCCTTCTTTCACCGCAAGAAATATAATATCGGGGAAAAATCGTGTTAAAATTTCAGCCAGATCAGAGTTACGGATCTCCAGTAATTTAAGAAACGGGTTTTGGCCCGAAAACAGGAACGCGAAACAGAAGAGAACAGAGAGAGAGATCCAATCTAGGAGGGGCTCATGCACCTCCGCCGCCATAGTGGCCATGGACCAGAGGGGGTACTCTCCTACCATCTAGGGGGGAGGCCAAGGAAGAATAAGAAGGAGGGTGGCGCTCTCCCCCTCTCTCCCGGTGGCGCCGGAACGCCGCCGGGGCAATCATCGTGACGGCGATCTACACCAACAACTTCGCCGCTGTCATCACCAACTCTCCCCCCTTCTAAGAAGCGGTGTAACACCTCTTCTCCCTGCTGTAATCTCTACTTAAACATGGTTCTTAATGATATATGTTATTATCCAATGATGTACGTCCATCCTATGATGTTTGAGTACATTCGTTTTTGTTCTATGGGTTGATTGATGATCGTGATTGGTTTGAGTTGTATGTTTTATTTTGGTGTTGTCCTATGGTGCCCTCCATGTCGCGCAAGCGTGAGGGATTCCTGCTGTAGGGTGTTGCAATATGTTCATGATTCGATTATGGTGGGTGGCGAGAGTGACAGAAGCTTATACCCGAGTAAGTGGGTTGTTGCATATGGGATAAAGAGGACTTGATACTTAATGCTATGGTTGGGTTTTACCTTAATGATCTTTGGTAGTTGTGGATGCTTGCTATAGTTCCAATCATAAGTGCATATGATCCAAGTACGGAAAGTATGTTAGCTCATGCCTCTCCCTCATATAAAATTGCAATAATGATTACCGGTCTAGTTATCGATTGCCTAGGGACAAATAACTTTCTTGTGTTACAAAAATCTTTCTACTAAACAACTAACTTTTATTATCTTGCAAATTACTCCTAGTTTTATTTCTGCTAAATGCTCTCCATTCACACGGTTATCAAAGCGGAGGAAGGGCGGGCAGCAGCATAGAGGGTTTGGAGGAGAGGCAGGAAGCGCTGCGGGTGGAGCAGCAAGTGCTCTTTATTCGTCTAGCATCTCGCTAGAATAGAAGAGTCTCCTAGTTTTATTCTTGCAAATCTATCTTATTACCTGCAAAACAGTTTCACACTTGTTCTAGGAAAAGCGACTGTTAAGTGTGCGTAGAGTTGTATCGGTGGTCGATAGAACTTGAAGGGAATATAAATCCTACCTTTAGCTCCTCGTTGGGTTCGACACTCTTATTTATCAAAAAATCTACAATCGATCCCTATACTTGTGGGTTATCATTAGTAGAACAAGAGTCATGAGGGTATATTTGTGGAATTATTTCATGAATATTCGAAATAGTTCCGAGAGGATCCGGAAGCATTTCGGGGTCACCAGAAGGGTTTCAGAGAGTATCGGGTAATACCGGGTATTACCGATAAATTATATATAGGTGCAAAATGTTTCTGGAGATGTTAAAATATATATAGTGGTCTAGATATATTTAAAACATTTTATATTTAATTTAAATATCAATGGGCCTAAAAAGGCGAAGAGGTGGAAGGCAACTTGGGCCACAAGGGCCCAAGTAGGGAAGGCGCCCCCCTCCTTATGGGGGCCGAATTGGACAAGAGGAGGGAGTACTACTCCCTCCCCATGGCCGGCGCCCCAAAGGGGGACTTTCCCTCCTTGGTGGCTGCTCTCTCCTCCTCCTCTAACCTATATATACTAGAGGTTTTTGCTCTATTGGACACACAACTTTTGGTGCCTCCTCTAGTTCTTCTAGTTCATGTTCTAGTTGGTCCTAGTTGACTAATTAGAGCATGGCTAATCCTATTGTACTCATAATTAGAAGCCCAGTGTGGTTCTAATCTCCTTCCTCTAATTCTCCGGCACCGATTAGCTTTGCACGGTGAAGCGCTGCCGGATCGTGAAGGCTGAACGCTTGCAACCAAGTAGAGAGGTCGTGCTTTCGGCCTTTGGTTCGAGGGACTGTTCATGGGCGGTACGAGGGATTGTTCATCGATGGTTCGAGGGACTCCAAGTATGATCTACACCGATACATTCTTCTTCCGCTACAACTCGATGACGGTAACGACATGATTCCAACCCATAATGCATCTTCATATTAATCTTGGGTGATCATAGGTGTGGAATTTTTTATTTTCTACTATGTTTCCCAATAGGAAGTTGAGGAAACTGATGGTGGATGAAGCGACGAAGATAAATAGATGGGGAGTGGAGAGGACGGGCATTAAAAATCGGATGTCTACCTAGAAAAAGAAGTCGGATCATACACTTGTTAAAAAACGCTGATGTGGCACGGTGCTGAGTTGGATAGGTTGCATGTCAAGATAAATGGATTAGTGCGGATTAACTTCTTAAGTATATACGATATGGAAGATTTATCACAATTGATGCGTTGACCAGATGCCTGACAATAAGTGGTTAACGACTGGTTTATCTCATCTGCCCCGTTACCACTAGCTTTGAAAAACAGCAGGTTGTCATCTACGAATAATAAGTGGTTTACGGGTGGTGCCGAGGCTGGCACCTTCACCCCACTCATGTTTGATGGCTCGTCTATAGATTTTAAGAGGCACTAAAGTCCCTCTCCTGCTATCGGGAAGAGGTACGGGGATATTGGGTCTCCCTGTCGAATCCCACGGGATCGTCTGAATTCCTGAAATCTCTTGCAGTTAAATAAAACTGAGAACTTCACTATTCTTACCAGGCTCATGACAATGTCAACCCACTTCTTAGTGAAACCCAACTTGAGCTTTATTGCCTGCAAATAGTCCCATTCCACTTTATCATAGGCTTTCATCATATCTAGTTTCAGTGCACAATGACGGTTTCGCTTTGCTTTGATTCTCTTCATAAAATGGAGGTATTCATAGGTTGTAATTATATTATCTGTAATAAGGCTCCCTGGTACAAAATAAAATTGCTCCTATAAAATAATGTCTGGCAGGACTAGTTTCAACCTGTTTGAAATCACCTTTGATGATATTTTGTAAAATACGTTGTAGAGGGAAATAGGCCTGAACTGTGACAACAAAGTGAGATTTTTTACCTTTGGTATTAAAACCAAGATATTATCATTGATGCATTCTGTTGATTCCATACCATCAATAATGCGCAAGACGACCTTTGTTACCTCTTCATCACAAACTCCCAAGTGGTGCTGAAAAAATGGTGCAGGAAGACCATCTGGTCCCGGCGCCTTTGTTGGGAACTTATGAAAAAAGGTTGTTTTTACCTCATCTGCTTTATACTCAGCATTTAAGAGACCATTCATTGTCGGCGTGACTTTGCATGGCACCGAATCCAGTACTTGGTTCATGTTTTGTACTCCTTCAGAGGTGAAAAGGTTACTATAAAAATTTGTTGCTAATGCCTTCATTTTATCAGTATCCTCGGTTAAACTGCCGTCAACTTTCTAGAACGCCTTTATCTGATTTTTCTTGCGACGTCGGCTAGCTCTCAGGTGAAGAAATACATATTTTTATCTCCATGCACTAGCCACTCTATATAGACAGAACTCGCATATTTGGGGTTCGGTCCATGGGCCGTAAAGTTAATGTTACCAAAATTAAGCCCATTAGTGATACAGTTTTTACCGCAATTACCATCTACCTAAGAGCTCCTATAGCGCGGGAGCTATATCTCGCCTTAAGCGAGATGAAAGGTGCTCTCACTGAACGGAATAGCTCCTCGCAGAAGGAACTGGGCCGGCCCACTCGCAAACACTAAAAAGGTAATAAGCGAGGGAATAGCTCCTCGCGCAAGGAACTGGGCCAGCCCACACGCGAACCCTAAAAAGGTAATAAGCAAAGAAAAAGGAATCTTACGACGGATTCGATCCCCGGACTCCAGGATAGTTAGCAACACTGCTAGCCAACAGGCCAGCATCGAGTTCCTTCCGCGATGGCTTTATTTTTGTAGAGTGCTTTATTTTTTTTATCATCTTTGAGAAAAAAATCATTGATTTGAAAACTTTTGTGCATTTAGGGAAAGAAAAAAGGAACAAAAAATGTAGAAAACTTAGGTGGGGCATTTCCTGTACGTAGAGAAAAAAAATGATACGTATGCATAAGCGTCAAGATGGCCTAGTGGTTATTGCAGTTCCCTCGAAACAAGGAGGTCACGAGTTTGTACCTTGTTACCTGCACTCGCACACCTTTTTTTGAAGTTTAAACAGGAAAAAACGTAAATAGGCCGGCCCTGAGCTGGGGTGTGTGCGCCGGTTTGCAAAATGAACTGCAACCAGTGCTTAAGGCGCCATATAGGATTTGCCCATATGGCTCGCAAAGGTAGGGAAATTTCTGGTGCTACCAGCGCTCCTGTTTGATTTATCCATTTTACAAATGTCAAATAAATCTGAATTTTTTTATGTTGTAATAGTAACATGAATACATATTTTTATAATTTTTTCAAATCCAAAGTCAAAACATATTATGAGAAACAAAAATGACATTTCTTTTCTTGATGATAAGAAAATGGGATAGTTGACCGCGCCTCTTCAACGCGGACGCGGCGAGCGAGAAGGCTACTCTGGTTGTTGCACCCGCACTGAAGCAACACCGGTCCGACTGCCCCGACTATTTAAAGCAGGCAGGGCTCGCCGACAAACCCAATCTCCTCTCCTCCACACACACCGCCACATATCCTCCTCCCCACTCCTCTCCTCTCATCTGCATGTCGCATTGATGGGCAAGTACGAAAGTTGGTAATCGGCGTCGGTGGGTGGATCTGTGGGGAGCTTCTGATCGTGGCGCCACCACACATGGTTTCTGGCCCATCGGCATCCACCACTCCGTGGTCAAGGAGGAGGTGATGCTCTCTGACGACGATAAGAGCAGTAGCAGCTGCCCCTCCTCGGCTACACGCACGGATGACGAATTCGCGACGCAAAATAGAGTTGTTGTTTGCATTGTCGCTCCACGACCGCGACCCAGCGCTGCACTTGCCACCGCACAATCGTGACATCCAAGTCGGGCGCAACATCAAGGAGGAGCCCCCGCGCAATCGTGACATCCAAGTTAGACTTGCGTCAAGGAGGAGCCAGCCTTTTCGCCTCTCAGCTAGGCCGTCCGCTTCATCCAACTGGCTTCCCCACACGTTGTTTCTAGCACAGCAAGGAGGTGGCGCCATCACCGCCCTGACGACTGTCTGAAAGCCAGGGTGCCCGGTGAAGAAGGAGGAGGCGCCCGACCTGGCGATCGCCAACGTGCGCGGCCGCCTACCACCTTGGATGTGGCAGCGACGCCTCCTCCTCGCGCACTATGATTAGTAGCCGAAGGTGGCATTCGAGCAGGCGCGCCGTGAGCGGCATTCGCTGCGTCCGACGTGGTGCCGCACTAAGTTTGCGCTGGCCAGGACCTCCCATTGGCCTGGGCCGAGGATCGGTCCAGGACCATGCTACATCTTGAGCTTGTGTTGATTTTTTCCTTGAAGAGGAAAGGGTGATGCAGCAAAGTAGAGATAAGTATTTCCCTCAGTTAAGAACCAAGGTATCAATCCAGTAGGAGGCACCAGCAAGTCTCCAATATATGCACCTGCACAAACTAACAAGCACTTGCACACAACGCGAAAAAGGGGTTGTTAATCCCTTCACGGTCACGAACAAGAGTGAGATCTAAAAGAGATAGGTATAAAAAGATAAGTTAAAGGCAAAATAAAGTAAACATAAATAAATTGCAGCAAGGTATTTCTGGGTTTTTTTGGTTTATAGATCTGAAAATATATGATGGAAAATAGACCCGGGGGCCATAAGTTTCACTAGAGGCTTCTCTCTTGAAGGAAACATACGGTGGGTAAACAAATTATTGTTGAGCAATTGATAGAAAAGCGCATAATTATGAAGACATCCAAGGCAATGATCATGAATATAGGCATCACATCCGTGACAAGTAGACCGAAACGATGCTGCATCTACTACTATTACTCCACACATCGACCGACTCCTGCCTGCATCTAGAGTATTAAGTTCATAAGAATAGAGTAACGCCTTAAGCAAGATGACATGATGTAGAGGGATAAACTCAAGCAATATGATATAAACCCCATCTTTTTATCTTAATGGCAATAATACAATATGTGCCTCGCTACCCCTTCTGTCACTGGGTTCGGACATCGCAAGATTGAACCCATCACAAAGCACCTCTCACATTGCAAGAAAAACCAATCTAGTTGGCCAAACCAAATCGATAGATCAGAGAGAAATACAAAGCTATCCCAATCATGCATAAAAGAGTTCAGAGAAGACTCAAATAATATTCATAGATAATCTGATCATAAATCCACAATTCATCGGATCTCAACAAACGCACCGCAAAAGAAGATTACAACGAATAGATCTCCAAGAACATTGAGGAGAACATTGTATTGAAGATCAAAGAGAGAGAAGAAGCCATCTAGCTACTAGCTATGGACCCGTAGGTCTGTGGTAAACTACTCACATATCATCGAAAGGGCAGCAAGGTTGGACTAGAGGCCCTCCGTGATCGAACCCCCCTCCGGCGGAGTGCCGGAAAAGGCCCCAAGATGGGATCTCACGGGAACAGAAGCTTGCGGCAGCGGAAAAGTTTTTTTGGTGTGCCCTCTGGTATAGGGGGAATATTTGAGGATTTATAGTGCTGGAATTAGGGTTGGAAGGTCTCCGAGGGGCCCACAAGCCCTGGGGGCGCCCCCCCACTGGGTCGCGCCCCTACGTCTTGTGGCCTCCTCGTAGGGCTTCTGGCCTCCTCTCCAAGTCTCGTGGATTTCTTCTGGTCCAAGAAAAATCACCGTAAAGTTTTATTCCGTTTGGACTCCGTTTGGTATTCCTTTTTTGCAAAAGTAAAAAACAAGGAAAAAACAGAAACTGGCACTGGGCACTAGGTTACTAGGTTAGTCCCAAAAATAATATAAAATAGCATATTAATGCATATAAAACATCCAAAACAGATAATATAATAGCATGGAACAATAAAAAATTATAGATATGTTGGAGACGTATCAAGCATCCCCAAGCTTAATTCCTGCTCGTCCTCGAGTAGGTAAATGATAAAAACAAAAAATTTGATGTGAAATGCTACCTAACATTTTTATCAATGCAATTTTCTTTATTGTGGCATGAATGTTCAGATCCATAAGATTCGAAACAAAAGTTTAATATTGAAATAAAAACAATAGTACTTCAAGGATACTAATAAAGCAATCATGTCTTCTCAAAATATCATGGCTAAAGAAAGTTATCCCTACAAAATCATATAGTCTGACTATGCTCTATCTTCATCACATAAATATTTCATCATCCACAACCCCGATGACAAGCCAAGCAATTGTTTCATACTTTTAATGTCCTTAAGCTTTTTCAACTTTCACGCAATACATGAGCGTGAGCCATGGATATAACACTATAGGTGGAATAGAGTATAGTGGAGGTTGTGAGGAGAAGACAAAAAGGAGAAAGTCTCACATCAACTAGGCAAATTAATGGGCTATGGAGATGCCCATCAATTGATATCGATGCAAGTGAGTAGGGATTGCCATGCAACGGATGCACTAGAGCTATAAGTGTATGAAAGCTCAAAAAGAAACTAAGTGGGTGTGCATCCAACTTGCTTGCTCACGAAGACATAGGGCTGAGGAAGCCCATCATTGGAATATACAAGCCAAGTTCTATAATGAAAATTTCCCACTAGTATATGAAAGTGATAAAATAGAAGACTCTCTATCATGAAGAACATGGTGCTCCTTTGAAGCACAAGTGTGGAAAAAGGATAGTAACATTGTCCCTTCTCTCTTTTTCTCTCATTTTTTTTGTTTGGGCTCATTGGCCTCTTTTTTTTAATTTTGGGCTCTTTGGCCTCTTTTATTTTTAAGTCTGGAGTCTCATCCCAACTTGTGAGGGAATCATAGCCTCCATCATCCTTTCCTCACATGAGACAATGCTCTAATAATGATGATCATCACACTTTTATTTACTTACAGCTCAAGAATTACAACTCGATACTAGAACAAAATATGACTCTATATGAATGCCTCATGCATATGAGAACAATATGACAATGATGGTATGTGTCATAATAAACGGAATGGTGGAAGTTGCATGGCAATATATCTCAGAATGGCTATGGAAATGCCATAATAGGTAGGTATGGTGGCTGTTTTGAGGAAGGTATATGGTGGGTTTAATGCACCAACGAAAATTGCGCGGTACTAGAGAGGCTAGCAATGGTGGAAGGGTGAGAGTGCGTATAATACATGGACTCAACATTAGTCATAAAGAACTCACATACTTATTGCAAAAATTTATTAGCCATCAAAGCAAAGTACTACATGCATGCTCCTAGGGGGATAGATTGGTAGGAAAAGACCATCGCCCGTCCCCGACCGCCACTCATAAGGAAGACAATCAAAAAATAAATCATGCTCCGACTTCATCACATAACGGTTCATCATACGTGCATGCTTCGGGAATCATAAACTTTAACACAAGTATTTCTACCAATCCACAATTACTCACTAGCATGACTCTAATATCACCATCTTTATATCTCAAAACAAATGCAAGGAATCAAACTTCTCATATATTCAATGCTCTTTATACAGAAGTTTTTATTATATCCCTCTTGGATGCCCATCATATTAGGACCAAATTCATAACCTAAGAAAATTACCATGTTGTTTTAAGAATCTCAAAATAATATAAAGTGAAGCATGAGAGTTCATCAATTTCTATAAAATAAAACCACCGCCGTGCTCTAAAAGATATAAGTGAAGCACTAGAGCAACTACCTAGCTCAAAAGATATATGTGAAGCACATAGAGTATTCTAATAAATTCACAATTAATGTGCGTCCCTCTCAAAAGGTGTGTACAGCAAGTATGATTGTGGCAAACTAAAAAGCAAAGACTCATATCATACAAGACGCTCCAAGCAAAACACATATCATGTGGTGAATAAAAATATAGCCTCAAGTAAATTTACCGATGGATTGAAGACAAAAGAGGGGATGCCATCTGGGGCATCCCCAAGATTAGATGCTTGGTTGTCCTTGAATATTACCTTGGGGTGCCTTGGGCATCCCCAAGCTTAGTCTCTTGCCACTCCTTATTCCGTGGTCCATCAAAACTTTACCCAAAACTTGAAAACTTCACAACACAAAACTCAACAGAAAACTCGTAAGATCCGTTAGTATAATAAAATAAATCACCACTTTAGGTACTGATGTGAACTCATTATAAATTTATATTGGTATTATATCTACTGTATTCCAACTTATCCATGGTTCATACCCCCTGATACTACCCATAGATTCATCAAAATAAGAAAACAACACATAGAAAACAGAATCTGTCAAAAACAGAACAGTCTGTAGTAATCTGGAAATTTCGTATACTTCTGTAACTCCAAAAATTCTGAAAACTTAGGAAAACCTAGGAAATTTGTATATCAATATTGTGTAAAAAAATTCAGATCAAAAGCACGCTTCTGTGATTTTTTAAAATTCTGGCAATGAACGCAAAAGTTTCTGTTTTTCAGCAAGATCAAATCAACTATCACCATAGACCATCCCAAAGGTCTTACTTGGCTCAAACACTAATTAAAACACTAAAACACAATTAATAAAGAGGTAATAATGTGTATTTATTGAAAAACATAAGAAAAAATAAAAAATACAAAAATAAAAATTGGGTTGCCTCCCAACAAGCGATATTGTTTAATGCCCCTAGCTAGGCATATTGCATAGATCTAGATATTATCATCTTTGGTATGCAATCCATAGGTTGCCCTCATAATAGATTCATATGGCAACTTAATTTTCTTAATTGGAAAGTATTTCATGCCCTTCCTTAACGGAAATTGAAATCTAATGTTTCCTTCTTTCATATCAATAATTGCACCAATCGTTCTAAGGAAAGGTCTACCAAGAATAATAGGGCATGTAGGATTGCAATCTATATCAAGCACAGTAAAATCTATGGGCACATAATTCCTATTTGCAACAATAATATCATCATTAATCCTTCCCATAGGTTTCTTAATAGTGAAATCCGCTAGATGCAAATTCAAAGAACAATCATCAAATTTATGGAAACCTAGCACATCACAGAAAGTTTTTGGAATAGTGGAAACGCTAGCACCCAAATCACACAAAGCATTGCACTCATAATCTTTAATTTTAATTTTAATAATAGGTTCCCACTCATCATAAAGCTTTCTAGGGATTGAAACTTCCAACTCAAGTTTTTCTTCAAAAGATTTCATCATAGCATCAACGATATGTTTAGTAAAGGCTTTATTTTGATTATAAGCATGATGTGAATTAAGCATGGATTGCAACAAGGAAATACAATCAATCAAAGAACAATTATCATAATTAAAGTCCTTGAAATCCAAAAGAGTGGGTTCATCACTACTTAAAGTTTTGACCTCGCCAATCCCACTTTTATCATTTTTTTAAGATTTTCACCCTCCAAATTATTGGGACACCTTCTAGCTAAAGTTGACTCATCTCCAGTCCCATCTTTACCAAGTTTTATATTAGCAAACAAAGATTCAATAGGAGTCACACCAATCACTTTAAGATCTTCATCATTATTATCACAAAAACTAGAAGAACATGCTTTTACAAACCAATCTCCCTTAGCACGCATCCTAGCGGTTCTTTCTTTACTTTCATTAATAGAGATTCTAATAGCTTTTAAAGACTCATTAATATCATGCTTGGGTGGCATACATCTCATCTTCAAAGAATCAATCTCAAGAGAAATCTTATCAACGTTTCTAGCCAAATCATCAATCTTAAGCAATTTTTCTTCTATCATAGCATTAAAATTCTTTTGAGAATTAATGAAATCTTTAATACTCTTCTCAAGATCAGAGGGTATTTTATTATAATTTCTATAAGAATTGTTGTAGGAATTACCATAATTATTAGAGGAATTGCTAGGAAACGGCCTAGGGTTGAAATTACCTCTATACGCGTTATTACCAAAATTGTTCCTACCAACAAAATTCACATCCATAGATTCATTATTATTCTCAATCAAAGTGGACAAAGGCAAATTATTAGGATCAATAGGAGCACTCTTACTAGCAATCAATTTCATGAGTTCATCCATCTTTCCACTCAAAGTATTAATTTCTTCAATCGCATGCACTTTTTTACTAGTAGAAGATCTTTCGGTATGCCATTGAGAGTAATTTGCCATAATATTATATAGGAGTTTAGTAGATTCTCCTAATGTGATTTCCATAAAAGTACCTCCCGCGGCGGAATCTAAAAGATTTCTAGATGCAAAATTCAATCCAGCATAAAAAAATTGTATGATCATCCATAAACTTAAACCATGAGTAGGGCAATTTCTTATCATCAATTTCATCCTTTCTCAAGATTGTGCAACATGTTCATGATCAATTTGCTTAAAATTCATTATATAGTTCCTAAGGGAGATGATCTTAGCGGGAGAAAAATACTTGGAAATAAAAGCATCTTTACACTTGTCCAATGAATCAATACTATTTTTAGGCAAAGATGAAAACCAAGTTTTAGCACGATCTCGTAGTGAGAACGGAAATAGCTTCAATTTAATAATATCATTATCCATATCTTTTTTCTTTTGCATATCACACAACTCAACGAAAGTATTTAGATGGGATGCAGCATCTTCATTAGGACTATCAGAAAATTGATCTTTCATAACAAGATTCAACAAAGCGGCATTAATTTCATAAGATTCCGCACTAGTGACGGGGGCAATCAGAGTACTAATAAAATCATTATTATTAGTGTTGGAAAAGTCACACAAATTGGTATTTTCTTGAGACATCGTGACAAAGCAAGCAATCTAGCACATAAGCAAACAAAAAGCAAATGGAAAGACGAACGAAAGAAGGGCGAATAAAAAGGCAATTATTTTTGTGTTTTTCTGAAAATGTTTTAGAAGTGGGGGAGAGGAAAACGAGAGGCTAATGGAAAATAATGTAAGTGCAAGAGATGAGAGTTTATGATAGATACTTGGTAGGCTTGATGTAGAACCTCCACGGCAACGGCGCCAGAAATTCTTCCTGCTACTTCTTGAGCTTGCGTTGATTTTTCCCTTGAAGAGGAAAGGCTGATGCAACAAAGTAGAGATAAGTATTTCCCTCAGTTAAGAACCAAGGTATCAATCCAGTAGGAGGCACAAGCAAGTCTCCAATATATGCACCTGCACAAACTAACAAACACTTGCACACAACGCGAAAAAGGGGTTGTCAATCCTTTCACGGTCATGAACAAGAGTGAGATTTAAAAGAGATAGGTATAAAAGATAAGTAAAAGGAAAAATAAAGTAAATATAAATAAATTGTAGCAAGGTATTTTTGGGTTTTTTTGTTTTATAGATCTGAAAATATATGATGGAAAATAGACCCGGGGGCCATAGGTTTCACTAGAGGCTTCTCTCTTGAAGAAAATATACAGTGGGTAAACAAATTATTGTTGAGCAATTGATAGAAAAGCGCATAATTATGAAGACATCTAAGACAATGATCATTAATATAGGCATCACGTCCGTGACAAGTAGACCGAAATGATTTTGCATCTACTACTATTACTCCACACATCGACCGACTCCTGTCTGCATCTAGAGTATTAAGTTCATAAGAACAGAGTAACACCTTAAGCAAGATGACATGATGTAGAAGGATAAACTCAAGCAATATGATATAAACCCCATCTTTTTATCCTTAATGGCAACAATACAATACGTGCCTCACTACCCCTTCTATCACTGGGTGAGGACACCGCAAGATTGAACCCATCACAAAGCACCTCTTTCATTGCAAGAAAAACTAATCTAGTTGGCCAAACCAAATCGATAGATCGGAGAGAAATACAAAACTATCCTAATCATGCATAAAAAGAGTTATGAGAAGACTCAAATAATATTCATAGATAATCTGATCATAAATCCACAATTCATCGGATCTCAACAAACACACCGCAAAAGAAGATTACATCGAATAGATCTACAAGAACATCGAGGAGAACATTGTATTGAAGATCAAAGAGAGAAAAGAAGCCATCTAGCTACTAGCTATGGACCCGTAGGTCTGTGGTAAACTACTCACACATCATCGGAAGGGCAGTAAGGTTGGTGTAGAGGCCCTCCGTGATCGAATCCCCCTCCGGCTGAGTGCCGGAAAAGGCCCCAAGATGGGATCTCACGGGAACAGAAGCTTGCGGCGGCGGAAAAGTATTTTTGGTGTGTCCTCTGGTATAGGGGGAATATTTGAGGATTTATAGTGCTGGAATTAGGGTTGGAAGGTCTCCGAGGGGCCCACAAGCCCTGGGGGCGCGCCCCTACGGCTTGTGGCCTCCTCGTAGGGCTTCTGGCCTCCTCTCCAAGTCTCGTGGGTTTCTTCTGGTCCAAGAAAAATCACCGTAAAATTTTATTCCGTTTGGACTCCGTTTGGTATTCCTTTTCTGCAAAAGTCAAAAACAAGGAAAAAATAGAAACTGATACTGGGCACTAGGTTAATAGGCTAGTCCCAAAAATAATATAAAATAACATATTAATACATATAAAACATCCAAAACAGATAATATAATAGCACATAACAATAAAAAATAATAAATACGTTGGAGACGTATCAAACCACTGCGCAGACGTCCGCCCACCGTCGACGTCAGACGAGTGATCAACTCCTCAAAGTTGGGATGAAGGAGTCCGAGCGCGTCTCGTGCCCTCGCCGACAATGGCAATATCAAGAGCGTGTCCACGGGCTGACTGTCGCCTCTAGGAGGACGCTGCCCGACGGGGCGCCAGATGGAGGTGGCCAAGCAACTACATCGGGAGACCTTCCGCCGTTGGTAGGACGACGATGTCGACGGAAGGGACGACGACAAAGGTACCGGCGATTTAGGAGGCCATGCCTAAAACGTCACCTTTCATAGTTCGCTTAGTTTATTTAGTTTTAGTTTAATTTTATTCGGTAGTTGAACTTTGTTAATTTGCTTCTTTTGATTGTAAATATATCAAAATTCTAAAAATATTGTTCAGTTTACATGAATTTCGTCCGTCTTTTTAAATTGTTCATTTGAACTAGTGCGAATATTCGATGCATGTGGTTGGATGGTCGGTTCTCGCTATCAGCCGTGTTGGAGTTGTCTTTACTTCATTATGGTTGAATGATAGGCTCTCGCTATCAACCATGTTGGAGTTATTTTTACTTTATCATGGTTGGATGGTATGCTCTCGTTGTCAACCACATTGGAATTATTGCCGTTACTCTTACTTCACGACACTATATCTGCTATCATGGTTGGATGGTACGCTCCCGCTGTCAACCACGTTGGAATTGTTGCGGTTACTCTTACTCCACAGCAGTGCCAGATCCGCGGTAGGGTTGCATTTACTCGACGATGATTGATGGCGCACTACAAAGATCCGCGGTCCGCGTCACCTGTCCTGTGACCGCTTGCTTGCAGCTGCACAACTTGCTACTCAGTCCTCGCTCCTCCTGGGCTAGCTGTTTCTCCATGGACGGCGATGGCCGCAGCGACTGCGACGCCGGCGGCGAGTGGATCTGGGTGCGTCGACCGCAGGAAGCGGAAGCTGCGGCTGTGGCTGCGGCGGCGGAGTGGCCGGCGGAGGAGGCGCGGCCTCTGAAGGTGGTGTTCGGGTCCCCAGCGAGGCACTTCACCGATTCGGCGCCGATCGGGAACGGCCGTCTCGGCGCCATGGTCTGGGGCGGCGTCACCTCCGAGAAGCTCCAGCTCAACCGTAATTGACAGACCCCCTTCCCCCCTCTTCTGAAGGCTTGATTACTATGCTATCACCAATTTTAGTTCAAATATTGGGGTTTTTGGTCGGGAAGCACTCTCGTTCCAGCTCGGGAATCAAATTCACCCAGAAACACCGCAGCAATCAAAATGTTCTTAACAGATGATGATTTAGAACCTCGATTTTAAAACTATGACATCTTGAATTTTCGATTTTAAAACAAATGTGTTCACTTTTTGGAATAAATTATGGGTGTCACTGCAGTGGCAACCCGCACAACTTTTCCTGCTCACGTTACCTCCTCCCATGCGCGGCCATGCTCATGCCATCGGTGAGAGCACACTCGAGACAGAAAGCAAAATGGCTGGAATTTAATGGGGAGAAATTTAGCAAACGAATGGAGAGAGAAGCATTATCGTTGGAGCATGGTTGCTTCTGTGTGTTGTATCGACCGGTAGACGGAGATGTCAACTGGCCACGTATCTATCTTTTGCGTCGTGTTCAATGTAAGACATCTTGATAAATTCTGTCCTTTTCACATTACGTCGCTGGTGGTCTGGTGGATACTGGGAGGTTCTGATAGACTGATACATATGTTTGAGTTGAATAGGTGCATGCATATCAAAATAAAATGGAAAAAAATGGCGCATGTGGGTAATTTTCTATTTGAATCATCGTCATAGTTAGCACTTTTACTGAAAGTAGTATGATTTGAAGTCTGGAGTGCACTGTCGGAATGTGTGCATGGTTTTGCAGATCCTTTATGCCAGGATTCATCTTTACACTTTTTAAATGAAAATGATAGGGATCATACTTATTGATCTTGCATGTGTTCTCCAAAAGTACAATGAGATGATTTTGTACCACTTTTCTGAATAGATGACGTGAAATTAGGAAGCTTCTTTTTCATTATTCTGTTACTGTTTCCCTATAAGTGAATGATATCAGTCTTTTTTGTCTCCTTTCCCCACTCATGTACACCTTCCACTGTTTTACATACACCTTCACTCATATTGGCATTCTTTAATACGGAGTATTACCTATCTGTTTATTTTTGTAGAGTTTATTGCTTCATATCAAAACTGTTGATGCAGATGATACATTATGGACGGGCGGACCTGGTAATTATACAAACCCCAAAGCACCTACTGTTCTTTCTGAAGTAAGGAGCCTTGTTGATAAGGGACTGTATCCTGAAGCTACAGCTGTTGCTTATGGCCTGTCTGATGACAAGGCGCAGGTACACATTTTATGTTAGGTTGATGGAAGAGTTGTGCTGCTAAATCGATGTTGAAACATTGCTTATGTTTTAACTGTAGTATTACCAGCCTCTCGGTGATATTGATCTTGCCTTTGGTGAGCATATCAAGTATACAAATTATAAAAGATACCTTGATTTGGAATCTGCAACAGTTAATGTCACATACAGTGTTGGGGAAGTAGTGTACTCAAGGGAACACTTCTCAAATCCACATCAAGTAATCGCGACTAAAATCTCTGCAAACAAACCAGGAGCTGTCTCCTGTACAGTATCTTTAGCAACACCACTAGATCACCGGATTCGTGTAACAGATGCAAATGAAATAATCATGGAGGGTAGCTGCCCAGGAGAAAGGCCCGCGGGAGATGACAATGCATCTGATCATCCTCCGGGAATGAAATTTTGTGCTATTCTCTACCTGCTGATGAGTGGTGCCAATGGCCAAGTGCAAGTATTAAATGATAAGATGCTGAAACTTGATGGTGCTGACTCAGCAGTTTTGCTCCTTGCAGCTGCAACCTCATTTGAAGGGCCATTTGTCAAGCCTTCTGAATCGACACTTGATCCAGTGACATCAGCATTCACAACATTAAATATGGCTAGGAGCATGTCATATGCACAGCTAAAAGCTTATCACATGGATGATTACCAGAGTCTTTTCCAGCGCGTGTCCTTGCAACTTTCACGAGGCTCTAATGATGTACTTGGAGGTAGCACTTTGGCTCACTTACCTGAGAATATCTCTCAGGATACTGCGGTATCTGATTGCACTGTACCGATGGTTGATGGTTCAAGGTTAAAAGAGCTTAATAATTCAGAGAAGCCTACTGTAGACAGAATTATAAGTTTTAGACATGATGAAGATCCTTCTCTGGTAGAACTTCTGTTTCAGTTTGGGTGCTATCTACTCATTTCTTGTTCGAGGCCTGGAACTCAGGTTTCCAATTTGCAAGGAATATGGAACAACGAGACTAATGCACCATGGGGGTATGTTTTTACAACATATCTTGTCTTGTTTTGTTGTTTATGCCAGCTATATATCTTGGGGTATTATTTTTTAGACTATTGAATAAGAAAACGGCTGCAACTGTTCGTCTGGGTCACACTTTGTAGAACTTGTGTATTCAGAGCATACATCATTTAAATATCATCCTAATGGGGTCACAGACGACCAACTCTGTGAAATGGATTGTCCTTGCATGCAGTCTGGTGTTACATGACCATTTTTGCTATGGCAAGCAATAAATTTTAGAAGTTTGAAAAGTCTCATGACAATCCTTAGCTGTTCTACATCAAAATGAGAAAAATATAAGTGGAAAACATGACAAGTGGCCCTTTCTCTTAATATGTTTTAAAACTATCATGTAGAAGTTAATCTAATTTGCACAGTTTACAAGTTACTACTAAGACTAGTCTTTTCTTTTGAACTGAAGAGACTGGCCTTTGGCTTCAAGTTTAAGGTTTAAAGCTGTATTCATTTTTCTGTAGATTAATTAAGGATTCTCGTGTACACACATTGTCATCTGTTACTTGCAAAAGTAACACACATTTGGCCTTTTCGATGCAAAGACACCGAAGTAAATATTTTTTTTCGAATGAAAGACACCGAAGTAATTGAGGCCAACATTTTGTGTATCCAGTTGATGTTAATACATACAGGCATGCTCATTCCCTTAAACACATTGGATAATCAGTTACCAAAGAACCGTATTGATTAACGCTCATATTCCCATTATTTTTATGTTATATTAGGCACATGGCTTGACACTGCATGACAAAACACTGAATACATATGAAGAAAGCC
This sequence comes from Thinopyrum elongatum, assembly GCA_011799875.1. Classification (NCBI taxonomy): domain Eukaryota; kingdom Viridiplantae; phylum Streptophyta; class Magnoliopsida; order Poales; family Poaceae; genus Thinopyrum; species Thinopyrum elongatum. The sequence goes on from CM022300.1 coordinate 492,601,221, forward strand.
ACAAAAAATTTAAATTCCCTGCATTAGTTTCTCAAATATAGGTTTAGGGATTCTTTATATAAAGAATGTAACTTGAATTTTTTTTATGATGTCAAAAAATGAAACTTGAATTTTTGGGAAGATGATGATTTAGTATATTTTTCCTTAATTTCTGGTGCATTCTAAACAATTGATCTATTAAAGGGGTTATCCATCTTTTATTCAAGTAAATTTTGTTGTGGGTAATACTGATTCTCTTGCCATTTGTAGCAAATTAATGCTGAATTTACTGCAGTAAATACCTTAGTGTTTGTAATGTAAGTTATTTGAGGGTATATTAATGATAGTCCTATTTACACTATTTTCTGGCAGTCCAAGTTTGATAACAATATGTCATTCCTTTCACTTTCCAGTACAGCTCCCCATCCAAATATAAATCTACAAATGAATTACTGGCCGTCACTTCCTTGCAACCTTAGTGAATGCCAAGACCCACTATTCGACTTCATTGGATCCCTTTCGGTCAATGGGGCTAAGACGGCAAAAGTAAGTCTACTTTCATAAAAGAGCGTCTCTGGAAACTCTGTGTTCTCTACCCTGTATACTCGTGAGTGTTCCAACATATCTTTCTACTTTCTAGTGAATTGAACTTTTATGAATACTATTTCTTGTGGCCATGGCCCATAGCCTTGGATCGTACTCCTAGCAGCATCACTGAGGCCTGACAACGAAGAAGTAGCAGTGATGCTACTAGAAGCCTGGGATCTGCCAATTTGCATAAGGGGCAATAGTTAGCTGTGCAGTTTCTTCTTTCTATAGGATTTTGATTGCATATGTACATGTCTATAATCTGTCCCTTTGGCCCAATAGCAATACAAAGGTCGTTCTGTCGACAGTCACTACTGCGTGAGGATGAAAACAGACCAATCTAACAAGGCAATTAGTTATTCAAATATCTGATTTCCACATGATACTGCATGCTACAGTACCACGACAACACTTGCTCCACGACATTATAAATATATCTAGATGATAGGATCTTTCCTCAGTTCATTCTTAGTGTCACTGAGTATCGACTATTGAGTATTTACTGTTAACGCGACAACGTAAATGTGAATACAAAATTTGAAGTTCGAGAGGCACTTGCCCTTGATCACTCAAGGATAAAGAATTGCAACTTTGTGCATCTTCTTGATGAACTATTTGGACAACTCTATTTAATGGTTTGTGTGTAAACATATTACTAGATTTTATTTTATTCAGTTTACATGTTCCAAATGGATTTATAGCATAGTTTGAGACCTTGTATTTCATGGGAACTTTTTGAGGTAATGATATGTTTTCTTGACAGGTGAATTACGGAGCTAATGGCTGGGTTAGTCACCAAGTCACAGACTTGTGGGCAAAAACATCACCGGATTATGGTGATCCTTCATGGGCTCTATGGCCAATGGGTGGGCCATGGCTTGCTACACACCTGTGGGAACACTACAGTTTTACGATGGACAAAGTGAGTGATGACATGGGCATGGAATGCAATGCCATGCAGTACTTGTATGCATTACTTTCTTGTATCACCTTTAAGCACAGATTGTGATCATACGTCATAGGCAGATATGAGAATTACTGTCGCCGCTTGCTTATGTTGGAGCCTAATCTCCCTTTATGTTTATGTGATTACACTATCTTATTTGAAGAATTGGTGGTAAAAGGTAGGCTTAAACCAAATATGAGTGATAAGGCAAGCACTAACAAATTTGGATTAGACAAACTGGTTAACTGTACTAAAAGATAATGATGTTTAGTAGCAATGACTGGCCAATAGTGTTTAACTATCCTGTTGAATAGATTGTTGGTTCATCTACCTTTTTCATGTGCTCTGATTGATGGATAATGTCTTAAGAGGATGTTGTGAATATATGGTGAAATCCATACTGATAGCTTTGCCGCAAAGTGCAAGCTCATCTTCTGGAGATTGGAGAGACATAAATGTGATCTAGACAAGATCAAGTTACATCAGATGTGATATTCTGTTCTTTTTTTGCAGGAATTTTTGGAGAGAACAGCGTATCCACTTTTGGAAGGATCTGCCTCGTTTCTGTTGTCCTGGTTGATTGAAGGCCAAGAAGGATATCTGGAGACCAATCCTTCTACTTCCCCAGAGCATTATTTTACTGCTCCGGATGGCAAGAACGCATCTGTGAGCTATTCAACTACTATGGACATGTCAATTATTAGAGAAGTATTCTCAGCTGTTCTTCTGTCTGCTGATGTAAGTCTTCATTTTCTATTTACTGTTGTTGAAAGAGACAGGTTTCATTGAATATGCAGATACTTTGGTGATACTATGAATGAAGCATGCAGATTTAAAACGTTATACTAGAGTTATAGTTAAGTCTTATCATTCTAGCATGTATTTATTTGAATGTTTATGTGTTTGAAGTATTCATACGTGTGTTATCAGATTTTAGGAAAATCCAGCACTGATGTGGTTCAGAGGATAAAAGTGGCACTACCGAGGCTCCCACCAATAAAAATTGGTAGAGATGGTACAATCATGGAATGGGTCTGTATATACTTTTTATTTTTTTATCTCTCAAAGTGATTTGCATTGGTCTGTTCAGTTTCATAATACTTGTTTTTTATGCACAGGCACAAGATTTTAAGGATCCCGAGCCTCAGCACAGGCATGTATCTCATCTGTTTGGTCTTTATCCTGGACATACCATGACACTTGAGCAAACACCTGACCTCTGCAAAGCTGTTGCCAATACTCTTTATAAAAGAGGTACCTTTTTGCATATCAGAAGGGCAGTATTATAGTTTGATCCTTATTTGAAGTTATCAGTCTTTAGTTTGGGTTTGTTTCAAAAGAAATTATGATCTCAGAGAACTTATTGTTAGATGATGACCTCCCGAGATTCCTTCCCATGACGGTTACTCGATCTTGCATGAGCTCCTTTTTGCTGATCTCAGCATTTTTTAGATTTTGAGGGTTAACTGTTGAAGATAAGAGGAATGGACACATAGCACAGAAGAATAAAGGTGGAAGGCCATCCAGTGACATACTGTAATTGCATTTATCAAAAGCAGTATATGTATAAACACAATTGTTTCATTAGAGCAAAAATACAAACAACCCACAGCGACTTAAAAACCTCTTAAAACAGATGTTAGTTATACACTTATGCACACCAGCATCAGCTTGGGTGCTCAACAATTTTATTTTGTTTTTGAAACAGGGGTGCTCAACAATTTCGTAGTAGAAGGATAGCAAGGTTTAATGGGACTGGATCGACCACTGTTGTTCTCATGTAAAATTGAAATAAGCAGTAACCATGTTCCAAGAGGATAATTCAGTGTTGTTTGTGTCAGAATTTTGTAAACTTCTTACAAAGGTTGCTGATCTTATTTTTCCATGGTCATTTTCTTTCAAATGGCGAACAGTCTAGTGGTATTATTAAGTTGATTTTTCTTATGCAGTTTGCTTGCATGACCAGTTGTAATATTCTTTTATGTCACCTTTCAGTTTGATCTGAAAAGTACCGCATATTTATATTTTCAATAATTGCATGGCACTGTTTTTTTTTCTCGAATACACCATGGAAGGGTGTATCATCATTTCATAGAAGAAGGGCCAAGCGGCCAGTACAACTCCACCACAGATACAATACCAAATAGGCAAACAACTCCACGCTAATCCCTGGGATTAGAACCACGCCTACTACAATCGAAAGCAAAGGAACTCGCCTTGCCCGATCTCCAGCTAAGATGGCGAAGAGATGGGGCACCGAGCAACCAGACCGCGTCCTACCAATTGCATGGCACTGTTAAGAATGTCAAATTTATCACGTTTATGGCAAGGACTGTCTGTAACCACACTTTCTCTGTCTTTGCTGCTTGGCACTGAGTTTTTTTCTATTGTTTAGGTGATAAAGGCCCTGGGTGGTCTACTTCATGGAAGATGGTCATCTTACCGAAAAAGGCTTTCGCCCCGCTTTATAGCAACCACCGAGCACAAAGTCATCAAAGTAACATCCGAACAACACACACACAACGCCACCGCAGGCAAAGGTCCAACAAGCACGCACCACTCACACCACTGGTTCAGCTGTGGGCATAGCACAACAAGCCCAAAACAAACACAAGGGGCGCACAAACAAACAAGGCGGTGGCGACGATGACGAGGGAGCTAATCCGGCTCAGGTGGTGGTGGGGGAAGCGGTGGAGCCATCCGGAGAGCCATCGCGCGAAGCTGGGTGATGAAGGAGGTGATGGCGTCTCTCTCCCTGGGGCGGCTAAGCGGCCGCCAAAGCTGCAAGTAACCAGACCATTTGAACAAGGCGTCAGTAGAGCGACGAAGAGGGATATGCTGAATCACAAACTTATTCCTAACAGTCCACAGCGTCCAGGCTAGCACACCGATGGTCAGCCACCTAATGTGGCGGGACGAGGGTGAAAGTGCCTGGAGTTCAGCGAATAGAGCGGGGAAGTTGTTGCGGTTCCAGCTTCCACCCACTACATCACGGAAACAACTCCATAGGAACTGTGCGGACACGCAGGTGAAGAAGATATGGTTCGAATCCTCCTTCGGCCCGCAAAGCGGACAACGCCCATCGCCAGGGCCGTTGCGTTTCAGGACCTCAACGCCAGACGGAAGGCGGCCGCGGATCCATTGCCATAGGAAAATCCTAATCTTCAGGGGAAGCCGGATCTCCCAGATGGAGGAAAGGGCCTCAGGACCCGGAGAGGGGGCGATCGCCTGGTAGAGTGATTTGGTGGAGAATATACCAGAGGGCTCTAGACGCCACCTGGTGCGATCATCTTCCACATCAAGCTCAGGCTCGTGCAACGCGATGCAGCCGAGCAAGTCATGCCAGGCGGCATTCTCATCTGGGCCAAAAGGACGTCGGAAGGCGAGCTGCCCTAAGTCAATAAGGGCCACCGCGGCAGAGATCCGCGGGTCAACCGCGATGGAGAACAGGTCAGGAAAACGTGCCGCGAAGGGGGCGTCGCCAGCCCAGCGATCAAACCAAAACAGCGTGGCGGTGCCAGATCCAACCGCAATCGAGGTCCCGATGCGGAGTACTGGGAGGAGCTGTATGATGGATTGCCAGAACTGGGAGCCACCGGACCGCTGACAGAAGGCGAGCGGCTGGCCACGAAGGTATTTCTGCTGGATGATGCGGAGCCATAAGCCACCCTCACCGTTCGTAATCCGCCAGAGCCACCTAGTCAGGAGGGCAATGTTCATGCGTTTCGAAGACATGATCCCAAGACCACCCTGACCGCGCAGCTTACAGATCTCAGTCCACCGGACCATGTGGTACTTCTGCTTGTCTCCCTCGCCAGCCCAGAAGAAGCGCCCCTGCACTCTGGCAATCTCATGGTGCAGAGTCTCAGGCAGGCTGTAGAAGCTCATAATGAATAGGAGCAGGCTGGAAAGGGACGAGTTAATGAGCACAGTCCTGGCCGCCTTCGAGAGCCACCGCCCCTGCCAAGGCTCGATGCGGTGCTGGAGCTTGCCAACCGAGGGCCGCAGCTCGGCCACCGTGAGTCTCGTGTCACTAATGGGTATCCCCAAATAAGACGTGGGGAAGGTCCCAAGCGTACAGTTAAGGCGGTCCGCGATGCTCTGCCGTGCGTCATCGGTGTAGCCCAAGACCATGACCGCGCTCTTATTGAAGTTAATTCTCAGGCCAGACATCTGCTGGAAGCAAAGCAGGAGGAACTTCAAGTTCGAGATGTCGCTCTCAGATCCTTCCACCATGATAATGGTGTCATCAGCATATTGGAGGAGAGAGATGCCATTCCCTCCTACTAGATGCGGGACTATGCCCTTAATATGGCCAGCCGCCTTGGCCTTATCTAAGATGGCTGCCAGGGCATCAACCACCATGTTGAAGAGGAACGGGGAGAACGGATCGCCCTGACGGACCCCACATAAGGTGGGGAAGTATGAGCCGATCTCACCGTTAATGTTCACCGCGGTCCGGCCCGAGGATACCATTTGCATCACGCGGGTCACCCACCGGTCGTCGAAGCCCTTCCGGAGCAGGCATTCTCGCAGGAAGGGCCAGCTGACCGTGTCATATGCCTTGTGAAAGTCAATTTTCAGGAAGACCGCCTTAAGGTGTTTGGAGTGCACCTCATGGAGAGCTTCGTGAAAGACTAGGACTCCGTCAAGGATATAGCGGCCCTGGATGAATGCTGACTGATCCGGGTGAGTGATCCGGTCCGCTAATGGGGCCACCCTATTGGCGTACCCCTTCGCGAGGATGCGGAAGATGACATTAATCACCGTGATCGGGCGGAATTGGCGGATATCCGAAGCGCCCGTGACTTTGGGGATGAGGGTGATAATCCCAAAGTTAAGCCTAGTGAGGTCGATGGAGCCTACATAGAACTCCTCAAACAGGGCCATCACTTCAGGCTTAATTACCTCCCAGAAGGTCTGGAAGAACTTCACCGGGAGGCCATCAAGGCCAGGAGCCGAGGACGTGTTCATGCCCTTAATGGCCGCCCACACCTCGGCCTCGGAAAACGGGGCGGTCAGAGCCGCATTATCCGCGGCCGAGACACAGTAGTGGGCCGGCCAGATATCTTGCGCGAGAGCAAGCCCTCCCCGAGGGGAGGCAGAGAATAAGTCTCTGAAAAAGCCATCAACATGGGCCCTGATGGCCTCAGGTTGCTGCAGGAGGGCCTCGCCATCCCACAGGAGCGGGATGGAATTGCGACGACGCCGGCCGTTAGCAATGGCCTGAAAGTACGCGGTATTGGCGTCCCCCTTGAGGACCCAATTCTGCGTACCCCTTAGGCGCCAATATGCCTCGTCGTCTGTGTAGATGACCGTGAGCTGGTCCTCCAGATCATACCTAAGCATCCATTCGTCTGCCGAGAGGCCCGCGGCATCAGCGCGGAGGTCCAGGGATTGGATGGCTTCTAAGAGAGCTTTCTTCCGCTCCCGGATGTCGCGCCCCCCGTTGGCGCCCCATCCTTTCATAAATTGTCGCGACCGCTTAGCACAAAAATGCCAGGAGTCGACGGCCGAGAGGGATCGATGGGGGGCCTCACGCGCCTCCCACCACCGCGCAACCACCGCAGTGGCAAACCCAGGCTGGCTCAGCCAGAAGGTTTCACAGCGGAAGCGGGGCGGCTGGGGGGGACGATCGTTCTCTGAAGAGAGGAGGAGAGGGACATGATCGGATCCAATCCGCGTATTTGCGCGTAGCGAAGCAAGGGGCAGCGGATGTCCCACTCAGGTGATACCAAGACCCGGGCGAGGACCGAGCGGGTCGGGTCCGCTTGGCGGTTGGTCCAGGTAAACCTGGCACCAACCCTATCTAATTCGCGAAGCCCCATGTCCGCGATGCAGTCATTGAACATCTGCATCCGGGGGAAGTTAACCAAATTATTATTCTTATCTTCCTCCGACCGGATGAGGTTAAAGTCGCCACCAACCACCACCGGTATCTGGGCGGCCGTGACTTTCCTGCGGAGCTCATCGAGGAAGGCCTCAGAGCGGCGGTGGTCCGCCCGGCCATAAACCGCAATGACTTCCCATTTGAAGTTTAGAGCCCGCTCGAATATCTCCATGCTAACGAAGAACTCACCCCGGTCCATGCCTCCTACCTCGAAGGTGGCATCCTTAACACCTAAAAGGATGCCACCCGAGTGGCCCGTGCTCCCACTAGAAGGGAGTCAGTGCCAGGCAAATAGGTCGGAGCTCAAATGTTCGAGCTCCGAGAGTGAGCATGCATACAAAATGATTCTGCAGCTAATCACTTTGATAGGTCCGAATGACAAGCGTGACAATGACGGAGGTCTATACAGCAATTTGTTCACGGCGCTTCCACCATTCCAAATCGATGCAAATTTTGGGTAAACCAGATCATCTTCAGCCTAATCAATCATTTCAATCCAACCTGTTTACCATAGTATGATTTGTTGAATTGCGAGACACGAAGTTGCAGCCAGTAGGCATAACCTCGGTGATGACTCTAAGCTGTCAACTGTTAACCACTTAAAAGAGGTCTAACAATAGTGACCGTGCTACTTAATTGCACGATCGATTCGCAAACATCACAATGGGTGTATTCTCTTGCAGATTCCCAGCTGCATTGTGTGAAATGCTTGTGCAGAGCACCGGGGGTGATCTGTACCTGCTCCCTGCTCTGCCCCGCGACAAGTGGCCCCACGGGAGCGTTAAAGGTCTGAGGGCCCGAGGCGGGATGACGGTCAACATCTGCTGGAAAGAAGGTACCCTCCATGAAGCTCTTGTATGGTCTGGCAGCAGCGGGAACTCGCTTGCGAGGGTCCACTACGGCGATCGCTCTGCCGTGATCAGTGCCTCCCCAGGCCAAGTTTACAGGTTCAACTCGGAGTTGAAGTGCTTGAAGACTTGGCTACTGTGAGAATGTACGTGTGCTGGTTCTGCGAAATCTGAAGGCATTATCTGTTGCAAGTTGCAACAAAATTTACTGAATTCTCGGTGAGAACAATAATAGAGCTATCCTAAGGCAGAACCTGTTGTGACAAAATTTACTGAATTCTCAGTGAGAACAATAATGGTACTGTACTGAATTCTCAGTGTGAACAATAATGGAGCGATCTCGTTAGACCTTTGCGCCGATTATTAAACTTCTGTATTCCATTGAAGTTTTCTTGAGTTTTTTCCTTTTCTTTTGGAAACAACGGGCGCATGTTTGGTTGCCTGCATGAAGTCCTAAAATAAACATATGGTGAACTTGCCCGATGTAGTCGCTTTGCACCACGTATTTTGAATTTACCAACCCAATTATCATTCAAATCTAGCACTCACTCCTCTTCTCTCACTCATTGAACATGTGATCATACACCATGTTCAGAAAAAAAGGGTCACAGTTCTTACAAACTGCATGACAATAAGTCAATAACAGAATCCTTAAACCACTACTTGCTTCACCGTTCTCTATCCCATTACCAGCCTTCTCTCTGCCTGCAAACTTGAAGTAGCCCTTGTCAGCCTTCTATCCACTTTAAAGCCTCCTATGTAGTAGCAACTATTTTGAAAACAGTTTGCTCATGACACAGTTGCCATGAATCATACAGTCCTCCATCAGTCCCTCCTCCCTTTGTAGACCGCATCAAAAGTCACAAAAGGAACACAACTCCATCTCCAAAAGCAGCAAAAGGCGATCGAGGCAATGCTTCACTGTGATGTGCTTCACAGACGATGATGCCCAAAGGAACATCATGGAACAGCATTCGTTGCCAAGAAAAGGAGGTCTCTTTCAGCCACAAGTACCGCGCGTCGTCTCCACCGGGGCGCAAGTAAGCAACCCGGATGTTCTTTAGTTTCAGGTTTACATCCTCTCTGAAAGTCAGAAAAATACCCCTTGTCGTTTCGATTACCGTCTTCTCAGACAGAATGCAAGGCTGAGAGCAGATTGCATCGGAAGAAAAACTCGTCCTAGTACGCGCAGTCCCTTCCCTTCCAACAGCGCAGTTGTATGAGCATGGCAAATGGGGTTAGCGCCCTAAAACAGTGCAGATTGCAGCCGTTTCCATGGTCTCCGCTGAAGCTTCAACGACAGCATCTGTGTTTACCTTAGCTAGACGAAAGCAAACCATGGACATACACTGAAATCATTCACAATATCTTTCCATTCATTACTCGGGATTAATCCATTTTCATTTACTGCTTCATTCAACTTCCCAAACCCACCAATATTTTTACTAGGATACTCAATAATATAGTTACTGCTTATCAAGGAGGGAAAACAAACCAAATCATTCATTGGAAAAGGCACCTGTATTGATGGCATTTTGGCAGAACAAAGTCTGGATTTGTGCATCAAAGCCTTCTATCTCAGTTTCTTCGAATTAATCTTCCATGTTCATAACCAATAACCAAATCTCACTTATAAAGCTCACCAGCAGGTCCATGTTCGCTTACAAATCTCACTTATAAACATCCGTAGAAGGCAGATGATCGAATCCCTCGATCAGTCGGTTGAAACGAATCGTTCCCAAAAAAAAACACAAGAGCGGCACATGATTAACAGCTATCCTACATCTCACCCACTGACTTCTATAGTGCCTAGCATTATTCTTCCTCCAATTGTACGCTGCCCGCGGAGATTAAAAATTGCAGTGAACCAACAGTAAAGGAAAGAGATAGTTACAAGCGCCCTACTAGGGTTTAAAGACTGCAATAGGCACTCGCCGCTTGAGACAGGATTTATAAATCGCTGAAGAATCATTGGTTGGAGCATCACCCAATGCAGAACAGGCTTGCAATACATCATCACCAGTCTATAGAGTAGGAGAAACCGAACCATGCTGCATATAACAACATGAAAGAAGATATCAAAATCGCCACACAAGTAGCCAGCCAGGTGCTCTTCTTCATAGACACACCAACTACCAAGATCCAAAGAGAGCCAATATATCTGGCGACACAAGCTCTCATAGGCATTTTCGTCGATGTAGGGAGGGGCCGGAGTGACCTTATTCCAATATGTCATCGCCGCGACCACCTCATCGATACCACCAGGAAAATAAAATCTAAGGAAAAGAAAAACGAAACAAACGAGTCTCCACTCCTCTTACCACAGACGAGGTTCTTAGACAGGGGAGAGGAGAGGGGTCTATACATGCATGCCTACCGAGCTCATGATATAGTTTAATTTAATTTATGCTAATTTCTTTGATATGGGTAGAGGTTTTATTACACTTTTGTTGTACGGTTTGGTATTACACATTAGGCAAAAACCTCATGAAAACTAATTATTGTAGCCTGACAAAGCAAATTCTCTAAAGTGGTTTGACCAATATTTGGATGTGTTTACAAAATGGGGGTATATGATGTTCTTTACCTCTTTTCAGTCTGTACATATTTTTATTTTACTTTTTGTTCCTTGAACTGACAATCCATCGATGGTTAATTGGTTATACATGCCTATGCAGCTGATGATAGAGCTTAAATTCAATTTATGCCAACAGCAACACTTATGTTAGAGACTGTTGGATAAATAGAATGAACAACTACCTAACTTGCAGAACTTAAAGGCACTGAAACACACAATCAACTAAGCTTAATGATGCAATATCACACCGTTAGGTCATCGTAATTGCACCTAATTAAATAGAATGTAATAGTTAAATCTATATAATTACTACATCTAGAGCAATCATATTAATCAAATCTACATGCCATACCCATAGTTTTAAATAGCCGGCTATAGCTCCGCTATAGCCTTTTTAGCAGGGTGGCGCTAAATGGCCATCTTCACAAATAGCCCACTATAGCCTGCTATAGCCCGCTATAGCTCCGCTATAGCTGATTTGGAGGCCTGCCGCTATTTTTCATAGCCCGCTATTTAAAACATTGGCCATACCTAATATGTTAGGTATTTATAATTGTACCTAACCAAATCATAATTCATTATATATCCATATCTCCAAAAAGGAGTAATCTTATCCGACAGACCATCATATCACACTTAGACAGATAGTGCACATATGTCTTGTCCGTGGAGGAGATTTCAGCTCTCTAATACTCTCTCTCGATTCACAGAGCTCCACTCCCGCGACTAGGCAGCTAGGTTCCCCCTCCTCCCCTCCCGCTGCCGCCGGCCCTCCCGCCGGCGCCGGCTGCCGGCCTCACGCCCCGCCTCCGTCCCCTTCCGCCCTCCCCCTTCCCCCGTCCAGATCCGCCTCGCGCCGCCTCCCCGGGAGGTGGCCGGGGCGGAGCTCGAGCTCCTCACCCGCGGGCCCCCTTCTCCCCCGTCTCCCCCCGCCGCCGCCGGCGGTCGCCCCCCGCGCTGGCCCGGGTGGTACCGGCGGCGGAGGACCTTCCCGTCCCCGCGCCCGCGTGCTCCCTTCCCGGGGCAGGGAGGCGTCGGCGGTGCAGCCTGGCTTGGCTGCGGTCCCACGGCCCTGCGGCGGCGGCCGGCGGCAGGCGTGGTGTCGGCGCCGCTCCTTGGCGGCGGGGCGGCGTGGTGGTGCTGGGTGGCCGATATCGCGACCCCGGCCCAGATCTGGGCCCGGCGGGCCCCATTTGGGTCATAGCGGGCCGGCCCCCCGGCGTGGCCTCGTTGTCCGCGGCGCGGTGAGGAGGAGGAGCGGCTCGGATTTGGGGCGTCGGCGCCGACGGCGTGCCGGCAGCAGCGCGAGGGCGGGAGCTTTACAGGCCCACGAGGGCTCGGCCGGGCCTGTGGGCCCACGGGCCTGGTGTGCTCCTGCTATTGCGTCCGGACGGCTACCGTCGCGGACGGTGGAGGTGGGGCCCTCCCGCGTGCCGACGGTGCTGATGCTCTAGTCCCGGCTCTGATTCTTTGCCGTGCTGCCCTCACTTCGCGGTGCCGTGGTGAGACGGCGTGGGGGCCTCATGACCGCGTTGGCGCAGGGTGGTGGTTGGTTTGGTGGCTGGATCCGGAGCGCCCGAGGTGCAGGTTGGGATCGGGGGAAACCCCTGTCGGCGTGGCCGACACCGGCGCGGTGGCGCCTGTGGGTGCCACCTGACCTTTCAGGAGGGCGTCGGGGGCTACCCTTCCTCTCGCCTTGTCGTTTTTTTTTGAAAAGGGGGACTCCCCGGCCTCTTCATCAGAACGATGCATACAGCCAACTTATTAAATAAACAAATAGGTTCAACAAGGTCTTAAAGTCTCAAACGAAAATAAAGGAGAGCTCACAAAGAGCCAAAGGGCCAAAAACAAACCAACCACAAAAAGCCACAACCGGCTGGCATAAGAGAGATAGGTAAACTAATTGCCTATTCTATTACATGACCGCCATCCAAACCGGTTGAAGATATCCCGTGCTACCATCTCCCAGCGGATAGATCCAGTAACCAAACGCTCCCTGGCCTCCGTCGGAGTGAGTAGCGACCACATACGGATCAACGCAGTGTCTCGGAAAATAACCTGCAAAAAATGAATATTTGTTGTTCTGTTAAAAACCAAATCATTTCTGCAGTTCCAGACTGCCCACAATAAAGCACAAACTCCTACGCGAATGTGTCTCGCTATTTCGGGCTCTATCCCGTTAAGCCACGTTCCAAATAACGTGTTGACAGAACTCAGTGGAGTAATATTAAATGCAATATGGACCGGCCGCCATAGAACTTTGGCTAACGGGCAATCAAGAAAAAGGTGTTTGATAGTTTCATCCCGATCACAGAAACTACACCTAGTAGGTCCTGTCCAATTACGCTTTGCCAAATTGTCCTTGGTTAATATTACTTGTTTATGGACAAACCACATAAACACTTTGATTTTCAAAGGAACTTTGACAGCCCAAACATGTTTGGAACTAGGAATCGAGCTTGAATTGATAACATCAAGATACATTGATTTAACTGTAAACTCTCCAGACCTAGTAAGCTTCCAGCGTAATTTATCGGGTTGTTGAGATAGCTGAACCTCCATCAGTCTACTTACTAGATGAAGCCATTCTTCCCAACGATTGCCAACTAGCGTCCTTCTGAACTGAATATTAAGGGGATTGGATTGAAGTACCGTTGCAACGAACGCATCACGTCGTTGAACAATACGATACAGAGACGGGTATTGAATGGCAAGGGGGGTCTCTCCGAGCCAAGTATCCTCCCAGAACCGCGTGCTAGCACCATTGCCAATAATAAACTTTGTCCTATTAAACAAGGTTAATTTGACTTTCATAAGCCCTTTCCAAAAAGGTGAGTCAGTCGGCCTTGCTGTCACCTGGGACAAAGTTTTGGAGTGAAGATACTTGCTACGGAGGATCTGCGCCCAAGTGGCATCAGTCTCTACCGATAACTTCCACAGCCACTTGCTGAGAAGACACATATTCTTGACCTCAAGATTCTCAATGCCAAGACCCCCTTGGTCTTTCGGTCGACAGATGATATCCCATTTGGTGAGTCTGTATTTTCTTTTTAGTTCATCGCTCTGCCAAAAGAATCATGATCGATAGAAGTCCAGTCTTTTCCTAACTCCAACTGGGACTTCGAAGAACGACAAAAGAAACATAGGCATACTCGTGAGAACCGAGTTTATCAGAATTAATCGGCCTCCGTATGACATGAGCTTGCCCTTCCAGCAACTCAGTTTCTTTTCAAAGCGATCCTCGATACACTTCCATTCTCTGTTTGTCAGCTTACGATGGTGGATTGGTATACCTAAGTACGTAAAAGGTAAAGTCCCCAATTCGCACCCAAACAATTGCCTATATGCCTCTTGTTCGTCATTGGCTCTACCAAAGCAGAACAATTGGCTTTTGTGAAAGTTAATCTTTAACCCGGTCAATTGTTCAAATAAGCATAACACCAGCTTCATATTTCTCGCTTTTGCCAAGTCATGCTCCATAAAGATGATTGTATCATCGGCGTACTGTAGGATAGACACACCTCCATCAACTAGATGAGGTACCAAGCCACCCACCTGACCAGCCTCCTTAGCCCTTCCTATCAGAATTGCCAACATATCAACTACAATGTTGAACAGGATAGGAGACATCAGATCCCCTTGTCTTAGGCCCTTATGTGTCTGGAAATAATGACCTATGTCGTCATTCACTTTAATTCCAACACTCCCTTTTTGCGTGAACGATTCTACCTGGCGTCGCCAGGCTTCATCAAAACCTTTCATACGCAAGGCCTGTTGAAGGAATGGCCATTTGACTTTATCGTACGCTTTCTCGAAATCCACCTTAAAAACAACCCCATCTAATTTTTTCGTGTGAATTTCATGGAGCGTTTCATGAAGGACCACCACCCCTTCTAGGATGTTTCTGTCCGGCATGAAAGCAGTTTGGGAATGCTGTACCACAGAATGCGCAATCTGTGTGAGCCTATTAGTCCCAACCTTGGTGAAAATTTTGAAACTAACATTGAGGAGGCAGATCGGCCTGAACTGCTCAATTCTCACAGCCTCCGTTTTCTTAGGAAGCAGTGTTAGTGTTCCAAAATTTAAGTGAAATAACTGAAGCTGTCCAGAGAATAGATCATGGAACATTGGTAACAAATCCCCCTTAATAATATGCCAACACTTTTTATAGAACTCCACCGGAAATCCATCCGGCCCTGGAGCCTTATTGTTTTTCATCTGCGCAATAGCTTCAAACACCTCTTTTTCCGAGAACGGGGCAACCAAAATATCATTATCATCCGCAGTGAGTTGAGGCACATCCTCAATCCTGGACTCATCCAGGGACACACAACTATCCTCCGGAGGCCCAAACAACTGCTTATAGTACTCGGTTATATATAATTTTAGGTTATCCTGTCCTAGAATGGTTCCTTCATCTTGTTCAAGCTGAAAGATTCTCTTCTTTCTGTGCTTGCCATTAGCGATCAAGTGAAAGAATGTGACGACCCCGGCTTAATCGTGCACTAACCATACACGCAAATGCACACGATCAAGCCTAAGGACTCACTTGAAGATATCACAACACAACTCTAAAACATAAATAAAGTCATACAAGCTTTATATTACAAGCCAGGGCCTCGAGGGCTCGAATACATAGCTCGATGGCATACAAGCATCAGCGGAAGCATCAGATATCTGAGTACAGATATATTACAGAGAGAGAGATAAGCCTTCACAGAGGCGGGGTAAAATAAAATACTACGATCGAAAGGCGTAGGCCTCCTGCCCTGGACCCTCCGATCCTACTCCTGGTCGTCAAACGGCTCCTCGTAGTAGTAGTACTCGCCAGGCGGGTAGTAATACTGGTCGTCGGCTGGGGCGTCTGGCTCAGGGGCTCCGTCGTCTGGTGGCATCAAATGGAATATGGGGGAAAAAGAAAGTAAAGCAAATGTGAGTACTCATCCGAAGTACTCAGCAAGCAAGGATCCACACTACATATGCAACATTTTCAAAGGAATGGCTGTATATGTGGACTGGGCTGCAGAAATGCCAGAATAGAGGGGAAAACCTAGTCCTATCGAAGACTAGCATCTTCAACAATCTTCGACAGTCTTGCAGCAATAGAAGAGAACAGATGAACATAATGTAAAGTAGTAGTAGTATCATCAACCTCGACCTGAGATCCTTTCTCGACTCCCTGCGAGAAAGCAATCCCAGAGCCGTACTATCCAGTTCTCATCACATGTTCTAGTTGTACCGATCGGGATACTACTCCGAGTGTCCGTTACCGTAGGACAGGCTATCAATAGAAGTTTCTTCCCTGCAGGGGTGCACCAACTTACCCACCACGCTTGCTTAACTCCGGCCGGACACACTTTACTGGGTCATGCCCGGCCTCGGCCAAACAACACGCCGCAACCCGACCTAGGCTCTAAAGAGAGGTCAGCACGCCGGACTAACCTATGCCCCCGGGGGTCTTGGGCCTTCGCCCCGGGAACCCTGCACGTTGCGAGGACGTTTTGGAAGAAGACCTAGCAACCCCTTAATACAAGCGCAGTTGCGTTCCCAGTCCAATCCAAAACGGGCCGCTCCTCGCTGACGTCAATAGAGCTTTGGCTGATGTATACGACGCAGAACGTCCATACTATGCCCACGTGATGGTTAGTGCTATCGGGCCAGAGGCCCCTCGGATCAAATATCCAAACCGTAGTGGATTAGGAGCGCGCGGAAACGAGCAGAGACTCACGATCGATGTGACCCCGTCGCCCCGTCTCGAGGACTTGCGGCAAGGGCGAGGAATGCCCGGCCGCGCCTCGTGTTATCTCGCGGGCACCATCCAGGTCAACCCGACTCCACATTACTTCGCATTAAGCTCGCGCGGGTACCCCTCAGGGCCGACCCGTCTTTAGTAACATAGTTTAGTGCAAGTCACAGTATCAATGGTATCCGTGTGTCCAACACCAAGGGGGAACCCTGATGAATCACCCTCGATGGAATTCCCGCTCGATGTTATCATCAAGGTGAACGAAGGAGGAATCACCCTCGAGGTCCACACTTGAGAAGTTGCACGACGACGCTGTTATCGGGGGTGGTGTAGGAGGAATCACCCTCGCTTACCACGACCGAGTAACTAACCTACAAGGTTATCATCAGAAGTGCTGACGAGGTATCACCCTCGGCACTTGACGGTAACCCAGTAGTGTCGGCAACTAAAGGGGGAAGTAACGTGCGGTGCCAGGGTCTAGTCTTCAATCCCGATGGTCGGGTCTTCTGACATCCAGCGGGGCAGTCGGGATCAAGTGGGGGTCTCTGTCGTGTCTCTACCCAGCCTATACTAATCAGTCTAGGATAACCAGAAAGGTAACAAGGCAGGTTACAATAAACAGGCTATGCAGCAGATATAGGAAAACAGTAGCAGTAGCAGTTCTAATGCAAGCATAAGAGAGATGAGAGTAGGCGATATAGGCATGCTCAAAATGGGGGTGCTTGCCTGTTTTCTCTGGGGCAAGGGCAAGGTTGTCGGTGGTGTCGTCGGGGACGTAGTCGTACTCCTGAGCTGCGTCTGCCTCGGGAGCTACGTCAATGTCGGGGTCTACCGAGAGAGAAGAGGGGGAAGAAACAGGTAAACATAATGCAAACAAATGCAATACGGTGCGTGTGATGCTATGATGCAGTGCAAGGTTGCCTAAATATGCATCTAAGTCATTTTAGTTATTTTTAGAATTATTCTGGGATTTAATAACCAGGGTGTGTGCACTATTCATCTATCGGATACGGGTCCGGAGTTACGAGTTCTTCTACGTAGGGGGTTCCGATGAAGAAATAGACAGCATGATCAGACTCGTCTCGTCGTTCTGAGCAACTTTCATGTTTTAACTTTTTCGATCTGAGCTACGGTTTAAAAGTTATTAATTTTTAAAGATTATTTGAATTTCTGGAATTTTATTATTTACAGAAATGAATTATGAGGTCAGCTTGATGTCACTGTGATGTCAGCGGTCAACAGGCGCTGACCAGAGTCAATCCTGACATGTGGGGCCCACATGTCAGTCTCTGTTTATCTTAACAGTGAATTAACTTAATCCACAGGGTTAATTAGGGGGCGGGCCCCACTTGTCAGTGAGACATTAGGCTAAGCTAATAAATTTTATTTAATTAAATGTTTAATTAGGTTAATTAGCCGCCAGGGCCCACATGTCAGTGAGAGGGGTGAACAGTGTCGCGTTGACTCTGGTCAACGAGGTCAAAGTGGGGTCCCTAGGCCCACCAGTCAGTGGCCCAGGTGGTGCCACGTGGGTGCCACGCCAGCGCGGCGACCGGAGACGCGCCGGCGACCTTCCCAGCAGCGGAAGTTCGCCGGAGCTGCCCGGAAATCCGCTACGCTGCGTCAAATCGCCCGCAACCACTTGCGTTCGATCGGCCTCTCGCCCGCGCATCTAACTACGGCGGTAGTTCGACCGAACACGGCCTCTAGCGACGACGGCGAGCGGTGGAGCGGTCGCCGGAGTTCGGGCTTCGACGAATCCATAGCTAGGGGGTACGGGAGAGCGTGTGCGCGGGCGCGTTAGACTCCTGGAAGCAGCAGGAGCACGATGCCGTGCTCAGACGAGCACGACAGAGGCCATGACCACGGCGGCGAGGCGAATCGCGGCGTCGGGCTCATGGCATCGACGACGAGGTAACTACGGTGATCGAGGGGTCTACTGTGATGAGCAGGGGATGGCGTAGCTCACCGTGCGGCTAAGAAAAGCCCTCGTTAGGCTTAGTAGCTGCAGAGGCTCGCCGGAGACGACGGGGATCGTCGGAGCAGAGGCGGAAGGGGACGGTGTCGCGCGGCATCAGCGGGGCTCCTCAGCTCCGCCTGGATGCGTCAGGAGATCGAGCAGACGATGGTGGAGGCGAGGGATAGCTCGAGTGGTCGGGACGGCGCCGGTGGCCGCGGGATCTCGCCGTCGCGGCGACAGCTCCGCTCGGGCGTCGACGAGATCGAGAGGAAAAAGGAGCGAGATGAGGGGATTTGCGGGGGCTAGGGTTGCTCTTATCCTCCTCGCAGCGGCAGCGGCGCCGGGGGATGGGCGACAGCTGCCCATCGCCGGCTCTGGCGCGCGCGCGCTGACACGGGGAGGAGGAGGACGACCCAGGTGGGCTGGGCCTGGCCTGCGGTGCTGATCGGGGCACTGTGCACTAAAGCCCAGTGCACAGTGCCTCGCTTTTACTTTTCTGTTTTGTTTTCTATTTTTCTTTTATTCTATTTTTTTTTAATAATAGTTAGGCCACCTGTGCATTTTTGTAAAATGTGAGAGTTGTCCCAAATATTACAATGCAATATTAGCTCTCACCAAAAAGTGGTTTGGGCAGATTTGGAGTTCATTTGTGTTTGAAATGATTTTAAATGGATTTAAATATCCTGTTTTGGTGCTGTTTCATCTAGTTAGAGTCACTTATCTAACTCCAACTTTATTGATGATGATTTTACAAATGTTCCTGGATTATTTGCCATTTAATGAACATTTTTCCAACAGTGTTTGATCAACTTCATATTTCACTTTTGAATTTGAGTTGATTTTCAGATGTGAATTTGAATTGGATCATTAACCCATATGACTTGGCACTGCAAATGATCATGACTTGGCAAGATTAACAGAGTGTCACAGAGCTTATTACAAGGGGGTGTTACAAGTTCTCCTCCTCTAAAAGAAATTCTCGTCCCGAGAATTTAGGAGGTAGAAGGAAAGAGTCCGGGATATTCTTCCCGAAGATGATCCTCGCGTTCCCAAGTGGCTTTATCTTCAGTGTGATTCGACCACTGCACTTTCAGGAACTTGGTCGTCTTCTGACGAGTTCGATGTTCAGATTCGTCGAGGATGCGGATCGGATGCTCCTTATAGGAAAGATCATCTTGTAGCTCGAGCATCTCATGATCCACTGCACGGTGCGGGGATTCCTTGAAGCACTTACGAAGTTGCGACACGTGGAAGACATCATGAATATGGGAGAATTGCGGTGGCAACTCCAATTTATATGCCACCTGTCCACGTCTAGCCATGATGCGGAAAGGACCAATATAGTGAGGAGCTAGCTTGCCCTTGATTCTGAAACGACGGGTGCCCTTCATCGGAGTGACACGAAGATAAGCTTGATCACCAGGTTGATAGATCACACCCCATCGCTTGCGATCATAATTACTCTCTGACAGTCTTGAGCTGCTTTGAGATTCTCCCGGACAATTATGACTTGTTCTTCGGCATGCTGAATGATGTCCGGTCCAACAAGAGGTCGTTCCCCAGATTCTGACCAATTCAGAGGGGTTCGACATTTACGTCCATAAAGCACTTCGAAGGGGGCCATTTTTAAGCTGGCTTGGTAGCTGTTGTTATAAGAGAACTCGGCATACGGGAGAGATTCCTCCCATTTCTTACCGAAAGATATAACACAAGCTCGAAGCATATCTTCAAGCACTTGATTAACGCGCTCAACTTGGCCTTGGGGTTGTGGATGATAAGCTGAACTCCAGGTAATATGAGTTCCCATTGCTTTCTGGAAACTTTCCCAGAAATGGCCAGTGAAAATGCTGCCACGGTCTGAACTGATTTCTTTGGGAATACCATGAAGTGAAACAATTCTGGAGATATATAGCTCTGCTAACTGACTAGCAGTAATAGTCTCCTTAACTGGCAGAAAGTGTGCAACCTTGGAGAGTTGGTCGACGATGACAAGAATGGCATCGTGACCCTTCTGAGACTTGGGAAGACCAGTAATGAAATCCATCTGCACTTTATCCCACTTCCACAGAGGAATAGGAAGTGGTTGCAGAATTCCAGCAGGTTTCTGATGTTCTGCCTTCACGCGACGACAAACGTCACACTCGGCAACATATCGAGCAATATCTTGCTTCATTCTAGACCACCAGTACCTTTGACGAAGATCTCGATACATCTTGGTACTACCCGGATGGATAGATAGCGGTGTATCATGGGCCTCCTTCATGACTTTGTTAGTCATCAGCTCGAAGCGAGGTACTACAATGCGGTCTCGGAAGTACAAGGTTCCATCTTCAGCAATCGAGAAATCCCTGTATTTTTGAAGGTGAAGCTCTTTCTTCATTAGACCAATTTCGGCATCTTTAGCTTGCGCAATTTTGACAGCTTTCTCAAGATCTGGTTGTATCACAAGGTTATTAAGAGAACCTTGCGGAATGATACAAAGGTTCAGCTTGCGCAATTCTTCATACAGCTGGGGTTGAGCTTGTTTAACCATGAGGTTGTTGCAATAAGACTTGCGGCTCAAGGCATCAGCCATCACATTAGCTTTGCCAGGAGTGTAGGAAATACCACAGTCATAATCGGTGATTGTTTCCAACCAACGCTGCTGACGAAGATTAAGTTCCGGTTGAGTGAATAAGTACTTCAAGCTCTGATGATCGGTGTAAATCTCACACCGATTACCAAGGTGGTAATGACGCCACTGCTTCAAAGCATAAATGACAGCAGCAAGTTCGAGGTCATGCACTGGGTAATTCTCTTCATGTGGACGGAGTTGTCGCGAAGCATAAGCAATTACTCTTCTCTCTTGCATTAGGACGCAGCCTAGTCCTTGGCGAGAGGCGTCGCAGAAGATCACAAAATCTTTGCGAGAGTCTGGAGGAGCAAGGACTGGAGCAGATGTCAGCTTGTCTTTGAGGGTCTGGAAGCTTTCCTGACATTTGTCCGTCCATTCAAACTTAACGCCTTTGTGGAGCAGATTAGTCAGGGGCTTGGCAATCTTGGAGAAATTCTCGATGAAACGACGACAATAACTTGCAAGCCCGAGAAAACTTCTGACTTGTTTGACATTCTTCGGAGGGGTCCAGTCAAGAATAGCCTGAACTCGCTCTGGGTTAACTGCGATACCATCCTTGGAGATGACATGTCCAAGGTAGGTTACCTCAGAAAGCCAGAATTCGCACTTCGAGTACTTGGCATATAACTTGTGCTCTCGAAGTCTCTCCAGAACAAGGCGAAGGTGCTCAGCATGTTCTTCTTTGTTCTTTGAATAAACTAGAATATCATCCAGATATACCACGATGAATTTGTCGAGGTAATCCATGAATATGTAATTCATTAAGCGGGAGAAGGTAGCTGGAGCGTTTGTTAAGCCAAACGACATGACGGTGTACTCGTATGAACCATAGCGAGTAACGAATGCAGTCTTCGGAATATCCTCGTCACGGACACGGATCTGGTGATAACCCAACCTCAATTCGAGTTTAGAGAACACCGAAGATCCAGCGAGTTGGTCATATAAATCGTTGATCCGGGGAAGTGGATATTTATTCTGAATGGTTGCCTGATTGATAGGACGATAGTCTTGAACCAAACGGTTAGTTCCATCCTTCTTCTTAACGAAGAGAGAAGGCGCTCCCCAAGCGGAGGAACTAGGGCGAATAAAACCCTTCCTTAAGGATTTATCAATTTCTTCCTTGAGTTCAATAAGATGGTGCGGAGGCATCTTGTAGGGACGCTTCGCAATAGGAGTGGTGCCAGGCTTCAAGTCGATGATGAACTCGACAGCTCTAGCAGGGGGTATTCCTGGAAGTTCTTCTGGAAAAACATCCGGGAAGTCACAGACAACTGGGATGTTCTCGATCCCATCAAGTGGAGAAGCATTCAACGCGTTCAAGGCATAAATTTGAGCCTCAGCGTTCTGGGTAAGGTGAGCTTGATAGTTCACTATCTCATTCGATGGGTGCAAGAGGTGTACAACTTTAGTGGCACAATTGATTGAGGCATAATGGGCCTTCAACCAATCCATTCCCAAGATAAGATCAATCTTGGAAGAGCTCAAGATAATTGGGAGTGCCTGAAACTTCAACCCCTCAATTTCAATATTAACTTCGGGGCTGAACAGGGAGGCTCGGCATCTACCCGCGGGAGTATCAACTCCTAATGGATGATGCAGGTTGTCGCACTTAACGCCATGCATGAATGCAAAGTCTTCCGACATGAAGGAATGCGATGCTCCTGAATCAAATAAAACAGATGCTGGTACTGAATTAACGAGAAGTGTACCCATCACAGTATCTGGTTGAACTGGAGCTTCAGACATGTTGACATGGTAGTACTGCCCATGACCATAAGAAGGTCTGGCATTATAATTGCGCTGTTGAGGAATACCACGGCCAGCAGAAGGAAGAGCCAGTTGATTCTGATTCTGAGAACAATCTCTAGCACGGTGACCTGGCTTGCCACACTTAAAGCATAGTCCGCTGTCAGGACGAGGTGCTGGAGCTCGAGGTGCTGGAGCTGGCAGAGGCTGCCTCAGTGGTGGAGGTGGCAGGCGTGGCGCAGCATAAGAGGGCCTGTTTGCAGGAGCTGCCGAACAGAACATGCCTTGGGGAAACCAGATGCGTCGCTTCTGGGAAGACGAGCCCGAAGATGAGCCCGCTTCTCGGGTGCGTCTGGACGCTTCTTTATGCTTCTTAAGTCCAGTTTCAACCATAATAGCCTTATTCACCAAGGTGGCGAAATCAGGGTAATCTTGAACAAGCAGGGCCAACTGTATATCATGATGCAGTCCTTCACGGAACTTCTCTTGTCTGCATTCATCAGTAGGAATGTCCTCTTCAGCGTAGCGAGATAAGTCTAGAAACTCGCGCTGATAGACTTCCACAGTCTTGTTTCCTTGAACAAGGCTACGGAACTCGGCCTTCTTCCTAGCTATGACAGCTAGAGGAATGTAGCGGGCACGGAAAGCAATCTTGAATTCCTCCCAAGTGACGACAGTACCAGGTGGCAGAGTCTGTCGGTGAGTGGCCCACCATTGTGAAGCGGGACCCTTTAGAAGATATGTCGCAAAAGTGACATAGTTAACTTGGGCGACACCAGCAGACTCCATCTCATGGGAGATGTCACGCAGCCAGTCATCTGCATCTAGTGGGTTGACTGTGTTGCGGAAAAACGATGGACTAAGCCTCATAAATTCTGGCAGGGTGATGGAAGGTGGCTGCTGATTAGCATCAGGACGAGGGAATTGCTGCATAATTCCCGTCATAAACTGGCGGTTGAGTTCAAACTGTTGCATCATCGCTGCTATGTAATCAGGTGGTGGCGGCGGTGGCGGGTTGTTGTCAGCCATCCTGCTATTTCAACAGGGGTATTTCAGCAATAGCTTATGTAAGTGTTTAACAATAAACATGATGTAACTCGACATTATTGAAAGAGTGCAATAGATGCTAAAAGTAGTCATTAAGACATACAGATCCATACACAGTCGGTTACAATCGGGCAGCATAACGGCGCAAATTGAAAAGCTAGACACACTAGACGGCACGCAGGCACGCGGTAAGGAAGTACACAACGTGACATAGCAAAGGCTACATCAGCGTCGGAGAAAACCACTGAAACGGGGTAACTGCAAGTGCGGACGACGAATGTTCATCGCGGCAGGATCCTGTGCTCCATGTGCACTCTGATGCAGAACCCGGTCTCGAACTGTAAGAAGAGGTCCACGTGTAGGCGTGTGACCTCCCACTGCAGGCCAATCAATACCTGGCGGCATCTCGGTCCTGCGTGGGTAAAGAATATACTCCGGATGTATCCCTGCACGAACAGCTGGTAGCAACTGTGTCATAGCCTCGTAGTAGCGTGCTCAAGTGGCGAACAACTCGACGGCAAGAGCCCGAACAGTGCGATCCAGAGCCTGAGTGCACTGAATCAGAATCTGTGGGTCGTATCGTCGAGACTCGTATGGGGCACAGATAGCTGTGTAGTATCCAGTAGCATCTCCAACAGGTGCATACAGAATGTACCGAAACACAGAGTCATCCAAGCTAGCATTGTGCTCTCCTCGGAGACGTGCGACAGCTGAGTAGGCGGCATCATGGACTGCCATCTCAACCGTCACGCCTATACCGTGGAAAAGGTGTAGCTCGGTGTCCGAGTCATTCTGCTGATCATAGATCCGAACTTCAGCATAGTACTGCTCCTGGTTGAACTCGCGGTAAACCTCATAGACCATGTACTCGGGATACCATTGGTAACTCAGTCTAGTCAGGAGGGCGATCAGAACAGCTGGAAATCCAGGGGCATCACGAGCCCAAGTGCGACGCACAAGCTGGGTCGTAGGCCGCGGTGGAAACAGTCGATCCATCTGAAACAGAGAAGTTCAGGGTTGTCATAAGACAATGAGAAGTATAACCGATCCCAGAAGGAAAGGTTAAACAAAACAATGGAAAGGAAAATGATTATCAGACTAATCAGATCAAAGACAGGGAAATCGCACTGAATCCAGCTCTCCGGGTGGATAGAATTAACGAGAACCTAAATGTCGGTGTTAGTAAATTTTATTAAACCCGAATAGATGAGAGATTAGAATCCCAGAGTAAGACGAGGAATAAAAGATCCTAATACCACCCAGTTGGCGACGTGGGCCCGTAAGCCACACAGCCAAGTTAGTAAAAGAGTTTTCGACCACTAGACTCAACTTCGGCCAAGGAATTGGGAAGGGGGATTCCTAGAGGCAGTCGGCTCTAATACCAACCTGTGACGACCCCGGCTTAATCGTGCACTAACCATACACGCAAATGCACACGATCAAGCCTAAGGACTCACTTGAAGATATCACAACACAACTTTAAAACATAAATAAAGTCATACAAGCTTTATATTACAAGCCAGGGCCTCGAGGGCTCGAATACATAGCTCGATGGCATACAAGCGTCAGCGGAAGCATCAGATATCTGAGTACAGATATATTACAGAGAGAGAGAGAGATAAGCCTTCACAGAGGCGGGGTAAAATAAAATACTACGATCGAAAGGCGTAGGCCTCCTGCCCTGGACCCTCCGATCCTACTCCTGGTCGTCAAACGGCTCCTCGTAGTAGTAGTACTCGCCAGGCGGGTAGTAATACTGGTCGTCGGCTGGGGCGTCTGGCTCAGGGGCTCCGTCGTCTGGTGGCATCAAATGGAATATGGGGGAAAAAGAAAGTAAAGCAAATGTGAGTACTCATCCGAAGTACTCAGCAAGCAAGGATCCACACTACATATGCAACATTTTCAAAGGAATGGCTGTATATGTGGACTGGGCTGCAGAAATGCCAGAATAGAGGGGAAAACCTAGTCCTATCGAAGACTAGCATCTTCAACAATCTTCGACAGTCTTGTAGCAATAGAAGAGAACAGATGAACATAATGTAAAGTAGTAGTAGTATCATCAACCTCGACCTGAGATCCTTTCTCGACTCCCTGCGAGAAAGCAATCCCAGAGCCGTACTATCCAGTTCTCATCACATGTTCTAGTTGTACCGATCGGGATACTACTCCGAGTGTCCGTTACCGTAGGACAGGCTATCAATAGAAGTTTCTTCCCTACAGGGGTGCACCAACTTACCCACCACGCTTGCTTAACTCCGGCCGGACACACTTTACTGGGTCATGCCCGGCCTCGGCCAAACAACACGCCGCAACCCGACCTAGGCTCTAAAGAGAGGTCAGCACGCCGGACTAACCTATGCCCCCGGGGGTCTTGGGCCTTCGCCCCGGGAACCCTGCACGTTGCGAGGACGTTTTGGAAGCAGACCTAGCAACCCCTTAATACAAGCGCAGTTGCGTTCCCAGTCCAATCCAAAACGGGTCGCTCCTCGCTGACGTCAATAGAGCTTTGGCTGATGTATACGACGCAGAACGCCCATACTATGCCCATGTGATGGTTAGTGCTATCGGGCCAGAGGCCCCTCGGATCAAATATCCAAACCGTAGTGGATTAGGAGCGCGCGGAAACGAGCAGAGACTCACGATCGATGTGACCCCGTCGCCCCGTCTCGAGGACTTGCGGCAAGGGCGAGGAATGCCCGGCCGCGCCTCGTGTTATCTCGCAGGCACCATCCAGGTCAACCCGACTCCACATTACTTCGCATTAAGCTCGCGCGGGTACCCCTCAGGGCCGACCCGTCTTTAGTAACATAGTTTAGTGCAAGTCACAGTATCAATGGTATCCGTGTGTCCAACACCAAGGGGGAACCCTGAGGAATCACCCTCGATGGAATTCCCGCTCGATGTTATCATCAAGGTGAACGAAGGAGGAATCACCCTCGAGGTCCACACTTGAGAAGTTGCACGACGACGCTGTTATCGGGGGTGGTGTAGGAGGAATCACCCTCGCTTACCACGACCGAGTAACTAACCTACAAGGTTATCATCAGAAGTGCTGACGAGGTATCACCCTCGGCACTTGACGGTAACCCAGTAGTGTCGGCAACTAAAGGGGGAAGTAACGTGCGGTGCCAGGGTCTAGTCTTCAATCCCGATGGTCGGGTCTTCTGACATCCAGCGGGGTAGTCGGGATCAAGTGGGGGTCTCTGTCGTGTCTCTACCCAGCCTATACTAATCAGTCTAGGATAACCAGAAAGGTAACAAGGCAGGTTACAATAAACAGGCTATGCAGCAGATATAAGAAAACAGTAGCAGTTCTAATGCAAGCATAAGAGAGATGAGAGTAGGCGATATAGGCATGCTCAAAATGGGGGTGCTTGCCTGTTTTCTCTGGGGCAAGGGCAAGGTCGTCGGTGGTGTCGTCGGGGACGTAGTCGTACTCCTGAGCTGCGTCTGCCTCGGGAGCTACGTCAACGTCGGGGTCTACCGAGAGAGAAGAGGGGGAAGAAACAGGTAAACATAATGCAAACAAATGCAATACGGTGCGTGTGATGCTATGATGCAGTGCAGGGTTGCCTAAATATGCATCTAAGTCATTTTAGTTATTTTTAGAATTATTCTGGGATTTAATAACCAGGGTGTGTGCACTATTCATCTACCGGATACGGGTCCGGAGTTACGAGTTCTTCTATGTAGGGGGTTCCGATGAAGAAACAGACGGCACGATCAGACTCGTCTCGTCGTTCTGAGCAACTTTCATGTTTTAACTTTTTCGATCTGAGCTACGGTTTAAAAGTTATTAATTTTTAAAGATTATTTGAATTTCTGGAATTTATTTATTTACAGAAATGAATTATGAGGTCAGCATGACGTCACTGTGATGTCAGCGGTCAACAGGCGCTGACCAGAGTCAATCCTGACATGTGGGGCCCACATGTCAGTCTCTGTTTATCTTAACAGTGAATTAACTTAATCCACAGGGTTAATTAGGGGGCGGGCCCCACTTGTCAGTGAGACATTAGGCTAAGCTAATAAATTTTATTTAATTAAATGTTTAATTAGGTTAATTAGCCTCCAGGGCCCACATGTCAGTGAGAGGGGTGAACAGTGCCGCGTTGACTCTGGTCAATAAGGTCAAAGTGGGGTCCCTGGGCCCACCAGTCAGTGGCCCAGGTGGTGCCACGTGGGTGCCACGCCAGCGCGGCGACCGGAGACGCGCCGGCGACCTTCCCAGCAGCGGAAGTTCACCGGAGCTGCCCGGAAATCCGCTACGCTGCGTCAAATCGCCCGCAACCACTTGCGTTCGATCGGCCTCTCGCCCGTGCATCTAACTACGGTGGTAGTTCGACCGAACACGGCCTCTAGCGACGACGGCGAGCGTTGGAGCGGTCGCCGGAGTTCGGGCTTCGACGAATCCATAGCTAGGGGGTACGGGAGAGCGTGTGTGCGGGCGTGTTAGACTCCTGGAAGCAGCAGGAGCACGATGCCGTGCTCAGACGAGCACGACACAGGCCATGGCCACGGCGGCGAGGTGAATCGCGGCGTTGGGCTCATGGCATCGACGACGAGGTAACTACGGTGATCGAGGGGTCTACAGGGATGAGCAGGGGATGGCGTAGCTCACCGTGCGGCTAAGAAAAGCCCTCGTTAGGCTTAGTAGCTGCAGAGGCTCGCCGGAGACGACGGGGATCGTCGGAGCAGAGGCGGAAGGGGACGGCGTCGCGCGGCGTCAGCGGGGCTCCTCAGCTCCGCCTGGATGCGTCAGGAGATCGAGCAGACGACGGCGGAGGCGAGGGATAGCTCGAGTGGTCGGGACGGCGCCGGTGGCCGCGGGATCTCGCCGTCGCGGCGACAGCTCCGCTCGGGCGTCGACAAGATCGAGAGGGAAAAGGAGCGAGAGGAGGGGATTTGCGGGGGCTAGGGTTGGAGAGGCCGAGGGGGAGCCGGGGTTGCTCTTATCCTCCTCGCAGCGGCAGCGGCGCCGGGGGATGGGCGACAGCTGCCCATCGCCGGCTCTGGCGCGCGCGCGCGCTGACACGGGGAGGAGGAGGACGACCCAGGTGGGCTGGGCCTGGCCTGCGGTGCTGATCGGGGCACTGTGCACTAAAGCCCAGTGCACAGTGCCTCGCTTTTACTTTTCTGTTTTGTTTTCTATTTTTCTTTTATTCTATTTCTGTTTTATAATAGTTAGGCCACCTGTGCATTTTTGTAAAATGTGAGAGTTGTCCCAAATATTACAATGCAATATTAGCTCTCACCAAAAAGTGGTTTGGGCAGATTTGGAGTTCATTTGTGTTTGAAATGATTTTAAATGGATTTAAATATCCTGTTTTGGTGCTGTTTCATCTAGTTAGAGTCACTTATCTAACTCCAACTTTATTGATGGTGATTTTACAAATGTTCCTGGATTATTTGCCATTTAATGAACATTTTTCCAACAGTGTTTGATCAACTTCATATTTCACTTTTGAATTTGAGTTGATTTTCAGATGTGAATTTGAATTGGATCATTAACCCATATGACTTGGCACTGCAAATGATCATGACTTGGCAAGATTAAAAGAGTGTCACAGAGCTTATTACAAGGGGGTGTTACAAAGAATTGAGTGTTCGCGTCCCCCTGGACAACTTTGCGAACCTTAGCCCACAACGCCCACTTTAATTCCTCTTCACGGAGAAGCTCTTTCAACCTCATCTCCGCTTCCAGTTTAGCATGAAGCTCCGTGGCTTGCAAAATTGTGGACTCGGCTTTTAAATCTAGGGACCGAATAAGTGTAAGGAGCCTTTCCTTTTCGACCTTATAAATCCCACTAATGTGCTTAGCCCATCCACGTAAGAAACTTCTCAAATTCCTGATCTTATTCTGCCAGCGCTCAACCGAAGTCCTACCTCCTGCATCCTTAGCCCATTCCCTGGCTATCAAATCCAAGAAGCCTTCAGTTTCAAACCACGCCAGCTCGAATGGAAAGGAGTTTTTGTTTCCCATGTGGTTTGGCTCACCCGAGTCCACAAATAAAGGCGTGTGATCAGAAATTCCGCGCGAGAGAGCCTGGACCGTTACCAAAGGGAATTTCTGTTCCCACTCGACGCTCGCTAGGACTCGATCCAGCTTCTCAAACGTCGGGTTTGGCAAAGCATTAGCCCAAGTAAATTTTCTACCGGAAAGCTCTATCTCTCTCAGATCCAAGCTTTCAATAATGGTATTAAACATAAACGACCATCTGCCGTCAAAATTATCATTATTCTTTTCCTCTCTCCTCCTAATAATATTGAAGTCACCCCCAACTAAAATTGGGAGCTGCTCAGAGCCGCAAATTCGAACAAGATCCGCCAAAAACTCTGGTTTAAGCTCGGGCTGCGCGGCACCATAAACCGCCACCAGAGCCCAGTTAAACCCATCAGCTTTAGACCTAACCCGAAACTTAACTGCGAAGTCTCCCATCACTACACTTCGGACTTCCAGCGAATCGCATCTCACTCCAAGTAAGATCCCATCCGATCTTCCTCGCGGAGGCAGGCAGTGCCAATCGAAATCGACACCTCCCGATAAAGTATTGAGAAACTGGGGCGCAAAATTATCTCTACCAGTTTCCAAGAGAGCAATAAAATCCAATCTATGCTCGATAGACGCATCTGCAAGAAACCTTCTTTTAGCCAAGTCTTTCAGACCTCTGCTATTCCAAAAGATTCCTTTCATATTTCATCATGAAATTTTTTAGTAGTACGGATCCTAGCACTCCTACGTACTGCTGAAGCAGGGTAGATCTTCCGCTTCCACTTGCGCTTGGGTTTGTTTTGATCCTCCACCCGGTCCTCACAACCGGGCTCCGTGGATCTAACTACTTCACCCTCAAACGTGTTGTCCTCGTCCTCTGACTCAGGAGAGGATGGTGCAAGGTCCGCACAAAAATTATCCAGTACCCTAACTCCCAACGCATCTATGTCGGAGTCATTCATGGGTTTGACCGCTGCTAAGTTTCGAATCATTTCTAACGCACGTTCCGCTTCCAAATCCAGGATATCATTTACCGAATTAGAAACTTCACTGTCATTACTACCTAGTGAAACTCCTAATTGATTTGCATTATTAATAATCTCATTATTAGAAAAATGCAAAATGGAATTAGTGGTGTTGACCGACATACCAGTAGTGACCTCAATGTCACGAAGCTTGGCCGCCCTCATGGCGCACCGCTGCTGCATATTGTCAACCTCCGGAATATCCTGGAGGCGGCAGCTCATCCGCCGCCCCTCAGAAACCGGATCTGCAATCCCTCCAAACGCGATGACCTCCTCCCGAGTGGGCCTGCGCGAAGTAAGGCCTTCAGCCTCACCCTGAACACACGGCGGGGCTGCGCCCCTCGAAGAAACCGCAGGCACTGAGGGCGGCGTAGGGGGGCTCCGAGGCCCTGTCGACGTCTGCCTCGAACCGCTGCCCAGGGGCGCAGGCGCGCAAGGGGAGGGGAGTACGTGGTCCGCCTTCCCGTACTCCCCGCCCGCCCCGGCCCTCTGGCTGGAAGGCGTCGCGGGCACCACAAGCGGCGCGGCCACCAAGGCCGCAGGAGGAGAGGAAGGGGCCGAGGCCACCAGCCCAGGACCCCCTCCCCTAGGCTCAAGCATCGTCGTCGGTGAGGCCACGGTTAGAGCGGGAAAAAGAGGGGCCTCCTGCCCAGTCTCCTCCCCCACTCCATTGACCGAGCCCCCGAGCACCGGACCCTCAGCAGCATCAAAATCCAGCAGAGGGAGCGTACGCTCCAGCATGTCATCGGACTCCACCCGGTCACTCCATAGTCTGGGAGGAGCAGAAGCTGGCTCAAAAGATCCAAATCTCAGCGCATTCATCGGCACCGAAGAGGATGGTGCTGTCCCGTCCCCGGGCGTCTGAGAGACGGCCCCCGAACCGTTGGACACCTCTCATCCAGTATCATCCACTGGCGCCTCCTTGGCAGCATAACTATCATCTCCCTCATGCATGTCTACATCAGTCCCATTGATGGCCTCAGTGAACAGCTCGGTATCCTCAAACTCAATCTCAAGGGTGAAAATTTCGCCCCTATATGTCCACTTGACCACATCAGGCACAAACTCAATATCCAGAACACTCACCAACAATCGAGCCACCCCGTGAGCTCGGGTGAAGGCCATATCTACTCTCTCAGTTTTTCCAACCAAAATACCCAGGCTAGCAACAACCCGAGCATCCTGCATCGGCTTCGAGGGAGCCCCAGAAAAATGTAACCAAACCTGAGTAAGAGGCTTGCCCTGTGGCTCAACCTTCTTCCACTCATGGAACTCCAGTATACATTCTGTGCCAGGCACTCGGCACAGTCCGAAACTCAGAAGTCTCTGCAAATCCTCAACCGATGGGAAGTCAACCTTATACATGCTGCCCTCGAGACTAACAAGCTCCCACTGGTAGTCACCTGGAACTAACTCCATAAGCCTCTGCACAATCTGAGCCTCAGAGACATCACATTTGGTAACTTTCACAATTCCAGTGGTCATGCTCTGGGTCTCCTCTGGGATCTCTCGCGCACTAGGAGACTCGAAGAACATCAACTCAGCACAATACACACCATAAAAAGTGATAGTCGGCATCTGATCACGCAAAATCGGGCACTCCCCTGTATCATGCGCTGCCTTGAGGCATGTATCACAAAGCTCAGACACGCATTCCGCAATAAAGTGGCCCTTCTCACCACAACGATAGCACATCATCTTCTCCTTCTTGCGTGCCCACTTGGACGCCTTATCAGTATCTGCCATGTCTACAACCTCAACCGACCCCGTCGCTGGGATCTCAGCCGTAGCCAGTGCGGTAACCACCTCCATAGCCTGACCAGACAGCTCCGGCGTCTGGCTGGGATCGGCCGCCTCTGCAGAGTCCGTCTGCTCAACGACGACAGGCGGAGGAGCATGACGTTGCCAGTAGTGGCCACCTCGGCCACCACGACCACGATGACCACGGTAACCACCTCGCTGCCGATAGTCAGGGCCCGATGCCCCCTCAACAAAGCCTCACCTCGTCGTGTACCGGGGGAAACCCTTGGCAGCAGCGTCTTCATCGTCGCGATCCTTCTTGGAGGTGTTGATAGGTGCCGGCGCTTCGGAGTCTTGGAGCCTAGTGGAAGATCCCGGTGGGCGCAGCGATCGCGAGGCTTCTTCGTTTTTGTTGATCCGCCGTTGTCGGCATTTGTTTCTTTTGCTCTTTCTCTGTCGTTTCTTTTGGGCGTGACTGTGCTGCTTCCGCCCCAGCACCTATCCTTGTATGGTTCGGTTGGTTGCTTTGTATACAAAGCGGGGGGAAACCCTTTTTCGGCAATACTCTCTCTCCTCCCGTTCTAGAGATAGTATTACCACTTTGGTGGCTGTGTTGATTTCATAGTTGGTGACATTGTACGACTATCAGTAATTCAGTATCCTCATTGTTCTGTGCACTGACGATGCAAACACCTGGACTTTTGCCCACTTCCCAGTAGCGTTTGGTGCTTATGAAGGCAACCTATCAAGGACTTGAACTAGTTAGATAGTAAGCTAGTCACCATTGGGATTTGTACGACTAAGATGCTACTCGACCAGGCGAGTACCACGCCCACTTCCCAGTAGCTTTTGTTACTTATGAAGGCAACCTATCGAGGACTTGAACTAGATAGACAGGAAGCTAGTCACCATTGGAATTTGTACTATTTTTTTCGAGAGTATGCAAATGCGTATCATATTTTTATAGAAGTCAGAATTTCAATTACAAGACGACTACAACTTGTTGCGAACAACAAG
The DNA here is from genome assembly GCA_011799875.1 of Thinopyrum elongatum. Classification (NCBI taxonomy): domain Eukaryota; kingdom Viridiplantae; phylum Streptophyta; class Magnoliopsida; order Poales; family Poaceae; genus Thinopyrum; species Thinopyrum elongatum. The sequence goes on from CM022300.1 coordinate 492,634,937, forward strand.
CGTAGCATAGACTCCACACCAGGGCTAGTCCGAAGACAGCCACCACCAACAACACTACTACAATGCAAAAAGAGTCTGACCAAAACTAAGCAACATCGTCGCGTCTCGACCAGCGCCGGTCACCTCCGAAGACAACACTAACTCCAACTGTACTTCCCTAGTCGACGCACCATCCACCCTTGATGCCAAAAAGGAGGTGGCAAGTAGATGGCGGAACTTGGTTGATACACTAAAGACACCGTCTGGGTCTCACCGGAAGCTAACCTTGGACAACAGCAAGCACCGGAAGTAGCGCAACAAGGAACCTCAAGACCTGGCCTTCAAGTGCGATGCTCCCAACAGAGTAGCGACGATGAGGACCCCGTCATCACGCCGGTTCAACTCCGAACCTAGGCTTTTGCCCGAAGACATCTGCCAATCCCATGAGCGAGCGAGGGAGATGCCGACACACCTTGGCGACGCCTTCAAGGAAGGAAACGACACCCACGGGCGCCGGCACAGCCAGCACCAACCGAATACGGGCTAGAATTTCTTCCGAATTGCCGCACACCTCCATCCCTGCCCTCCGGATTGGGACCACACCGTCCAAGTTGACCACTCTGCCACCGCTGTAACACTTCACCGGCATAGCCGAGCTGTTGTGGTCCACGGAAGACCCGCACAGGCAGAAGCAAAACACCCCTACAACCAACCTCCCCGCGGTTGCGAACTCACAGATCTCCCTCCCAGCCGTACCAAGGAACGCCAGGAGCCGCACGCTGCAACCGTCAAGCCAACTCCGGCAGAAGCCTGTGCCGCGGCCCTGCGGCCCAGATCGAGCCCATCCAGCCTGCGCCACCACCTCCATCTTCCATGACCGCGACCTGGAGCAGGCACCGCGACGGAGGCATCTGAGGACGTAGCATACTCGGCCGCCGCAAGGCAGCCACTCCTGGCCGAGCTTCGCCATGGCGCCATGGCCTCAATTTGTACTATTAAGATGGTACTCAACTAGGCGAGTACCAGGGGAGATGACATGACTCTAGTGCATACTCATAATTATTGGCATTATTTTCATTTCAATACTAAGACTGCACGTCAGGATCTTTTCTTTAGACCCGGTTCTGAAACCGAGATAAAAGGGTCGGGACTAAATCCCAAAACATTTAGTCCCGGTTCGCTTACGAACCGGGACAGAAGGGGCTCCATGTGGCCGCTGCGGGGCGCCCAGGCAGGAGGACCTTTAGTCCCGGTTGGTAACACCAACCGGGACCAAAAGGCTGCCATGCGTCAGCAGCTCGCAAGCGCTGGGGTTTTTGTTTTTTTTTAAGGGGGGGACACTAGTGCAGAACCGGGTTGTAGTCCCGGTTCGTAAGGCCCTTTAGTGCCGGTTCTGGAACCGGCACTAAAGGGTGGGGACTAAAGCACCCCTCCCCCCTTAGTCCCGGTTCAACACGAACCGGCACTAAAGGGCCACCACGTGGCACCAACCGGGACTAAAAGGTTTAGGGGTTTTGGTTTTATAATTTTTTTCCTTTAATTTTGTGTTTTCCATTTAATTCTTTTTCATTTGCTGGTATTTTACGATACTACATATTGTACATGTTATGCATATATATAAATAGAATTTCTCGTAGAACCGATCATATATATATATATATATATATATATATATATATATATATATATATATATATATATATATCATCGAATGTCTCGCACGACCATTCACACATACACATGTATATATACAATTTGGTATATACAATTTCTGCTCTCAATTTGCAGATCATTACATGGAGGCATTAGGTCGATCTAGCTAGTACGGGGTAATGGAATTCTCCTTATGACCTAGTCGAGCAAAAATCCCGCTATTTCCTCTTGAATCGCTCGTACGCGATTCTCTGGTAGGAGCTTATCCCGCATGTCCTTCATCTTTAAAGAAGAGATCAAAATATGCATGTATTATTAGTTGTGTGTATATATATTAGATAATGATGTAAAAATTGTGAATAGTGTTCTGGCAAACGTACCCATCGGTTTCTATCATCTTTGTTCTTTTCGGACGCCATCATGCGAATGTTCTCGCAAACGTAGTATGCACATAAATTAGTCCCCGGCGCCTGCTTCAGGGCCTTTACGAGAATAGAATTCAATCAGATAATAATTAATCAAGCATGATAATGGTATTGAAACTAGAATTAAAGAGATGTTACCTAGCTAGTACTACTTAATTAATTACCTTGGGTCGCACCCATGTCAGCTGTTGTTTCCATTGGCCTTTAACCTTTTTGATGAACTTTTCCCAAGCCCTGCCCGCTGGCAAAGAAAATGAATAAAGGAGTTATTATTTAGTTGATATCAGGAAACGAACTAAAGAGGCCGACATAGTGCGATAATGATTGAAGTTACCTATCGAGCATCCCCTTCACGATTGAGTATTCTGTAGGTTCTTTAAGTAGTGAGTCCAGTACTTGAACTTTTCCCTCGTCAACTTCAATGATTAACAAGATCAAGTGGAAACTGCATGCGCACATGTTTGTATTAAGCGGGCATGTGCATAACTCATCAACTACACTTATTAACATCGAGTAAGCAAAAACAGAATTTGTAGTACAAGACAGTGTCACTCACCCGAAGTTGTAAGGAAGTAGTATTTCTGGTTGGGTATTTAGTCGCACCAAGGACTCTAGCAAGGTTTTCTCTATGTATGGTCGATCATATTCACGTGACCATGTCTCTTCATTAATGGTATTTGGGTCGATGAACCCAATGCCATAGCGTCCAGCTTTTTTCATTTCATAGATCTTCATTCTGCATAATACCACAGAAAAAGAATATAGTGAGGATAATTACAGTTAATGAACGAGCACTACAGCTAGCTAGAGACTTAACTTACAGAAAGAAATCACTTACAGACAATAGCAACTGACGATAGATTTGTCGAGTGCGTCTTGATTGAATAACTGAAACATTTCTTCAAACTCAACCCACAGATCTTTTTCATGGAAGTAATGCTCTGCCTTGACTTTCACCATGAGGGACTCTTTATCGGTAGTCTTGGCTTCTCTCATGTACCATTGATGCAGTTCATACATTCTCGTTGAGAGACTCTTGACCATAGGTTCGCCGCGGACATATTTCCGTTTTAGTTCCTCCTCTTTAAACGTTTCGATGGGCTCGATGCCTAGGAGTTGTTCTACAGTAACACCGGCCTCTTCAGCCTGCCTTCTATGATCGTCGGTTATTACCAGCTGATCGGCACCGGTACTCACATGTGTTGGTACAATGAGCGGGGGGATCGATTGCACCGCCTGTTCTCCCAGCTGGGGAACAGTTTTCCCGCTTTTTTTGGCAGCTGCTTGGCTGGAGCTCGAGCTTGACTCCTTTTTTTGTGCTCGATATGACTTCTTGATTTCGCGCTCATAGTCTGAGTCAACATGCTTCGGAGCTGGTGGTCGAGCCATACGAATAAAGTGGTAAATGACATGCTTAGGTACTTTCTCCTTTGGCGGCGGGGGCGGTTTCGGTCCAAAATGGGCCTTCACTTGGGCTCGCACTTTGATCTCGTTTTCCTCTTCGGTCAGGTCGTAAGGCCGACGAGGAAGAGGCTTGGGGCTTGGACCAAATTGGTATCTCTTGCCTCCTATTGTACCGCTAGCCGCCGTAGCTGCGGCGCCTCTCTTCCGCTGTTGCTTAGGCGACGGAGCCCGCTGAGGCGGCGGAGATGGCTGACATGGTGCCTGGCTTGGAGGAGGAGGACTGGGCTGACGTGGTGCCGGAATTGGAGGAGGAGGAGTGGGCTAATGCGGTGCCGGACTTGGAGGAGGAGGAGTGGCCTGACGCGTTGGCAGACTTGGAGGGGCAGGACTCTGCTGAGGCGGTGGCTGACTTGGAGGAGCGGGAGTCTGCTGACGCGGTAGCGGACTTGGAGGAGGAGCTGGCTGACGCGGTCTCGGTGGCCTTGGAAAGATGATGCAATCCTTTCTCCATAGAATGATATGATGTATGGCCTCTCCTAGTGTGCGCTCGTCGTCACCTCCAGGAATGTCAAGCTCTAGCCCCGAATATTGTGCCACCACTTCATCAACCGCGACACGAGCATAGCCAGCTGGAATCGGATTGCAATGTAAGGTTGCTTCAGGGGGATTTGTTTAAGCAACGCCGTCCGCCACCTTCATGGATACGTTCTTCATTTTAAAGTGTAGCTCACAATTAGTGTTATCCATGATGTCATCCACAGGGTATCTATCCAGCAGTGCCTCATCGCCCGGGGCGAAACCCACGCTGCTTCTCGGCATGGATGGGACGGTGCTATCCAATGCTGGATCCGCTAGCTGCTGCCACTGCTGAGACCCCCTTTCCTGGCTAAGTGAGTCGATCTGCTGCTGCTACCGCTGGAAAGCGAGTGCCAACTCCGCGTGCCTTGATTCTAGGCCTTGAAGGCGGTCTGCTTCCTGCTTCCTCTGCTCCTCCTCCAGCTTCCTCTTCTTCTCCTCCTACATCTTCTTTCTTGCACGGCTTCTGTAGTCGGCGTTCCAGTCCGCAAACCCCTCAAACCACGGAACAACGCCTTTGCCTCGTGTTCTTCCCGGGTGTTCAGGGTTCTTCAGGGCGCGCGTAAGCTCGTCGTTCTCTCTGTTGGGCGTGAACACCCCGTTCGAGCCTCTTCTATTGCAACAATTAAATCGAGGTCGACTCCTTTAAGACTTGCCCGCTCCAAAACCTGGCCTGTCTTTGGGTCCAACGTCCCCCCATGCACATAGAACCAAGTCCTGGACCTGGGGGGCCAGCTCAATGTAACTGGAATGACCCCTACATCCACCATCTGTTGCTCAGCGAGATCCCACTTAGGCCGGGCCACCTCGTAGCCACCTGGCCCCAGCTTATGGTGCCATATCTTTTTCACGGCATTGATCTTGTTTATTCTCGACCGTTCCTGAGCTACTTCCGATTCCTTGAATTTCACGAAAGCGTCCCAGTGATCTCTTTGCTTCTCCAGTGTTCCCTTGAATTCTGGAGTCTTCTTTCCTCCTTTGACGTACTTGTTCCATATACTTTTATTGTGGTTATTGAATGCTATCGCCATCTTCCTAAGAGCAGCGTTCTTGACTTTCTCCACATCTGCATCTGTGAAATGATCTGGTAGGGTGAAATGTGGCATGAGAGATTCCCAAAGCCGATCTTTTGCTCTTTGGTCGACAAAAGTAAGATCTGGACGTTCCTTTGCTGGCTTTTTCCATTCTTGAATGGAGATCGGGATTTGGTCCTTCACAAGAACTCCGCACTGACGAATGAACTTGCCCGCATTCTTCTTAGGCTCGCGCGGTTCGCCATTAGGTTTGATGGCATTGATGTTGTACTTTACGCCATCCTTCAACTTTTTGGCCGGGCCTCGCACTGTCCCGCTGCCTGTAGAAGATTTGCTCGATCCGGAGGGCTAAAAGAAGAAAGATCGATTCGTTAATATATATATATATATATATATATACAAAATCAATTAAAACATGTGATAATCACCAGATGCCTGCTTCTATAAATATACCTCGCCGGTATTTGTTATTTGAAGATCATCATAGTTCTGGACTTCATCTATTCGTTCGTCTTCATCAAATATCATATCACCCTCCCCGGTATTGTTCAGATATTATGAGCCGTCATCTTCTTCATTCTCATCTGGCCGGCTCGGGGAGCGTATGATCTCGAACAGGGCCTCTTCTCCCTCTGCCGGTATTGTCCGCCATAGCTTCTATTTAACTAATCCAGAAGAAATATAAAATAATTTAGTACGCATCTCGAATAATAGTAGATACGCATCTCGAATAATAGTAGAAAATAGATATGCATCTCGAAAGATAAAACTGAATCATAAATATGCGCATCATTGATTATAATCTCGAATAATCGTCTCGAATATTATCGAATAATATAATCTCGAATACATCGTCTCGAATATCTTGAATACATCACTAGCTAATGCAGATTGAATACTATCGAATAATCTAGTTCACTCACGGTGGACACCCAAAGAGAAGGAACCACCACAGGATCATAGCTCCAGTGAGATCCCTGAAGAACCTGCCAGGTATTGGAGAACCTGACGTCCAACGCAACCATGTAGCGACGGACGTGCTCGTCCTCCTCCCTGACACGGTGACGTACCACCTCCGCGGGGGACGCCTGCCTCCGCACCGAATGTGGCCCACGCGCCCGCCACCAAAGAAGCTCCGGGTCGACGACGGGACCCGGGTTCCTCACCAAGATGCGCGCCCCTGAAGGTAGCACCTCCCAGTGCCAGCCCGGCGGAGCCCAGTCCCGGACATGGCGCCTCTGAAGCAGGACATTGTCGCGAATGCGTCGACGACGAGGATGCGGGCCGGGCATCATTGACGTCGAGAAAAAATTCTATGCAAATATGTAACATTTTTTAAATGTTTGGCTAGGAACAGGATTCAGAATCATAACGGATTCTCTTAACCTTTAAGCGATTTAACAAAATGGTGCCATTCTGGATGCGCAGAAAATGGTCCATATTTTTCCTGATCTCATCTACCCTTCTATATGTCACGTTGTCTAGTGTCAAAGGATTCAAGAAAGCCATGGCTTCATCATTAGCCGGAAGTAACAGGCGCATAATGGTACGAAGCTCTCCAAATTGTTTTGGAACGGAGTCCTGGATAGGATAATTAGATTTTTGGTACGAAGTTCAGCAAAAGCCTTCTGAATATCACTATTTGGAAGGCCTTTGCTGAAATTCATACCAAAAAGCGAATTATTCTATCCGGAACTCTGTTCCAAAACAACTTTGAAGAGCTTCGTAGCATCATACGCCTGTTACTTCCGGCTAATGATGAAGCCATGAATTTCTTCAATACTTTGACAGACAACGTGACATATAGAAGAATATATATATAGATGAGATTAGAAAAAAAATGGATCAACTTGTGCACATCCATAATGGGGGCATTCTTTGATCATATATATTTCACTAGATCAAACTTTGACATATGATCAAATGTTGCATATGTCAAAATTCAAACTTTGACATATGATCAAACTTTGACATATGATCAAATGTTGCATATGTCAAAATTCAAACTTTGACATATGATCAAACTTTGACATATGTCAAAATTATTGCATCTAGTTACATTGGATCAAATGTTGCATCGTGAAATATGCAACATTCAAACTTTTTTTAATATGACAAACTTTAATAACATTCAAAAAATCTAAACATAAAACATATACATATATACATCTAAAACATAAAAAATTCCTACTCAATAAAACATCTAAAACATCAAAACATAAAGTATAAAAAATTAAATTCCTACTCATCTAATTAACATTTATATATCTAAAATTCATCTAAACATTTCTATAATTAAAAGTATAAAAAACTAAAAAAACATTCATCTAACATTTATATATATCTAATTCATCTAATTAACATTTATATATATCTAATTCATCTAATTCAACTAAAAAACAGAAAAACAGAAGAAAAAATATAAGAAAATGTGTGTGTGTGTGTGTGTGTGTGTGAGTTTGATGGGAGGGGCGGCCATGGCGCAACAGGGGCCATTGTCTCTCTCGCCCCCCACTCCCTTACTCGCTCCTCCCTTCTACCTTCCCCCCCTTTCCCTTCCCCCCTTACTTCATGATAACATGAGGGGCGACGGCCGGCGAGGCGAGGCGATGGGGGCGGCGACGGGGGGCGGCGATGACGGGGGCAGCGACGGGGACGTACGGCGACGGGGACGGGGGGCGGCGACGGGGACGGGGGCGGCGACGAGGGGCGGCGGCGATGTCGATCGAAGCAGAGGAGACAAAGAAGAGAAGAGAAGAAACTGAAAATTCGCAAGTGTTGTATATATAGGAGGGACCTTTAGTCCCGGTTGGAGCCACCAACCGGGACTAAAGGTCAAATTTGGCCAGGCCAAGCGGCGGGAAGCGCAGGCCTTTAGTCCCGGTTGGTGGCTCCAACCGCGACTAAAGGCCTTTAGTCGCGGTTGGAGCCACCAACCGGGACTAAAGGCCTGTGCTTCCCGTGTGCGCGGTGCAGAAGTTTAGTCCCACCTCGCTGAGCGAAGAGCCGCCGCACTGGTTTATAAACCCAGCCGCGGCTGCTCCTTCGAGCTCCTCTCCAAAGCAGGCTTCTGGGCCTAACTCTGCGGCGCTGCCCTGTGGGCCTACTGGGCCTTGCGGGCCTACATCCTGGCCCAACTATAGGTTGGGTTTCTAGTCGTATGCAGGCCGTTGTGGCCTAGTAGGCGGGCTTTTTTTCATTTTTTGTTTTATTTATTTTCTTTTATTTCTGAGTTGTTTTTTGCTTTATTTAGAGTTTCTTTGTGAATATTTTTGCTTTAGGTAAAAAAATTATAAACTTTCTGTTAGTGCTAGTAGTTTTCAAATTTGAAGAGTTTAAATTTGAATTATTTGAAATTTGTGTGAATCACTAGTTTGTGAATAACTTTACTTTAAAAATAGATTTTTCAGTGATTCTTTTTTTCTTATGTTTAATATTAGTGTGTTTTATCATTATATTCAATTTGGTAATACTTAGGTTATTTAAAAAATGAAATGCCTTTGTAACAGATGAGTTTTCGTCCGAAACCCTGATACTTCGAAAGAGATTGTCCATTTTGTACACGAAGTGGATCCAGTTTTACTCGTAACCCTCTCAACTTTTTAGCACATGCTATGTGGGTGAAATGATGATACCATGCCAACTTTCAACCTTTTCAGAGTTCATTTGTAGTGCTTTTCAATTTCAAGGTCCTTTAGCTAAAAAAAATCAGTAAATGCATGAAAAATAGCAAATGAAGTCAGAAAGGGTTGAAAATTGATGACATGGCTTTGAATGGTGCATACTGAACGCACAAAAAGTCTGGAGTTGAAATAAGTTTAAAAAATGAAATGCCTTTGTAACAGATGAGTTTTCATCCGAAACCCTGATACTTCGAAAGAGATTGTCCATTTTGTACACGAAGTGGATCCAGTTTTTCCCGTAACCCTCTCAACTTTTTAGCACATGCTATGTGGGTGAACATGATGATACCATCCCAACTTTCAACCTTTTCAGAGTTCATTTTGTAGTGCTTTTCAATTTCAGGGTCATTTAGCTCAAAAAAATCAGTAAATGAGCTGAAAAATAGCAAATGAAGTCAAAAAGGGTTGAAAATTGATGACGTTTGTCCGAAGCACAAAAGTACATGTTTCAAATGCCAAAACACCTAAGCACCCTAACTATTACAAAGATTCCCTATGGTTTGTCCAAAGTGGGACTTTCGAGATATATATATAAGTCCGGAAACTCACTAGAGAAGAAAGTGATGACAGTGAAGCTGGTCACATCCCAGAGTGGGATCTTTGGGTGTGAAACTTTTTCTTCGCGTGTGTCCCTTTGCGCCGTAACCATGGACAATCTTCATCATTTAACTGGATGCTCGGGTCAATATTCACTGTGAAGGGAGCAATTTCATGAAACTTTTCATAATCTTCTGACATGTCTGTCTTGTCATCCACTCCCACGATGTTTCTTTTCCCTGAAAGAACTATGTGGCGCTTTGGCTCATCGTATGATGTATTCGCTTCCTTATCTCTTATTTTTCTCGGCTTGGTAGACATGTCCTTCACATAGAAAACCTGCGCCACATCATTGGCTAGGACGAATGGTTTGTCTGCGTACGCAAGATTGTTGAGATCCACTGTTGTCATTCCGTACTGCGGGTCTTCCATTACCCCGCCTCATGTCAGATTGACCCATTTGCACTGAAACAAAGGGACCTTCAAACCACGTCCATAGTCAAGTTCCCATATCTCCTCTATGTAACCATAATATATGTCCGTTCCCCTCTTGGTTGCTGCATCAAAGCGGACACCACTGTTTTGGTTGGTGCTCTTCTTATCTTTGGCGATCGTGTAAAATGTATTCCCATTTATCTCGTACCCTTTGAAAGTCATTATATTCGAAGATGGTAACTGGGATAGCAAGTACATGTCATCTTCAACAGCGTCGTCATGCATGGCACGTGTCTGCAACCAACCGGCGAAAGTCCCCGTTTGTTCATGTGTAATCCAGTCGTCAGACTGCTCCGGGTGTTTGGAGCGTAGAATATTCTTGTGTTCCTCCATATATGGAGCCACCAAGGTGGAATTTTGTAGAACTGTGTAGTGTGCTTGAGTGAGAGAATGCCCGTCCATACATATTATTTGTTTCGGTCCTAGCGTGCCATTTCCACCCAGTCTGCCCTTATGCCGTGATTCAGGAACACCAATCGGCTTAAGGTCAGGAATAAAGTCAATACAAAACTCAATGACCTCTTCATTTTCATGGCACTTGGAGATGCTTCCTTCTGGCCTAGCACGGTTATGAACATATTTCTTTAAGACTTCCATGAACCTCTCAAAGGGGAACATATTGTGTAGAAATACAGGACCCAGAATGACAATCTCTTCACATAGGTGAACTAGGACGTGCGTCATGATGTTGAAGAAGGATGGTGGGAACACCAACTCGAAACTGACAAGACATTGCACCAAATCATTCTCTAACCTTGGTATGATTTCTGGATCGATTACCTTCTGAGAGATTGCATTGAGGAATGCACATAGCTTCACAATGGCTAATCGAACGTTTTCCGGTAGAAGCCCCCTCAATGCAACCGGAAGCAGTTGCGTCATAATCACGTGGCAGTCATGAGACTTTAGGTTCTGGAACTTTTTCTCTGCCATATTTATTATTCCCTTTATATTCGACGAGAAGCCAGACGGGACCTTCATACTGAGCAGGCATTCAAAGAAGATTTCCTTCTCTTCTTTGGTAAGAGCGTAGCTGGCATGACCCTGATGTATGCCGTCTTTTCCGTGCATACATTGTTGCTCCTCCCGTGCCTCCGGTGTATCTTTTGTCTTCCCATACACGCCCAAGAAGCCAAGCAGGGTCACGTAAAGATTCTTCATCACGTGCATCACGTCGATTGCAGAGCGAACCTCTAGGTCTTTCCAATAGGGTAGGTCCGAAAATATAGATTTCTTCTTCCACATGGGTGTGCGTCCGTCAGCGTCATTCAGAACAGATTGTCCGCCAGGACCCTTTCCAAAGATTACCTTCAAATCCTTGACCATATCATGTACATCATCACCAGTACGGTGGCGAGGCTTTGTCCGGTGATCTGCCTCACCTTTAAAATGCTTGCCTTTCTTTCTTACGGGATGCCTGCTCAGAAGAAATCAACGATGTCCTAGGTACACATTCTTCTTACAATTATCCAAATATATACTGTCGGTATCATCCAAACAGTACGTGCATGCGTGGTATCCCTTGTTTGTCTGTCCTGAAAGGTTACTGAGAGCAGGCCAATCATTGATGGTCACAAACAGCAATGCATGTAGGTCAAATTCTTCCTGATCGAGCTCATCGCACGCACGTACACCTTTTCCATTCCACAGCTGTAAGAGTTCTTCAACTAATGGCCTTAGGTACACATCAATGTCATTGCCGGGTTGCTTAGGGCCTTGGATGAGCACTGGAATGAACTTTCGCTTCATGCACAACCAAGGAGGAAGGTTATACATACATAGAGTCACAGGCCAGGTGCTATGATTGCTGCTCTGCTCCCCAAAAGGATTAATGCCATCTGCGCTTAGACCAAACCATACGTTCCTTGCGTCATCTGCAAAGTCCCTCCACTTCCTCTCGATTTTTCTCCACTGCGACCCGTCAGCGGGCACTCTCAACTTCCCGCCTTTCTTACGGTCCTCTTTGTGCCATCGCATCAACTTGGCATGCTCTTTATTTTGGAACAAACGTTTCAACCATGGTATTATAGGAGCATACCACATCACCTTGGCAGGAATCTTCTTCCTGGGGCGCTCGCCCTCGACATCACCAGGGTCATCGCAGCTGATCTTATAGCGCAATGCACCGCATACCGAGCATGAGTTCAAATCCTCGTACTCACCACGGTAGAGGATGCAGTCATTAGGGCATGCATGTATCTTCTGCACCTCTAATCCTAGAGGGCAGACAGCCTTCTTTGCTTCGTACGTACTCTCGGGCAATTCGTTGTCCTTTGGAAGCATCTTCTTTAACATTATCAGCAAGTTTCCAAATCCCATGTCAGATACACCATTCTGTGCCTTCCATTGCAGCAATTCCAGTGTGGTGCCCAGCTTTTTCTTGTCAGCTTCGCAATTTGGGTACAACAATTTCTTGTGATCCTCTTACATGCGCTGCAACTTCAGCCTCTCCTTTTCACTTGCGCAGTTTCTCTTTGCATTGGCAATGGCTTGACCTAGATCATCAACGGGCTCATCTGATGCCTCTTCTTCAGCTTCTTCCCGCATTGCCGGCTCAGCTTCTCTCCCCATTGTTGTACCATCATATTCAAGGAACCCATGGCCAGGATAGCTGTCGTCGTCCTCTTCTTCTTCATTGTCTTCCATCATAACCCCTCTTTCTTCGTGCTTGGTCCAAACATTATAGTGGGGCATGAAACCGGACTCAAACAGGTGCCAGTGAATGGTTCTTGAGTTAGAGTAATTGTGATCATTCTTACAGCCAGCATATGGACAAGACATAAAACCATCCGCCCGCTTGTTTGCCTCAGCCGCAAGCAGAAAAGTATGCACGCCTTTAACGAGCTGGGGAGAGCATCGGTCATCGTACATCCATTGCCGGCTCATCTTCATTACACAACACCGAAAAGACCAAATTAATACAAGTTCATACATAAAGTTCATACACACTTATTCTCATAAAAAAACATACAAACTCTCTAGCTAAAGCATTTAAATGCAACAACAAATGCGATCAAGATCGAAACTAAGGTAACAATTGATCCAACAGCATAATGATACCAAGCCTCACTATCAATGGCATATTTTCTAATCTTTCTAATCTTCAAGCGCATTTTCTCCATCTTGATCTTGTGATCATCGACGACATCGGCAACATGCAACTCCAATTCCCTCTTCTCCTCCTCAATTCTTTTCAATTTTTCTTTCAAATACTCGTTTTCTTTTTCAACTAAATTTAACCTCTCGACAATAGGGTCGGTTGGAATTTCTGGTTCACATACCTCCTAGATAAAAATATCTATGTCAACTTGATGGGCATAATTTGTCATAAACACGAAATGTAACAAATAGTTATAAAAGAGAATATACCACATCCGAATCATAAACCGGACGAGGGCCGACGGGGACGGATATCAAAACCATGGCACTATTTATAACAAACAACGTATGGGTAAGAAAATTATACAAGTAATTATATATCTAAATCACACAAACATGATTTTTTTTTATATAAAAAAGATAAGAACAAGAGGCTCACCACAAGGTGGTGCCGGCGACGAGACGGTGCGGGCGATCGACGGTGGTTAGGACGGAGACGGGAAGGCACTAAGTAAACCACACCTACATATGCAAACTAAGAGTTATTTTGAGCTCAAATTGCATATAAATCAAATAAACTACCACATATAATTCCTTCCAAACTAAAACCCACAAATCACTATACTTATAGAGCATTGCAAGAGCTAATCTAGCAATGAGAGATGAAAGGACAAAGTTGCTAACCTTTGTGATCACTTGGATGGATGGGGTGCCTTCAAATCTTGACAAATTTTGGCAAAAATGGAGGATGAGCTCGAGAGGAGAGGAAGAAAACAGAGAGGAGAGGAAAGGGAAGAACAGAGAGCTCGGGCTCGACGAAGGGTTTATATAGGATGATCTTTAGTCCCGGTTGGTTATACGAACCGGGACTAAAGATGCATCTCTAGTCCCGGTTCTTGCCACGAACTGGGACTAAAGGTGTTGGCGGGGCCCCAGCCTGACACCAGCCTGCCACCACCTCTTTAGTCCCGGTTCGTGGCACGAACCGGTACTAAAGATTCGAAACGAACCGGGACTAATGAGCACCGCCCGCCTAGCCGTTGGAACCGGCACTAATGGTCACATTAGTGCCGGTTCATTTACAAACCGGGACTAATGAGCTGAACATTAGGCCCTTTTTCTACTAGTGAGAGTTTAGGGGTTTTGGAGGGTTAATTTAGGGGTTTCATATTGTGTTAGCTAGCTAATAGAGAGAAGTGATCTCTCTTTCTCCGTGCTTGGTCGACGCTAGCTACTATACATATAGAGAGAACTCGACACACTAGCTAGTAAGCAAATGAAGGAACCATTAATTACACAAGATCGTCATGAACATATATAGAGAGAAGTGACCTCTCTTTCTCCGAGAGATTGGTCGAACAACAAGTTTTTGTATATCTATCCGACGCTACTACATATATACAATATAACATCTCTTACAATCCCTATCATCTAAAATCCATTTCAATTTCTAGATGGTATTCTCCCTTCTTATTTATGACGTGGTCAAGAAAGAATCCCGCCAATTCCTCTTGAATTGCTCGTATGCGATCATGTGGTAGGAGTTCATCCCGCATCTGCCACATCTAATTTAAAGAAGGGGGTCAATACATATATATGAATGAAACTCAACACAAATGATGGTAATAAAATAAAATTGTGAATATTATTGTTTACGTACTTCATATTGTCGGTCAGAGTAGCCCCGCTCAGAGGTCGATTGGCGGATGAACTCGCAAACGTAGTATCCACATAAATTATTCCCGCCTTCCTGCCACAAGCACTTTACGAGAATAGAGTTCAATCAAACTGATAATCAAGCATGATAAATGGTATTGATGAAACTAGAATCAGTGGGAGATGCGCGGAACTAGCTAGTACTACTTACTTTCGGGTGTGTAAATTGCAGCTCCCTCGGCAGTCCCGAAACCATTCCGGTGAACTCTTTCCAAACCCTACCAGACAAAGAAAATAATTATTTGATATCCGGAAAAAAACAAAGTTGCCGATATGATATGGTGCGATAATGATCGATTGAACTTACTTCTGGAGCATTGCAGTCATGTCCGCATAAAGCTGGGGATCTTTTTGTCTCGAGTCTAAGACAATTATTACTCCCCGGTCAAGCTTAATCTCTAGCAGAATAAAGTGGAAGCTGCGCACGCATGCATAACTCATCAATTACATTACTATAACCTCGAGTAAGCGAAACCGAATATGCACAAGATAGTAACACTCACTTGAAGTTGTAAGAAAAGAGTATTTTCCCTTTGTTTTGATTTCGAAGTAATGATTTTAGCAAGTTGTCCTCAGTATCTTTGTCTCTGTTTTGAACCAACCATTCATTTTTGGTATTTGGGTTAATGAACCCAATGTCATAGATTTGTGCTTTTTTGCATTCGACAATCTTCAGTCTGCATAATATAGTGAGGATAATTATATATATACATGCAATGAAAGAGCTGAGCTATAGAGACTTAATTATAGAGGTAATACTTACAGACAGTAGCAAGTCATGAGTTGTTTGTCGAGGGCATCTTGATTGAAAACTGGAATAACTCCACAAATTCAACAGGCATCACCTCAGTTCCAACGAGGTCGTGCTCCTCTTTAATTCCTAGCATCAAAGTATCCTTCCCAGACTTCCTGCAGGTATCCATGTACCATTCATGCAATCTTCGCATCATCGTTGTTAGAGGAGGATGATCAGGTTTGACGAGAGGCTTCCCGTACTCGTATCTGAAGATATCTACTACCTCTAACATTTCAAACTGTACATCATCGGCCAGGTAATCAGCAGGATTGGTACCGGGCACTAGCCCCGGATAATTAGCGATGATATCGCTAGACACCTTGAGCGGGGGGCATGATTGCTTCGCCTGTTCGCCGAGCTGGGGAATTGTTTTCCCACATCTTCGTTTTGCTTCTATTGCAGCACTGCAAGTACTTCCCGACCGCTGCGCTTCCTTATATGTCCTTTCAATAATGCGCTCATAGTTGGATTGCGGCGGAGACGGTGGTGGTCGCTTAAGGGCACGCAAAGTGCGCTTCACTTTCACCTGATCTATTGTTTCCTTCGGAGGTGGAGGTTTCCATGCAAAATGGGCCTCCACTTCGACAGCACTGATTTCCGTGTTTTCCTCGTCGGTCCTCTCATATGGTAACTTTTCCAGAGGCTTGAGGCTTGGACCGTATTTGAAAATTTTCCCGCCTCTTGTTACTGCTAGCCGCCGGAGCGGCGCCGTCTCTCTTCCATCATTGCTGACGCGGAGGAGTCCGCTGACACGGCGGAGGAGGCAGAGTGCTCCGACGCGCCAGAGAAGGCGAAGGAGGAGGCGGAGTGCCCTCACGTGCCGGAGGAGGCGGAGTGCCCCGATCACTCGCCGGAGGAGGAGGAGGAGGAGGCGGAGTGCCCTGACTCGCCAGAGGAGGAGGAGGAGGAGGAGGAGGCGTCCAGTTTGGAAGCTTGATGTACTCCTTCCTCCATAGACAGGTGCTCCTTAAAGCATTTTCCAGGTGATTCTCCCCTTCACCTGTAGGGTAGTCAAGCTCCAGCTCCTCAAATCCCTCCATTATTTCATCCACCATCACAACATCATAGCCATGTGGAATCGGACGGCAATGGAAAGTTCCCTCAGCTTGAGGAGGTGCAACAAAGCCGACCGTCGCCATCAAAGTCAGGTTCTGCCATTTCGTCATTAGCTCGCAATGTTGAGCCTCCGTGATAGTATCCACGGGGTAGCGAGGAGCCGTGAAATCAGGCTGAATGAGCTCCGTGGAAGCCACGCTGCTTCTCCGCTGAGATGGTGGGGTAGCTTCTGGGGCAGCGTCGAAGCAAGGATCTTCGTGCCGCTGAGATGGTTGGCCGATAGCTGCAAGTTCCTCTAGCTTTGCTATTCTTGCATTGAGCTTCTGCATTTCGCTCACTTCCGCTTTCCTCTTTCTCTCTTGGCTTCTGTAACCACTGCTGCCGGGAAACCCAACCACCCATGGAACGGAGCCTAGTGTGCCTCGTGTTCGTCCAGGGTGCTCAGGATTCCCGAGGGCCTCTGTCAGCTCATCCTTCTCTCTGTCGGGAATGAACGTCCCTTCCTGCGCTGCCCTGATATATTCCTGAAGCTTCTTCATGGGTATTGCAAGTTGCTCGTCCGTCCAACGACACTCCCCTGTTTCTGGGTCCAAAGTTCCCCCAACCCCGAAGAACCAAGTCCTTGAACGATCTGGCTAGTTCAATGTCGCTGGTTGGACCCCTTTAGCAAGCAGGTCTTGCTCAGCTTTGTCCCACAACAGCCAGGCTTTGTAGTAGCCACCTGACCCCGTGTGATGGTGATACCTCTTCTTTGCAGCATTTTTCTTGTTTGTCTCTGACCTTTTCGTACCCTTATCCGATTTCTTGTAGGCCACAAATGCGGACCAGTGATCTCTTATCTTCTCATATCGGCCGGTGAATTCTGGAGTCTTCCCTTTGTCGACAAACTTTGGGTTCAACTCTTTCTTCCAGTTCCTGAATAGATCTGCCATCTTCTTAAGAGCAAACGCCTTGGCCTTTGGCTCTATAACTGGCTTATTCGGATCCTCCTCTGGCGGTAGGCTCAAATTTGCCATCAGCGAGGTCCAAAGATCACCTTTCAGTCTATCCTCGACATAAGAAACTTCAGGGTCGTCCTTACTCTTATTCCATTGCTGGACGCTGATCGGGATGCTGTCCCTAACAATAGCTCCGCACTGATGTACAAATGCGTCCTTGGTCCACTTGGGAGCAATCGGTTGGCCATCCTCCGCGATTTCTGTGATCTTGAACCTTTCATCCTGGCGCAACCTTTTCTTCGGGCCTCGTCTCCTTACGGAAGTTTGGCTCGATCCGGAGGGCTATAAAAGAAGAAAGAAGCGTTAATATATGTACATACCAAAACAATTAATGCATCAAGTCAGCACAGGCGGGATTAATATATATACCTCGCCGGACTTTGCAATAGCTCCCTCCTCCGTTTGGTCACCGGAGCCGTCATCATGGTCTTCTTCCTCCGCCATTCGGTTACCGAAGCCATCATGATCTCCTTCCTCCTCCATTGTTGGATTACCGGAGCCGTCATCCTCTCCTTCCTAACCATTGGTGTCGTTGAGAAACGATAAGGGATCACCTCCGTCGTGGATTATATCCCCCAACAACTCTTCTTGTTCTAAGTATCTGTCCATAGTTTCTGCAAATATTACAACATGGCAATATACAAACATGAGAGATTGATATATTAGTGGCAAACATAGACCTAGCTAATATCACAACAAGGAATCATATGCATATATGAGCAATGGATTAGTTGCGGACCGCCTCTCTCATGCATGTCCGACGTCCCCCCTCATGTCAAAGTTATCGGGCCGGGGTTATACTTTCAGGGTTTGGGTGGCCTCAATATATCTAGACTTGTTCTGGTTTGGGGTGGCCTCGACAACGCTTTTTCAGTCCCGGTTTGGGTGGACTCGAGAGTTGGTCGGGCGAGAGGGGGTTGATCGACGTCCCCCCTCATGTCGAAGTTACCAGAGTTTTCTTCTAGGGGTTTGGGTGGCCTCGAGAGTTTGTCGGGTAGGGGCGGGAGGGGGTAGGAGATCCACACGCTTTTTTTCTAGGGTTTGGGTGTGGCCTCGAGAGTTGGTCGCCCGATATGTCCACCGCGATATAAAATAATACATAGATGACAACAATTCTTTATTAGAAAGCAAACCCGATATCCGACATATCTACATATCGTTCGATATATCTAGACTTGTTTTTTCGATATATCTAGACTTGTTCCGGTTTGGGGTGGCCTCGACAACGCTTTTTCAGTCCCAGTTTGGGTGGACTCGAGAGTTGGTCGGGCGAGAGGGGGTTGATCGACGTCCCCCCTCTTGTCGAAGTTACTGGAGTTTTCTATATGAACAAAAAAAATTCCACATGACATGTCCGACGAGCGGACCGCCTCTCTCTCATGCATGTCCGACGTCCCCCCTCATGTCGAAGTTATCGGGGAGGGGGTAGATCGACAACGACGCTGACCCCTCATTTTGAATATATGAACATTTTAACTTATTAACTTAGTAACTTGGTAAATTTTAACTAATTTCTAGGAACAAAAAAAATATTCTATGAACAAAAAAAAATGCTATCCATCCATACATACATAGCCACATACATACATGAAAAAAAATGCTATGAACAAAAAAATACATATAGCCACATATATGAACAAAAAAATGCTATGAACAAAAAAACATCATATATACATCCATCCATACATACATATAGCCACATACATACATTATATATGAACAAAAAATTCATCATATAAAAAATCAACATATAAAAAAAATGCAGCGAGCCGGGGCGGCGGCGGCTCACAGCGGGGGCGGCCGGCGGCGGCGAGGGCGCCGGCGACGGCGACGGCGGGGGCGGGGCAGGGGCGCGGGCTCGGGGGCGGGGCAGGGCCGCGGGCTCGGGGACGACGACGGCGACGGCGATGACGGTGCAGGGGCGCGGCGACGGCGGGGGCGGCGGACGGCGTCGGGGCAGCCTGGCGGCGTCGATGAGCTCGGCGTCGTCGGGGGAACTGGCGATGAAACTGTGAAAATCTCTAAGTGTGGGCTTATATACACACACCTTTAGTCCCGGTTCGTGCCACAAACCGGGACCAATGCCCACCTTTGGTCCCGGTTCGTGCCACCAACCGGGACCAATAGCCTGTGCCTAGCACAGCCGCGGTGCGGTGGATGTTTAGTCCCACCTCGCTAGCTGAGAGGCGTCGGGACTGGTTTACAAGCGCGCCTGCGCCTTCCCTGTCGAGCTCCTCTCTAATGCAGGCTTACGGGCCTAAACACTCTGTATCTTCCTGTGGGCCTACTGGGCCTTCTGCGGGCCTGAATCCTGGCCCAACTAGCTGGTTGGGTTTCTAGTCGTATTTAGGCCGTGGTGGCCCAGTAGGCGGCATGTTTTTTTTATTTTTTTTCAGTTTTTTTGTTTTGTTTTTTGCTTTATTTATTCTTTTATTTCTACTTACAGCTAAATACTTATAGTTTTTCAGTGATTCTTTTTGCTTTTAGGTCACAAAAATTATAAACTTTCTATTAGTGCCATTAGTTTTCAAATTTGAATAGTTTAAATTTGAATTCTTTGAAATTTGTGTGAATCACTAGTTTGTGAATAATTTTACTATAAAAATAGATTTCTGAGTGATTCTTTTTCCTGCTATTTAATATTACTGTGTTTTATCATTATTTTCAATTTGGTAATTTTTAGGTTATTTTAAATGTCTGTTTTAATAAAAAACAGATTTTGTTATTTTACTTTGCTATTAAAGTTTCTAACAAAAAAATTCTGTATGAAAATTATTTTGCTATTAATGTTTTGAACAAAAAATACTTTGATAATTTTAGTTGCATAAATTTTATATATTTTTAGTTTCAAAAATACTAGAGGTTTATAAAATCTTTTTAGTTGATTCCTTTTGCTATTAGAGTTTTATAAAAACTTTTTAGTTGATTCTTTTTGCTATTGAAGAATATTATAGTTTTGTTTTAGTCGATCATAACAAAATATTTTAATTGATTATTTTTAGTTCATTCTTTTTGCTATTAGAGTTTCATAAAAGTTTTCTAGTTCATTATTTTTGCTATTAGAGTTTCATAAAAGTTGGCATGGTATTATCATTTCACCCACATAGCATGTTCTAAAAGGTTGAGAGGGTTACGGCAAAAACTGGATGCACTTCGTGTACAAAATGGACAATTTGTTTCGAAGTATCAGGGTTTCGGACGAAAACTCATCTGTTACAAAGGGATTTCATTTTTTTGAACTTATTTGAACTCCAGAATTTTTGTGTGTTCAAAATGCACCATTCAAAGCTACATCATCAATTTTCAACCCTTTCTGACTTCATTTGGTATTTTTCATGCATTTACTGATATTTTTTATCTAAATGACCCTGAAATTGGAAAGCACTACAAATGAACTCTGAAAAGGTTGAAAGTTGGCATGGTATCATCATTTCACCCACATAGCATGTTCTAAAAAGTTGAGAGGGTTACGACAAAATCTGGATGCACTTCGTGTATAAAATGGACAATCTCTTTCGAAGTATCAGGGTTTCGGACGAAAACTCATCTGTTACAAAGGAATTTCATTTTTTTGAACTTATTTGAACTCCAGACTTTTGTGTGTGTTCAAAATGGACCATTCAAAGCCACATCATCAATTTTCAACCCTTTCTGACTTCATTTGGTATTTTTCATGCATTTACTGATTTTTTGAGCTAAATGACCCTGAAATTGAAAAGCACTACAAATGAACTCTGAAAAGGTTGAAAGTTGGCATGGTATCATCATTTCACCCACATAGCATGTGCTAAAAAGTTGAGAGGGTTACGGCAAAAGCTGGATGCACTTCGTGTACAAAATGGACAATCTCTTTCGAAGTATCAGGGTTTCATACGAAAACTCATCTGTTACAAAAGGCATTTCATTTCTTCACATGTAACTGCAGTGATATTCTAGATCAAAGGCATCATAATTGAGTCGGCTCCTAGCATGCCTTTTCCAGTCAGTCTCCCCTCATACCGCGATTGAGGGAGACCAATCTTCTTAAGGTCAGGAATGAAGTCAACACAAAACCCAATGACCTCCTCTGTTTGATGGCCCGTGGAGATGCTTCCTTCTGGCCTAGCATGGTTATGAACATATTTCTTTAAGACTCCCATGAACCTCTCAAAGGGCAACATATTGTGTAGAAATACAGGGCCCGGAATGGCAATGTCGTCGACTAGATGAACTAGGACGTGCGTCATGATATTGAAGAAGGATGGTGGGAACACCAGCTCGAAACTGATAAGACATTGCGCCAAATCACTCCTTAACCTTGGTAGGATTTCTGGATCGATCACCTTCTGAGAGATTGCATTGAAGAATGCACATAGCCTCATAATGGCTAATCGAACGTTTTCCGGTAGAAGCCCCCTCAATGCAACAGGAAGCAGTTGCGTCATAATCACGTAGCAGTCATGAGACTTTAGGTTCTGAAACTTTTTCTCTGGCATATTTATTATTCCCTTTATATTCGACGAGAAGCCAGACGGGACCTTCATACTAAGCAGGCATTCAAAGAAGATTTCCTTCTCTTCTTTGGTAAGAGCGTAGCTGGCAGGACCTTCATACTACTTTGGAGGCATGCCGTCTTTTTCGTGCACACGTTGCTGGTCCTCCCGTGCCTCTGGTGTATCTTTTGTCTTCCCATAAACGCCCAAGAAGCCTAGCAGGTTCACGCAAAGATTCTTCGTCACGTGCATCACGTCGATTGCAGAGCGGACCTCTAGGTCTTTCCAATAGGGTAGGTCCCAAAATATAGATTTCTTCTTCCACATGGGTGCGCATCCCTCAGCGTCATTCAGAACAGATAGTCTGCCGGGACCCTTTCCAAAGATTACTTGTAAATCATTGACCATAGCAAGTATGTGATCACCAGTACGGACGGCGGGCTTCTTCCGGTGATCTGCCTCGCCTTTGAAATGCTTGCCTTTCTTTCGACATTGATGGTTGCTCGGAAGAAATCGACGATGCCCCAGGTACACATTCTTCCTGCATTTGTCCAAATATATACTTTCGGTGTCATCTAAACAGTGCGTGCATGCGTGGTATCCCTTGTTTGTCTGTCCTGAAAGGTTACTGAGAGCAGGTCAATCATTGATGGTTACAAACAGCAACGCATGTAGGTCAAATTCCTGCAGGTCGTGCTCATCCCACACACGTACACCTTTTCCGTTCCACAGCTGTAAAAGTTCTTCAACTAATGGCCTTAGGTACACATCAATGTCGTTGCCGGGTTGCTTAGGGCCTTGGATGAGAACTGGCATCATAATGAACTTTCGCTTCATGCACAGCCAAGGAGGAAGGTTATAGATACATAGAGTCACGGGCCAGGTGCTATGATTGCTGCTATGCTCCCCAAAAGGATTAATGCCATCCGCGCTTAAACCAAACCATACATTCCTTGCGTCACCTGCAAAGTCCCCCCACTTTCTCTTGATTTTTCTCCACCGCGACCCGTCAGCGGGTGCTCTCAACTTCCCGTCTTTCTTACGGTCCTCTTTGTGCCATCGCATCAACTTGGCATGCTCTTTGTTTCTGAACAGACGTTTCAACCGTGGTATTATAGGAGCATACCACATCACCTTGGCAGGAACCCTCTTCCTGGGGCGCTCGCCGTCAACATCACCAGGGTCATCTCGTCTGATCTTATACCGCAATGCACCGCATACCGGGCATGCGTTCAAATCCTCGTACGCACCGCGGTAGAGGATGCAGTCATTAGGGCATGCATGTATCTTCTGCACCTCCAATGCTAGAGCGCATAGAACCTTCTTTGCTCCGTACGTACTGTCGGGCAATTCGTTATCCTTTGGAAGCTTCTTCTTCAATATTTTCAGTAGCTTCTCAAATCCGTTGTCAGATACACCATTGTATGCCTTCCATTGTAGCAATTCCAGTGTGGTACCGAGCTTTGTGTTGCCATCTTCGCTATTGGGGTACAACCCTTTTTTGTGATCCTCTAACATGTGATCGAACTTCAACTTCTCCTTTTCACTTTCGCATTGTCTCTTTGCATCAACAATGACCCGGCGAAGATCATCATCGGGCACATCGTCTGGTTCCTCTTGATCTTCAGCTTCCCCCGTTGCAGCATCACCGTATTCAGGGGGCATATAGTTGTCATCATCCTCTTCTTCTTCGTTGTCTTCCATCATAACCCCTCTTTCTCCGTGCTTGGTCCAAACATTATAGTGTGGCATGAAACCCTTCTCAAGCAGGTGTATGTGAAGGGTTTTCGAGTCAGAGTAAGACTTCGTATTCTCACATCTAGGGCATGGACAACACATAAAACCATTCTGCTTGTTTGCCTCAGCCACTTCAAGAAAATTATGCACGCCCTTAATGTACTCAGAGGTGCGTCTGTTATCGTACATCCATTGCGAGTTCATCTGCGTGCATTATATATAATTAAGTGTGTCAAAAACCATTACAGAACATCATGAATAGAGAAGTGACCAAATTAATAGAAGTTCATCGTCACATTAAAACCAAAGTACAGTAGTGATCAAATGTTATTACTGAAAAAATAAATAAATAAAGTTCATACATAGTTCTCATTGAACAACATATAGCTCTCTAGAGCATCTAATTAAAACATACATTGAAACTATGTAAACCATTTCAATGCAACAACAAATGCGATCATAATCGCAACTAAGGTAACAATTGATCCAACGGCATAATGATACCAAGCCTCGGTATGAATGGCATATTTTTTAATCTTTCTATTCTTCAAGCGCATTTTATCCATCTTGATCTTGTGATCATCGACGATATCCGCAACATGCAACTCCAATTCCATCTTCTCGTCCTCAATTCTTTTCAATTTTTTCTTCAAGTAATTGTTTTCTTTTTCAACTAAATTTAACCTCTCGACAGGAAGGTCGGTTGAAATTTCTGGTTCACATACCTCCTAGATAAAAACATCTATGTCACGTTGGTCGGCATAATTGTCATAAACACTAAATGAAACAAATAGTTATAAAAGATAATATATACCACATCCGAATCATAGACAGGACGAGGGCCGACGGGGGCGGATACCAAAACCATCGCACTATATAATAACAAACAATAATAAAAGTAAGAAAATTATACAAGTATCTACCTAAATCATACAAGTAAGAATTTCTTTTCTTTTAGAAAGAAGATAAGAACAAGAGGCTCACCACGGTGGTGCCGGCAACGAGATCGGCGCGGGCGATCGACGGCGGTGAGGACGGGGGCGGACAGGACGGACCGCCAAACCTAGACAAATCTTGAGAAAAATGGAGCTTGGACAAGGAGCTTCGAGAGGAGAAAGCTTAAATGTGGCTCGGGCATTTTATCGAACATCTCATGTGCATAGGAGGTGAGCTAGAGCAACACAAAGCTCTCCCATGGCTGGCCAAAAAAACAGAGCAGTGGCTCTGCTCGCGGGCAGGGGCGGGGGTATATATAGGCCTCTCTTTAGTCTTGATTGGTGTCTAAAACCGGGACTAAAGGACTACATTTGGTCCCGGTTCCAGCCACCAACCGGGACTAAAGGTTGTGGGCCAGGAGCGAGGCCCATTGGTCCCGGTTCGTGTCTGGAACCGGGACCAAAGGGGTCAGACGAACCGGGACCAATGGCCCCCGAGGCCCGGCCGGCGCCCTGGCCTCACGAACCGGGGCTGATGCCCCCTTTGGTCCCGGTTCATGAGTGAACCTGGATTAATGCCCTTATCCTGGCCTCAACCAAAGCCCTATTTTCTACTAGTGTTCTAACAATATTATTTATGAACTAAAATAAATAAATAAAACAAAATCATGTTTTCAGCAAGTGTCAGTCAAAAACTTACTAACTTATTCCATTAGTATTAAGTTTAATTACATGTAACGTGAAAGTTGAAACACGTAAAGCTACTACCCGCCTTTTCATTTGCATTGTAATATTCCACATCAGAAAATTTCCATACTAACCTTATGAGTAAAAGCTTTTGAGATATGCCTCTGCTCCTCTTTCAATTGCTTAGAACAGCAATGGTCATCTCCTTTTTCTTTTACATTACAGGATTGTTGGTCCAACAGGCGAGTACTAGAACAAAGACAGTAAAAGAACGGAAAGAAGAAGAAGAACTAGACGAAGACAGAATGAATCATTTTTGCACAACGCTACTATATATGAGTACATTACTTCGTGCATCCAATGTATATCTAAATATCTGTAACCACCAATTTAACCCCACATGAACAGCTATATCATTTCCACATTTACGAAGGCATCACAGACATACAGAGAGAGCTATACCATAGGAAATAGACCATATACACAACCATCTTTCTGAATCATGGCCGGATAGACGGCCCAAGATCTACGTTCCCCCGTCCTTGCATGCTACAAATTTCCTTCTTATTGCCGACAACGCAACACCGAAGCTTCACAACTTGCGCCATCTTGCAAAGGAGCTTCGGAACATGCGCCATGTTGCCAGCTGGGGAGCCGCAGCGCTGGGCCGCACGATTGTGCCGATCCAACTGCTCGTGACTTGGCCGATTTTGCAAAAGATCAGTTGGCCGACAAGTAGCGTGGGCCTTCCCTCGGGGCTAATGATCGACCATTAATTGGTGGCTTACACTATTTAAGGACATGGACACACCGGCCTCTTCTCACGCATGCTCAACATGGCTTCCCACCTCACCTCTGCATCTCTAGCTACGCTACTCACGGCCGGCATGGCCACCGTCCTTTTTGCCTCTGCCGCCCACGGCGTGGGCATGCAGGGTGCCCCCAAACATCTCCACTTCTACATGCACGACTCCAGCACTGGCCCCAAACCCACCACCGTTCTAATCGCCAACGGGACCGGCCAGCCGCTAAAGGGCTCCGGCGGCAGCGCCCGGTTCGGTGACACAATGGTCATGGACGACCGCCTCACGGAGGGCCCTACGCTGGCCTCGAGAGTCGTCGGGCGTGCCCAGGGATTCTAAGTGACGGCATCCCAGGGCGACCCCGCAGTGCTCCTCGCCATGAACGTCCTGCTCGCCGACGGGCCTTACAATGTGTTGACGCTCAAAAGTGACACAATCGTAAAAGTTTCTTAAAGCTATGTCAAGAATAATTCAAACTTATGACTGGAAGTCACTATCGGATGTCTCTCTTCGAGAAGATCAAGATGAATACGAAGATGGTCCAAAACGGAGCTCGGATGCAAAAGTTATGACAAGTTCAGAGATGCTCATATTGACATCAGATTATAAAATGGCCGTAAACTTAATTAAGATGGCCTCATATGGAAAAGGTTTCAACATGAAAGTTGTGCATATCGTCGAAATGGTTGATTTTGATAAAAAAATTGTCTTAATCAGAGATCGTATACAACCTGTGAAGGCAAAATAAGGTCAGAAACAGAAGTTGCAGAGTCATTTCGGACCGACCGAGTTGATTGACTCGGTGAGACCGAGTTGATCCGGAAAAGTTACAGAGAGTTGGCAACGTTCACTCGGTGGGACCGAAGCAAACCAATCAGTGAGACCGAGTTGATCCGAAAAATTACAGAAGAATACAAAGAGTTGGCAACGTTCACTCGGTGGGACCGAAACGAACCACTCGGTGGCTTCGAGTTGATCCGGAAAATTGCTAAAGATTCCTGTCCGAATTAGGTTAGGGTTTTTGGTGTTTTGGACGGAATTTTTAGTCATTTTCTTGTACGAAAAGTCCAGCCACCTCATAAATAGATGAGAGGTGGTGGCCGATTGAACAACACACAATCGATCTATCAATATATCACTTTCTACCTTTACCTTTATCTTCTCCCTTGTTGTTCTTCTTCCTCATTCTTCATTCGTTCTTCGTGAAGGAGGATAGCGATCAGGTCGACCTAGGGCAGCCCATAGCCGCCGCGCGCCCTGACGGGGTCCCTCCCGGGCGTGTGGGGTTTCGGGTCCTCAAAAGCACCCGCCGGATTGCATGCGTACCGCGCTTCCGGCCGGGTCTCCTTCGACGTGAGTTGCGGTGCATCACCCCCGGCATCGAGGGTACGCGGTGACGTGTTCATGTGCGAACACACTTTTTGATGACTCCGCTGGGGACGAAGCTTTGAACGGTCTCCGGCCCGTTCTTGCTATGAAGAGATCATCATCTAGGGTTTGCAATCTACAAAGGTAACATGAATACCCAATTCACTTATGTAGATGCAAATAATGCATATGTTGTTGCTAGATTGTTTAATGAGCATAATGTGCCGGCTAGCCCTAGCTTTATCAATCATGCATCTAATTATGTGCAAGAGCCAATGCAACAAAATCTCCATGCTTCTACCTCATATAATTTTAGCAACATGCAACATATGTATACCAACTCCCACGCATCGGCAACCCCGCAAATCCATATGCCGATGAACAACGTGATGAGTTTGGTTAATCAAGTTGAAACACCTCACATAGGAACTTCCAATATTATGCAACAAAGTGTTTCACCTTTTTATCATCGGCAACTAACTTGCAATATGTTAATCCAAACATGCCGGTGGATAGGGGAATTGGCCATGCTACTACTAGTTATCCGGCCAATTACCCTCAATCATCATATGCTACACCTCATGCTACTAATTTTTTGGCACCATATGCAACTATAGGTATTCATAATTCGGCTTCGCACCTTCACGCTAATAGCCGAATAAGTGAAAATTTGATAGGATCATGTGTGTCTTCACCTAGTATTGTACCATACAATGTTTTCCCTGCACAATTACAGAATTTCGGCGACATCTCATTACCGAAAGAGTCTAAAAGTGTCGGGGGCAATTCTATCCAGATTGGGTCATTAAGAAAAATCTTACGTCTTTTTGGGATGATTGCAATGTTGTTCTACATGAATTAATAAAAGAGGGAAAGCCTATTAATTCTGCTGCAATACAAGCTAGATTATGTCAAAAAGAGAAAGCATTATGTCCGGATAGAATTATCAAAAAGAGTGGTGATTCGGATAACAAAGTTAATTCGGTTATTGAAAAGACCGAGTCAAATATTGCGTATGCCGAATCTATTCTAGAAAAAGAGGACAACAAGGTGTTGGGGAGCTATTCTAAAGAGGAACAAGATATCGTTCAAGTAACGCAACCATCATGCTCTCCCAACGTATTTGAAGAGGTATGCCTAGCAAGTGATTTACATGTCTTCCGATTTGGTCGCAACTTTATTGTTGATGCTTCTATAAAAAAAATCTTATAAGTAATTTTGAAAGACCAATGAAGAAGGGTAATTTACTTGTTAGCAATAAAATTGTTATAGAACATATCGGTCAACCTATTATGTCATTTAGAAAGACCGATAGTGACTTATTATTGCAGCCAAAGTTTTCCCCATTGCTTTATCAAAATTTCACTAATTGGATAGCTTTGCTTGTTTCATACTTGGCTTGCAGTTGGTCTCAATTGAGACATGTGTATTCTAACTATTTTCGTTTCGCAAATTTAAAGGCAAGGTTAAATTCTTTTGAGAAATCCGATGCTAATATAATATCTTATCCAAATACATCGGAGATAGAGTGCAAAACACAATGCATAGCCGAATGGGGATATTCCAAATCCGAACCATTCGTTTGCTTAACTCCAAAGCCGTTCGCACACCAAGATCGGCTAGAAAACAAGAAGTATACTTTCAATTTAAGCATGTGTGACCAAATATTTGATTTGTTGTTGAAAAATAACTACATTAGAATTCTTGATCACCATGTCAAGCCATCAATCAAAGGACAAATGTATTGTAAGTTGCATGATTCGTCCAAGCATAATTTTGAGGATTGCAATATGTTTCGTCAAATAGTTAAATCGGTCATTGAAAAAGGACGATTGAAAATTGTTGAAACACCAAGAGATGATCAGTCTATTCCGATTGGTCTCGATGGCAAAAAGTTTTTGCATCGGCTGCTTCAAGCCGATCCATTTAAACATGAGAAGGTAAAAACTACAGTTGAAGGGATCAATCTTTCAAGTAAAGAAGTTGTTGAAGAGCATAATGAACATAAACTTGAGAGCGAGAATTCCATCGAAGCTACAAAGAAGACGCCAAGTACTAGGGGGCAACAAGAAAATCCAAAGATCGGTGCAAGCACAACCAAAGAGAGCAAAGGTCGAGGTAAGCACAAAGGTAAAAAGCCGAAAGTCACTTTCGCGCAATTATTGGAAAAATATCAGAAGATAAATGAGGAGAACAATGCTTATCGGTCAAGTAATTCAAGAGCATCAAGGCTACCCCCTAGGCGCAAACCCGAGGATCGGTATTGGCAAAATGAGAATTCTAATGCAGTATATTCATATCCATATTTTGTGCCGCCAATGCCAATGCCATGGATACCTTCCTATGATCATGCAAATCCATATCCATCGTGGGACAGGTATGATACAAGGGCGCATTCTTCATCTTATTTTAGACCATCTCACAAACATTATGCAGCTCCAAAAAGATCAGCATTTGAACAATCACATGTCAAAGACCGTTTCAATGATAAGGAATCGGTCCGGAGCTCAAGGAATTAGAAAGAAGTGGTCAAGCAAGTTTACCGTGTTAAAAAAGATGGTCGTAAGAGTGCTACTTCAGATTTGATCTCAAATGAAAAAGAGCCAATTAAAGTGTTGACATTGGCTACTAAAGGCAATGAGGCAAGTCAATCAAGTGCCAAATCT
Organism: Thinopyrum elongatum; assembly: GCA_011799875.1. Lineage (NCBI taxonomy): Eukaryota > Viridiplantae > Streptophyta > Magnoliopsida > Poales > Poaceae > Thinopyrum > Thinopyrum elongatum. The sequence continues at coordinate 492,665,056 of CM022300.1, forward strand.
GAAGAGAAGAAGTTGAGAGTGCACAAGGTAAAACAAGAATTGCTATTGCTTCAAACAAAATCGAAGCCGGGGTGCCCACTCGGCTTATCATATTGGCAAAAGAAAAAATTGCAAAAACTTAGTGCACAAGATCTTGAAGAAAGGAACATGGCATGGGTTCCCAAAAGAAGTATTCAAAATAAGAATTATGTGCAAGCTTCCATTATAAGAAGTGCGGCAAAGGTGAAGAAGGAAAAGAGTGAAAACTATGAAAGACCAAGCCAAAGGTTTCAACATCTTCGGTCTACACATTATCCATATTCTTAAACTATGCCATTAATGCCTATGCCATGGAATTCGTCATCAGATATGATTGGTTACCCTCAGTGGGATTATTTTAATCCATGGATGCAATATAATTTCCTACATCATGCAAGGGGATTACCACATCATCATACATTTCATTAGCTACACTTTTGTTGCTAATCTAAATGGCCGATACACAATTATCGCCCTAAGAGTAAAGATGGACGATATATACTTATCGTCCTAAAAACTTGCAAATGACCGATGGAGTGTTGACATCGTGCTTAGAACAAACTTGGTACAGGTTATTTTTCGGCACGCTAGCTATGCCGAAAAACAGGGGGGCATGTGTTGACGCTCAAAAGTGGCACAATCGTAAAAGTTTCTTAAAGCTATGTCAAGAATAATTCAAACTTATGATTGGAAGTCATCATCGGATGTCTCTCTTCGAGAAGATCAAGATGAATACGAAGATGGTCCAAAACGGAGCTCGGATGCAAAAGTTATGACAAGTTCAGAGATGCTCATATTGACATCAGATTATAAAATGGCCGTAAACTCAATTAAGATGGCCTCATATGGAAAAAGTTTCAACATGAAAGTTGTGCATATCGTCGAAACGGTTGATTTTGATATAAAAATCGTCTTAATCCGAGATCGTATGCAACTTGTGAAGGCAAAACAAGATCAGAAACAGAAGTTGCAGAGTCATTTCGGACCGACCAAGTTGATTGACTCGGTGAGACCGAGTTGATCCGGAAAAGTTACAGAGAGTTGGCAACGTTCACTCGGTGGGACCGAAGCAAACCAATCGGTGAGACCGAGTTGATCCGAAAAATTACAGAAGGATACAAAGAGTTGGCAACGTTCACTCGGTGGGACCGAACGGACCACTCGGTGGCTCCGAGTTGATCCGAAAAATTGCCAAAGATTCCTGTCCGAGTTAGGTTAGGGTTTTTTGTGTTTTGGACCGAATTTTTAGTCCTTTTCTTGTACGAAAAGTCCAGCCGCCTCATAAATAGATGAGAGATGATGGCCGATTGAACAACACACAATCGATCTATCAATATAACACTTTTTACCTTTACCTTTATCTTTTCCCTTGTTCTTCTTCTTCCTCGTTCTTCGTTCGTTCTTCATGAAGGAGGGCAGCGATCCACGAGGCCCTAGAGGCGATCAGGTCAACCTAGGGCAGTCCATAGCCGCCGCGCGCACTGACGGGGTCCCTCCCGGGCGTGTGGGATTTTGGGTCCTCAAAAACACCCGCCGGATTGCTTGCGTACCGTGCTTCCGGCCGGGTCTCCTTCAACATGAGCTGCGGTGCATCACCCCCGGCGTCGAGGGTACACGATGACGTGTTCATGTGCGAACACAACGGCAGCTCGCTGGCCGTGATGGGCCGCAACAACGTCATGATGCCGGAGCGGGAGCTGGCGGTGGTTGGCGGGACCGGGGTTTTCAGGATGACGACGGGGTACGTGCTCTGGAAAACTGCGAGCTGGCGCGGGGGGAGCGCCGTCCTCGAGCTGGATGCCTTCGTCTACGTGAGTCCGGCGGCCGCCGGTGCATGAAATGAACGAACGCATGGTTCGCGGGGTTGCAGCCTCTTTTTTCAGTGTGTTGAGAATAACATGCTCGTTGCATTGCTTGTACTAGTTAACATCGATATGTGTGGAGTTTGTGTCCTATTACTATTTTTTTTTCATGAAAAGGAGGATAAACCCCTGGGGCTGTTTGTGTCCTACAGTACTTCACTGTGTTGAAATGAATCTTGTCACTTCCACTTTCTTTGGGTCACACTCACATCATATCTACTTGAACTTGGCATCACTGTCTTTGTATTGGGCAATGATCTTGGTGTCCTAACTGATTGGGGAAGAGGGTTAGATGAGTAGAGTAACTCACCAAAAGCAGCAAAAGCTGATCCGAGTCAATGCTTCACTGTGATGTGCTTCACAGTCACAGACGATGATGCCCAAAGGATAAACAGAGAAGCCCTGCAACATCATCGAACAGAATTAGTTGCCAACAAAAGGACGTCTCTTCCAGCCACGAATACCGCGCGTCATCTCCACCTGGGGCGCAAGTAAGCACCCGAATGTTCTTTAGTTTCAGGTTTACATCCTCTCTGAAAGTTGGAAAAATACCGCTCTTCATTTCGATCGCTGTCTTCTCAGACTGAATCCAAGGCTGAGAGCAGATTGTCTCGGAAGAAAAACTCACCCACTCTCTGTGCAGATTGCGTCCTTTCTCAGGGCACAGAACCATGGTGTCGGCTGAAGCGTCAGCGACAGCATCTATGTTTGCCTTTGCTAGACGAGACCCCTGCAGTCAGGACGAGGACCAGATCAGCATGTGAAGTGTGATCGACAGGTTACCCTAGAAATAATGGGAACTTGAACCATAGAAGAAAACCAAAAACATGGAACTTCCCACAACTATCATAGGTTTCAGTACATCAATTGATTTACAATACTTTAAATCAGTGGCCAAAAGATAATAATTAAAGATAATAATTGATGTACTACTCCCTCCGTCTAGGTGTATATGTCATCTTAGATTGTGCACCGCGATCAAGGCGGACGGGAAAACGAGAGAACTTAATGTTGTTTTGCTAATTAATAGCATTACATGCAATGAACTAACCACTGCATGTCATGTCGTGTTTGGTAGTCTCAAGTCATTTAAAGCATGCACGGCCCACATCTCTTATTGGTTGATATGTCATGAAACAAGAAACAATGTGAGAGTTAATGTACCACGCCTAAGTGTTTTGGGATTATTTGATTTTCGTAAGGTGACTTATACACCTAGACGGAGGGAGTAATGGGAAATTGACATACCTTTTCTTTATTGCCAGTTGATGTACTAATGGGAACTCACCCACTCCGAGGTCCCTAACGCGTGCCCGATCCACTCTGAGATACCATCTTAGGTCACGAGTGTATTATCAATTGTGGGAAGATTTCGTGTTTATCCCCAGATAATAATTAAAGATTTCGTGTTTATCCCCAGTTGTGCAATTGATGGAACTTCCCACAACTTTCTATTATCAGCAATAAAGATTTCGTGTTTGATAGTAGAAACGATGTAAAGAAATGCTGATGTTTGAGCAAACCTGGTGGATGACAACTATCATAGGTTTGACACAGGCATAAAAGAACTTGATGTCCAATACTTTAAATCTCGGTTCCATTTTCATTTTTCAATCGCTAAGCATAGAAGCCTATAGCACTAAAGTTTCATCCTGAACAAAGTATCTGAGGGTCAGCTTATGGATTGCATATGCCACCTATGTCCAATGGCCAAAGTTTAATCCTGAACAGAGTATTTGAGGGTCCGCTTATGGATTGCGATAAGCTAGCTTACAACATATATTTTGATTTAGTTCTCCAGTTGTTCAAATATTGTAGACGTCTTTCATGCTCAAAAAGCAAGGATCCTGTGCACGGTGAAGCTCGGACAATAATTTATTTCTCTTATGATCCAGGAAATTAAACAAGGATGACAAATACAAAGAAAACCATAAGTATCCTACGTCCGTGATGCATGTCTCATAGGATCAATCGGCCACACTTGCATATCTTTCTTGTTGAAGAATTCCTTTTCGTGCCCCTCCTTTCCACGCGCAAATTCTGTATCACTTGGGTGCAAAATCTTAGACCCATCTGTACAAAAAGCACACCTGCTTCTGAAGCGGCACAACGGCTTTTCTGTCGACATAAATAGGGAAGGACATACAGAGAATTAGCTAGGGTTGATCAAATTGCATATATATATACAGCACGGTTAACTGGTATGGTTGATTATGTACCTAAGATGGTGCATGTTTGAACATTTGGTCTGCGGGTCCACTCATTGAAGCGTAGCTCGGCAAAGAAGTGTTACAACTCATCATCAGCGCCAGCATTCCTCCGGCGCGCCAAGAAACCGACGTGGTACCACAAACGTTCCCTGAAACTAATACCAGTGGCCTTCATCTCCGTGGTCAGCTCGGCGGGATACTCGAAGTCGGCGCCCTGGGTCAAGCCAGTACTAGCACATGATGCACATCCAAGAGGATCGAAACCGAAGATTATAGAATTGGGAAGCCGCTAGGTCCCCTGAGTTGTTGGGGGTACCTACCGGGTTTTTGGAGTTGTAGTGTTTGAGAGCGCAGCGGACAAGCTTACAAACGGCGGCGGAGTCAGCCTCGCTGTCAATCAAAACAAAAAGTAAACATGATCCAATCATTCGTTCGTTATTCGACACAATTCTTCAAATAAATATATGTATAGAAAAGCGGAAATTAGGTACTCCCTCCATTCACAAATATAAGATGTTCTACGAGTAGTTTTTTTTAATCGGATGTATATAGAGACATTTTGTGTGTTTGTTAACTAATTTCAGTCAGTATGTAGTCCATACTGAATGTTTTGTTTCTGAATCGGATGTATTTGGAGTTTTAGACACGGTTTAGTGTCTTTGTTAACTCATTTCAATCCGTATGTAATCCATATTGAAATATCTAAAATATTTTATAGTATTTGTGAATGGAGGGAGTAGCTAATTAGCTGGGGACTAGGGTAATGAGCGTGTAGGTAGGACGAACGTACTCTTATAACAACGTGGGGCGGCCAGCATTTCCTCTGGCCATGAGTTCTCGGAAGCTTACTGGATCGTATCCGTCTAACCGAGCTAGCTCCTGGTTTGTCATACGGCGGGTGCACTCCTTTATGGTAGGAGAGCGGAGGGAGCGTGCGCCATGATCAACGTCGCCCGCGGCACCGGCAGCCGATGAGAGGAAGGATCCCATCGATCGATTCTGAGTCTGCAGATCGATCGGATCGGACACGCATTAGGGAGAGAGGGGCCGAAGGCTAGATCTAGAGGATCAATCAGCAGATCAGAGGAAATAGCACGATATTGACCGATCAATCCACTCGCAGATACCCTGAAGTAAAGAGTTGGCTACAAGTAGCTAGGATCTACACTTGGGGAAAGGAGAAGATAAAGCCGATCCACCGGATGCGGCGGGGTTTAATGGCTGGTTGGTGCCAGCAATCACGGAGCCTATGAACGTACCTGGTCGATGAGAGCCGCTCATCGCCACTTTTGAGAGAGAATACTTTGAGCCTTCGTCCACTTAGGGCTCCTTTGATTCAAAAGAAATTTTATAGGATTTTTCAGGGTTAGAATGCTTAAGATTTTTTCCTACATCGGCCGTTTGATCCATAGGATTGAATCCTATAGAATTTTTTTTCGTATGGAATCATGTGTACTAGATTTCATTGTAAATCTAGCATCCACTTCAACCTTTTTTTTCATTTTTTTTCTGTGGCATCAAACGCTCTGTTTAATTCCCATGGGATTCAAGTGGGCATGCCACTTCAATCCTTTATTTTTCCTGTTCCTGCGTTTTGAGAATCCTACGAATCAAAGAGGGCCTTAGCGCACCGGTTTGCTTCTTCTTCAGTCCAGCTGCGAATTCTTCAGTTTCGTCCGAGTAGGTGAATTGTAGGCTTGATGCAGGCCCTGACAGTCACTCTCCCTAGAAGACGATCATTGTCCTCAAGGATCTGATGGGGAAACCAAGAACGAATGGCTTGGTTAAAGAATTCAAGAAAAGTATGTTTGATGAAGTCGGCGTCCTCCTAGGTAGCTTCAGCTCGAAACATGTTGAGCCACTGAGTAACCAGAGCAGGTGGTTTAGGAGCAACTCTGGTTTCTTCTATTGATATTGGTGCAATTTTAAATTTTCCAGAGGAATCCACTAAGGGCATCTCAAACGCCGTGCCACAAAATGGACACAGTATTCCTCTGTGGACGAGTCCACGGATATGGATACATGAGTTGACCATCCAACGACGTGTCCAAAACGTCCGTCATGTTCGACCCCATCCGGATACATTTGAATTGAAAATGTTGATCAAAATAGCAATATGATAACCAAATGAAAATGCATACATATGCAATGTTCAAAACCAAAAAAACGGCGTGTGTTCATAAGTTTTTATATGTGCCCGATCACAAAAGTGCCAGTTCGGCAGTCCGTGCAAATTTTTCCCTCCCAGACCAGCTGTTCGTGCCTTCTCCCTCATCACTTTGTCGCCGGCTTCTCCGCAGCTTCCGCCTCCCCAGTACTCCTCGCCGAATACGAGCTGCTCGTGCGGCCCAGATTCCCCATGAATCCTGGGCGGCGCACATCAACGGAGGTGGCAGGGGCTCGCAGTCGCCATCAGCCATACAGCGCCCTGCGTACCGCGGAGACCCAGCACTCGACACCACCAGAGCGATTCCTCCGAGCGATTTGGAGGGTTTGCGCTGGAGATGGTGGTCGGCGCGCACGAATCGAATCCAGGATGCGGTGGAGAGGGTGAATCAGTGCCTCCGCAAGATGAAGATGGCGAAGCAGAAGGCGCGAGTCCACGCGAATTTGAGAGGGGAGATGCTGCGAGACGTCCAAATCTGTCAGAGGAGAATCGAATTCAAGACCGAGCTACTCGCAGACATCATCGTCTCAGAGGCGACGGATGCAGAGAAATCCAGGATTCCACAACCCTGGAGGCAAAAACCGGCCCAGGTGTTCCAGTGGACGGTGTCGGAGGAAAAATCATCAGATCCAGTGCAGAGCCACCGCTGGGCTTGTGTGCTCAAGACTCTCAACTGCCCGCCGCCGGTGAGTGTAGATCAGTCGCTTCAACCGACAGCGAGCTAGAGCTGGATGATGGTGATAGCTCAATTGATTGGGCATTTGCAGAGTCTGAATTGTAGAACAGGGAAGACGATGATGATGATTCAGACAAGCAGAAAAAACAACAGTCCGTGACCGGTGGAGCTGGGCACAGAGGCTTGGATACCAGTGAGGTTTGGGGCTTACTAGACACTGACTATGAGCCTTTCTACCAAACATAGGGGTGTGAGAACCACAGGCGGATGCATAGCTCAGCTTCACCCTATCACCTTGCGCACAACTACTACCATGGAACCAAGTCACTCGCTGCTGGAAGAAAATCACATCAGTAGGGAGCAGAGTCTGATTGCCAACTACAGAGAGCGCCTCCGAAGAGAGCTGAGGCTGCCAACTCGAGAGAGAGTCAATCTACAGAAATTAGTGACAAGGATCCTGATAGCAGCGACAGAGGAAGAACTGCAAATGCAGCTAGAAGGGAGGAACATATCAGCAGAAGAGGTGATAGCTTGGGCACTCTCCATGAGAAGCTTGACAGACCTGTTTCAGAGGGCTCGTTGGAAGGCTTTTTGGGAGATTCAACCTTGGGTGTCGCTGCTCTGACTGTAAATCTCTTAGGAGATCAGGCGTTGGGGTTGTCTGTCCCCCTGCAACTAGTTTTCAGTAACAGTAGTGGTTTCAGCTTCGTGGAAAAATAGCAGATGCACAACCCGAGCGAGGTGGGATCCCACAGTGACGCCCATGTGGAGACTGGGGACACACACCTAACTCAGCCTTGGATTCCTACAGAGGGGGTGTGTGGATAAGATTAGGGTTTCCCAAGAGCTAAAAAAAACCGCCCCCGCCCCACAGAGCACCAACCCTTCCCCCGCCGCCGCCACCCCTGTTGGAACCACCATGGATTCCACCAGAGGGAGGGGAAGAGGGAAGAACAGACAGGGACGGGGAGATGGCGATCGTCAGATCCAGAAGCAACAGTGGTAGCCAGACCCACCGACGCAACTCAACCAGGTACCGCCCCCCTTCGTATTTGGTTTTGGGTATCCAGGGCAACCCCCGCCCTGGGGTTTCAATGGCCAATTCCATGGAGGGTATCCTCCGCAGCAGCCTTGGCAAGGGATGCCCCCCCTGTCGATGTCAAAACCGGCAGACCTCGGGGTAGGGGGTCCCGAGCTGTGGATCTAGGACCGATGGTAACAGAGACGATGAACACGGTGTTTTACCCAGGTTCGGGCCCTCTCTATGGAGGTAAAACCCTACGTCCTGCTCTTGTTTACATTGACGAAGTATCAAGGTACAGAGTTGATCTACCTCGAGATCATATATTGTGATCTAAACCAAAGGGGTATGATGAGTAATGTCATGATCTATCTATCAACGAGCCTGGCCTCGGCTTATATAATGTACCGGGGGCCTAGGATAACAAGAGTCCTAGTCGACTACGTCGATGGAGAGGAGTCCTTGTCTTGATCACCAAGTCTTGTGGAATCTTCCTCATATATGTCTTTTAAGTTATCGGCCTTTATCAATGCCTTGTTATTTTTTACGCCACACCTCGGGTCTGAAGTTGTTCCCATGCGGTGGTGTCCTCTTGCATCCGAGCTCCAACGCCGGACTTTATTTGAGGTATCTTTCACAGCCGAGCACCAACACCGGACTGTATCCGAGCTCCAACGCCGGACTGTATCCGAGCTCTAACGCCGGACTGTATCCGAGCTCTAACGATGGTCAGCGTTCGAGGTGTCATAAACTACCTCGGTCTTTAAAAGATTGAATGAATTCAGCTGAGCTTAATGCCGGAAGTGCCCTCTATGGAGCCAACCACTGGCGCCCGAGCTTTATGCCGGACTGCTTCCGAGGTGGTGCACCACCCCGACTGCGGGCTGATTTTTTGTGAATATTTTTGATTGGTGCAATTTATTCTCCGCCGAGATATATAGCCAGTAGCCCTCAAGGTTTGTGTCGGTCTAAAACCCGAGATGCACCTGAAGGATGGCATAAAACCGGTGATCCCAGTAGCCCCTGAGACTCAGGTCGATTCACAAAATTGGCCTGAGGATCAACTCCTACCTCTGTAGCATACTTAGGAATAGAAATGTGGTGTGCATATTCCTCGAGACTCAGGTTGGGTGCGGCCGACCAACCTGAGGATCATAATCTCCTCGGGAACTATTTCGCACTTTGTAAACTGTCTGCATTGAATCGTCGATGCAGTAGCCCCCGAGCCAATGGTCGGGTGGCAACACCAGATCAGGCGATCGATGTGCCCCTTTAACATTTGTAAATGAGAAGCGCGAAGCCCAGTAGCCCCCAAGCCTTAATGTGGGCACGGGTGGCCGAATTAAGGATCAATGTCCGGAGTATATCACAATTTATGTGTAATGATTCTATGTATTCAAGTACTTTACATCACTAATGCTTGTATCCACATTGTACATAACTTTGTTGACCGACCATCGGCTTCAACCTCTTCGGCCAGCAGCCGAAGAGTGTTCGTCCTACTTTATAAAGCCTTTATAAGGGCAAAGATTTACGACAAACAAGGCAATCCGGCCATACGGTTTTATAAACAAAGGTACGCAGAGAGATATGTTATAAAACATCTTCTGGGAAAAATAGTTCCGTTACAGGTTCCTTTTCGCAGGCTGTCATGTTGATCATAATCATGTGACCTCAACTCCGATCAATGTGGGAGGAAAATATTGAGGATTTAGTTGGGGGAAAGTTCCCGAACTATGTGGTATTTAGTGAACCTAAATTTTCACTTCTGTCGTTGCCGATCAATTATATCCTTTAAGATCGCTAGCTTTCGGCTTCACCCAGTCTGAGGTACTAACTCGGATGACCCGGTAGTAACAATCACAGAGGTACTCCCTTTACCGCCTAGCCGAACAATCGGGAATGTAGGGGTAAGCACAGGAGCCAGGCAACCCAGCTTGGCAAAAATCTTAAGTCAAATTGATGCATATTTATGGCTTTATAACGATGATTACGGAAGGCAGCCCTCGTATACTAAATACAAAGGCCGACGATATGATTATTTTGACTCCGTTGCGACCGTTTATCAGTTGAAAGTGGCCCATCGTCGGCTTCCACCCCCTTGTAGATGCTACGCAGGGTGTTTCCGCAATAACAAAACAACCTTTAGCCGACGTCTCGGTGCCCAAAGGCGGTTGTGTTAGCGGAAACGAGACAATCAGATATGCGGGCTTTATAACTTTCACTTAGTCATAGGAGCTTTAAACTGAGAAAGCTAGCTACGAGCCCCCGGTTAGTGTTCGGCATCGACCGAATTCTAGCCATTAACACTTCGGCCAATATTATGAAAGGCCCATCGTTTAACACGGGGTAATCGGTATCGATCTATAGTGTGACACCGTCATCGGATCGCTGACCAGTTTACGCCCATTGTGACAGTCAGTTTTCGGCTTTCTCCACTGAGGTGCTTAACCATTCGAGCTGGAAGCACAATCGCAGTGGTTCTCCCTTTGCACACCTAGCCGAATAAAGCGAAACATAGGAGGCAAGCACAGGAGCCGGGCAACCCAACTATTGACCGAAGACACAATTCGATACTGATGCATATATAGCAATATCCGAGAATGTTTTTGCCGAATCTCTAAAGGTGTCCGGCGTTGCACTGCGAGACTTATGCTGAAAACATACAAATAGGTTAAAGTGCAATAGGCTTGGAAAACCAAAAAACTTCAGTAAAACTTTACGTCCGAACTAAATCAAGTTTTTGGTGCCAATCCGAACATTGGTCTTAAAATTAGTTTGTGCTTCCGTCGTGTTTTAACTTGACACATCCGATCTCAAGACTTCAAGCGGGTCAGCCTTCGGCTTCAGCGTCCTATCCCGAAGGCGGAGTGTTTCTCAGGCCAGTTTAGCGAACTAAACTCGAGCGGCTTTAGAGAGAAGCCAGGCTATCCGGCTATTGACCACACACTCGAGTCGAGAAAGGAGTAGTAGAAAAAGACTTTGCAACGACTGAGAAGAAAACACATTTATTATAAAATGGCTCATATAAATTTTAAATGCCCCCAGTTAACATGGGTAGAGTTTCAAACAACGTATGCGAGCATGGTCGAACCGAACACAAATTAAAAATTTAAAAACTTTGAGCATGAAATCGACTTAGCTGGTTAATGTGTTCGGCATTGATGACATGGGCCGAGCTTGCGGCGGGTCGAGGTCCCAGCCCCCAAGCCTGGTCCCGAGGTGTCCGAGCAAAGAGCTCGGCTCGATGAAGTGGCGATGCCGCACGATCGATATGGCGAGCCGAAGCCCGTGGTCCAGCCGAGGTGACAAAAACCCTCATGATCGAGGTGACGAAGAGCTCGGCGGAAAAAAAGAAGTGTTTAACAATCAACGTTTGAACAAACAACTTTTTTGTTTAATACAAATATAATGTTTGGTTGATCCGAACAAGAAATAAAATAAGATAAAAAAATTTAAAGAAAAAAACTGAGCATGGAGGCGACTTAGCTGGTTGATGTGCTCGGTATTGTTGACGAGGTCCGAGCTCGTGGCGGGACAAAGACGTAGTCCGCAGCCTAGCCAAGGTTCCAGCCCCCAAGCCCGAGGTAACCGAGCGAGGAGTTCGGCTTGATAAGGTGGTGATGCCGCAAGGTCGATGTGGTGAGGCGAAGCCCCCGGTCCAGCTAACGTGACGAAGCTGGTCGGCTGGTGACGCCGAAGTCACCGGAGTAGGTTGATGAAGAGATGGCGTAGCCCCCGGTCTAGCCGAGGTGACGGGGCAGGTCGGTAGTATGACGTTTGTAGCCCCATGCCGGCCGAGGTGTCGAAGCAGGTCGGCGTGGTGGACATCAGCTTGGTCAGCCGGATTATTATTTGGGATTTCTTCGGAATCGTCCTCTGGTACTATGGTGCGAGGGGCGAGTCCGGCCAGGGTTGAGGGGGCTACTGATGTTCGGACGCCGAAGTTGCGTCCAGGATTGAAGCTGGATACGGGATAAGAGAGGCGAGTCCGGCCGGAATTGACTCCCGATCTTCGGACGCAAAGGTCACATCCAGGCTTGAAGAAGCAATAGTGCGGCGATGCCGGTGTGCCTGTTCCGTATAATTCGTGGGGCGACAATGTTGGTGATGATTTACCCATCACGATGCCAAACTCTTGTTCGGCTTGCCGAGATAATGATCCGAAGAGGTTGAGTTCGGCTCGATGAAGCGACGACCCGTCTGGCGCAGGTCGGCAGCCGTGCAGCAACGTTGTCAGGCTGGCTTTACACCGGCGCAACGGTGAAGGTTATCTCCGAAAAGGAGCCAAATTTGTGAGCATGTATTCGGAAAGAAAACACAATACCCTAGAAAGAGATTCCTCCAAAAAGGTTGTCCAATATCCCGTTCATGAAGAAATATGAACTCGGGTCGGATTCGTATTCGCGCAGAAAACAGATCAGAAAATTGATGCGCTCATCGGAGGTTTCCCGGAGTTTGAACGGCCGGATCGAGCTGAAATTTTGAGGGGTGGCAGATACAGGAATTCTGCAGCCGATCAACGGTTCGATCTTCCAAAGGACGTCCGAGATAGATGCTGGACTCTATGCCCTAAACTCGTCCAGATTCCCATCCAGATTTGACAGGGGTCCGGTATATCGTAGATCGCCGGAGATTCCTCCATCGGAATACGACGAAATTTTACAAGGTTGTTATATACACAATTCCGCACTATGCCACCAAAGCAATCGTCAAAGCGACACTCGAGGAAGCGGCGACAGCAAATACGAATCCGCTGTATAGAAAAACAGCGTGGTCGCTCGAGGACAATGTTGAAGTTGAGCCCCCGAGCTATATGGATGATTCCTCCACGATCTTGATAGAGATCGGAGTTGATGTTGATGAAGGCCCTCGTCCGATCATGACGATCCGAGGTGGAGCGCAGTCCTCAGTCGAACCAAGGTGACCAGTCGAGCTGGCGGCGAATTTGCCGACGTCGCAGTTGATCTTGTAGGCGAGCCATTGATCCATTGCCGATCACACAGCGGAACTCTCAATGAAAGCACCATTGTCGGTGTCAAAACCAACAGACCTCGGGGTAGGGGGTCCCGAGCTGTGGATCTAGGACCGATGGTAACAGAGACGATGAACACAGTGTTTTACCCAGGTTCGGGCCCTCTCTATGGAGGTAAAACCCTACGTCCTGCCCTTGTTTATATTGATGAAGTATCAAGGTACAGAGTTGATCTACCTCGAGATCATATATTGTGATCTAAACCAAAGGGGTGTGATGAGTAATGTCATGATCTATCTATCAACGAGCCTGGCCTCGGCTTATATAATGTACCGGAGGCCTAGGATAACAAGAGTCCTAGTCGGCTACGTCGGTGGAGAGGAGTCCTTGTCTTGATCACCAAGTTTTGTGGAATCTTCCTCGTATATGTCATCGGCTGTCCGAACTGGCCCATTAGGGAACCGCCACGGGGGTCCTCAGCCCAACCCACTGGTCGGGAGACGACATGGTGAGTACCCCCTAGTCCAGGACACCGTCACCCCCCCCCATGCTTCCCCCAGCAAATTACTCAGCCAGCCATGCCGCAACAGAGTGGTGATCAAGGGAATTCTGTCAGCAACAACAGCCAGGGATCAAGCAGTTTCATAGCAGCTGGGCAGGGTAATCCAAAAAATCAGGGCAGATACAACAGGAAGAAGCGAGAGGCTAGGGTAGTAGCTTTTGACGATGCCAATACTCTGATCTCTTATGCCAAGGTGGTTTGTTGTAGCTATGGAGAGCCTGGACATGAGAAAGATAAGTGCACTAAGGCTAGGACATGTTTCATCTGTAAGATGGTCACCCACCAGGAGGATAACTGCCCAGTCAAGAAGAAGCCGCACTTGGCTGCTAGGTACTTTGGAAGTGCAGCCACTAGACTTGGTTTCTACCATGTGGACATGTCTGGCATCAACTTGCAGCACTCAGGGAGGCTCAAGAATGTAGGCATTGTTTACATTGAAGATGGGGAAATTAGTAAAGAAGATCTGGCAAAGGAATTCTCTGAAATCTACAAAACAAATTGGCCATGGAAAATCAATGCACTAGATAATTGGACAATGCTTGTAAAGTTCCCACCTGAAATCCCAGTGGAATCAGTAGCCAGCTATCCATGTTTTGGCCTCCCGAAGAGTAATGTCACTATGAATGTAGAGACATGGAAAGGGGAAATCACAGCCTCTGCTTCACAACAAATGGTCTGGATGAAAATCGGGAAGATTAACCCAAAGTGGTGTGAATGGGCCATCCTGGACCAAATTACTTCAGTCTTTGGCACTCTAGTTGTTGTGGATTGGCAGTATAATTTCAACAGCTTCTTTGAGGTGGTGAGAGTCAAGCTATCCTGCAGAGATGCTAGAAAGATACCTAAGGAAAGAACCTTTGGTATTAATGGGAAGTTTTATAAACTGCTCTTTGAGGTAGAACCTATAATTCATATGGAACTGGATGGTGAGAATAGGACTGACAACAATGATGGCATACACACTGGAGGGCAAGACATTCAGTCTAATGCAGGGACTTCACTCGGGACTGAAGACAACAAGTCAACAAAAAGTGCTAGATCTGAGCAGGGAGAAAAATGTGGGACAGACTCTGATTTGGGGAAGCAAGCTGTGTTGGCATTCCTTCAGCAAATGCCAGACACGTGCCCCTCAGAAGGAGTAGAACACCCTTCCCTTCTCAAGAGCCAGGTCCCACCGTCACTTCAAACCATCAGGAAGTCAATGATTGATAAGATTGTGGAGGATTCTATCTCTAATGAGCAATGCTACTCACTCCTAAGGGAAATGAAAATGGAAGAAGACAACAACTGTTCTTTAGAGTTACATAAGGAAATGGAGGAGCCATATAGCAACCCAGAGCAAGCCAATGTCAAGGCAGATGCTCCTCTAGTGGATGCATATGATGCTGAATTCCCCCACTCTGTCAAAAGCTAATCTTCTGAGGCAGAAGTGGGACCCTATTCAAGCAACAAGGTGCGGCTCTAGGGTTGAACCTTCTAGCAAGTCAATCTTGGAGAAAGCTCAGGAGCTCAAGCAGATAAAGGACCTGGAAAAAACAAAGAAAAGTAAGAACCCCCATGATTTCTCCTTATGCAGTAATCCTTCTTTCATTGCAATTGCTAACAGGGTAGGAGTAGAGGTTGATCATTCTAGCATCTCTTTGATGGATTCTACTGATCCACTTGACACCCTAGGAAATGATAACATAGTAGATTCAAACTTCAGTATGTTGCCTGTGACACCCAGTAGAGCTGTTAAGAACAATTTTATTTCCAGTAATGTGGCCAAGTGCCCCTCCCCTACTAGTATTGAAACATGGGTTGTAGCCTGTGATTACAAACGAGGCAAGCACCCTGAGACTACCATTGTCCAATGAATTATTTATTCTGGAATGTTAGAGGCATCACTGCCCCTGGTAGAAAAACACTTATCTTAGATTATCTCAACAAGGTCAAACCCTCCATGGTGGGGTTCCAAGAAACTAAAAAAGAGAGTTTCTCTGACTCTTTCCCAAGATCTCTTGCCAATGGTAGAAATTTCTCTTGGAATCACCTGCTAGTTGTAGGATCTGCTGGTGGTATCCTAGTAGGAGTAGACTTTGATATTTTTGATCTTTTAGATAGGTGCATTGGTAATTTTACAAATGAATCAGATGCATCAGGTAGGAGATTCAGCTTTACCAGCTATCAAGAGCAATGAATAACTTACTGCAAATTTCAATTTTAAAGAACGACATAAAGGATGATTGATACTCTTTTCTAGTAAGTGCACACATTGTTTTGCACATGCAGGCATACTTTTGTGTGGGTGCAGTGCTTTGTTAGTTGTAACTGGTTTTCCTTTCTTTTTAGGGGTGAGGGTGGGAGAGTAGCTTCCAAAACTTTCTTAGCTGTCTCCTAGCCAATAATTATGACACCACGGACCGTCAATAAAAGCCTTTCTCCTTCAGTGCAACATCATATGTCTTAACATGCCTTGCATCTTTATTATCCGAACATGCAGGTATGGAAAATACAATTCATCACGTTCTATTACTGTTTCACTAGTGGTAAAATTATTCGTAACAGAAACACGAAGGTGTAAACCTAAGGCAAGAAGGTTGGACACATCAGCAATAAAGAGAAGCTATGTCCCGTTAGCATCCAAAATATAACAATTAAATTATTTTGGTACATCAATTGCCAACTTGATGTTAAAAGTTAAAACTGATCCAAAAGTTTTATGAGGTTCACTTCAAGATTTCACAGTAACAGAATAATGAAGAACAAGTTTGTTTTGTTTTGTTTCACAAAGAAAACAGAGTATTTCTCCCCATTAGTATTGAAAATAGTCGACATGTCAAAACAAGAATCACAAATATGTACTATATATCCACTAATCTAGAATACTCGATAAAAAATAAATCACTGGACAACACATCCACTAATCCAGAAAGTCAATCCTACAAACATTTACTAGTAACATATTGTATACCATGTATAAGCAGTTAAGGAAATGAAAGTTGCGAGCAGATTATGCTTTAAGACTAAAAAAGCAACACCATGGATTAAATGTGTAACACATCGTATTTGCTCCACTTGAGCAGAAATGCAAACTCTATAAATATGGCAAGTGCGCCTCCCCTCCCCTCCCCTCCCCTCCAGATCCCTCTCGATCCCCTCCGCCTCCCCTTCCCTCTGCCTCCCCTCCCGCTGCTGCAGGATCCCGGTTGGGCAAAGCTTGTGCGGGGGGATGATGGCGGCGGAGGGGCGTCCCTCCATCGCTGTTTGGAGGCGTGGCTGTGACGGTGGATCTTGAGCGGGCCCCTCGGGACAACATGTGTGTGGCCATGTGATGTCTACTACACAACTTTTTCTTGTAGACTCGTGTTGGGCGTCCAAGCGCAGAGTTTTGTAGGACAGTAGCAATTTTCCCTCAAGTGGATGACCTAAGGTTTATCAATCCGTGGGAGGCGCAGGATGAAGATGGTCTCTCTCAAACAACCCTGCAACCAAATAACAAAAAGCCTCTTATGTCCCCAACACACCAAATACAATGGTAATTTGTATAGGTGCACTAGTTCGGCGAAGAGATGGTGATACAAGCGTAGTAATGATAGTAGATATTGATTTTTGTAATAGGAACAATAAAAAAACAGCAAGGTAGCAATTGATAAAATGGAGCACAAACGGTATTGCAATGCTTGAAAATGAAGCCTAGGGTCCGTACTTTCGCTAGTGCAATCTCTCAACAATGCTAATATAATTGGATCATATAACCATCCCTCAACGTGCGATGAAGAATCACTCCAAAGTTCCTATCTAGCGGAGAACATAAGACGAAATTGTTGGTAGGGTACGAAACCACCTCGAAGCTATTATTTCCGGTCGATCTATTCAAGAGTTCGTACTAAAATAACATCAAGTTATCCTTCCCGATCGATCTATCAAGAGTTCATACTAAAATAACACCAAGTTATCCTTTTCGATCGATCTATCAAGAGTTCGTACTAAGATAACACCAAATAATTTCAGATTCATAATACTCAATCCAACACAAAGAACCTCAAAGAGTGCCCCAAGATTTCTACCGGAGAAACAAAGACAAGAATGTGCATCAACCCCTATGCATAGATTACCCCAATATCACCTCGGGAATCCGTGAGTTGAGTGCCAAAACCTATATCAAGTGAATCAATGTGATACCCCATTGTCACCATGGGTATTCATAGCAAGACATACATAAAGTGTTCTCAAATCCATAAAAGTATTCAATCTGATAAGAACGAAATCTCAAAGGGAAAACTCAATTCATCACAACAAGATAGAGAGGGGAAAACACCATATGATCCAAATATATTAACAAAGACCGCGATACATCAAGATCGTGCCAAATCAAGAACATGAGAGAGAGAGATTAAACACATAGCTACCATACAAACCCTCAACCCTGAGGGTGGACTACTCCCTCCTCATCATGGTGGCCGCCGGGATGATGAAGATGGGCACCGGCAGGGTGCCAGAACGGGGTCAAGATTGGTTTTTCGTGGCTACAGAGGCTTGCGGCGGTGGAACTTCTGATCTAGGGTTATTTCTGATGGTTTCTCTATTTATAGGATTTTTCAGCGTTGGAATCACGCGAAGATGGGCCTCGAGGTGACCACAACCCACTTGGGTGCGCCTGGGCTCCTGGGCGTGCCCAGGGGGGTTGTGCTCACCTCCTTCACCTTCTGGTCCTCCCATGAAGCTTCTAGTGCCTCTTTTTTTCCAAAAAAATCGTCAAAAAGTTTCGTTGCATTTGGAGAACTTTTATTTCTGCACAAAAAACAACACCACGGTAGTTCTGCTGAAAACTGTGTCAGTCCGGGTTAGTTCCATGCAAATCATACCAAAACCATATAGAATTTTCGTAAACATGGCATGCATACTTCATAAATTATAGATACGTTGGAGACATATCAGCATCCCCAAGCTTAATTCCTACTCGTCCTCGAGTAGGTAAATGATAAAAGAAATAATTTATGAAGTGTGAATGCTAGCATAGTGCATAAGTTTGATCAATGATAATTTCAATCACTTTTCCTAGCATCATAACAGCAATTCTTTCTCATAAAACTTCTCATGTTAAAGTAGCAACAAATTCACATGTTAAGGTTCAAACAATGAATTCTCTTGAAATTCAACAACCTATATTCTTAGTCACCAAACAATAGCAATTCAACTTATTCAACAGAGTCTAAGTAAGAGCTCCACATACTCAATCATCCTATAGTCTTCTATGATTGCTAGTACTCAAAGCATATTTTTAGAACAAATGGCATCCATCGAACACAGAGAAAGATAGGGGCTTAATGTTTCGCCTCCCAACTCATTTATCATAGAGATAATTGTCAACAATAATAAATCATGATCAAATATATTTGACTGGCCATATGTGCCTAGATCTTTCCCCACCACATGATGCTTGCCAACCAGAGGATAATTGAGATCGAAATGAGAATGCATACTATTGACTCTTTGCATAAAAGTAAATACTGAAACGTAAAAGATAGGCCCTTCGCAGAGGGAAGCAGAGGTTGGCATGCACTTTTTATTTTTGGATGCCCAAACTATTAATGCAAAGGAACGTCACGTTATGTTGCCCCTTATGATAGCAACCTTTATTATGCAGTCCGTCGCTTTTATTACTTTGCCATCACAAGTTCGTACAACGCTCAATTTTCCCTTATAATAAAAGATCAAACATATTTAGGAGCAATTTTTATTGCTTTATGCACCGATGACAACTTACTTGAAGGATCTTATTCAATCGATAGGTAGGTATGGTGGACACTCATGGCAAGAAAATGGGTTTAAGGGTTTTTGGATGCACAAGTAGTATCTCTACTTAGTACGAATTTTTGGCTAGCAAAAGATCCTAGGAAAACACCACATGTTGGAGGATCCATAACAATATAACTTCTATGCAAATATACATGGCCATAACTCATTACGTTGTCTTCCTTGTCCAACTTCAACTAATTTTCTCAAGTTTGAAAATAATTAATGGGTATTCACAATCATAGAAGATGTCCAAGATAATATATTTGTATGTGAAAGTTCTCTTCCTTATACTAATCATTCATGAATTGCTTGTATGACCAATATTGTGATTGTCAAGCTTCAATAGATTTCATTTTCTAAACCCAATGTGAAGCTACCACTAGGCATGATATAATTTCAACTTCATGATATTCAATTCATTCAACAATTTACTCATAGGATATAAGTGAAGCACAAGAGTAAATGACAAGCTACTCCAAAAAGATATAAGTGAAGATCAAGCAAGTAGTTCAGTAAATAGGTAGCCATGTGAGGACTCTTTATTATTTAAAAAAATTCATATATAAGTATTTTATTAAAACAGCAAGCAAAACAAAAACTAAATGACATTCCAAGAATAGCACAACTCAAGTGAAGAAGCAAAAACTTAGGCTCAACCGATACTAACCGATAGTTGTTGATGAAGAAAGGTGGGATGCCTACCGGGGCATCCCCAAGCTTAGATGCTTGAGACTTCTTGGAATATTAACTTGGGATGACCAAGCTTGATCTTTTGTGTCTCCTTAATTCCTTTTATATCACGGTTTCCCCAAATCTTAAAAACTTCATCCACACAAAACTCAACAAGAACTCGTGAGATAAGTTAGTATAAATCAATGCAATAACCTTATCATTCTCTACTGTAACAAATCACTAAAATTATTATTTAACATTTCATACTAAATGCTCTACATATTTAATACTCATATCCTCAAATAGAATCATTAAACAAACAAACATGTGCAAACAATGCAAACATAACAGCAATCTGTCTAAACAGAACAGTCTGTAAAGGGTGAAGAAGTACCCATACTTATTTAAATCAAAGAATTCTGAAAAATTGCCACACTATATAAAATTTATCATAGCTTATGTTTCAAAAAAAATCACCATTTTATCACATTCTAACTTTTCTCGGGAATTTTTGCAGCAGCGATAAACTTTCCGTTTTGAAACAGAAACTCATATACTTGCATACTAAGCATGGTAAAGGCTATCCCTGCCACTTTTATTGAAATAAAAGATGCAAAACATTATATAAATAACATAAATAAAATCCAAACAAAATAAAATGATGCTCCAAGTAAAACTCATATCATGTGACGAATGAAAATATAGCTCCAAGTAAGGTTACCGATAATGTTGGAGACGAAAGAGGGGATGCCTTCCGGGGCATCCCCAAGATTAGTTGCTTGCATCTTCCTTGAATATTACATTGGGGTGCCTTGGGCATCCCCAATCTTAGAGTCTTGTCACTCCTTATTCTCCTCATATCGATATCTCACCCGAAACTTGAAAACTTCAATCACACAAAACTTAACGGAACTTCGTGAGATGGGTTAGTATGATAAAGACAAATCATTCACTTTGGTACTGTCAAGATAAGATTCATAAATGTTTCCAAATAATTCCTACTGTACTCTACAATTTCCACAATTTATATTAAGCAATATAAGCCATAGAAACCATAAAACAAGCAAACTATGCATTGCAAACAGAATCTATCAAAAATAGAACAGTACGTTAAGATCTGAATTAAGGTCATACTTGTGTAACCTAATTTTTTTTTGACAAATTAGGAAAACATATAATTTTTTTGGATAAATCATCTGTAAAAAAAATCAGAGTTTTTTTACGCTCCAGTGAATTTAAACAATTCTGTTACTGGAAGCAAAAGTTTCTGTTTTTGCACAGAATCAAGTCAACTATCATCCATACTATCCCAAAGGCTTTACTTGGCACTTTATTGAAACAAAAGCTATAAAACATGATTACTACAGTAGATTAATCATGTGAACACACAAAAACAATAGGTAAAAGTGTTGGGTTGTCTCCCAACAAGCGCTTTTCTTTAATGCCTTTTAGCTCGGCATGATGATTTCAATGATGCTCGCATAAAAGATAAGAATTGAAACATAACAAGAGCATCATGAATCATAAGTTACTCTCTCATAATAATTTTCAGTAGCATTATGAATAGATTCATCAATATAACCATCACATAAAGCATTCTTTTCATGATCCAAAAGCATAGAAAATTTATTACTCTTCATATAAGAAATTTTATTCTCATTCACAATAGTGGGAGTATCATATGAAACTCGAATACTATAAATTGTTTCCACATTAAAAGAGTAATGTTCAGTAAAAGGATATTCAAAATTATGACAATAATTATCACTACTTTTTATAACATAAATATCATCGCAATAATCATCATAAGTAGAAACTTTGTTCTCATCATAGTCAATTGAAACCTCTTCCGGAATAGTGGAATCATTACTCAATAAAGTCATGACCTCTCCAAATCCAATTTTATAAATATTGCAATCATCATAAATAGGAGGTATGCAATCATCATAACAAATTTGATCATTCAAAGTAGGGGAACTAAAAAGATCATCTTCATTAAGCATAACATCCCCAAGCTTGGGACAAACATTAATTGCAGCAAATAAATTCTCAAACATGTCATTCTCATCAAACATAGCATCCCCAAGCTTGTGGCTTGGAATATCTGTGGCGCCCCACCTGATTACCACTATAGCCAGACGGTCGCCACGCATACCAGCCCAGGAAATCACTCTGGCATGCGCGTTTACAACAAGTATCATGAACATCGGCATTTCTATTAATGGATATATAAGTCTTACATGATATATTACAAGGGTGATGGCAGCGGAAAAGCTCTATCTAAGGCAGCATGGTCCTGGTGCGGCTCCAATCCATAGGGATCTGACTGGGTTACTCTTCTAGCCCGCGAACGCTCCGGCTCCTCGTCGACGGACGACGGATCCTTATGTGAACCTGGCCACATTGAAGGCCGCTGAGCACTTTTGAATGTACTCGCAAGCAAACCAAACTAACATATACACCAAGCAAAGCAATCCATGGCATTCAAGCATGCATTTGTTATTAGAGCAATATTAATTATCATGGCATAACATATCTATCTAGCAAAATTAATTATCATGTCATAACAGGATTATTTAGAGAGATAACTACTAGGATAAATACAGTAAAACGAAGCATGTTGAGTAGAACATGGCAAGTAAATAATTTATACTCCGACATTCTCACGATCCAATCCGATGTTGAACCAAATCCAATCCAAGTCTTTCGGTCATATGACCATCTCTTTCATAGCCATCCCATGGCTAACATACCATATTCCTGATAACATCTGATGTCTATGCAGGACAAGTTCTTCCACCATTATTATCATTATTACGGTTGATCACCTAGTGAGGTCTGGACGGGCTGTCCAATACCGTGGACGCGGCTATTCGAATAGATTTTACACTCTGCAGAGGTTGCGCACTTTACCCACACCATGGAGCACCTGACCTCGTGATCCCATTCGGGTGGACCAGTGTTGCTCCAACGAAACCTGCCTGACCCGTGACTCCTCCACCGTACCACCGACAATCATACCCTCCCAGGGTCATGTCCTGGGTGGCCCCTGTGTCACCTCATGACACCTGCCACTGTCGTGGCCAACTAAACTGTCCCAAATGGGGACGCCGGCAAATAACTCAACTGGCCTCACAAGGTTATCGTCGCCCACCGGGCCAGGGTGGCACGCACGAATAACCTTCCCTAGTTGGTGGTACCGATAAAAGAGCACGCGATCAGACCAAGTCAAGGCCTTCCCATACCGGCAAATGTAGTTGCACGGATAAGCCCGGACAGGTGACTCAAGATCAACCGACTAAGTTCATTTAGCAAGCTTAGTGGTTCATCACAATAACTTAACATGGTGGTAACTATGTGTGAGATAACAACTGTGGAAACATAACAACCTATCTCCATATAACATCACAATGTGTCATTAGTGAAACAATATTTAAATGGCAAGTTATCAGTTTACAAGTTCTAGCTGTAAGTGACGACCATCGGAACCCTTGCACAAAACCGGCAAAGAAACCAGTAGCCACCAGAACGGTCTTTACAACTCAGATCTGGGACATTACCGGAATAACTCAACCCTGGCTCAAGACGGCTGGAAAGCAGCTCAGAGCATGAGACGGTGTTGATAAGAAGAATGTAGCAGCTCCCTAAGATGGCCGAGAAACAGCTCAGAGCATAGGGTCACTGCTACGAAAAGAAATTCAACAGCTGCCCGAGACGGCCGAAAAGCAGCTCAGAACACGGACAGTTGCTGACAAGAGAAATAAAAGTCGGCATCCACCCCGGACGGCCGGAAATAGCTCAGAACACAGGCGTGGTGCCGTCACCGAAGAAAGTGCAAGCAAGGGTTCGTCAGAGTCACATACAGCTCACTACTACACAGACAAGCACAAGCATATTAATTTAAACATGCAAGAAATATCACAGATCAATGCTTTAGGGCATATATCAGATGGTCAACTTGCCTGGGGGTCGATGAATACTCCGGGAAGAAGTGCGGTGAAGCCGCGGAAGAATTCGCCGGAAAGGATTCCCTCTCGGAGGGGGCTGATAGAGGGCAAGGGCAAAATGGTCATTTTCAGAATGTGTAAACATTATGAAAATGATTCCATCGGAACGGGCTCGACGAACTGAAGACGTGAGCGTTGGTTTTACCCCGATCGGAGTCACGGGCAAAAAGATAGAGGGATTTGACTGCCAGGGACCAGTTTGTAATATAAATAATTACACAGAGGCCCTCAGCAGTTTTTTCCTGGGAAATGAATAAAGGGGACTGTGCATCTGGGCCGGCTCGGGCCGAAAGCACTGCAGCTGCTTCTACTGTTCCACTGGGCCGGCCCACTCTACTGCTGCTCCCCCTTTAAAAAAAATGACGGGCCACTGACGGGCCAGGCCCACCCACAGGGCGTCTCCCTCCTCCCTTTGTTCTTGACGACGACTGGGTGGCTCCGGCGGTCTCTGGCGCTGACGAGGCCACCGGCGAGCTCGGCTGCGGTGCCGCGTCCACCTGGGAGGGCTACGGACGCCGGGGAGGGGCCGAACGGCGGCACCACGCACGGACAGAGAGCACGGGCGGCGACGGCCGATCAATGCAGGCGGCGGCTTTAGTGGCTCCGGTGACGAGCGGAGGAGATGGGGAGGCACAAGGGGTTTGCGGGGATGCTTTGGTGGTGGCGGGGTGGAAAGGGAAGCACGGGCTCGCCGGAATTTGAGCGAAGTTCGCCGGCGGCCGTGGCGGCAAGGGGCAGCGGGGAGGGCTCCTCCGGCTCGGTGGAGAGGCTGGGAGAGAGCTGGGAGTGTGGGGAAGTGGCTGGTGGGCTCGAGAGGGAGAGGGGCAGGCTATTTATAGCCGAACGGCGGCGAGCCGATAAGGATGCCGTGGGATGAGCTGGCCGCGGTTGTCGGAGCTTGGAGGTGACAGCTCTAGCTGGTGCGCGACGTCGGGGAGTGCCACGGGCGAGCAGGGAAGCTAGCTGGTGCTTCGGTAGGGCTCGAGCGCGTCCGGAGCCGCGTGGCAATAGTGCGGCAACAGTGGCAGAGTTATGGCATTCGTCGCGGCGTGGCGAGGAAGAAGACGGAGGGGAAGAGGGTTCCAGAGGGGTGCGGGGACGTCGAGGAGTCAGGTCGGCACCAGGGGGCACGCCGCAGCAGCTCAAGCTGGCCTGTCCGAGGCGACGGACGCCCAGAGCGCCACTGCTGCACATCGCACCTGTGGTCACCGCCGGCACCACGTGTCTAGAGCACTGTTTAGGCCTTAGGACATGTCAAATAGATGCATTAATGCCTCTGGAGTTGACCTATCGAGTCTTGGAGGGAAATGGAGACAAAGACTGACTAATGTGAGGTGTCATTGATCCAGAGTAGCAAGTGTTTGTAGTGGTTTCTGGAGAGATCCCTGAGTGAAAGGAGCTGGAACTTGGCATGCAGTAATAATCTACCAAGGTGATTACCCTGGTAAATTTTCAGATCAAATGGAGCAAGATAGCTAGCACTTCCTTTGTAATGCCAAATCTGGTCCAGAAAATGGAATTTGAAGCTGGGCTCAAATGTCCTGATGAAATGATCTGAATTTTGGTGGAGGCCAATGATTTGGATACATGAAGATGCTGGTAAAATTTTAGCTCATTTGGAAATGCCAAAGTGGTACTTCCTCCACAGAGCTTTGAAATGGACAGAAACTTGAGAAAAATGCTGGGGAAGAATGGTTAGTGGGATTGAGCTGGTTTTTGGTTTCCATGAGTGATTTGTCAATGTTAACCACCATGAAAAATTTCAGCTCAAATAGATCAAGGGTTCAAGCACTTCCTTTGCAAACTGGAAATCTGGACATAATTTGCAAATGGATGTTGTGCTCAAACTTTGAACTATGGAACTTGGATTTTGATGGAAATGGGGAATATATGGATAGGAGAAGCTCCACAAATTATTTGGGATTTTTCATGGCTACCAAAATGGTAGTTCCTTTAGAAACTGCCCAAAAATACAATATTGGCATTAAATAGGAAAAGGCAATTTTCCTTATTTAATTATGGCCAATATTTTTATGGGAGCTCAATATGAACACAAAGAATATCTCCACAAGTTTTCATGAACTTTGGAGATGGATAGATATTTTCTTGGATTTAATTCCTTTAACTGGCAAAAAAAGGAATTAATTATAAATGAAAAATATTGCAAATGACTTGGCAATATTTTTGCATATCCAGGGTTTATAGATGGAGGATGATCACTGGGAAAAGTTTGGGATGGCAAAAGATCAAAGGAAATTGGGGTTCCTTTGTAACGGAAGAGATTATGGTTTCCCTTCCGGTAACTCGGAAGGTAGGGTTTTGATGGCAAACCCCTGAGAACAAATTTTGGGTGGCAAGGTTGAACTCAAGAGAATCTCTGGTTGGATAAGGAAGGCAAGGTTAAATGACCATCTTCATATACCCAAGAGCTGGAGAAAATCCGATAACACCGAGAAAAAAGACGAGAGTCAAATCCCGCAAAGGAAAAAAAATAGGAGCGAAAACCAGGGTGTTACAATATCATAAGCATAATCAGTCTCATCATTAATAGTATGAATGGCACCAATAGTATAACAATTATTATCATCATAATTTCCCAAGTTGGTGCCAAAAAGATTTTCAAGGTTATAAGAAGTGTCATTATCTTCCCAATCATAATCATCACAACAAGCAATAGGCATAACAAAATCATCATCAATAGTTCTTTTGGACATTGTGCCATAAGACAAAGAAGCAATATCATCATCAAGCGCATCATCTTCCATAATTATTTTTGATTCATTTTCATGAGGCACAACCATAATAGGAGCAACATTATTTGGGAGAGATACATTTTTACCTCCACTCTTTTTTCTTTTCTTCTTCTTCACCACATCATGTGTGGGTTTAATTAATTTTTCCCAGCTTCTTATTGATGTGATTGGTTGAATAGGGAGCTCCTTCTCGTCACCTATTTCATCATGAGAGACAATAGGAGGGAAAGTAGAAATCTTTACCCTTTCATTAGCATTCATTTTATATTATATTGGTTTTCCCATCTTCTATAGTTGGCAACATAAGCATTCTCATTGCAATTTACCATGCAAAACATACAGATATTTTTTAGATTAGTTTCAATGTCGTCCGTGAGAATGAATACTTCAAACTAACAATTTTTATGTGTCAATTCTTCACTTCCCAAAAATAGACAAAGCTCATTATAAAGTTCAAGTGTGATCAAGTCATTACAATATTTGGCCATGATTCGATCATGAAAAAGTTTGCATTGGAAATTAAGATGACCAACCATATTGCAAAGTTCACAAGTAATAGGACAAAGAGAACATAATTTTGTAGCAAATTCATCTATCACTTTGAGCAAAAAATTGGTTCCATCATGTATATGCTTCTTACAAAATCTATCTTCCCTATAAGGTACATCTTCACAAACTTTATGCACTCCACAAAAATTGACATGCTTATAAGAAACACTTTTATCACGACTAGTTGATAACCCACAAGCATAGGGGATCCTTTGTAGCCTTCTTCGATAAATAAGAGTGTCGAACCCAACGAGGAGCTAAAGTTAGAACAAATATTTCCTCAAGTTCTATCGACCACCGATACAACTCTACGCACACTTAAAGTTTGCTTTACCTAGAACAAGAATAAAACTAGAAGTACTTTGTAGGTGTGATAGGTTTGCAAGAATATAAAGAATGTGAAAATAAAAAGTAGGTGCTGTTCTAATAAAGAAACAATTAAGTTTAGTAAAACGAGTGTGGATTAGTGGTGGTAGAATTTGCGAAATTGTCCCTTAACAATTGACTATGTTGCTAGACCGATAGCAAGTTTTTATGTGGGAGAGGTGATATGTCTCCAACGTATCTATAATTTTTGATTGTTCCATGCTATTATATTATCCATCTTGGATGTTTTATATGCATTTATATGCTATTTTATATGATTTTTGGGACTAACCTATTAACCTAGAGCCCAGTGCCAGTTTCTGTTTTTTTCCTTGTTTTTGAGTTTCGCAGAAAAGGAATATCAAATGGAGTCCAAATGAGCTAAAAATTTACGGAGATTTTTTATGGACCAGAAGAAGCCCCCGAAGCAAAGGAGTTGGGCCAGAAGAGCCTCGAGGCCTCCACAAGGGTGGAGGGCGCCCCCCCTAGGGCGCGCCCTCCGGTCTTGTGGGCTCCTCGTGGACACCCCTGACTTGTTCTCGATGCCAAAAATTCCTATAAATATAGAAACCCCCAGAAATAAACCTAGATCGGGAGTTCCGCCGCCGCAAGCCTCTGTAGCCACGAAAAACCAATCGGGAGCCCGTTCCGGCACCCTGCCGGAGGGGGAAACCATCATCGGTGGCCATCTTCATCATCCCGACGCTTTCCATGATGAGGAGGGAGTAGTTCACCCTCGGGGCTGAGGGTATGTACCAGTAGCTATGTGTTTGATCTCTCTCTCTCGTGTTCTTGATTTGGCACGATCTTGATGTACCGCGAGCTTTGCTATTATAGTTGGATCTTATGATGTTTCTCCCCCTCTACCTTCTTGTAATGAATTGAGTTTTCCCTTTGAAGTTATCTTATCGGATTGAGTCTTTAAGGATTTGAGAACACTTGATGTATGTCTTGCATGTGTTTATCTGTGGTGACAATGGGATATTCACGTGATCCACTTGATGTATGTTTTGGTGATCAACTTGCGGGTTCTGTGACCTTTTGAACTTATGCATAGGGGTTGGCACACGTTTTCGTCTTGACTCTCCGGTAGAAACTTTGGGGCACTCTTTGAAGTTCTTTATGTTGGTTTGAATAGATGAATCTGAGATTGTGTGATGCATATCGTATAATCAAACCCGTGGATACTTGTGGTGACATTGGAGTATCTAGGTGACATTAGGGTTTTGGTTGATGTGTGTCTTAAGGTGTTATTTTAGTACGAACTCTAGGGCTGTTTGTGACACTTATAGGAATAGCCCAATAGATCAATCAGAAAGAATAACTTTGAGGTGGTTTCGTACCCTACAATAATCTCTTCGTTTATTCTCCGCTATTAGTGACTTTGGAGTGACTCTTTGTTGCATGTTGAGGGATTGTTATATGATCTAATTATGTTATCATTGTTGAGAGAACTTGCACTAGTGAAAGTATGAACCCTAGGCCTTGTTTCGAAGCATTGTAATACCGTTTTCGCTCACTTTTGCTACTAGTTACCTTGCTGTTTTTATATTTTCAGATTACAAAAACTTATATCTACCATCCATATTGCACTTGTATCACCATCTCTTCGCCGAACTAGTGCACATATACAATTTATCATTGTATTGGGTGTGTTGGAGACACAAGAGACCCTTTGTTATTTGGTTGCAGGGTTGTTTGAGAGATACCATCTTCATCCTACGCCTCCCACGGATTGATAAACCTTAGGTCATCCACTTGAGGGAAATCTGCTACTGTCCTACAAAACTCTGTGCTTGGAGGCCCAACAAGAGTCTATAAGAAGAAGGTTGCGTAGTAGACATCAAGCTCTTTTCTGGCGCTGTTGCCGGGGAGGCTAGGTAAGCGGCACGCACATCCCGTCAACGAAGCTCTTTTCTGGCGCCGTTGCCAGGGAGGTGAGTGCTTGAAGGTATATCTTTAGATCTTGCAATCGAATCTTTTAGTTTCTTGTTTTATCACTAGTTTAGTTTATAAAAGAAAGCTACAAAAAAATGGAACTTAGGTTGCCACATATGCTTCATCTTTTTAATGTCTTTCGTGAAAATGATGGAAAGGAAAATTGTGCTCAAGTGTTAGAAGAATAATTCAATAAAATGTTTGGTATAAAATCTTTGAATGATGAGCATGATTGCAATGTTGTTAGTATGAATTCTTTGAATATCCATGATGCTAATGATATGCAAAGCCATAAGCTTGGGGATGCTATGCTTGATGAAGATGATATTTTTAGTCCCCCAAGTTTTGATGAGCAAATTTATTACGATGATAGCATGCCTCCTATTTATGATGCTTATATTGATGAAAGTGGGTTAGGAAGAGTGTCAACTCTAGGTAATGATCCCACTATTTTGGAGGGTGTTGAATCTTTTCACAATATTGATAAAAGTGGATTTGGAGAGGTCATGACTTTATTTAGTGATGAATCCACAATTTTGGAAGAGGTTCCAATTGATTATGAGAACAAAGTTGCTATATATGATGATTATTGTGATGACATGTATGCTATAATGAATAATAATAACCATGAAACTTGTCATCATGATTTTAATTTTCAATTGGATTATGCCTCACATGATAATTATTTTGTTGAGTTTGCTCCCACTACTATTCATGAGAATAAATTTGCTTATGTGGAGCGTAATAAAATTTCCATGCTTGTGGATCATGAAAAGAATGCTTTATGTGATAGTTTTATTGTTGAATTCATTCATGATGCTACTGAAAATTATTATGAGGGAGGAATATATGCTTGTACATATTGCAATAATATCAAGTTTACTCTCTATGTGTTGAGAATTTTGAAGTTATAGTTGTTTTGCCTTCCTATGCTAGTTGATTCTTGTTCCCACAAGTTATTTGCTCACAAAATCCCTAGGGAAGTGGGTTAGACTTAAATGTGCTAATCATATTCTTCATGATGCTCTCTTTGTGTTTCAATTCTTATCTTTTATGTGAGTATCATTGAAATCTTTTTTTTTTGCGGGGAGAGTATCATTGAAATCATCATGCCTAACTAAAAAGGCATTAAAGAAAAGCGCTTGTTGGGAGACAACCCAATATTTACCCTTACTTTTTTTGTGTGTTCACATGATTAAGCTACTATAGTAATCATGTTTTATAGCTTTTGTTTCAATAAAGTGCCAAGTAAAGCCTTTGGGATAGTGTGGTTGATGGTTGACATGATTCTGTGCAAAAACAGAAACTTTTGCTTCCAGTGAAGAAATTTCTATCTTTTACTGGAAAGTGTAAAACTTCTGAAATTTTTACAGTTGATTGGTATACAAATTTTCTACGTTTTCCTAATTTTTCAGAATTTTTGGAGTTACAGAGGTATGGAAAGTTTCCAGATTACTACAGACTGTTCTGTTTTTGACAGATTCTGTTTTCATTGTGTTGTTTGCTTATTTTGATGAATCTATGAGTAGTATTGGTGGGTATGAACCATGGAGAAGTTGGAATACAGTACATATAACACCAATATGAATTTATAATGAGTTCACAACAGTACCTAAGTGGTGATTTATTTTCTTATACTAACGGAGCTCATAAGATTTTCTGTTGAGTTTTGTGTTGTGAAGTTTTCAAGTTTTGGGTAAAGTTTCGATGGACTACGGAATAAGGAGTGGCAAGAGCCTAAGCTTGGGGATGCCCAAGGCACCCCAAGGTAATATTTAAGGAATACCCAAGCAACTAAGCTTGGGGATGCCCCAGATGGCATCCCCTCTTTCGTCTTCGTTCATCGGTAACCTTACTTGGAGCTATATTTTTATTCACCACATGATATGTGTTTTGCTTGGAGCGTCATTTTCTTTTGTTTATATTTGCTTGCTGTTTAAATAATATTCCAAGATCTGAAATTCTTAAATGTTAGAGAGTCTTCACATAGTTACACAATTATTCGACTACTCGTTGATCTTCACTTATATCTTTTGGAGTAGTTTGTCATTTGCTCTAGTGCTTCACTTATATCCTTTTAGAGCACGGTGGTAGTTTTATTTTGAAGAAATTGTTGAACTCTCATGCTTCACTTATATCATTTTGAGAGTCTCTAAACAGCATGGTAATTTGCTTAGGTTATGAATTTAGTCATAATATGATGGGCATCCAAGAGTGATATAATAAAAACTTTCATATAAAGTGCATTGAATACTATGAGAAGTTTGATTCCTTATGATTGTTTTGAGATATAAAGATGGTGATATTAGAGTCATGTTAGTGAGTAATTGTTAATTTGAGAAATACTTGTGTTGAGGTTTGTGATTCCCGTAGCATGCACGTATGGTGAACCATTATGTGATGAAGTCGGAGCATGATTTATTTACTGATTGTCTTCCTTATGAGTGGCGGTCGGGGACGAGCGATGGTATTTTCCTACCAATCTATCCCCCTAGGAGCATGCGGGTAGTACTTTGTTTCGATAACTAATAGATTTTTGCAATAAGTATGTGAGTTCTTTATGACTAATATTGAGTCCATGGATTATACGCACTCTCACCCTTCCACCATTGCTAGCTTCTCTAGTGCCGCGCAACTTTCGCCGGTACCATACACCCACCATATACCTTCCTCAAAATAGCCACCATACCTACCTATTATGGCATTTCCATAGACATTCTGAGATATATTGCCATGCAACTTTCCACTGTTCCGTTTTATTATGACACGCTTCATCATTGTCATATTGCTTTGCATGATCATGTAGTTGACATCGTATTTGTGGCAAAGCGACCGTTCATAATTCTTTCATACATGTCACTCTTGATTCATTGCACATCCCGGTACACCGCCGGAGGCATTCATATAGACTCATATTTTGTTCTAAGAATCGAGTTGTAATTCTTGAGTTGTAAGTAAATAAAAGTGTGACGATCTTCATTATTAGAGCATTGTCCCATGTGAGGAAAGGATGATGGAGACTATGATTCCCCCACAAGTCGGGATGAGACTCCGGACGAAAAAAAAAAGAGGCCAAAAAAATGAGAGAAGGCCCAAATAAAAAAATGAGAGAAAAGAGAGAAGGGGTAATGTTACTATCCTTTTACCACACTTGTGCTTCAAAGTAGCACCATGATCTTCATCATAGAGAGTCTCCTATGTTGTCATTTTCATATACTAGTGGGAATTTTTCATTATAGAACTTGGCTTGTATATTCCAATGATGGGCTTCCTCAAACTGCCCTAGGTCTTCATGAGCAAGCGAGTTGGATGCACACCCACTTAGTTTCTTTTTGAGCTTTCATACACTTATAGCTCTAGTGCATCCATTGCATGGCAATCCCTACTCACTCACATTGATATCTATTGACGGGCATCTCCATAGCCCGTTGATACGCCTAGTTGATGTGAGACTATCTCCTTCTTTTTATCTTCTCCACAACAACCATATTCTATTCCACCTATAGTGCTATATCCATGGCTGACGCTCATGTATTGCGTGAAAGTTGAAAAGGTTTGAGAACACCAAAAGTATGAAACAATTGCTTGGCTTGTCATCGGGGTTGTGCATGATTTGAATATTTTGTGTGATGAAGATGGAGCATAGCCAGACTATATGATTTTATAGGGATAGCTTTCTTTGGCCATGTTATTTTGAGAAGACATAATTGTCTTGTTAATATGCTTGAAGTATTATTGTTTTTATGTCAATATTAAACTTTTGTTTTGAATCTTATGGACCTGAACATTCATGCCACAATAAAGAAAATTACATGGATAAATATGTTAGGTAGCATTCCACATCAAAAAATTTGTCTTTATCATTTACCTACCCGAGGACGAGCAGGAATTAAGCTTGGGGATGCTTGATACGTCTCCAACGTATCTATAATTTTTTATTGTTCCATGCTATTATATTATCCATCTTGGATGTTTTATATGCATTTATATGCTATTTTATATGATTTTTGGGACTAACCTATTAACCTAGAGCCCAGTGCCAGTTTCTGTTTTTTTCCTTGTTTTTGAGTTTCGCAGAAAAGGAATATCAAACGGTGTCCAAATGAGCTGAAAATTTACGAAGATTTTTTATGGACCAGAAGAAGCCCCCGAAGCAAAGGAGTTGGGCCAGAAGAGCCACGAGGCCTCCACAAGGGTGGAGGGCGCCCCCCGTAGGGCGCACCCTCCGATCTTGTGGGCTTCTCGTGGACCCCCCTGACTTGTTCTTGAAGCCAAAAATTCCTATAAATATAGAAACCCCCAGAAATAAACCTAGATCGGGAGTTCCGCCACCGCAAGCCTCTGTAGCCATGAAAAACCAATCGGGAGCCCGTTCCGGCACCCTGCCGGAGGGGGAAACCATCACCGGTGGCCATCTTCATCATCCCGGCGCTCTCCACGACGAGGAGGGAGTAGTTCGCCCTCGGGGCTGAGGGTATGTACCAGTAGCTATGTGTTTGATCTCTCTCTCTCGTGTTCTTGATTTGGCACGAGCTTGATGTACCGCGAGCTTTGCTATTATAGTTGGATCTTATGATGTTTCTCCCCCTCTACCTTCTTGTAATGAATTGAGTTTTCCCTTTGAAGTTATCTTATCGGATTGAGTCTTTAAGGATTTGAAAACACTTGATGTATGTCTTGCATGTGTTTATCTGTGGTGACAATGGGATATTCACGTGATCCACTTGATGTATGTTTTGGTGATCAACTTGCGGGTTATGTGACCTTGTGAACTTATGCATAGGGGTTGGCACACGTTTTCGTCTTGACTCTCCGGTAGAAACTTTGGGGCACTCTTTGAAGTTCTTTGTGTTGGTTTGAATAGATGAATCTGAGATTGTGGGATGCATATCGTATAATCAAACCCGCGGATACTTGTGGTGACATTGGAGTATCTAGGTGACATTAGGGTTTTGGTTGATGTGTGTCTTAAGGTGTTATTTTAGCACGAACTCTAGGGTTGTTTGTGACACTTATAGGAATAGCCCAATAGATCGATCAGAAAGAATAACTTTGAGGTGGTTTCGTACCCTACAATAATCTCTTTGTTTATTCTCCGCTATTAGTGACTTTGGAGTGACTCTTTGTTGCATGTTGAGGGATTGTAATATAATCTAATTATGTTATCATTGTTGAGAGAACTTGCACTAGTGAAAGTATGAAACCTAGGCCTTGTTTCGAAGCATTGCAATACCGTTTTCGCTCACTTTTGCTACTAGTACCTTGCTGTTTTTATATTTTCATATTACAAAAACCTATATCTACCATCCATATTGCACTTGTATCACCATCTCTTCGCCGAACTAGTGCACCTATACAATTTATCATTGTATTGGGTGTGTTGGGGACACAAGAGACTCTTTGTTATTTGGTTGCAGGGTTGTTTGAGAGAGACCATCTTCATCCTATGCCTACCACAGATTGATAAACCTTAGGTCATCCACTTGAGGGAAATTTGCTACTGTCCTACAAAACTCTGCGCTTGGAGGCCCAACAAGAGTCTACAAGAAGAAGGTTGCGTAGTAGACATCAAGAGGCCACTGCTAGCATGTCGTCCCTTACTTGGAATTCTATGCACTTATGATTGGAACTATTAGCAAGCATCCACAACTACTAACGTTCATTAAGGTAAAACACCCAATCATAGCATTATGATAAATATTGGTCCCCCTTCAATCCCGAACGTATCAATTTCTATGTTTAGGCTGAAGCTGTTGTCACCCTTGCCCTCCAATGCATAGTCCTATCAACATACAACTAACCCTATGGTGTGATCCACACGCACGCTCATATGATGGGCACCAAAGGACTGCAACATAACCACAAGCAAATTAAACCAACCATAGCAATTCACCAATTACCGATAGGACAACAAAAATCTACTCAGACATCATAGGATGGCAACATATCATTGGATAATAGTATGAAGCATAAAGCACCATGTTCAAGTAGAGGGTACAGCGGGTTACGGGAGAGTGGACTGCTGAATATAGATGGGGGAAGGTGATGGAGTTGTTGGTGAAGATGACGGAGTTGATGGAGTAGATCACCGTCACACGATGATTGCCCCGGAGGCGTTCTGGCGCCACCGGGAGAGAGCCCCCGTGCTTCTTCTTCTTCCATAGCCTCCCCCCTAGATGGGAGGAGGGTTCCCCCTCTGGTCCATGGCCTCCATGGCGGCGGACGGGCGAGAGCCCCTCCGAGATTGGATCTGTCTCTCTGTTCTCTTCTGTTTCGCGTTCCTATTTTCTGGCCGAAAACCATTTCTTATATTCCCGGAGATTTGTAACTCCGATTGCACTGAGATTTTAACACGATTTTTTTCAAATATAAGCTTCCTTGCTCCCGAAGTAGAGCTCCAACCGGCGTTCGAGGAGGGCACAACCCACCACCACGCGCTTGGGCTGCTTGGCGCGCCCAGGTGTCTTGTGGTGGCTGTGGGCCCTCGTTTGCGTTGATTCCAAGTCCCAAAAATCACATATATTCCAAAATAATTCTCCGTAAATTTTATCACGTTTGGACTTCGTTGGATATGGATATTCTGCGAAACAAAAAACATGCAAAAAAACAGGAACTGTCACTGGGCACTGGATCAATAGGTTAGTCCAATAAATCATATAAAATATTGCCAAAAGTATGTAAAAGTTGTATAATATTGGCATGGAACAATAAAAAATTATAGATACGACGGAGACGTATCTGCATCCCCAAGCTTAATTCCTACTCGTCCTCGAGTAGGTAAATGATAAAAAAGAATAATTTTTTATGTGGAATGCTACCTAGCATAATCTTGATCATATATCTAATCATGGCATGAATATTAAGACACCAGTGATTCAAAGCAATAGTCTATAATTTGACATAAAGACATCAATACTCAGGCATCCCAACAAACAATCATGTCTTTCAAAATATCAACGCTAAAAAAAGCTATCCCTACAAAATCATATAGTCTTGTCATGCTCTGTCTTCTTAACACAAATAAGAGTGTCAAACCCAACGAGGAGCTAAAGGTAGAACAAATATTCCCACAAGTTCTATCGACCACCGATACAACTCTACGCACACTTAACGTTTGCTTTACCTAGAACAAGAATAAAACTAGAAGTACTTTGTAGGTGTGATAGGTTTGCAAGAATATAAAGAACGTGAAAATAAAAGGTAGGTGATGTTCTAATAAAGAAACAATCAAGTTTAGTAAAACGAGTGTGGATTAGTGGTGGTAGGATTTGCGAAATTGTCCCTTAGCAATTGACTATGTTGCTAGACCGATAGCAAGTTTTTATGTGGGAGAGGCCACTACTAGCATGTCGTCCCTTACTTGGAATTCTATGCACTTATGATTGGAACTATTAGCAAGCATCTGCAACTACTAACGTTCATTAAGGTAAAATACCCAACCATAGCATTAAGATATATATTGGTCCCCCTTCAATCCCGTACGTATCAATTTCCATGTTTAGGCTGAAGCTGCTGTCACCCTTGCCCTCCAATGCATAGTCCTATCAGCATACAACTAACCCTATGGTGTGCTCCACACGCGCGCTCATATGATGGGCACCAAAGGACAGCAACATAACCACAAGCAAATTAAACCAACCATAGCAATTCACCAATTACCGATAGGACAACAAAAATCTACTCAGACATCATAGGATGGCAACATATCATTGGATAATAGTATGAAGCATAAAGCACCATGTTCAAGTAGAGGGTACAGCGGGTTGCGGGAGAGTGGACCGCTGAATATAGATGGGGGAAGGTGATGGAGTTGTTGGTGAAGATGACGGAGTTGTTGGAGTAGATCGCCGTCATACGATGATTGCCCCGGCGGTGTACTGGCGCCACCGGGAGAGAGGGGGAGAGAGCCCCCTCCTTCTTTTTCTTCCTTGGCCTCCCCCCTAGATGGGAGGAGGGTTCCCCTCTGGCCCATGGCCTCCATGGTGGCGGAGGGGCGAGAGCCCCTCCGAGATTGGATCTGTCTCTCTATTCTCTTCTGTTTCACGTTCCTGTTTTCTGGCCGAAAACCGTTTCTTATATTCCTGAAGATCCGTAACTCCGATTGTGCTGAGATTTTAACATGATTTTTTTCCGGATATAAGCTTCCTTGCACCCGAAGTAGAGGTCCAACTGATGTTCGAGGAGGGCACAACCCACTGACGTCTACTACGCAACCTTCTTCTTGTAGACTAGTGTTGGGCCTCCAAGCGCAGAGTTTTGTAGGACAGTAGCAAATTTCCCTCAAGTGGATGACCTAAGGTTTGTCAATCCATGGGAGGCGTAGGACGAAGATGGTCTCTCTCAAACAACCCTGCAACCAAATAACAAAGAGTCTCTTGTGTCCCCAACACACCCAATACAATGGTAAATTGTATAGGTGCACTAGTTCGGCAAAGAGATGGTGATACAAGTGTAATATGGATGGTAGATATAGGTTTTTGTAATCTGAAAATATAAAAACAGCAAGGTAGCAAGTAACAAAAGTGAGCAAAAACGGCATTTCAATGCTTAGAAACACGGCCTAGGGTTCATACTTTCACTAGCGCAAGTTCTCTCAACAATGATAACATAATTGGATCATATAAGAATCCCTCAACGTGCAACAAAGAATCACTCCAAAGTTTCTATCGGAGAACGTAGGACGAAAACATGCATCAACCCCTATGCATAGATTACCCCAATGTCACCTCGGGAATCCGCGAGTTGGGTGCCAAACATTCATCAAGTGAATCAATATAACATCCCATTGTCACCACAGATATCCCATCGCAAGACATACATCAAGTGTTCTCAAATCCAATACTCAGTTCAACATAACGACACCTCAAAGAGCAAGACTCAATTCATCACAAGAAGGTAGAGTGGGAAGAAACACCATATGATCAAACTTTAATAACAAAGCTCGCGGTACATCAAGATCATGCCAAATCAAGAACACGAGAGAGAGAGAGAGAGAGATCAAACACATACTGGTACATACCCTCAGCCCCGAGGGTGAACTACTCCCTCATCGTCATGGAGAGCGCCGGGATGATGAAGATGGCCATCGGTGATGGTTTCCCCCTCCGGCAGGGTGCCGGAACGGGCTCCCGATTGGTTTTTCGTGGCTACAGAGTCTTGCGGCGGCGGAACTCCCGATCTAGGTTTCTTTTCGGGGGTTTCTGTATTTATAGAAATTTTTGGCGTCGGTTTCACGTCAGGGGGGTCCACGAGTCAACGACAAGACCGGAGCACCCTCCCTGGGGGGTAGGGCGCGCCCTCCACCCTTGTGGTTGGCTCGGGACTCTTCTGGCCCAACTCTTTTGCTTCGGGGGCTTCTTCTGGTCCATAAAAAATCACCGTAAATTTTCAGCTCGTTTGGACTCCGTTTGATATTCCTTTTCTGTAAAACTCAAAAACAAGGAAAAAAACAGAAACTGGCACTGGGCTCTAGGTTAATAGGTTAGTCCCAAAAATCATATAAAATAGCATATAAATGCATATAAAACATCCAAGATGGATAATATAATAGCATGGAACAATCAAAAATTATAGATACGTTGGAGACGTATCAAGCATCCCCAAGCTTAATTCCTGCTCGTCCTCGAGTAGGTAAATGATAAAAACAGAATTTTTGATGTGGAATGCTAGCAAGTGCATAAGTTTGATCAATGATAATTTCAATCACTTTTTCTAGCATCATTATAAATCATAAACAGTAGCTCATCTCATAAAACTTGTCATGATCAAGTAGCAAACTATTCACATGTTAAAGCATAGATCATAAACTTTCTTGAAAACTAACAAACTAGGTTCTCAGTCATCAAACAATTGCAATTCATCTTATTTTCAGGAAGGGTCTATGTAAGAGCTTTGATTTAGCAAATCCCACATACTCAACTATCATATAGTCTTCCATGATTGCTACCACTCAAAGCATATTTTTAGAACAAATAGCATCCATTGAACACAAAGAAAGATAGGGGCTTAATGTTTCGCCTCCCAACTTATTTATCATATAGATAATTGTCAACAATAATAATTCATGATCAAATATATTTGAATGGCCATATATGCTTAGATCTTTCCCCACCACATGATGCTTGCCAACTAAAGAATAGGTTGGAATAAGAAATTGACTCAACAAAAAATAAAAGTAAAAGATAGGCCCTTCGCAGAGGGAAGCAGGGATTTGTAGAGGTGCCAGAGCTCGAAGCTTTTAAAATAGAGATGAACATAATTTTGAGAGGTATGCTTTCATTGTCAACATAACAACCAAGAGTTCTCACTATCTTCCATGCTAGACACATTATAGGCTGTTCCCAAACAAAATGGTAAAGTTTTTACTCCCCTTCCACCAACAATCACACTCCACGGCTAGCCGAATTCACGGGTGCCGTCCATACCAACAACTTTCCTGGGGGAGTTTTGTTTAATTAATTGCAATTTTGTTTTTGATCTTTTGATCATAGGACTGGGCATCCCAAATACCAGCCACTCTCTCGTGAATGAAAAGTGAATAAACACTCATCGTGAGAATAACCCACCTAGCATGGAAGATACTGACAGCCCCTAGTCGCTACATGAGCGATTCGGGCATACAAAACAGATTATTATTTGAAGGTTTAGAGTTTGGCACATGCAAATTTACTTGGAACGGCAGGTAAATACCGCATATAGGTAGATATGATGGACACTCATGGAAGAAACTTGGTTCAAGGATTTTGGATGCACAAGCAGTATTCCTGCTTAGTACAGAAATTTTGGCTAGCAAAAGATTCTAAATAGCAAGCACCACATGTTGGAGGATCCATAACAATATAACTTCTATACAAATATACCCAAGCATAACTCATTATGTTGTCTTCCTTGTCCAACTTCAACTAATTTGATCAAGTTTAAAAATAATTAATGGGGCTCACAATCATAGAAGATGTCCAAGATAGTATATTTATATGTGAAATCTCTCTTCCTTCAATATTCTTTCATGAATTGTTCAAGTGACCAATACTATGTTTGCTAATTTTCAATAAATTTACCACCTCTACTCCTTATATGTGAAGTCATTACTCCCCATGGGATAAGCATATGAAACATATATAAATTCAGATTTATGATATTCAATCCATTCAACCATTTACTCATAGGATATAAATGAAGCACGAGAGTAAATGACAAACTACTCCAAAAGATATAAGTGAAGATCAATGAGTAGTCGAATAATTATGTAACTATGTGAAGACTCTCTAACATTTAAGAATTTCAGATCTTGGGATATTATTCAAACAGCAAGCAAAAAAAATGACATTCCAAGGATAGCACATATCATGTGAAGAAGCAAAAACTTAGGTTTAACCAAAACTGACCGATTATTGTTGAAGAAGAAAGGTGGGATGCCAACCGGGGCATCCCCAAGCTTAGATGCTTGAGACTTCTTGAAATATTGACTAGGGATTCCTTGGGTATCCCCAAGCTTGAGCTTTTGTGTCTCCTTAATTCCTCTCATATCACAGTTTTCCTAATTATTAAACACTTCATCCACACAAAACTCAGCAAGAACTCGTGAGAAAAGTTAGTATAAATCAAATGCAAACCCTTATCATTCTCTACTGTAGAAAATCACTAAAATTATTATTTAACATTTCATACTAAATGCCTCTGCATATTTAATACTCCTATCCTCAAATAGAATCATTAAACAAGCAAACATATGCAAACATAACAGCAATCTGTCAAAACAGGACAGTCTGTAAAGAGTCCAATTGTAATCATACTTGTATAACTCCAAAAATTCTGAAAAATTACCACACTGTATAAAATTTGTTATTGATCAATTTGTAAAAATTTCAAGGTTTTACCACGTTCTTACTTTCCATAAGAATTCAGACAACGATAGAAAACTTTCTGTTTTCAAAACAGCAACATATAGACTTGCAAAATAAGCATGGTAAAAGCTAAACTTGACACTTTTATTGAAATAAAAGATGAAAAACATTAATATAAATAACATCAAGCAAATACTAATAAAAGAAAATGATGCTCCAAGAAAAACACATATCATGTGACGAATACAAATATAGCTCCAAGTGAGGTTACCGATAATGTTGAAGACGAAAGAGGGGGTGCCTTCCGGGGTATCCCCAAGCTTAGTTGCTTGGATCTTCCTTGAATATTACCTTGGGGTGCCTTGGGCATCCCCAAGCTTAGTGTATTGCCACTCCTTATTCTCCTCATATCGATATCTCACCCAAAACTTGAAAACTTCAATCACACAAAACTTAACGGAACTTCGTGAGATGGGTTAGTATGATAAAACAAATCATTCACTTTGGTACTGTCAAGACAAAATTCAAAAAAATTCTCACATGATGCCTACTGTACCCTATCATTTATACAATTTATATTAAGCAATATAAGCCATAGAAACTAGAAAACAAGCAAACTATGCATTGAAAACAGAATCTGTCAAAAACAGAACAGTCTGTGAAGATCTGAATTGTAGTCATACTTCTGTTACTCCAAAAATTCTGAAAAATTGGGACAACGTAGACAATTTGTATACCAATCAACTGTAAAAAATTCAGAGATTTTACATGTTACAATAAAAGAGATCCTCCGAGATTGGATCTGTCTCTCTGGTCCATGGCCTCCATGGCGGCGGAGCGGCGAGAGCCCCTCCGAGATTGGATCTGTCTCTCTATTCTCTTCTGTTTCGCGTTCCTGTTTTCTGACCGAAAACTGTTTCTTATATTCCCGGAGATCCGTAACTCCGATTGCGCTGAGATTTTAACACGATTTTTTTCCGGATATAAGCTTCCTTGCGCCCGAAGTAGAGGTCCAACCGACATTCGAGGAGGGCACAACCCACTGATGTCTACTACACAACCTTCTTCTTGTAGACTCGTGTTGGGCCTCCAAGCGCAGAGTTTTGTAGGACAGTAGCAAATTTCCCTCAAGTGGATGACCTAAGGTTTATCAATCCATGGGAGGCATAGGACGAAGATGGTCTCTCTCAAACAACCCTACAACCAAATAACAAAGAGTCCTTTGTGTCCCCAACACACCCAATACAATGGTAAATTGTATAGGTGCACTAGTTCGGTGAAGAGATGGTGATACAAGTGTAATATGGATGGTAGATATAGGTTTTTGTAATCTGAAAATATAAAAACAGCAAGGTAGCAAGTAACAAAAGTGAGCAAAAACGGTATTGCAATGCTTAGAAACAAGGCCTAGGGTTCATACTTTCACTAGCGCAAGTTCTCTCAACAATGATAACATAATTGGATCATATAACAATCCCTCAACGTGCAACAAAGAATCACTCCAAAGTTTCTATCGGAGAACGTAGGACGATAACGTGCATCAACCCCTATGCATAGATTACCCCAATGTCACCTCGAGAATCCGCGAGTTGAGTGCCAAAACATACATCAAGTGAATCAATAGAACATCTCATTGTCACCACAGATATCCCATCGCAAGACATACATCAAGTGTTCTCAAATCCAATACTCAATCCAACATAACAAAACCTCAAAGAGCAAGACTCAATTCATCACAAGAAGGTAGAGGGGGAAGAAACACCATATGATCCAACTATAATAACAAAGCTCGCGGTACAACCAGATCGTGCCAAATCAAGAACACGAGACAGAGAGAGATCAAACACATAGCTACTGGTACATACCCTCAGCCCCGAGGGTGAACTACTCCCTCCTCGTCATGGAGAGCGCCGGGATGATGAAGATGGCCACCGGTGATGGTTTCCCCCTCCGGCAGGGTGCCGAAACGGGTTCCCGATTGGTTTTTCATGGCTACAGAGGCTTGCGGCGGCGGAACTCCTGATCTAGGTTTCTTTTCGGGGGTTTCTGTATTTATAGGAATTTTTGGCATCGGTTTCACGTCAGGGGGGTCCAAGAGTCAACGACAAGACCGGAGCACCCTCCCTGGGGGGTAGGGCGCGCCCTCCACCCTTGTGGTTGGCTCGGGACTCTTCTGGCCCAACTCTTTTGCTTCGGGGGCTTCTTCTGGTCCATAAAAAATCACCGTAAATTTTTAGCTTGTTTGGACTCCGTTTGATATTCCTTTTCTGTAAAACTCAAAAACAAGGAAAAAACAGAAACTGGCACTGAGCTCTAGGTTAATAGGTTAGTCCCAAAAATCATATAAAATAGCATATAAATGCATATAAAAGA
The DNA here is from genome assembly GCA_011799875.1 of Thinopyrum elongatum. NCBI lineage: Eukaryota > Viridiplantae > Streptophyta > Magnoliopsida > Poales > Poaceae > Thinopyrum > Thinopyrum elongatum. Next base: position 492,708,829 of record CM022300.1, read on the forward strand.
TCCAAGATGGATAATATAATATCATGGAACAATCAAAATTTATAGATACGTTGGAGACGTATCACCCACCACCACGCGCATGGGCTGCCTGGCGCGCCCAGGTGTCTTGTGGTAGTTGTGGGCCCCCGTGTGCGTTGATTCCAAGTCCCAAAAATCACCTATATTCCAAAATAATTCTCCGTAAATTTTTATCGTGTTTGGACTTCGTTTCATATGGATATTCTGTGAAACAAAAAACATGCAAAAAATAGGAACTGGCACTAGGCACTGGATCAATAGGTTAGTCCAATAAATCATATAAAATGTTGCCAAAAGTATGTAAAAGTTGTATAATATTGGCATGGAACAATCAAAAATTATAGATACGACGGAGACGTATCACTAGTGCAATCATCATTAGTATTTTGGATATTCATAGAATTCATATTAACAACATTGCAATCATGCTCATCATTTATGCCAAACATTTTATGCGCTAGAAAAGAGCTTGATGTCTACTACACAACTTGTTCTTGTAGACTCGTGTTGGGCCTCCAAGCGCAGAGTTTTGTAGGATAGTAGCAATTTTCCCTCAAATGGATGACCTAAGGTTTATCCATCCATGGGAGGCATAGGATGAAGATGGTCTCTCTCAAACTACCCTGCAACCAAATAACAAAAAGTCCCTTGTGTCCCCAACACACCAAATACAATGGTAATTTGTATAGGTGCACTAGTTCGGCGAAGAGATTGTGATACAAGCGTAGTAATGATAGTAGATATTGATTTTTCTAATAGGAACAATAAAAAAACAGCAAGGTAGCAATTGATAAAACGAAGCACAAAAGGTATTGCAATGCTTGAAAATGAGGCCTAGGGTCCGTACTTTCGCTAATGCAATCTCTCAACAATGCTAATATAATTGGATCATATAACCATCCCTCAACGTGCGATGAAGAATCACTCCAAAGTTCCTATCTAGCGGAGAACATAAGACAAATTTGTTGGTAGGGTACGAAACCACCTCGAAGCTATTCTTTCCGATCGATCTATTCAAGAGTTCGTACTAAAATAACACCAAGTTATCCTTCCTGATCGATCTATCAAGAGTTCATACTAAATAACACCAAGTTATCATTTCCGATCGATCTATCAAGAGTTCGTACTAAGATAACACCAAATAATTTCAGATTCATAATACTCAATCCAACACAAAGAACCTCAAAGAGTTCCCCAAGATTTCTACCAGAGAAACAAAGACAAGAACGTGCATCAACCCCTATGCATAGATTACCCCAATGTCACCTCGGGAATCCGCGAGTTGAGTGCCAAAACATATATCAAGTGAATTAATATGATACCCCATTGTCACCACGGGTATTCATAGCAAGACATACATAAAGTGTTCTCAAATCCATAAAAGTATTCAATCCGATAAGAACGAAATCTCAAAGGGAAAACTCAATTCATCACAACAAGATAGAGAGGGGAAAACACCATATGATCCAACTATATTAACAAAGCCCGCGATACATCAAGATCGTGCCAAATCAAGAACATGAGAGAGAGATTAAACACATAGCTACTGGTACAAACCCTCAGCCCCGAGGGTGGACTACTCCCTCCTCATCATGATGGCCGCCGGGATGATGAAGATGGCCACCGGTGATGATTTCCCCCTCCGGCAGGGTGTTGGAATGGGGTCAAGATTGGTTTTTCGTGGCTGTAGAGGCTTGCGGTGGTGGATCTTCTGATCTAGGGTTATTTCTGATGGTTTCTCTATTTATAGGATTTTTCAGTGTTGGAATCACGCGAAGATGGGCCTCGAGGTGACCACAACCCACCTGGGCGCGCCTGGCCTCCTGGGCGCGCCCAGGGGGGCTGTGCTCACCTCCTTCACCTTCTGGTCCTCCCACGAAGCTTCTAGTGCCTCTTTTGTTCCAAAAAAAGATCATCAAAAAGTATCGTCACCCCCGTGGGGGCTAATACGTCTCCAACGTATCTATAATTTTTGATTGTTCCATGCTATTATATTATCTATTTTGGATGTTTTATATGCATTAATATGCTATTTTATATTATTTTTGGGACTAACTTATTAACCTAGAGCCCAGTGCCAGTTTCTGTTTTTTCCTTGTTTTTTAGTTTTACAGAAAAGGAATATCAAATGGCGTCCAAACGGAATAAAACTTTACGATGATTTTTCTTGGACCAGAAGACATCCACGGAGCTTGGAGAGGGGGCCAGAAGAGTCCCGAGGGCACCACAAGCCCTGAGGCCGCACCCTAGGGGGGAGGCACGCCTCCCTGACTTGTGGGCCACTCGGGAGTCCTCCAACCCTAATTCTTGCACTATAAATTCCGAAATAATCCCAAACGACCAGAAGCATCCACCAAAATACTTTTCCGCCGCCGCAAGCCTCTGTTCCCGTGAGATCCCATCTTGGGGCCTTTTCCGGCACCCTGCCGGACGGGGATTCAATCATGGAGGGCCTCTACATCAACCTTGCTGCCCTTCCGATGAAGCGTGAGTAGTTTACCACAGACCTACGGGTCCATAGCTAGTAGCTAGATGGCTTCTTCTCTCTCTTTGATCATCAATACAATGTTCTCCTCGATGTTCTTGGAGATCTATCCGTTGTAATATTCTTTTGCGGTGTGTTCATCGAGATCCGATGAATTGTGGATTTATGATCAGATTATCTATGAATATTATTTGAGTCTTCTCTGAACTCTTTTATGCATGATTTAATATCTTTGTATTTCTCTTCGAATTATCGGTTTCGTTTGGCCAACTAGATTGGTTTTTCTTGCAATGGGAGAGGTGCTTAGTTTTGGGTTCAATCTTGCGGTGTCCTCATCCAGTGACATAGTAGGGGTAGAGAGGCACGTATTGTATTGTTGCCATCAAGGGTAAAAAGATGGGGTTTTCATCATATTGCTTGAGTTTATCCCTCTACATCATGTCATCTTACTTAAAGCGTTGCTCTGTTCTTATGAACTTAATACTCTAGATGCAGGCAGGAGTCGGTCGATGTGTGGAGTAATAGTAGTAGATGCAGAATCGTTTCGGTCTACTTGACACGGACGTGATGCCTATATTCATAATCATTGCCTTGGATATCATCATAACTTTGCGCTTTTCTATCAATTGCTTGACAGTAATTTGTTCACCCACCGTATTATTTTCTTTCAAGAGAGAAGCCTCTAGTGAAACCTATGGCCCCCGTGTCTATTTTCCATTATATATTTTCAGATCTATAAACCAAAAACCCAAAAAATACCTTGCTGCAATTAATTTGTTTTTACTTTGTTTTACATTTTAGTAATCTTTAATACCTACCTCTATTAGATCTCACTCTTGCTCGAGACCGTGAAGGGATTGACAACCCCTTTTTCGCGTTGAGTGCAAGTGTTTGTTAGTTTGTGCAGGTGCATAGATTGGAGACTTGCTTGTGCCTCCTACTGGATTGATACCTTGGTTCTTAACTGAGGGAAATACTTATCTCTACTTTGCTGCATCACCCTTTCCTCTTCAAGGGAAAAATCAACGCAAGCTCAAAAAGTAGCAGGAAGAATTTCTGGCGTCGTTGCCGGGGAGGTTCTACATCAAGCCTACCAAGTACCCACCATAAACCCTCATCTCTTGCATTACATTATTTTCCATTTGCCTCTTGTTTTCCTCTCCCCCACTTCTAAATCATTTTTAGAAAAACACAAAAATATTTGCCTTTTTATTCGCCTTCTTTTCGTTTGCCTTTATGTCTTATTTGGTTTGTTTGCTTTTCCGCTTGGAATAATTGTGTATTTATTGAAAATTAGAAAGCAAAAAGTTTATGGATCCTCATCCACTTGCTAATCTTTTTAAGAGATCCAATTATGATGAACCAATTGCTAGTGAGTTGCGTGAACTAGATTATCTTTATGAAGTTTTGCTTGAAATTCGTGAATCTGAAAATTGTGATGAAGTGTTAAAAGAAGAAATTTATGAAGTGTTTCACGATAGCCCCTTGAATGAAAAGCATGATTGCAATGATGTTATTATAAATTCTATCAATGTCAATTGTGCTAATAATATGCAAAACCCTAAGCTTGGGGAAGCTAATTTTGATATGTCCACTACTTATTGCAATGATCATGATTGGGGTGATTCTTCTTATAATCTTGAAAATTTATTTAAGCCATGTGATAAATATGTTTGCAATAATATTGAAAGTGGGTTTGTAAGAGTGTCAACTATAGGTAATAATGATCCCACTACTTTGGAGTATGATCAATCTTATGAAATTTTTGATAAAAGTGGGCTTGGAGAAGTCATGACTTTATTTGATGATAATCCCACTATTTTGGAAGAGTGTCAACTTTGCATGCATGTGGATCATGAAGAGAATATTTTATGTGATAGTTATATTGTTGAATTTGATTATGATCCTACACGTAATTATTATGAGAGAGGAAAATATGGTTGTAGAAATTTTCATGTTACTAAATTACCTCTCGTTATGTTGAGATTGCTATTGTTTCTTTCTTCTTCCTTGCTTATGCTAGTTTTTGCTTGTCTTGATAAATCTTTTCCCTATAAAATGCCTATGCATAGGAAGTATGTTAGACTTAAACTTTTTTTTCACATGCTACATGATGCGATCTTTGTGTTTGAATTTGCTATCTTTCATGGGAGCATCATTAAAATTATCAATGCCTAACTAAAAGGCTTTAAAGAAAAGCACTTGTTGGGAGTCAACCCACTATTTTTATTTTCTGTTTTTATAAAAATACACATTATTACCTCTGTAGTAAAAAAAATTAGTGTTTTAGTTAGTGTTTGAGCCAAGCAAGACCTTTGGGATGGTCTACGGTGATAGTTGATTTGATCTTGCTGAAAAACAGAAACTTTTGCGCTCATTTCCAAAAATTCAATTAATCACAGAAATGTGCTTTTGATCTGAATTTTTTACACAAGATTTATATACAAATTTCCCAGGTTTTCCTAATTTTTCAGAATTTTTGGAGTTACATAAGTATACATAATTTCCATATTACTACAGACTGTTCTGTTTTTGACAGATTCTGTTTTCTATGTGTTGTTTGCTTATTTTGATGAATCTATGGGTAGTATCGGGGGGTATGAACCATGGAGAAGTTGGAATACAGTAGATATTACACCAATATAAATAAAGAATGAGTTCACAACAGTACCTAAAGTGGTGATTTATTTTATTATACTAATGGATCTTATGAGATTTTTCTGTTGAGTTTTGTGTTGTGAAGTTTTCAAGTTTTGGGTAAAGATTTGATGGACAACGGAATAAAGAGTGGCAAGAGCCTAAGCTTGGGAATGCCCGAGGCATCCCAAGGTAATATTCAAGTACAACCAAGCATCTAAGCTTGGGGATGCCCCGGATGGCATCCCCTCTTTTGTCTTCGTCCATCGGTAAATTTACTTGAGGCTATATTTTTATTCACCACATGATATGTGTTTTGCTTGGAGCATCTTGTATGATATGATTCTTTGCTTTTTACTTTGCCACAATCATCCTTGCTGTACACATCTTTTGAGAGGTACACGCATGAATCGTGAATTTATTAGAATACTCTATGTGCTTCACTTATATCTTTTGAGCTAGGCAGTTTGCTCTAGTGCTTCACTTATATCTTTTTAGAGCACGGCGGTGGCTTTATTTTATAGAAATTGTTGAACTCTCATGCTTCACTTATATTATTTTGAGAGTCTCTAAACAGCATGGTAATTTTCTTAGGTTATGAATTTAGTCCTAATATGATGGGCATCCAAGAGGGATATAATAAGAACTTTCATACAAAGAGCGTTGAATAAGATGAGAAGTTTGATTCCTTGCACTTGTTTTGAGATATAAAGATGGTGATATTAGAGTCATGCTAGTGAGTAATTGTGTATTGATAGACCCATTTTTTCAAAAAGATAAGTAAAAAAGGGACCCTAGCTCCGGCCCGCGGCCCTCCTCCTCGCGCCTCCCTCCCCTCGCCGCCGCCCCGATGTGCTGGTGGGCTAAGCCCTGCCAGCGCGGGCGGTGGCGGGGTGTTCCTCCTTCCCCCGCCCGGGTCGACGGTCGCGGGATCCAAGATCGGGCGGCGGCGCGGCGCTTTCCTCGGGGCGCGGCGGCACGGCAGCAGCAGCAGGCGGCGAAGACGCGGGCGGCGGCGTGAAGGGGCTGAGGTGTGGTGGGGTGCGGTGGGCTCCGGCGGCGCTGACCCTGTCGGCGTGCGGCCAGATCTGGGCCCAGGCCGCGCGGGCCGGGAGCGGCGTGAGCTGTGGGTGTCCGCCTCTGCCGTGGCCATGGCTGGTAGGGGCGGAGGCGCAGCGGCGGTGGCAGGTCGGCGGGCTACTCGGTTTCCAGGCATCCCGCCTGCTGGACAGCGACGGCGGCGCGGTCGGACTTCTCGGTGAGCTTCCTCGGGGGTGGGCGGCGGTCCTGGTGGGCACTCCTTGCCGGTGGCTGTGGCTGTGTTGGTGGCCTTGCGCGGATCTGTGCTGGTCGCCGAGGCGGGGCGGCACAGAGGTGTGTCCGGGGAGAGGGATTGGGCTGGAGGGATGGGCGGCGCCGACGTGCTCGGGCCCCCGTCACCGGCACAGGGGTGTGCCGGTCTGGATGCGTCCGCTCCCCCACCTCCCCCTTTCCCCGGCCGCGTGCGGGCGGCTGTAGCGCTGGCGATCTTCAAGGCGGGATACATTTTGCGGCTCGTTGGTCTGGGGTGTCCTCTTGGTCCAAAGTTGATCATTTTGGATGATCTTGGGGGTGTTTGGATGTTGGGCGGCGGCCCTGGCGGCGGGAGGCATGGCGTTCGTGGACGGAACCTACGTCTCGGGTGTGGGCGGGTAACCATGGCCTCGCGGGGGGCTTGGTTGCGGCTGGTTGGCAGAACGAGGGTATGTCGGAGGGGTGCGAGTGCCGGAGTTCATCACCTGCCCAGTCCTTGTACTGGCCGACGGCGGCGGCGGCCGTGGTCGTCGTATCCTTCATGAAGGCGCCGTGGCGGTGCTCCTGCCCCTCGCATGTGACTCCGGGTGAAAACTTGATCTATGGATCGGACGGTGGCGGCTATCCGTGGGCGTCCCCTTCTAGGAGGCTCTATCTTGGAGTTCCTGCTCTGAAATGACCGTCTCCCCCCTCCTCGTTTCTTCGTGGAGGTCTCCGTCATCTCCAAGCGGTTATCCTTTGTCATATTTAGTTAGCTTGGTAGGCGGTGGCATTGGGGGTCGGTGCTCGACACCTTTGTATCATGTCTTGGGTGTGTGTGTTGTGTGCGGTGGTGGTGTGCGTTGTATCGGTCTGTCCGGATGTTGTGATGATGTTGGCTTTATAATATAAAGCGGGGGGAAACCCTTTTTTCGGTAATTGTGTATTGGTGGAAATACTTGTGTTAAAGTTTGTGATTCCCGTAGCATGCACGTATGGTGAACCGTTATGTGATGAAGTCGGAGCATGATTTATTTTTTGATTGTATTCCTTATGAGTGGCGGTCGGGGACGAGCGATGGTCTTTTCCTACCAATCTATCCCCCTAGGAGCATGCGTGTAGTACTTTGTTTTGATAGCTAATAAATTTTTGCAATAAGTATGTGAGTTCTTTATGACTAATGTTGAGTCCATGGATTATACGCACTCTCATCCTTCCACCATTGCTAGCCTTTCTAGTACCGCGCAACTTTCGCCGGTGCATTAAACCCACCATATACCTTCCTCAAAACAGCCACCATACCTACCTATTATGGCATTTCCATAGCCATTCCGAGATATATTGCCATGCAACTTCCACCGTTCCATTTTATTATCACACGCACCATCATTGTCATATTGCTTTGCATGATCATGTAGTTGGCATAGTATTTGTGGCAAGGCCACCGTTCATAATTTTTATACATGACACTCTTGATCATTGCACATCCCGGTACACCGCCGGAGGCATTCATATAGAGTCATATCTTGTTCTAGTATCGAGTTGTAATTCTTGAGTTGTAAGTAAATAAAAGTGTGATGGTCATCATTATTAGAGCATTGTCCCATGTGAGGAAAGGATGATGAAAGCTATGATTCCCTCACAAGTTGGGATGAGTCTCCGGACTTTACAAAAAAAAGAGGCCAAAAGAAGCCCAAATAAAAAATGAGAGAAAAGAGAGAAGGGACAATGTTACTATCCTTTTTCCACACTTGTGCTTCAAAGTAGCACCATGATCTTCATGATAGAGAGTCTCCTATTTTGTCACTTCCATATACTAGTGGGAATTTTTCATTATAGAACTTGTCTTGTATATTCCAATGATGGGCTTCCTCAAATTGCCCTAGGTCTTCGTGAGAAAGCAAGTTGGATGCGCACCCACTTAGTTTCTTTTTGAGCTTTCATACACTTATAGCTCTAGTGCATCCGTTGCATGGCAATCCCTACTCACTCACATTGATATCTATTGATGGGCATCTCCATAGCCCGTTAATACGCCTAGTTGATGTGAGACTTTGTCCTTCTTTTTGTCTTCTCCACAACCACCATATTCTGTTCCACCTATAGTGCTATATCCATGGCTCATGCTCATGTATTGCGTGAAAGTTGAAAAAGTTTGAGAACACCAAAAGTATGAAACAATTGCTTGGCTTGTCATCGGGGTTGTGCATGATAAAATACTTTGTGTGATGAAGATGGAGCATAGCCAGACTATATGATTTTGTAGGGATAACTTTCTTTGGCCATGTTATTTTCAGAAGACATGATTTCTTTATTAGTATGCTTGAAGTATTATTATTTTTATGTCAATATTAAAGTTTTGTTTTGAATCTTATGGATCTGAATATTCATGCCACAATAAAGAAAATTATATGGATGAATATGTTAGGTAGCATTCCACATCAAAAATTCTGTTTTTATCATTTACCTACTCGAGGACGAGTAGGAATTAAGCTTGGGGATGCTTGATACATCTCCAACGTATCTATAATTTTTTATTGTTTCATGCTATTATATTATCTGTTTTGGATGTTTTATATGCATTAATATGCTATTTTATATTATTTTTGGGACTAACTTATTAACCTAGAGTCCAGTGTTAGTTTCTGTTTTTTCCTTATTTTTGAGTTTTACAGAAAAGGAATATCAAACGGAGTCCAAACGGAATAAAATTTTACGATGATTTTTCTTGGACTAGAAGACATCCACGGAGCTTGGAGAGGGGGGCAGAAGAGTCCCGAGGGCACCACAAGCCATGAGGTCACGCCCTAGGGGGGCGCCTCCCTGGCTTGTGGGCCACTCGGGAGTCCTCCAACCCTAATTCTTGCACTATAAATTCCCAAATGTTCCCAAACGACCAGAAGCGTCCACCAAAATATTTTTCCGCCGCTGCAAGCCTCTGTTCCCGTGAGATCCCATCTTGGGGCCTTTTCCGGCACCCTGCCGGAGGGGGATTCTATCACGGAGGGCCTCTACATCAACCTTGTTGTCCTTCCGATGAAGCATGAGTAGTTTACCACAGACCTACGGGTCCATAGCTAGTAGCTAGATGGCTTCTTCTCTCTCTTTGATCTTCAATACAATGTTCTCGTCGATGTTCTTGGAGATCTATCTGTTGTAATATTCTTTTGCGGTGTGTTTGTCGAGATCCGATGAATTGTGGATTTATGATCAGATTATCTATGAATATTATTTGATTCTTCTCTGAACTCTTTTATGCATGATTTAATATCTTTATATTTCTCTTCGAATTATCGGTTTCGTTTGGCCAACTAGATTGGTTTTTCTTGCAATGGGAGAGGTGCTTAGTTTTGGGTTCAATCTTGCGGTGTCCTCATCCAGTGACATAGTAGGGGTAGCGAGGCACGTATTGTATTGTTGCCATCAAAGGTAAAAAGATGGGGTTTTCATCATATTGCTTGAGTTTATCCCTCTACATCATGTCATCTTACTTAAAGCGTTGCTCTGTTCTTATGAACTTAATACTCTAGATGCAGGCAGGAGTCGGTCGATGTGTGGAGTAATAGTAGTAGATGCAGAATCGTTTCGGTCTACTTGACACGGACGTGATGCCTATATTCATAATCATTGCCTTGGATATCGTCATAACTTTGTACTTTTCTATCAATTGCTCGGCAGTAATTTGTTCACCCACCGTATTATTTTCTTTCAAGAGAGAAGCCTCTAGTGAAACCTATGGCCCCCGGGTCTATTTTCCATCATATATTTTCAGATCTATAAACCAGAAAACCCAAAAATACCTTGCTGCAATTTATTTGTTTTTACTTTGTTTTACGTTTTAGTAATCTTTTATACCTATCTCTATTAGATCTCACTCTTGTTCGAGACCGTGAAGGGATTAACAACCCATTTTTCGTGTTGAGTGCAAGTGTTTGTTAGTTTGTGCAGGTGCATAGATTGGAGACTTGCTTGTGCCTCCTACTGGATTGATACCTTGGTTCTTAACTGAGGGAAATACTTATCTCTACTTTGTTGCATCATCCTTTCCTCTTCAAGGGAAAAATCAACACAAGCTCAAGAAGTAGCAGGGGCATGATCTTTGAAGACATTCATCGGCTAGACAGACATGTGGACGGCATGGTGGTTGGGCGTCGGTAGGTGGTGGAGCGATGCTTCATCCAACACATCGATGGCGGCGGATCCCGGCGGCGTGGCGCAATGGAGACTCGGCGTCCGATGGGTGGCGATGGACTCGTGCAGGAGGACGACGCTGTCTGGCGTCGTGGTGGTGTCGATGGCAGAGAAGCCTGGCAAGGTCGATGCGTCAGTATCTGATTCGATGATGGCTCGATGGATGAAGGAGGTGAGGGCTCTTGTAGCGTGCGCATGTGGTGCCCACTGAAAGTGCGCCGGACCGATGTGTAACCTAGTCCAGGTATTGTGGCTTGGATGGGGCATCCGGCATTGGATGTTAGGTGTTGGTGCGATGTCTGTTTGGTATTAGGCTCGGACATTCGGCACCCCTTCATCATAGGGACAAGAGTAGCGGCAGGTGTTGCCAAAATGGTGGCTTCAGACTTACTGATGTATTACCTTGTAAGTGTTTTGTGAATAATTAATAAAATGGTTGCATGCATCGCTCAGATGCAGAGACCGGGGGTACATCCTCCTTTTCAAAAAAAAAAAAACAGTGCTTTGCACCACATATTTTGAATTTACCAACTCGATTATCAATCAAATCTAGCACTCATCTTCTCTCACCATGTTCAGAAAAAAAAAAGGGCCACAGTTGTTACAAACTGCATGACAATAACAGAGTCCTTAAACCGCTAGTTACTTCACCGTCCTCTATCACATGACCGGTCTTCTCTCTGCCTGCAAACTTAAAGTAACCCTTGTCAGCCTTCTATCCAGTTTAAAGCCTCCTATGTAGTAGCAACTATTTTGAAAACAGCTGTTCATGACACAGTTGCCATGAATCATACAGTCATCCATTAGTCCCTCCTCCCTTTGTAGACTGCGGGTCATCAAAAGTCACAAAACAACAATTCAGAACGGCAGAAGGGCAATAGTTCATAATGAATGAACAAGTATTCATAATGAATACTCACAATTGTTGGATTGTGTGTGGGTGTGTATTTGGCCCAAAAGGTCCACTAGAGTGTACATATATATTGTACTCATTCATGTATCAGTGGGGTGAATAGAGATTGGGATTTTCCCAACCTACTAGTCTTTTTTTGCGGGGTCCCAACCTACTAGTCTTCATGGTGTTAGAGTACGGTGTGGAAGCGATGCTGGGTTCTAGACATCACCGTTGGTAATCGGCAGTGTGTGGCGGAGCTCCGGCGTTGGTGGCACAAGTGCAGGCAGGGAGGCACTAATAGTAAGTTTAAGTACCCGTAACTTAAAATACATAAAGCTACTGCCTGCCTTTTTATTTGCATTGTAAGATTCCACATCAGAATATTTCATACTACACATTTTGAAAAAGTTCAAGACGAGAGTTCTTTCAAGAGAACAACCGAGTAGAAGAACAAACAAGTAGTCACATAATCATCAACAATGCGATTGAACACGTAGTAAACAGATTCAACAGGTCTAGAAACATGAAACTTCAATGCACATCAAATATTACAAAACAACCTTTTGAGTAAAAGCTTCTGATATGCCTCTGCTCCTCTTTCAATCGCTTAAACAACACCGATTATCTCTTTTTTCTTCTAAACGATTGATGGTCCAACAAGCGAGTACAAGAACAGGCAAACAATAAAAAGAACAGAAAGAAAAAGAAAAACAAGACGAAGAACAGAATTAATCATTTGTGCACAACACTGCTATTTGAGTACATTACTTCGTGCATCCAACGTGTATATCTAAATATCTGTAACCACCGATTCCGACACTCCACGAGCATCTACGTCATTTCCACATTTACGAAGGCATTACATACAAATAGAGAGAGCTATACCAGAGGAAATACGCCATACACAAGCATCTTTGCGAATCATGGCGCAGATAGACGGCCCAATATCTCACCCACTCTACTCAGTACGGGTACTCCTCCTAGTACGCGCAGTCCCTTCCAACGGCGCAGTTGTATGAGCATGGCAAATGGGGTCAGCGCCCTAAAACAGTGCAGATTGTGTCCGTTTTCAGGTCAGTCTCTGCGTTACTTCTAGCCCAGTCAGATGACCTGAGACGCATGGACCCCAAGAGCATCTTGCTGAAGACAAACGAGATGCAGACTGATACTGATAATGGTAGCTGCCGTCAGGTTGAGTTAGGACCTGCAAACACATAATGGGCTGGTATTTCAAATTAAAGTGGAAAGCTAAAATTAATGTGAAGTCAAATTCATTTGTGTTTTCCCGCAAAAAAACCATTTGTGTTGACGAAGAATTCAAAACATGAATACCCCAAAGTGGTATTCTGTCAGTCACCCGCGAATGTTTGATAAGCATGTCATCCCATCACTGGCAATACCTCATCTCCTACTCGAAGAGGTGACATTTTCCCAAAGGGAAAGAGGGGGATCCCATGAAGATATCCACCTGACTGGCATTAGCTGATGCAACATTGACTGAAAATCCTTCTGGTGAACCATGCAGGAGTCCACAATGGGTACAGTTATTGAAACTCTTTTCCAGTAAGTGCACACATTTTTTCACACATGCAGGCATACTTTTGTGTGGGTGCAGTGCCCTGTTAGTTGTAACTGGTTTTCATTTCTTTTTAGGGGTGAGGGTGGGAGAGTAGCTTCCAAAACTTTCTTAGCTGTCTCCTAGCCAATAATTATGACACCACGGACCGTCAACAAAGCCTTTCTCCTTCAGTTCAACATCATATGTCTTAACATGCCTTGCATCTTTATTATCCGGACATACAGGTATGGAAAATACAATTCATCAAGTTCTGCTACTGTTTCACTAGTGGAATTATTCGTAACAGAAACACGAAGGTGTAAACCTAAAGCAAGAATGTTGGGCACATCAGCAATAAAGAGAAGCTATGTGAAGTCAGTGGCCAAAAGATAATAATTAAATTATTTCAGTACATCAATTGCACAATTTATGTTAAAAGTTAAAACTGGTACAAAAGTTTTATGGGGTTAACTTCAAGATTTCATGGTGACAGAACAATGAAGAACAAGTTTGTTTTGTTTCACAAAGAAAAGAGAGTATTTATCCCGAGTAGTATTGAACTGACTCGACATGTCTAAACAAGAATCACAAATATGTACTATATATCCACTAATCTAGAATAGTCGATAAAAAATAAATCACTGGACAACATATCCACTAATCTAGAAACTCAACCCTACAACCATTCACCAGTAACATATTGTATACCATGTATAAGCAGTTAAGGAATGCAAGTTGCGAGCAGATTACGCTTTATAAGACCCAAAAAAAGCAACACCATGGGTTAAATGTGTAACCAACACACCGTATTTGCTCCACTCGAGCAGAAGGGAAAACTGTATAAATATGGCAAGTGCATATTCATCATTACACGAGTGCTTTGCAGTTGATATAGTTCAATACTTTGTCCTGCTTGATTTGGTGTTTGATACTAGAACGATGTAAAGAAATGCTGATGTTTGAGCAAACCGAACGATGTAAAGAAATGCTGATGTTTGAGCAAACCTGGTAGAGGACAACTATCATAGGTTTGACACAGGCATACAAGAAATTGATGTCCAATACTTTAAATCTCTGTTCCATTTTCATTTTCCAATCGCTAAGCATAGAAGCCTATAGCACTAAAGTTTAATCCTGAACAGAGTATCTGAGGGTCAGCTTATGGATTGTATATGCCACCTATGTCCAATGGCCAAAGTTTAATCCTGAACAGAGTATCTGAGGGTCAGCATATGGATTGTGGTAATCTAGCTTACAACATACATTTTGATTTAGTTCTCCAACTGTTCAAATTTTATAGACTTCTTTCGTGCTCAAAAAGCAAGGATCTTGTGCACGGTGAAGCTCGGACAATAATTTATTTCTCTTATGATCCAGGAAATTAAACAACAAGGATGACAAATACAAAGAAAACCATAAATATCCTACGTCCGCGATGCATGTCTCATAGGATCAACCGGCCACACTCGCATATCTTTCTTGTTGAAGGATTCCTTTTCATGCCCCTCCTTTCCACACCCAAATTCCGTATCGCTTGGGTGCAAAATCTTAGACCCATCTGTACAAAAAGCACACCTGCTTCTGAAGCGACACAACGGCTTTTCTGTCGACATAAATAGAGAAGGACATACAGAGAATTAGCTAGGGTTGATCGGATTGCATATGTAATACATATGCAACACGGTTAGCTGGTAGGGTTAGGTTATAAATAGATTAGTAGGTACCTAAGATGATGCATGTTTGAACATTTGGTCTGCGGGTCCACTCATTGAACCGTAGCTCGGCAAAGAAGTGTTGTAGCTCGTCGTCAGCGCCAGCATTCCTCCGGCGCGCCAAGAAATCGACGTGGTACCAGAAACGTTCCCTGAAACTGATACCAGTGGCCTTCATCTCCGTGGTCAGCTCGGCAGGATACTCGAAGTCGGCGCCCTGCGTCAAGCCAGTACTAGCACATGATGCACATCCAAGAGGATTGAAACCGAAGATTATAGAATTGGGAAGCCGCTAGGCCCCCTGAGTTGTTGGGAGCACCTACCGGGTTTTTGGAGTTGTAGTGTTTGAGGGCGCATCGGACAAGCTTACAAACGGCGGCGGAGTCAGCCTCGTTGTCAATCAAAACAAAAAGTAAACATGATCCTATCATTCGTTATTCGACACAATTCTTCAAATAAGTATATGTATAGGAAAGAAGAAATTAGGTACTCCCTGCATTCACAAATATAAGATGTTCTACTACCCCCTCTGATCCAAATTAATTGACGTAGCTCTACTGGATCAGAGGGAGTAGCTTTTTTTTTTCTAAATCGGATGTACATAGAGACATTTTAGCGTGTTTGTTAACTCATTTCAGTCTGTATGTAGTTCATATTGAAATATCTTTTTTCTGAATCGGATGTATATACATATTTTAGTGTATTTGTTAACTCATTTCAATCCGTATGCAGTCCATACCGAAATATCTAAAACATCTTATAATTGTGAATGGACGGAGTAGCTAACTAGCTGGGGACTGGGGTAATGAGCGTGTAGGTAGGACGAACGTACTCTTGTAACAACGTGGGGCGGCCAGCATTTCCTCTGGCCGTGAGTTCTTGGAAGCTTACTGGATCGTATCCGTCTAACCGAGCTAGCTCCTGGTTTGTCATACGGCGGGTGCACTCCTTTATGGTAGGAGAGCGGAGGGAGCGTGCGCCATGATCAACCTCGCCCGCGGCACCGGCAGCCGATGAGAGGAAGGATCCCATCGATCAATTCTGAGTCTGCAGATCGATCGGATCAGACACGCGTTAGGGAGAGAGGGGCCGAAGGCTGGATCTAAAGGATCAATCAGCAGACAGAGGAAATAGCACGATATTGACCGATCAATCCACTTGCAGATACCCTGAAGTAAAGAGTTGGCTACAAGTAGCTAGGGTCTACACTTGGGGAAAGGAGAAGATAAAGCCGATCCACCGGATGCGGCGGGGTTTAAGAGCATGGTTAATAGCACAGCCGGCTGCTGGCTATAAACCACTGCCATGTCATCTATAAAGCCTTCACACACAATAGGTTGGCTTTTAGGTAGGCTGTAAGACTGACAATAATAAATACTTGGACAATTAATATTTACACATGTACACACCTCTTATGATCCAATATAAACATCATCTTTGTGGCCATTTCAATCAGCATATATTTCATTCATGCTAACAGGACATACCAAAAGAAAGTGACCATATTCAAGCAATTTTAATCAGGATATGTATGCCACTGATGCCAACAGCCATATCAATCAAAATCGATTAATATTCACGCATTATCAATCAGCATAAATATGCCATTCATGCCAATAGGACATGAGAAACTGATTAATAACCAAGCAACAAACAGATGTGTATAGCACCATGACACCACACTTGAAAATTACTTGAACCTTCCTAGGAAGCATTAACCAAATGTAGAACTAAATAAGATGCCCGGCAAACAAGCCATTAGTTTTAATCCTGACAACGATGATCTTCAAGATGGCACATAGCACTTGAAAAATATTAACCAAACAAGAGCATGGAAACAAGCCATCTAGCTTTGATCTTCACGGCGATAAGTTGAAACTTCAATAGAAAGGAGCAGCTAATCCATCTGCATCAACAACCTCCAGCCACTGTATGAAGAAGGGAAACAGAGGTTGATTGTAGATATTGTAGTTACCATGTATGCATAGAGGTCAGTAAAAGCAACACCATATCAAATATGTTGTCAACATCAGTAAGAGGTCCCAAATCCTGGCTAAAAATTATTCTTTGATCTCAAGCAACAAATGATATTAGATTTCTTTGCCCAATTTCATGATAATGCAATACCAATTTGTTTCTTTAAGTAGCGCACCAACACTTGCTCTTCTGAAGTTAGTTTTTACTCTGCTTTCAACATACATAGACAGAACAAGGTATATGGAAGGCTCTAGCTATTAACCAAAATAATTATAGAGCTAAATGACTGAATACCAAGGCTCGATGATTATAACATATGTTCTGGACATGCCAGCAGCTTATTTTTCTCAATCATGTGCGAATAGGCAAAGCAACAATGCCATCTATATCAGCTTTTTTTCAGTCATGTGGACACTCTGTAGATAGATTGGTCCAAGGAGTATGGAGCCATATTATACAAACGCACACAGACTAGTTAGCTTCATATCAAATAAAGTAGGCAAATATTTGCACACAGACTAGTTGACTAATTCTTTGTGAATTTTGTACAGAGAGAATATTTTTTGTATTAGAATCAAGTAGGCAAATATTTGCAGACAGGGTTAGTTGACTAATTCTGAAGTGTAGGCAAATATTCTGAAGCTTTGTAGTACTAGGTAGCACAGCCAATATTCTCTGTTTTTCATACTGTACATTATATTCCCTGTTCTTCACTTCTTTTTTTTCCACAAAGCTTGACTCAGATAAACTCTATGCAAATACAAAAACAAAATTTCAGTAGGTTTAGTGATCTCGTAAGGTGCTTTATTTTTTATTTATTGCACAATGCTTACAGAAGGTACGAAGCTTCTAAGATTAAGATTAATGTGCATTTTTTTTCCTTTTCTGACAACTATGAAGGATGGTCCTGCACTAGGATCAGGTACCAATTCAACTTCTATAGTTACCTATATGGCTAAAATCTTCTTGGTTGCTGCTGCAAATAAATTCTGCAATAGCTTTTCGTCTCCATGAATTAGTCTAGTATATCATACAAATGAACAACAACTCCATATAGGGACACAGGTGTAGCAACTAGTTAACTAGCATTGCGTACAAATAAAGATTAGCAATCTTAACCGTAGATGCATATAAGCAATGGAGAACACATACCATGCTTGCGGATCCGAGTCTTCAATATACCAAGGAGCTGTAGAGCCACCAATGTTGATCGTCGGCTACACTCAGCCTATAGGGCCAGCATGGTGCAGAGGAGACTGGCGGCATGCTTGAGCCGGGACGAATTGAGGCAACGGTGGCATGATGAGTTCAGGCGCCGACCGAACGAACCGATGCGCCTGCAGCCGGATGAGATGGGGCGCCGGCGGCACCATGACGTGAGGCGTCGATGGAGGGACCTCCAGAGGCGCCGGGGTATGCGTCCTTTTGGACTGCTGGCCCATCCCTGTGCGGCGCCGCCGGCAATTCTAGGGTTCGCGAGGTGGCAAATTGAGGGCGATTTGGGGGCTTCATATCTTCGATTTGGCGCAAGAAACGATCTGAGGCAAGGGAAGGGAGGATTTGGAGCGGTGGTGAAGGGAGAAGCAAGGGAGATGAGGGAGACGCACAGGATCGAGAGCGCCGGCTCTAGCGCTCGCACCGGGCTACAAGCAGGCGATTGTTCTTCGATTCCTGCGCTGTAGCCGGGCCACTCACGGAGCGCCCGCTCCCCTCTCTCTCCTGCCTTCTCTCCCCTCCAGCTCGATTTTTTCAGACGTGGAACCGCTTGCAGCCGGCTGACTGGGCATTATTGTACTTGCTCTAATGGCTGGTTGATGCCAGCAATCACGGAGCCTATGAACGTACCTGGTCGATGAGAGCCGCTGATCGCCACTTTCGAGAGAGAATACTTTGAGCCTCCGTCCACTTAGGGCTCCTTTGATTCAAAAGAAATTTTATAAGATTTTTAAAGGGTTAGAATGCTTAAGATTTTTTCCTACATCGGCCGTTTGATTCATAGGATTGAATCCTGTAGAATTTTTTTCATATGGAATCATGTGTACTAGATTTCGGGCCAGTTCTTTTGGGTGATTCTCCGAGAATCGCCCCCCTCCCCAGCTTCCCCCAGAATCGTCACTCCTTATTTTTTTTACAATCCTAGCTAATTAGACCTTAATTAGCTAGGATTGTAAAAAAAATATGGAGTGGCGATTCTGGGGGAAGCTGGGGAGGGGGTGATTCTGGGAGAATCGCCGAAAAGAACTGGCCCTTCATTGTAAATCTAGCATCCACTCCAACCTCTTTTTTCATTTTTTTTTCTGTGGCATCAAACGCTCTGTTCTAATCCTATGGAATTCAAGTGGGCATGCCACTTCAATCCTTTATTTTTCCTGTTCCTGCATTTTGAGAATCCTACGAATCAAAAAGGGCCTTAGCGCACCGGTTTGCTTCTTCTTCAATCCAGCTGTCGAATTCTTCAGTTTCGTCCGAGTATGTGAATTGCAGGCTTGATGCAGGCCCTGACAGTCACTCTCCCTAGAAGACGATCATTGTCCTCGAGGATCTGATGGGGAAACCAAGAATGAATGGCTTGGTTAAAGAATTCAAGAAAAGTATGTTTGATGAAGTCGGCGTCCTCCTAGGTAGCTTCAGCTCGAGACATGTTGAGCCACTGAGTAACCAGAGCAGGTGGTTTAGGAGCAACTCTGGTTTCTTCTATTGATATTGGTGCAATTTTAAATTTTCTAGAGGAATCCACTAAGGCTTCGTTTGGATGTCTCCATTGGAGAGCTCTGTATTGAATTGGCCTGAATTCCAAATCAGTGAGGAAATTGAAATGGCACGAATACAGATTCACCTGTTTGGCTGTCCACTGAATTGGCCCTTGAAATGCCTCTGAGATTTCAATACCAAATCTTGTTTGGATGACCAACTTTGGAATTACATGGCTACATTACCAAGTTATACCTTGTTCTACATGACTCAAAAATGAAATCTGACTACGAATGAACATATAGCACTGAAAATAAATTAAATATTCTAGAAATGCATCAGGAAACGCAAATGGTCATACAATGACAACAATATTTTCTTACGATAACATAAAACAAATAGCACGTACTCTCAAATATGGTCTTGTACATGACATAAATCACAACGATTTAAAAGATAGGTCCAAATGCTTGACATAAACAGTACATGGCAGTACATACATAGTTCCAACTTCAACAAGGCAGTACATACATAGTTCCAAGTTCAACAGGACATGAAATAGATGGTTCGAAGTTCAACAACACATAAAAGCATCGATCTTCAAGGCAACATTAGCAGTCATGTCTTCCTCATGGTGATGGGGAGCTCCTTCAGAGCTTGAAACAGGCGATCATTGAGTACCAACTTCCCATAACACCGAAGCATATCTTGCTCAGCTAAATCAGGTATCAACCCAAGTGCATCAAGTATTTCAGCGGGTGTGGTAACCTTTGGTAGTGGAATGGGCTCAGTTGTCTTGAAAGCATCAACTAAGTCCTTCTTCATATCTCCAAGCATGCAAAGAATAGCATCACCTGTTCGCTGGCTCTTTGGCGCTACTTCTGGAGAGACTTCAATTGGCTCTTCTAATGGCTCTGCAGCAATCTCAGCACCTGTCTTGGCCCCCTCACCATTAGCATGATCTTTTGAATATATGATACATATGAACTCCCAGTGCTTGATTACTTTGGTCTTGTAAGACTTTATCTCCTTGCATGCCTTGTTAGCCTGCACAATAAACACAAACTAGTAAAGCTACTGCCTTGTTATTGTACATATGCAAACTATATACAGAATGTGTACTCATGATGCATGGTTACCTCCACATATTTAGCCCAAACATCATCACTATCCATTGATAGCCTATTATTGGTCCAATCCCAGCCAAAACCACTTTGAGAAAGGATCTTGCTAACGACCTCATAGTGATGATCCAAAGTCCTCATCCTTCCACTTATGTTATCCTTTGTGATATCCTTATTGCACTTGTCCTTCACATGCCTTATGGCATGCGTGTACACATGTGGTTTCCATCCATTTTGGGCATGGTCACCCTTGTTGTGATGCTCAACAAGGACTTCAAGCAATGCCTCATCCATCTCATCATCCCATGTGCAATAATTCCTCCTCCTTGGAGGTACTTCTTCGGCCATGGTTCTACAAGGAAATAAAAATTGTACATAATAGAAAAAACAAATACAATATTAAGTTTGAGAAACACCATGATTGAAACATAATGTCATTCATTAGTTGCATGGAGACGATGCGTATACAAAATACCACACGCATCATCACATTAGCCAGCAGCTAGCTATATAAAAGAAGACCACCGAAGCTAGATATACAAAAGAAGAGCACCGCAGCTAGCTATACAAAAGAAGACCACCGTAGCTAGCTATACAAAATAAGACCACCGCAGCTACATATCATACTCTCATCCTATTCGATCTCTTGTTCTCCTTGCGCCACAAGGTACTCAGCAAACATATCATCAGCTAGTTGTTGCCTAAAGTTGGACCATTCAGTAGTGACTTGCACACTTCTAATGAAGTTGTCATCATCTGGATCATCATTTGGCGCATTTGCTAATTCACTATCCACTTCAGGCAATAACAAATCATCCATGACATGTTGCCTATCCCTTGCAAAGTTGTGCAACACACAGCAAGCACTAATAATTCGAATCTGCAATGATATTTTAGTTCATAGTAAGCAATTGTCATCTCACACACTGATTTTATTTAACAACATATTTACTTTTTGTACCTGATCCTTTATGTCAAAGAAGGTTTGGGAACGCAAGATAGCCCATTTTTTTCTTGAACAAGCCAAATGTTCGCTCCACTACATTCCTAGCACGAGAATGACGCAAATTATATAACTCTTTAGCTGTTTGAGGCTTTGTGCACTTGCAGCCCATTCTTTTAGATGATACCGAGTGGACCTGAATGGAGCTAGAAATCCTTCTCCATTGGTATAACCAGCATCAACTAAATAATATTTCCCTATATCAATAAGTCAGTTAGCTAACAATCAAGTCAAATAAACTACATGCCAAGAGTAAGAGTTCGTACCCTTAGGCACAACAAATGAATCATGGCGGTTCGCCCTCATTGCATCATGCAAAACTCTCGAATCTGAAACTGAACCCTCCCAGCCAGGTAACACATAAAGAAACTTCATGTTCCAATCAACAACACCTAGCATGTTAGTGGTAATGGCTTGCTTTCTGTTCCTATACCTTCCTTGGTCAGCCACATCAACAAGCACGTCAATATGACAACCATCTAGTGCTCCAAGTGCATTACCAAACCACTTCCATTTGTAATCATCAGGAGCTTGAGCGGTAGAGGAAGGTAGCTTAATGAACTCCCCATGTAGAGAGAGTAGGGCGTTTAGGACAGTAGAGAAGTGTGTGCTAATGGTCCATAAAGAACGCTTGTAGGTGCCACGCAACATCCTCATCTTAATACTATGACCAACTACAAGCAAAAACATTGCAACTTTCTCTTCCACTGTCACATATACACTATCACAAAGGCCACATCTCTCACTTAACATGGTGCAAAGGTCATGAAAGTTTCATTTAGTTAAACGCATTTGATCATAGCATGCCACTGTAGATCCATCATACATGCATTTAAGCAAATATTTCCTATTCCTAATCTTGTCCTCATCATCATTAAACGTTCCTAGGTCCCTTGGTCCCCTATTCCTTTGTGTAGTAACAAATGCTAATGCAAGAGCACATGTTTCAACAAACAATTTAGTCAGAACAATTCTTTTCCTCTTCCGTCTTTTATTTTCTTCATTTATCCTCTCAACCAACTCCAATTGATCCGACATTGGGTTGTACAATTCAGTTTTATTATCTAGATGTAAAGCATTGCAGCAAGACATCACATGCACAAATGCATAGCAAAAATAGGGGATTTCATCCATATACCTTCACTCGGCCTGTAGATCGATGGACAGTTCACAAATCTGCACAATACATAAACAAAAACTTGGTTAATAACAAAGAACAGAAAGATCCTCACATGAACAAGTTACAGGTACAAAACAGTAGTTGGGCGCCATGGGCTGGTCCGCTGGTGTAGGAAAGGAGATGGGTACAGGGGGTGGGCGCGGCGGACAGGGAGAAGGCCCGAGGCGGAGCGCCCGTGGCCAGAGGAGACCTGCGCCCCTGCCATCGAAGCCCTGCTGGTGGTCGCCGTGGTCCTCTGGATGCCGACAAGATGCGACCTAGACCGGGGACGGAATAGGGTGAGGAGAACGGGATGGGGCAGAAGCAGACCGGGGAACCGGCGCCGACGCCGCCGCGGTCCTGCTGGTGCTCGCCGGCGAGGTCCTCGTGGTGGCCACCGAGATGCGCGAGGACGGCGATGGGAACAGGAGAAGGGAGCGGGGAAGGAGATGGGTAGAGGAGCAGGGAGCGGGGCCAAATCAAACATGGGGGTGGCCGCCGAGCTCCTTGGGACTCGCCGCCGAGCTCCCTGGTGGTGGTCGCCGCCGAGCTCCTCGTCTCCTTCTTTTCTTTTTTTCCTCGAGGACGAGGGGATAAGGCAGCGAAGGGGTGCGTTTTGTGGGAAAGCGGCAATTCGGAAGAAATCGAAGTGCCAAGGCTCCGTATCGTTGGAGGGAAGTTTTGGTGGGAGGGAATACGACGCTGAATTTGGTTTTGTTTCCGAGCGGCAATTCACAGTCTAACCAAACAGTTGAATTGTAATCCAGGGAATACCAGATCCATTTCAGGCACCTTAATTTGGAAATCCAAACGCAGTGTAAGGGCATCTCAAACGCCGTGCCACAAAATGGACACAGTATTCCTCTGTGGATGAGTCCACGGATATGGATACAGGAGTTGCCCATCCAACGGCGTGTCCAAAACGTCCGTCATGTTCGACCCCATCCGGATACATTTGAAGTGAAAATGTTGATCAAAATACCAATATGATAACCAAATGAAATAGCATACATATGCAATGTTCAAAACCAAAAAAACGGCATGTGTTCATAAGTTTTTATATGTGCCCGATCACAAAAGTGCCAGTTCGGCAATCCGTGCAAATTTTTCCCTCCCAGACCGATTGTTCGTGCCTTCTCCCTCATCACTTTGTCGCCGGCTTCTCCGCAGCTTCCGCCTCCTCCATCTCTATCGCCAAGTTCTTCAAAGTCTTTGCACGGACGGCTTGCACGATCTTCGCCGTGTCGGGATCCAACTTATCCATCTTCATGATCAACATTTTGGTTTCCTCGGAAGTGGCTGTGAGATCAACCCTCCTCTCTTTAAGCTTGGTCTTCTTCTATTCGAGTTTGGCCTTCTTCTCTTCGAGGTTGATATTCTTCTTCGTCGCCGGCAATGAAGATGACAAACCTCTCCGCATTCTTTTCCTCCTTGATGTTAAGGTGCTTGACATATGTCTCCTCCTTCTTGTCCATTATGCCCTCAAACTTCTCCGTCATCTTGGTCCACTACCCAAAAAAGACACATCCGTGACATTTAGGCCCGAACAAATTTTTTTCTGTCATGGTTATGACACTTCTGTGATGATAATTTTGACAAAAACACGTATCATCATAGATGTGGTGGGCTCCTACTTCTATGACAAAAAATCATGACAGAAAATGGGCTTTTCGTCCTGGGCGGGCCGGGGACGCACCTGCATGACATTCTTTGGGTCATCCATGACATAAAAAATCATGGTAGAAGTGAGGGCAAGGAAATTTTCGTGGAGTTCCCGGTTATGGTGGGTGGTCGGGCTGAGAGATGCAGTGTGGTTTGCGCGTTTCTCTCTCGTGCGCGCGCGTGGTGCGAGCCGTGTTCGCTATAACTGAACCCGAGCGAGGCGTGAACCCGAGCGATCGCACTCCTACGTACTGAAGCCGATCGATCATCGATCCCTTCGCTGCTAACTGAACCCGACCGACTCCGTTGCTAACTGAACCCGATCGATCATGCTGCTGCTGCTTACTGAAGCCGATCGAACCCCGTGTGAGACGTAGCTAGCCGGTTGGGTTGCCTCTGGATGAATAGTGCTGATTGCTGCCGCGCGCGCGCGATACGTAGAACGAGTCAAGACGTGGTCAGTCGAGCCGGTTGGGTTGGGTGTGGATGAACAGTTCCCGGTGGGGGTTGGATGAACAGGACCCCGGCCGTGTGTAGGCGGTTGCCGCTGGATGAACAGGACCCTGTGGTAGCACGCGGTTGCCGCTGGATGAACAAGACCCCGTGGTAGTACGCGGTTGCGCTGGATGAACAGGACAGGCCGAGAAGGCCGCCACACACGCCCAGTCGGTTGGTGTGGATGAACAGGACCCCGTGGAGTCTGGATGAACAGTAGCCCGTGGATGAACAGTGGCTGCTGGAGGCTGGAGGAAGTCGACGATGGATGAACAGTACCCCGTGGTGTCCCCTTTTGCGGTACGCCACACCCCCCCCCCCCGATGAACAGGACCACGTTTCAACCTTAGGCGGTTGGAGAGAAGTCCGTTTCATCCGTTTTGCGGTATGCGAGACCCCTCCTGATGAACAGGACCCCGTTTCGACCGTAGGCGGTTGGAGAGAAGTCTGTTTCATCCGTTTTGCGGTACGCCAGACCCTCCTGATGAAAAGGACCCCGTTTCGACCGTAGGCGGTTGAAGAGAACTCTGTTTCCCCCGTTTTGCGGGACGCGAGACCCCGAGTCGATGAACAGGACCCTGGTTGGGCTGTTTCGTCCAAGTCGGTTGGCTCCCGATGAACAAGACGCATTCCGACCCAGTCGCTTGCCTCCCGATGAACACAATGCGGTTTCCTCTGTTCCGACCCAGCCGGTTGGCTGCCGATGAACAGGACGCCGTCGCTGTACGCGTTCGAGACCCCGCCCGTATGTACGTACGTAGCCGTATTTACTTTCTTGCAGCGTGGCTGTACGTACGTGTACACGATTTAGACAGAACTGCCTCAACGTCTACGTCACACGTGTCGCTCCTTGCTCGTCCACGGTTCATCCTTGCAGAGAGACCGATCGACCAGTATGTATGTACACGTTCGCGACCAGAGAGACAACCCTACGTACAGTTCGACCGGGTGGGTCCCAGCTATCAGGGAGGATAAGGAGGCAGTTCCTTGCGTGCGAAGATATAGCTGATGGGTCCCAGCTGTCAGGGGGAGGAATCTTTTTTTGCTCGTAATAAGGACGCACTTACTTGCGTGTGAAGATGTAGCTGGTGGGTCCCAACTGTTAGGGGGAGAAAACATTATTTTTCAGTGTAAAAAGGATGCAGTTGCATGCATGCGTCCATGGGCGTGATGCGTCCCCACTGTCAGCCTCTCCACGTACAGTCATCTTCCGATGACTCTCGTTTATTGACCATGTTGACCACACCGTGCCGAGCGCACTAAGGCCGGTGGACGACGGCGAGGCCCCAGACTGGAACGCCCCGGAGATGGGGAAGACGCGGCAGTGGAGTCGCAGACAGAGAGGAGTGGGAAACTTGACTAGTTCGGGTGCGGGGTGGGCCTACACTCGGTAGAGAATAACAGGAGGTGCGGAGGAGTGGAGGGATGGCCTGGTCGTCGGTGGGATAGCGTTTCGCTGCGAGGCACGCAAAACAGCGTCGCTGGACGCCGGAGGCTGGAGCAGGCGGTCCCGGTAGTGCTGGAGGAAGAAGACGAGAGATTGAAGAAGAATGCTGGCCGTTGGATGTAAATCTATCGCATTGCTCAGGCTTCGACCTTTGTATTTTTTTTTGCGAAAGTGCTTAGGCTTCGACCTACTGGCCCACATGTCAGCCAGTCCATTTTTTTTAGTCCATTTGGTGGGCTGGGTGAAACAATGATATAGCATCTATGTAACCCGTTTATATATTATGTTAGAATTTAAAGCCCATTTGCATTTTTCTCGAAATCCGTAGACTTGCTGGGCTGGGTGAAAATGTCATGTTGGGCTGGACGGAGAAATGTTATAAAAACATAAACACATGATTGCACGTCTTTTACTACATTGGCCAGTAAAATCTTTGCAAGCTTATGTACGCAATCACCAGGAGTTAACTTGCCAAGTTATATATAAACAATTATTATTATTATTTTGAAAGAACTTTCGATTTATGAAATAAAATATCATTTTAATTTGTTGAGTTAATAGGACGTGGGGTATTATTATTTTTTAGGGTAGACATGGGACAGTTGAGTTGGTTCTAGGGAAAAGTACTGGGATAAAACTCAGATTACATCGAAAAAGAAAGTGGGAGAAAATTCAGAGATATGATTAATAAAAACGAAAAATAAAGGAAGTGGGAAGGTCTATACAATGGTTAGACAAACGACAGGTTTAACGGAACCTTATGTTGTTTCTATTATATATAAGTAATAAAATAAGATAGAAATATAAATATAAATATATATACTATTATAGAAGGGAAAACATAGGTTCAGTTTTGCATTCTTATAGAAAAATAGAACTGAGTTGTGCGTCGTCTTGAAAAAACAAACATCACTTGGGTTGCTGATGTTATAGACAAGCTAGGTTGGGAGGCCCAGAGGCCGTTTGATACCGGTTGGACCCAAAAAAAAAGTTGAAACCAGCTAGATCAACTGTGTCTGCATGTCGTGGGCTGCGCATGTTAAACAACAAAACCTAGGCCATGGACCTGGTGGGCCTGGGACTATCAGCCTCTCGACGAACAGTCGTCTCCCGATTCCTCTTGTTTTGTTGACCATGTTGGGAACGACAAACGGTGGCGCCACGGTGAGAGCACCAAGGTGGAGGACGACGTCGAGACCTCGGACCGGAATGAACCGGAGCTGGGGAAGACGCAGGCGGAGGGGAGTACGAGGGTCGACTTGCTCGGGTGCAGGGTGGGCCGGTGGAGTTGCCGCCGCTGGAGAATGTGTGGGAGTAGAGGGATGGCCTGGCAGCGCCATAGGCTAGGATGGGTCACCAGGGCGTGTGCGGCAGCGCCGCCAGCCGCTGTAGGGAAAGGACGAAAAATTGAACAAAATAAAAAATACGAATGGATAGGTGGTTGGTCCTAGATGTCTGTGTATAAGACCTGCTGGGTCCACCTGAGAAGGAGAATATGTTGGGAGGAAGGAGATTCAAAGCATGACAGCCCAGTGAACTAGTTACATACATAAGCAAATAGCCAGTAAAACAAATAGGTTAATGGGTTCTTAGACGAAATATTTCGGACAAAACTGATAATTACGACACATAGGCTAATGCATCAAACACTCAGATGATAAAGGTGCTTAAACAAATAAAGTACATCATCTAGACCTTCCTGACACGCTTGATCATGACACTGCCGCTGTCCGTGTACTCGTCGGTTACGGGAAGCAGACACGCCCTCATGTCCAAGATCCGCATGTACATGTCGTAGCATGCGTATGCGTCCTTGGCCGCGTAGCTTATGTAGGCTAGATTCAGAGGTACCTCCCACATGTTCAGGTCCTTGGTATCGACATCTTCTTTCATGTTGGTGTAGCAGGGGTCGATGATGGTCGCAGCAAGGTCAACCACGGAGTCCTTCTCCTGCCCATTGCCGATGATCTTGTATTGCTTCTGGATGTCGACAAGCTTGTTGCACCAGATGGCCGAATCGTAAAGCACAGTCGCGTTCTTCCTGCTCTCCACCATAGCAAAGGTGCAGTTGGCGGTGCCGATGAAATGGGTGAATGCTCCAGAACCTCTGATGGCCCTACAGCAGTGGTAGACGAGAACCGCATCCCGCACGCATACCTGGGCGACGGCGATCCGCTGGTCCCTGTCAGGATTCGAATGGATGGGCACAAGGTCTAGTCCCGCGACCTTGTGCTTTCTCCTCCTGTAGGTACTGCTTGAACTTGGCGAGGCAGAGCTTCACCGAGTCCGGATCATTGGTGTACATCACATTCAACTTGGTGCTGCCATGGGTATGAACGGCGAACTCAAAGGTGAACTCCTTGCTGAAGTCCATATCCAGCAGGCTCACCCCTCGGATCGCCATTGGAGTCTCTTCTCACGCAGAGTTGATGTGGCGGTTCTCATTTTGTGGGGATTGGGGGCAGGGGGGATGAAGACAATCGGTGTGTACTAGGGTACTGGAGGGCGGCACCGCGGCAACAACAGTTTGTTTTTCCAATCTTGGGGAACAGCAATCGATGGTGAACGAGTGGGTAGGCAGTAGCAGCAGTTCATTTTTCAACTCTTGCGGAACTGCATCCAATAGTAAACTGAGTGTGTACAGACGACAGCAATTACTACGCCTCCCTCGCCCGCTGCATGCCCGGAAGAACATGCCCCCTCGGTTTCATGAGCGGGTCTGTATTGGACTGTAATAGCAAGTGTTAGTGGTCACTTTACTTAAATTTTATTAGCTTTAATTAAAATTTATTCTTAAAACAACCAAAGCATTGGCTCGTTCTATCAGTGCCACGGGATCAACATGCACAGCAATTAGAATTATTATTCTCAGGACGCAAACAATCAACTCATTTGCCGCACTTTCACACAGACAATACTACCAAGTTTGAACAGCTTGTTATGGTTGCTATCCTCTGCATCATCATGCCATGTTTCCCAGCTTGCAAGATTCAGAACCAACCAATAAGATTCAAATAATAAGTAAAACAAAGATGCCTACACATCACAATGATTCCCAGCTTGCAATATTCAGAACCAACCCATTAGATTCAAATAATAATAAGTACAACAAAGATGCCTACACATCTCAATGATTCACATGTCAGAGCCAATCGTAACTGTACAACTCAAACGTTGTGAGAATATGAACAAATAAATAAAAATTGATCGATGCTTCATGTAAGCAATTTGATCCAAGGATTTGCTTAAACATTGAAACCAGTCCTTTTTAAGGCCACGCAGGTCAAACATTGGCAGCTAAAATATTCTGCATCACTGGTGGCACTACCACTTCCAATATATGCACAAGAGGGCCTTCTAGATTTTGAAGTAGTGTGTATAGAGCCTCATCCTTAGTATTTAACAAATACACATAGCAGAATCTAGTGGAATCATCAATCAACGTCCAAAAATATCTCTTTCCACCTTGCACACACGCATGGCACTTTAGAGCCTTTGGATAAAGTGAATCTCGGGATTAAATCCATCTTGGCTAGCCGTGTCATACAACCCAAGAACTTGGCAAATGCTTTTGACCATCACAACATCTGTAGTTGGGTATTCCTGTTTGCATAGATAAGAAAGAGCATGATTACTATAATACTGGCACTAGTTAAAGCAACTTTATTTCCAAAGCGAGAAAAGATTGCGATAGAATAGCTTTATTAAAAAAATACAACGTTAGCACAGTATGAAAAAGCACAATCATGTTCATAAAGGACAGTACTAACCCGTGTGAGATGACTTCGGGAGATCAAGTTATTCTTCATATCCCCGTATCTTGCCATGAAGGCGATTCGTTGACATCCATTAACACCTCAGTGTGGCAGTAGAAGGAGGAGCGTCGACTCATTTCAATCACTTTTTTTGTGCAGTTAAACTAAAATTATGGCGCCCGCCAGCTAGAGAGGGGGCCCGCGCCACCTCAACGATAGGCGTGATGGACTCAACTAGTTCAGTGCAGCTATGTGATTGATGCAGTGCAGATGGACTTGATTCTGCCGGATAGGCCTTCAGCAAGTTATCTACATTGGAAATGAAATGGTAGATAAGACAGTAGCTCTATTTTAAATGTATTATTACTACATTTTATCAATGGCAATAGCGGTGCCAAAAGATTGCCTCAAATTATTAGTGGCATTAAATTAAGATGCAAAAACAATATCATTATTGCTTTCTCATAGCAGTGCCAAAACAGTAGCACAAGATCACTAGCTGGATGCAGAGTCAAAAAAAAAAAGGAACATACCCGGTCATGGGAACCATAACTGAGAGAGGGGCCCTATGCGGCCATGACTCGATGTGGTGAACCTGCAGATCCACTCGGATGATTCAATTCATGCGACCTTTTTCTGCAGTCCGCCTGAAATGAAGCAAAGATTGCATCATGCAGCTAGCAAGAAGTACTTGCTCTCATGAGCTGGCAGGTTCTTCTTTAGTAGTTGCACTAAAATTGAGCAACATTAAGGTTGGTTGTCCTGTTCATGCAAGCGGCAACTACAATTTGGTTATCCTTTTGTGCAGTTCCACTAAAATAAAGTGCCATTGTGGTGACAGTGACGGCTCATCTTGCAAAGGCTTATAAAATGTTGCACGAGATTACCAGCAGAGTTTGACGGAGATGTTGGAAATTCCAATCAACCTTTATGCAGTTCAACCAAAATTGAGAGACATTGCCCACGTGACATTTTAGTTGAACTGCACAAGACACTCATTCCAAAAAAAGTGTTCTGTGCAGTTCACCAAAAGGTCACAATAGCAACGAGGTGAAATGGATATCCCTATCCGCACAAAAAGATAGAAAGAATACAGTTATTGGTCAATAACAAGATACGAAACATACACGAAATGAAAAGAAGCATCTTGATTATGTTCATGGCAATCACGCAAGAACAATAGAAATTTTAAAACGGCGGCATTGCTTCATGTTACCGGAAGCATTACGATCAACAAGGACATTCGTCAAATATGAGATTACTTTAATGGTGGTATTGCTTGTTTACCAGATACATTAGATCAACAGCAACTAAAGAGTTGGTTTAAGGGCATGGGATAGTGGGGACACTGATACGTCTTCAACGTATCTATAATTTTTTATTGTTCCATGCTATTATATTATCTATCTTGGATGCTTTATATGCATTTATATGCTATTTTATATGATTTTTGGGACTAACCTATTAACCTAGAGCCTAGTGCCAGTTTCTGTTTTTTCCTTGTTTTTGAGTTTCGCAGAAAAGGAATATCAAACGGAGTCCAATTGGCCTGAAAATTTACGGAGAATATTTTTGGAAAATATGAAAAATACTGGAACGAAAAGATATCGGAGAGGAGTCCCGAGGCCACCACAAGGGTGGAGGGCGCGCCCCCCATCCTTGTCATCACCTCGTGGGCCCCCTTGACTTGTCCCCGACGCCAACACCTCTTATAAATCTCAAAAACCCCAGAACAAAACCTAGATCGGGAGTTCCGCGGCCGCAAGCCTCTGTAGCCACGAAAAACCAATCGGGACCCTGTTCCGGCACCCTGCCGGAGGGGGAAACCATCACCGGTGGCCATCTTCATCATCCCGGCGCTCTCCATGATGAGGAGGGAGTAGTTCACCCTCGGGGCTGAGGGTATGTACCAGTAGCTATGTGTTTGATCTCTCTCTCTCTCTCTCGTGTTCTTGATTTGGCACGATCTTGATGTACCGCGAGCTTTGCTATTATAGTTGGATCTTATGATGTTTCTCCCCCTCTACCTTCTTGTAATGAATTGAGTTTTCCCTTTGAAGTTATCTTATCGGATTGAGTCTTTAAGGATTTGAGAACACTTGATGTATGTCTTGCATGTGTTTATCTGTGGTGACAATGGGATATTCACGTGATCCACTTGATGTATGTTTTGGTGATCAACTTGCGGGTTCTGTGACCTTGTGAACTTATGCATAGGGGTTGGCACATGTTTTCGTCTTGACTCTCCGGTAGAAACTTTGGGGCACTCTTTGAAGTTCTTTGTGTTGGATTGAATATTATGAATCTGAAGTTGTTTGATGCATATCGTATAATTGATCCACGGATACTTGTGGTGACATTTGAGTATCTAGGTGACATTAGGGTTGATTGATGTGTGTCATATGGTGTTATTTTACTACGAACTCTAGGGCTGTTTGTGACACTTATAGGAATAGCTCAATGGATTGATCGGAAAGAATAACTTTGAGGTGGTTTCGTACCCTACAAGCAATTTCATCTTATGTTCTCCGCGATAGGAACTTTGGAGTGACTTTTGTTGCACGTTGAGGGATTGTTATATGATCTAATTATGTTATAATTGTTGAGAGAACTTGCACTAGTGAAAGTATGAACCCTAGGCCTTGTTTCGAAGCATTGCAATACCGTTTTCACTCACTTTTTTTACTAGTTACCTTGCTGTTTTTATATCTTCAGATTACAAAAACCTATATCGACCATCCATATTGCACTTGTATCACCATCTCTTCGCCGAACTAGTGCACCTATATAATTTATCATTGTATTGGGTGTGTTGGGGACACAAGAGACTCTTTGTTATTTGGTTGCAGGGTTGTTTGAGAGAGACCATCTTCATCCTACGCCTCCCACGGATTGATAAACCTTAGGTCATCCACTTGAGGGAAATTTGCTACTGTCCTACAAAACTCTGCACTTGGAGGCCCAACAACGTCTACAAGGATAAAGTTGCGTAGTAGACATCAAGCTCTTTTCTGGCGCCGTTGCCGGGGAGGTGAGTGCTTGAAGGTATATCTTTAAATCTTGCAATTGAATCTTTTAGTTTCTTGTTTTATCACTAGTTTAGTCTATAAAAGAAAACTGCAAAAAAATGGAATTGAGGTTGCCTCATATGCTTCATATTTTTAATGTCTTTCGTGAATATGATGGAAAGGAAAATTGTGCTCAAATGTTAGAAGAAGAAGTCTATAAAATGTTTGGCACTAAATTTTTGAATGATGAGCATGATTGCAATGTTGTTAGTATGAATTCCTTGAATATCCATGATGCTAATGATATGCAAAGCTACAAGCTTGGGGATGCTATGTTTGATGAAGATGATATTTTTAGTCCCCCAAGTTTTGATGATAATATTTATTATGATGATAGCATGCCTCCTATTTATGATGATTATATTGATGAAAGTGGATTTGGAGAGGTCATGAGTTTATTTAGTGATGAATCCACTATTTCCGAAGAGGTTCCAATTGATTATGAGAACAAAGTTGCTATGTATGATGATTATTGTGATGACATGTATGCTATAAAGAATAATGATAACCATGAAACTTGTCATCATGATTTTAATTTTCAATTGGATTATGCCTCACATGATAGTTATTTTGTTGAGTTTGCTCCCGCTACTATTCATGAGAATAAATTTGCTTATGTGGAGAGTAGTAAAATCTCTATGCTTATGAATCATTAAAAGAATGCTTTATGTGATAGTTTTATTGTTGAATTCATTCATGATGCTACTGAAAATTATTATGAGGGAGGAATATATGCTTGTAGGAATTGCAATAATATCAAGTTTCCTCTCTATGTGCTTAAAATCTTGAAGTTTTGCTTGTTTTACCTTCCTATGCTAGTTGATTCTTGTTCCCATAAATTGTTTGCTCACAAAATCCCTATGCATAGGAAGTGGGTTAGACTTAAATGTGCTATTCATATTCTTCATGATGCTCTCTTTGTGTTTCAATTCTTATCCTTAATGTGAGCATCATTGAAATCATCATGCCTAGCTAGAAAGGCATTAAAGAAAAGCGCTTGTTGGGAGATAACCCAACATTTACCCCTACTATTTTTGTGTGTTCACATGATTAAGATACTTCAGTAATCATGTTTTATAGCTTTTGTTTCAATAAAGTGCCAAGTAAAGCCTTTGGGATAGCATGGATGATAGTTGACTTGATTCTGTCTAAAAATAGAAACTTTTGCGCCCAGTCCAGGAATTTATAAAATTCACTGGAACGTGATTTTGATCTGAATTTTTTTACACAAGATTGATATACAAATGGTCTACGTTGTCCTAATTTTTCAGAATTTTTGAAGTAACAGAAGTATGAGCTTAATTCAGATATTTACAGACTGTTCTGTTTTTGACAGATTCTGTTTTCGATGCATAGTTTGCTTGTTTCTTAGTTTCTATGGCTTATATTGCTCAATATAAATTGTAGAAATGATAGGGTACATTAGGTATCAGCTGATAAAAAATTTGAATCTTGTCTTGACAGTACCAAAGTGAATGATTTGTTTTATCATACTAACCCATCTCACGAAGTTCCGTTAAGTTTTGTGTGATTGAAGTTTTTAAGTTTTGGGTGAGATATCGATATGAGGAGAATAAGGAGTGACAAGACCCTAAGCTTGGGTATGCCAAGGCACCCCAAGGTAATATTCAAGGAAGATCCAAGCAACTAAGCTTGGGGATGCCCCGGAAGGCATCCCCTCTTTCGTCTCCAACATTATCGGTAACCTTACTTGGAGCTATATTTTTATTCGTCACATGATATGAGTTTTGCTTGGAGCGTCATTTTATTTTATTAGTATTTTCTTTCTTTTATTTAGAGTAATGTTTTGCATCTTTTAGTTCAATAAAAAGGTCAAGTGTAGCCTTTACCATGCTTATTTTGCAAGTCTATATGTTGCTGTTTTGAAAACAGAAAGTTTTGTATCATTGTATGAATTTTTATGGAAATTCATAAGGTGCTAAAATCTTGAAATTTTTACACGATGAGTACCAACAAATCTTCTACAGTTTGGCGAATTTTTAGATTTTTTGGAGTTAGGGAAGTATGAGTACAATTGCACTCTTTACAGACTGTCCTGTTTTGACAGATTGCTGTTATGTTTGCATTGTTTGCATATGGTTACTTGTTTAATGATTCTATTTGAGGATAGGAGTATTAAATATGCAGAGGCATTTAGTATGAAATGTTAAATAATAATTTTAGTGATTTGCTACAGTAGAGAATGATAAGGTTTTGCATTTGATTTATACTAACTTTTCTCACAAGTTCTTGTTGAGTTTTGTGTGGATGAAGTTTTTAAGATTTAGGGAAACCGTGATATAAAAGGAATTAAGGAGACACAAAAGCTCAAGCTTGGGGATGCCCAAGGCATCCCTAGTTAAATTTTAAGAATTCTCAAGCATCTAAGCTTGGGGATGCCCCGGTTGGCATCCCACCTTTCTTCATCAACAATCATCGGTTAGTATCGGTTGAGCCTAAGTTTTTACTTCTTCACATGATGTGTGCTATTTTTAGAATGTCATTTTATTTTGTTTTGCTTGCTGTTTGAATAGTATCCCAAGATCTGAAATTCTTAAATGTTAGAGAGTCTTCACATAGTTACATAATTATTCGACTACTCATTGGTCTTCACTTATATCTTGTGGAGTAGTTTGTCATTTGCTCTAGTACTTCACTTATATATTTTAGAGCACGACGGTGGTTTTATTTTGAAGAAATTTTTGAACTCTCATGCTTCACTTATATTATTTTGAGAGTCTCTCTAAATAGCATGGTAATTTGCTTAGGTTATGAATTTAGTCCTAATATGATGGGCATCCAAGAGGGATATAATAAAAACTTTCATATAAAGTGCATTGAATACTATGAGAAGTTTGATTCCTTATGATTGTTTTGAGATATAAAGATGGTGATATTAGAGTCATGCTAGTGAGTAATTGTGGATTTGATAAATACTTGTGTTAAGGTTTGTGATTCCCGTAGCATGCACGTATGGTGAACCGTTATGTGATGAAGTCGGAGCATGATTTATTTATTGACTGTCTTCCTTATGAGTGGCGGTCGGGGACGAGCAATGGTCTTTTCCTACCAATCTATCCCCCTAGGAGCATGCGCGTAGTACTTTGTTTCGATAACTAATAGATTTTTGCAATAAGTATGTGAGTTCTTTATGACTAATGTTGAGTCCATGGATTATACGCACTCTCACCCTTCCACCATTGCTAGCCTCTCTAGTGCCGCGCAACTTTCACCGGTACCATACACCCACCATATACTTTCCTCAAAACAGCCACCATACCTACCTATTATGGCATTTCCATAGCCATTCCAAGATATATTGCCATGCAACTTCCACCGTTCCAAAAAATGAGAGAAAAAGAGAGAAGGGGCAATGCTACTATCCTTTTACCACACTTGTGCTTCAAAGTAGCACCATGATCTTCATGATAGAGAGTCTCCTATGTTGTCATTTTCATATACTAGTGGGAATTTTTCATTACAGAACTTGGCTTGTATATTCCAATGATGGGCTTCCTCAAATTGCCCTAGGTCTTCGTGAGCAAGCAAGTTGGATGCACACCCACTTAGTTTCTTTTTTAGCTCTCATAAACTTATAGCTCTAGTGCACCCGTTGCATGGAAATCCCTACTCACTCACATTGATATCTATTGATGGGCATCTCCATAGCCCGTTGATACGCCTAGTTGATGTGAGACTATCTCCTTCTTTTTG
Organism: Thinopyrum elongatum; assembly: GCA_011799875.1. Taxonomy (NCBI): domain Eukaryota; kingdom Viridiplantae; phylum Streptophyta; class Magnoliopsida; order Poales; family Poaceae; genus Thinopyrum; species Thinopyrum elongatum. The sequence goes on from CM022300.1 coordinate 492,745,692, forward strand.
TCTTCTTCACAACCACCATATTCTATTCCACCTATAGTGCTATGTCCATGGCTCACGCTCATGTATTGCGTGAAAGTTGAAAAGGTTTGAGAACACGAAAAGTATGAAACAATTTCTTGGCTTGTCATCGGGGTTGTGCATGATTTGAATATTTTGTGTGATGAAGATGGAGCATAGCCAGACTATATGATTTTGTAGGGATAGCTTTCTTTGGCCATGTTATTTTGAGAAGACATAATTGCCTTGTTAGTATGCTTGAAGTATTATTGTTTTTATGTCAATATTAAACTTTTGTTTTGAATCTTATGGATCTGAACATTCATGCCATAATAAAGAAAATTACATGGATAAATATGTTAGGTAGCATTCCACATCAAAAATTCTGTTTTTATCATTTACCTACTCGAGGACGAGCAGGAATTAAGCTTAGGGATGCTTGATACGTCTCCAATGTATCTATAATTTTTGATTGTTCCATGCTATTATATTATCTATCTTGGATGTTTTATATGCATTTATATGCTATTTTATATGGTTTTTGGGACTAACCTATTAACCTAGAGCCCAGTGTCAGTTTCTGTTTTTTCCTTGTTTTTGAGTTTCGCATAAAAGGAATATCAAACGGAGTCCAATTGGCCTGAAAATTTACGGAGAATTTTTTTAAAAAATATGAAAAATACTGGAACGAAAAGATATCGGAGAGGAGTCCCGAGGCCACCACAAGGGTGGAGGGCGCCCCCCCAGCGGGCCGACCCCCCCCCCCCCCCCCCGTCCTTGTCGTCACCTCGTGGGCCCCCTTGACTTGTCCCTGACGCCAACACCTCTTATAAATCCCAAAAACACCAGAACAAAACCTAGATCAGGAGTTCCGCCTTCGCAAGCCTCTATAGCCACGAAAAACCAATCGGGACCCTGTTCCGGCACCCTGCCAGAGGGGGAAACCATCACCGGTTCATCATCCCGGCGCTCTCCATGACGAGGAGGGAGTAGTTCACCCTCGAGGCTGAGGGTATGTACCAGTAGCTATGTGTTTGATCTCTCTCTATCTCTCGTGTTTTTGATTTGGCACGATCTTGATGTACCGCGAGCTTTGCTATTATAGTTAGATCTTATGATGTTTCTCCCCCTCTACCTTCTTGTAATGAATTGAGTTTTCCCTTTGAAGTTATCTTATCGGATTGAGTCTTTAAGGATTTGAGAACACTTGATGTATGTCTTGCATGTGTTTATCTGTGGTGACAATGGGATATTCACGTGATCCACTTGATGTATGTTTTGGTGATCAACTTGCGGGTTTTGTGACCTTGTGAACTTATGCATAGGGGTTGGCACATGTTTTTGTCTTGACTCTCCGGTAGAAACTTTGGGGCACTCTTTGAAGTTCTTTGTGTTGGATTGAATATTATGAATCTGAAGTTGTTTGATGCATATCGTATAATTGACCCACGGATACTTGTGGTGACATTGGAGTATCTAGGTGACATTAGGGTTGATTGATGTGTGTCATATGGTGTTATTTTACTAAGAACTCTAGGGCTATTTGTGACACTTATAGGAATAGCTCAATGGATTGATCGGAAAGAATAACTTTGAGGTGGTTTCGTACCCTACAAGCAATTTCATCTTATGTTCTGCGCGATAGGAACTTTGGAATGACTTTTGTTGCACGTTGAGGGATTGTTATATGATCCAATTATGTTATCATTGTTGAGAGAACTTGCACTAGTGAAAGTATGAACCCTAGGCCTTGTTTCGAAGCATTGCAATACCGTTTTCGCTCACTTTTGTTACTAGTTACCTTGCTGTTTTTATATCTTCATATTACAAAAACCTATATCTACCATCCATATTGCACTTGTATCACCATCTCTTCACCGAACTAGTGCACCTATACAATTTATCATTGTATTGGGTGTGTTGGGGACACAAGAGACTCTTTGTTATTTGGTTGCAGGGTTGATTGAGAGAGACCATCTTCATCCTACGCCTCCCACGGATTGATAAACCTTAGGTTATCCACTTGAGGGAAATTTGCTACTGTCCTACAAAACTCTGCACTTGGAGGCCCAACAACGTCTACAAGGATAAAGTTGCATTGTAGACATCAGACACCAGGACACTCAGCAGCGTAAAGAAGCAACTTACTTATCATACTAGGAAAAATAGCAGGAGTACCATTTGTAACACAGTTTAATTGCATCATATTACTGGAGGCATTAGATTAACAATAACATTGGTTAGACATGTCCTAATGGTAACAGTGTGATTGCTTCATTTTACATGCGCCCTTGTATTAACAACATCAAAAAGTTGGTATAAGGACATGCGACAGTGGACGCATCAACACAATGTACCTACAAGGAGGCATAAAGTGGTGATGCCGAGTTTGTTCATACTCTGTGTGAGCAGCAAATCTAATCCTGGAGACCTTTTACTATGTGAGGGCAGCAAATCTAATCCTGGACATACTCTGTTGACTTGTCCACTAGCCGCCACTTTCTATCCTTTTTTCAACCAATAATAGATCTGTTTCTTATCCAGTTTGTACTGCCTTTTCCCTTTATTTCCTTTTTCAACCAAGAGACCGGTTGGTTATCCAGTCTCTACTACTTTCCCCCTGTTATTTCCTCTTTGAATCAAGTCCTAGATTCATGCTACAACTTTACCCCCTTTCTTTGTTGTTTGAACCAAATCATAGATTCGACTGCATGAAGTAGCTTTACCTCTAATAATACTAAAAATTTAGGTGGCTTTGGAAGAGCTGATGGAAGTAGAAAAAGATCCACATGTAGACACGTGGGGAGCTGGGGCAGTAGAGCAAGGCTGCTTTCGAAGGAACTTATACCTGAGGGTCGTCGGAATGTGGCTAGGAGGCCGGCGGCAGATCGGATCTGCCCACAATACGGCAGGGAGGAAGAAGGGGTCGGAGGACCTCCTGAGCCGGCGCTGTGTCAGAGAGAACGACACAGGCAGAAGATCAGGCCCCGCCGGTAACTGTGGGTTTCCTCCCTCGCCGCCGATGACTGCGTGAACGATGCACCTAGTCCCCTACACACCCCAGCCGAAGGGATCCGGTCGGATCTGTGACCAGCGGTGAGCAGAGAGAAAATGTTGCTACCGCTATCTTGTTTAGATCTGGAGAGGATGAGAGAATGAAGAGAGCAACCCTAGTAAAGCAAGTGCTCAGGCCCCTGCCTATATATATAGTGGAGTGATTATCTTTTTCTCTCCACAACAAGCGTTTCAATCCGTGTACGTGGCATTAAAGAAAAGAAACTCCCTATTTAACGTGACCAACTGCACGTCGCACTTTGTACTGTATTGTATTACTCGTACTTACTAGTAGTATTGTTCACTTGTGCTCCTCGGCCCTCCATTCATTGAACAACCCCTCGGGTGAATAAACATACAGTACTATTTATATAGAACAAACAAGCTCGAACTATTTTGGCTTTGAGATATCGATGGTACAGTTTGACCACATTGCATCAATGGACTCAGTACTTTGAAGTAACCTATACGTATAAACACATGCACGGTTTACATTCCGAATCGCTAGCTAGAGCTTGAACTATATTTGTTTACACGTACCACCTTTTTCTTTTGGTTTTCTGCTCCATGGCGCAATTCATCGATAAAAAATTATACTATGAGTATCTAAAAGTTGAGGGCGGGGCTTTTTTCGGGCAGTACGCGCGGCAGTTTTCGCGTAGCCGGTTTGACAGAGAGGCGAGGAGGGTGAGGGAGTAGCGGATTCAACTTACTGCTGGAAAGGTAGGGCTGTGCGATTTGACGGCTCGTTACTGCTGGAAAGATGGGGTCTTGTGATATGACTACTCACGATAGTCATTATTACTGCGGCGCTACGACCGGGGTGATGCCCCCTTCCGTTCCCCACTCTAATCTGGTGCATGACACGTCGACCCGGATGATGGCTCTCCCACATGTTGGCGAAGTAAGAAGGAGCAAAGAATCATGTAGTATATATAGTACTACATAGTATATACTACTACTCACGTCGGAGGAGTGCGAAACACGGCAGCCCAGTGAACCAGCAGTCCAGTTCCTAGCATGTACAGTACTCCTCCTCTTCCTCATCCTCTCGGTTCATCGCCATCATACTTTCCCCATTCCTGTGTTTTCAGTATCCTGCGAATCAAAGAGGCCCTTAGACTGGTTTAGGTCCGGTCGTTTTTTATAAATGTGTTATGTCCAAAATTTAATGAACGTGCTCCGGTTTCTATGAAAATAATCCGGTTTACGTGTAGTAATTCATTCATTTATTTATTCTTCTGCGGGGGGTTTGCGTGTAATTCGTCAGATCTGAAATGTAAAGTACACCGGCATGGTTGCATATGCTCCGAGTCATGCATGCACTATGACCCAGATGCTCTATGTCCCACATGTCGGCGAAAGGAAGCACGTGGAAATAGCCTAGGAGTACATATAGGAGGGGAAATGCGTGAAAAAATACGTACTATGAAGCATAGCCGCGGTTCGAAAAGGAGACCTAAAGTGATGACAGGTATAGGTCGCACGCACCCACCTAGTGGTACTCAGTACTAGACGTATGAGTACTCAGTAACCCTATTCTATCAACACGAGTCCCATCTGACACCAGCATCCGTGCTACAGCTAGCTCTTCTCCCTCGTTTCTCTTCTAATTCTAACTCAGCCGACGCGCGGTGGGTGGGGTGGGGATTTGCCGATAGTCGGTTTGCTCAACTGCGGCCCCACCTGACAGTGAAAATGCTAAGACAACAAGCGTTCCCTAGCTTGAGCGGCGTTCCAGACAGACCGTGTGGGGGTGCAACGTGAATGCGGCAATCTTTACCTTTATAACTTGTACATAGAAAATGTCAAGCCAATGCGCAGTGAGCGGCGGGCCGGAACGATAGTGTTGGGTGCGACGCGAACGGCACAGGCGTGCTGCACTTGTTCCACTTTCTCATTTTGAACTCGTGACATGTAGTAACACTCAGTTTTGAATATACTAGTATATAAGTTTGGTTGTGGCGCCAATATATATAGTACTCCCTCCATGTAGGTTGGGTCACTGAAGTCAAAATTTGGCACAAAACACGATGGTGACAAGTCTACCTCCGTCCTGGTTTATTGCTCCCCATCGTAATCTATGCCAAATTTTTACCATAAATTTGACTAACAAAAGGTTCATGCATGTCACCAAAATTATATCATTGATAACTATTTTCAAATACAAATCAAATGATATAATTTTTGTTGACATGCACTAACATTTTGTCAGTTAAACCTTTGGTCAAAATTTAGCATAAATTACAAAAGGGACTAATAAACCAGGACCTAGGTAGTACACCAGGACGAAGACAGTGATACTACATACAATTAAAGCCAAATAAGAGCAGGGGATCACACATGTCATTTACGACTGGAATAAAATTGCCATACACTAATAAAACATTAAGGCCACGAGGTGATGCAGTGCTGGTTACAGGAGGCGAGAAGAAATATTCATCCATCGATGACCTCCTCCTCCTCGACTCATGGCGCTGGCCCACCGAACGGCGACTAAGTAGCAGCGGCTTTCATGGCCAGGTCAACGTGCTTCTGAACAATGGCGTCCAAAGATTCCAGCCGATCGAACAAGGCCAACGTCTTTCTGTCTTCCCTAGCCTTGTAGTGGCCTATGTAGACGATTTCCTCGTAGACGTGGATGTGTAGGTCGACGGTTTCTTGCATGGCGAGGCGCTGCACGGCGAACGCGGCCTCGAGGTGCACATTCTTCATCGCGACCTCCGGCAGCTGCAGGGCCACCAGGGCTTGAAAGAGTTCATCACCATGGAGACCGATGAGGGTGGCAGGCAACGAGGAGCCTGGGCGCGCGGGCTGGAGCAATACGGCAAGGTCGTCCGCGCTTCTTGATAGCGGTGAACTTGCGGATGGAGCGGACCAACATCTCGTCCATGCGAGAGGCGAAGCCGACGTCGGCGAGGGCTACGACACCGGCAGTCGCCAGCACTGTCTGGAAACTCTGCATGGTGCGGGGCCGCAGGCCGACGTCTTGGATGATCTGGCATAGCCGACTGCCGCTCACGTCCATCGCCTCCATAGGTGCTTGTGGCTTCTGGTCACTTGGTCTTGGATTGGAGTGAGCAGTGGTGCGTACAATTTGGTAGATGGATTGGAGTGGCGGGGCGGCTTCAAAGAGTGCAAACTGCGTTGCATTCACATCGTGCTGGCTCCATTCTGCTTCTCCAATTAATTCCCTCTGCATGCTACTAATTGAGGATGCATCATTGACCGCTCAATGTCTCGGGAACCGCTACCCTCTCCCTCCTTGGCATTCAAGCCGTATCAATGTAAATGCGGGTCAAGAAGAGACTAGTCATTACTACATTGTGCACCACGACCAAGGCGGAGGGGAAAATGAGAGAACTCAATATTTACTGTAGTACTACCATTGCATGCAATGAACTGACCGCAGCATGCCGTGCTAGGTAGTCTCAAGGCATTGAAAACATACACGGCCCACGTCTCTTATTGGTTGATTCCTTTATTCATATCAAGAAACAAGAAACGAGTTTGAGTTAATCCACCGCGCCTAAGTGTTTTGGGATTATAAGGTTTTCGTAAGCGATCGACACAATAACCGTAAGATATGCATCCGATGGTGGCACCTATTGGACGCAAACAGCAATAGAAAAGAAATGCCACAAAACTGCGACACCACGCCCCTCCCCTACACATAAGACTGGCACGCGAGCGTGCGCAACTCCCACGTTCCGGTTGTGCTTGGCTCTTCGCCTCTTCGAGAAGTCAAACAACGATGTCATTTATGACTAGAATAAAAATGCCATACACTAATAAAACATTAAGGCCACGAGGCGATGCAGTGCTAGTTACAGGAGGCAAGAAGAAAGATGCATCCATCGACGACCTCCTCCTCCTCGACTCAGAGCGCCGGCCCACCAAACGGCAGCTAAGTAGCAGCGGCTTTCGTGGCCAGGTCAACGTGCTTCCGAACAATGGCGTCCAAAGATTCCAGCCGGTGGAAGAAGGCCAACGTATTTCTATCCTCGCTGGCCTTGTAGTGGCCTATGTAGACGATTTCCTCGTAGACGTGGATGTGCAGGTCAATGGTTTCTTGCATGGCGAGGCACTGCGCAGCGAGCGCGGCCTCGAGGTGCACATTCTTCGTCGCGGCCTCCTGCAGCTGTAGGGCCACCAGTGCTTCAAAGAGTTCGTCACCTTGGAGGCCGATGAGGGTGGCAGGCAATGAGGAGCCTGGGCGCGTGGGCTGGAGGAGTACAGCAAGGTCGTCCGCTCGCTTCTTGACGACGGTGAACTTGCGGATGGAGCGGACCATCATCTTGCCCATGCAAGAGGCGAAGCCGGCGTCGACGAGGGCTATGACGCCGGCGGTCGCTAGCACTGTCTGGAAACGCTGCATGGTGCGGGGCCGCAGGCTGGCATCTTGGATGATCTGGCACAGCCGACTGCCGCTCGCATCCATCGATGCCATGGGTGCTTGTGGCTTCTGGTCACTTGGTCTTGGATTGAAGTGAGCAGTGTTGCGCAGAGACTAGGAGTAGATGGATTGGAGTGGTGGGGCGTCTTTATATGAGAGTCCAAACTACGTTGCATTCACATCGTGCTGGCTCCATTCTGCATCTCCAATTACTTCCCTCTACATGCTAAGAGCATGGTTAATAGTATAGCCGGATGCTGGCTATATGATCTTGCCACATCATCTATAGCCTACCTTATAGCCCGCAAGTACAATAGTGACATGTAAATATGTACTACTTTGTTAAAACATGGCCCACCTTCCTCTCTCACATAGTGTCTAGGAGCCCGTGCTATAGCCGGCTGTTAATCAGTAGCCCACTTCTCTTCTCTCTCCTCTTCTCTCTCATCCAACTCATCAAAAATATAACATTTAAAGCCTTACAGCCCGCCTACGCCATCCTATTGTACTTGCTCTAATTGAATGAGGAGGCATCATTGACCGTTCAACATTTCGGGAACCGCTACCCTCTCCAATTACTTTATATGAACGTAAATGCGTGTCAAAAAGAGACTAGTCAGTAGTGGTAGTACTCAATATTGTGCACCGCGACCAAGGCGGAGAGGAAAACGAGAGAACTTAATATTTACTCCCTCCGTTCCTAAATATTTGCGGTGTAGATTCACTCATTTTGCTCCGTATGTACTCATTTATGGTGTAGTCACTTGTTGAAATCTCTAGAAAGACAAATATTTAGGAACGGAGGGAGTATTTGCTAATTAATACCATTGCATGCAATGAACTGACCGCTGCATGCCGTGCTAGGTACGTCTCAAGGCATTAAAAACATACACGGTCCACGTCTATTATTGGTTGATTCCTATTCATGTCTAGAAACAAGAAACGTGCTCGGGTTTGTTTTGGGATTATGTGATTTTCGTAAGATGACTATAACTAGCAATCGCCACAATAACCGTAAGATCTGCATCCGACGGTGGCACCTATTAGACGCAAACATCAATAGAAAAGAACTGCCACAAAACTGCCACATCACGCCCCACCCCTACACATAAGACTGCCACACGAGTGTTCGCAACTGTCATGTTCGGGTTGCGCTTGGCTCTTCGCCTCTTCGAGAAGTCAAACAATGATGTTACTACTACTTCTACAGTATCGAATCAACTGTTGCATGTCCGTCCACCGCGTGGGGGAGGTAGAGCTTGTCGTAGGAGTAGTAGGCAAAAGCTTCTCCTCGTCTGCGAGCCACCACGCGCATGGGCGAGGGAGAGGGTGTGCTAGTAATCAAGCTTCTCCTTGTTGTATGCGTTGACGCGACACATCATAGCACGGGCCCCACATGCTTGCCTCTAAACTTGGCTAAAGGACCCGCAGTGTATAATATTTGCTGCAGCCTCTAACATTTACCCCACCACAAATTAAAATATATATTCCTCTCTTGACCAGATCAGCATGCAAACTATAATCACCAGGATGACAAGTAGGGCCAGAAGATTATTTTAATCAAAAAAATGCTTCGAGACGGCCTCATAGCATGGAGCCGACTCCAACGATTTTAAGCTTAGAGGCACGGTACATGCTATCCTAGACTATGTTACTATACTACCTCCCCTGCACATGAAACTGCCACACGAGCGTTCGGGTTGTGCTTGGCTCTTCGCCTCTTCAGGAAGTCGAACAATGATGGTACTACTACAGTGGAGTACTACTAGTATGCTTCTGGCCATCTGACACCGAATGAACTGCTACATGTCCACTGCGTGCGGGAGGGAGAGCATGTAGCGAAAGCTTCTCCTAGTCCTCAAGCCATCACGCTCATGGGCAAGGGAGAGGGCATTGAAATCAAGCTTCTCCTTGTTGTACGAGTTGACGCGACGCATCAAAGCAGTGCACTCGATATATTTCAATAATTTGCGTTTACCGATGCATTAATTACAACGCATGCGTGCATGCCGTGACTTTCCTTTTGATACTTGTGATACGTCCATTTTGCATCATGCTTTTATGTTGATATTTATTGCATTATGGGCTGTTATTACACATTATGGCACAATACTTATGCCTTTTCTCTCTTATTTTACAAGGTTTACATGAAGAGGGAGAATGCCGGCAGCTGGAATTCTGGGCTGGAAAAGGAGCAAATATTAGAGACCTATTCTGCACAACTCCAAAAGTCCTGAAACTTCACGGAGAGTAATTTTGGAATTAATAAAAAATATTGGGCGAAGAAAGCACCAGAGGGGGGCCACCTGCCATCCACAAGGGTGGAGGGCGCGCCCTACCCCCGTGGGCGAGCCCCTGCCTTGTGGGCCACCTGGTAGGCCCCCGATGCCCATCTTCTGCTATATGGTGTCTTTTGTCCTGGAAAAAATCAGGAAGAAGCTTTCGGGACGAAGTGCCGCCGTCTCGAGGCGGAACCTGGGCAGAACCAATCTAGGGCTCCGGCGGAGCTGTTCTGGCAGGGAAACATCCCTCCGGGAGGGGGAAATCATCGCCATCGTCATCACCATCGATCCTCTTATCGAAAGGGGGTCAATATCCATCAACATCTTCACAAGCACCATCTCCTCTCAAACCCTAGTTCATCTCTTGTATCCGATCTTTGTCTCAAAACCTCAGATTGGTACCTGTGGGTTGCTAGTAGTATTGATTCTTCTTTCGTAGTTGCGGATGCTTGCGAGAGGGGTTAATCATAAGTGGGAGGCTTGTCCAAGGAACGACAGCACCCAAGCACCGGTCCACCCACATATCAAATTATCAAAGTAACGAACGCGAATCATATGAGCATGATGAAAACTAGCTTGACAACAATTCCAATGTGTCCTCAGGAGCGCTTTGCTTTATATAAGAGTTCGTCTAGGCTTGTACTTTGCTACAAAAAGGATTGGGCCACCTTGCTGCACCTTTGTTACTTTTGTTACTTGTTACCCATTACGAATTATCTTATCACACAACTATCTGTTACCGATAATTTCAGTGCTTGCAGAGAATACCTTGCTGAAAACCGCTTGTCATTTCCTTCTGCTCCTCGTTGGGTTTGACACTCTTACTTATCGAAAGGACTACGATGGATCCCCTATACTTGTGGGTCATCAACTTTCATGTATTGATTTAATGCACCTTGAAATAGTATGAATATGTGATGGTAAAACTTTCTAATGCCCCGGCCCTAAAGCGAGAGATGGTGGTGCACGAGAACGGCGAGATCATGCCGACGGAACATGACTCGACGATGGAGGTCTCTATGGACCTCACCTTGCTCCACTGCCCCTTGTGCCTCCGCCCCTTGAAGCCTCCAGTGTACGAGGTTCGAATACACCTCGTCCGTTCGGCTGATCGAGCAAGGTGCAGGTTTCCTGATTGATGTGCTATTCGATTGATTTGTGCAGTGCAAGGGAGGGCACCTGGCCTGCGCGGACTACCGCGGCGAGCTCCTCGGGAACCAGCGATAGTGCCAGAAGTGCGAGCGCAACGGTGTCTTCGATGTGCGCAACACGGCGATGGACGCCGTCCTCTCCTCGGTGAGGGTGGAGTGCCCGCACGAAGGCTGTGGGCTCTACGTCACTTACCACAAGCTCGCCGATCACCAAAGCGTGTGTCCGCTCGCGCCCTGCAAATGCCCCGTGCCCGTCTGCGGCTACGAAGGCCCGCCGCCGGCGCTCCCCCGCCACATCAGCACTGTGCATCCCATGCCCATGCATAGGATCCAGTACGGCAAGGTGCTCCAGCTGCAAGTGCCGATGTTGGAGCCGCGGCACTTGCTGTTCGCGGAGGATGACGGCCGCGCGTTTTTCATGGTCGGCAGCGTGCTCGACATCGGCACGCCTATCACCGTGTTGGTCGTCTGCATCAGAGCGGGGGCATCCCCACCACTGCACTACGCGGCCAAGGTGTGGGCGAACGGCCCACTGGGGTAGCCCAAAGGCAGGACCGACACCGTCAAGGTGGAAATCGAGGTGACAAGCAGCAAGGAGCCCGGTGCCGTCACCGTGCAGGAGCTGACCTTCTTCACAGTGCCGCCCAAGCTGCTGGCCGGGGCTGGGTTGTCTAGGACGGTGTCCCTCCACATTCATATTGACAAGCTCACCTCCTAAATGATTCTACATTACCTTCTATTTATCTTAGTAATATGCTAATATAGGGGTTAGCTCGGTGTACTTTAGCTTAAGAGATGGTGGATTTTGGTGGCGATGCAGCAATTACTTCGACATTAGATCAACAGTTAATGCAATTTCCAATAGTCGAAGGGATATTTGGTGTCCGTTGGATATAAAGATGCTTTGGGTAAGGAGTATAAGCTGCTTATATGCTTGTTTGTTGAGGAAGTGTTGCATACTTCTGCGAGTTGACGCGACACATCAAAGAAGTACTACTACTAGTAGTACTCACCTGACTGCGCACCAGGCAGACCAAGCTCATGTCGTGTTGTTGTCGTGTGCGGCCCGCACATTAACCAAAACATCGCGCCTCCAGCTGAGCCTCCGTGTTTTAAACTTCTCAATCTCAAGGCCAAGGAGCAACGTGAACCTATGATAGAGCCAATCGGATGGTTGAGAACACTACAATTCGTAGCTACAAATGCGTGTGTGAGAGAGGACGAGTGCGTGCGTGCACCTCTTCTCTTTGTGTACAACGTACTAAACACAGTGTATGTTGGTGGCATCGACCTAGATAGCTAGAGATGGTGCGTGCGAGAAGTCTCGAGAGACTAGGTGTGTGCGTGGGAAAGAGGGAGAGAGATGATATGTGTCGATGTAATGCTTGTGAAAAAAAGACTAGTCAATAGCTCGCCACGAGGCTATTCTTGGCGAACGCCCCAATAACCGTAAGATATGTATCCGACGGTGCCAGTTATTGCACGTACACAGCAGTAGAAAAAGAAGTGATGTGGCATATTACAAAACTGCCACACCACGCCCCTCCCCTACCCATGAAACTGCCACTCGAGCGTTCGCAACTACCATGGTCTGCTCCTATGTGCAATCTTCATTTTTTTAAAGGGATCTACAATAAAAGGCCGGCTTTAGGCACGCGGTAGGCAGGGGAGCTTGGTCTGTCGGTTTGCTACTGCTCACATGCGGTCGAACATAAAGTGATGTACCAAGCCGATGCGCGTCGCTTCGGTGAGTGGCGGGCCGGACATACCGTATGTTCATGCTAAGCGACGGACCAACCGTGTGTTGATGCTACTGCTTACATGCGGTCGCACGCGTCAGTGATGCACCAAGCCGATCCGCGTCCCTTTGGTGAGCGGCGGGCCGCACCGACCGTGTGTTGGGGCGACGCCAGCGCAACGGGCTATAAGTTTACCGCCCAACTTAATTTTTAAAGGCTAACACTTGGTTTGCCTCCTTAACGAGATCGGTCGCTAGAAATCCTCATTACATACATTTCTCGTCCGCATACGTGGGCCCGCATTCTCAGAGGCCGACGTGGCGGAGCCAGAAGCCCGCAACCTCTCGGAGCAAAAAATGAGTAGCCCGCTGCTGGCTATTTCTATAATCAGTTTAGAAATTCTCAATTTCACGTGTGACGCGATATTAGCCGTTCATTGATGTTGATCCAACTGTCTAAGTGCCTCGAAATGGCTGGGATTCACGTCTACAGTAACCTCATTGTACCCAACAGTGTCTACATTCTTCTGGAAGCATCAGCGCGTTAATGTGATCAAACCACGCAAGAAGCTGGCAAACAACACCTCCACATGTGACATGTGGCTTCATTGAGCTCCCCCATCATTTTATTCAAAAATATATTGACTGAAAAAGAGAGACATCTCCCGAAACAAAAACTTCCTAGTATTTTGTTCCTACTTGCTTTGCACGTACTGGAAGAGCAAGTATAATAAGTTACAGTCAGCAAGCTATAATGATTAAACAATCATATTTGTGTTGAGTTGGATGAGAGAGAAGAGGAGAGAGAAGGGAAGCGGGCTGTAGATTAACAGCCAGCTACAGCAACTAGCTATACTATACACGTTGTGACAGTGTACAGCGGGACATGCATTAATAAAGTAGTACTGCTTAGCAACTAGCTATACTATACATGTTGGCTATTAGGTTGACTATATATGACATGGCAACTCCATATAGCCGGTTGTTGGCTATACTATTAACCATGCTCAAAGTACTAGTGCCACCTCATCTAACAAGTCTTTCAACATGCGTCAAATTATCACGAGGGCTAACTCTCCTTAGAGAAATTTGCTCCACCGTGTACCCGCGCGTGTGTGTGAGGGAGGCAGTGCCTGCATGCGTGCCCCTCTTCTCTTCATACTTGTCCTCCACGGCTCCACCTAGCCCTCTTTTCATACGACTCGGTGATTCCATTGCTCTATCCGGCCGCAAGATTCGATCATGTACAACACGTGGGTGTGTTAGAGATAGAGAGGGAGATGGTGTGTCCGACATGCCTCTATACATATGTTTCTGTCAAAGAGAGGCCTAAATACATAGTGATATTGCTCCAAATCTCTTGTTGATTTTGGAAATTGAAAGCACAAGTGCTCCCTGGGTGATTTTGGTAATTAATGTCAACATATCTCTTGTTGGACTAATGCTTCTATCTAGTGTATTTCAGACAAGTCCAACAATGGCGTGGAAAGGACAAGAGGATGTGGAACCCCTTCAAGGTGTCAAGGACATGCATTCGCAAAAGCTCAAGACTCTTCATTTCATTTTTAGTGATCCAAGATCACATTGAGTCCATAGGAAAGCCAATACTATTAAAAGGGGATGAGGTGTTGCTTAATGGCTTGCTTGCTCAAATGCTTAGTGATATTGCTCCAAATCCCTCAACCACTTTCTCATTCCAAATATGCCAAAACCCTAAACTCCAACTTGGCCCCACCGATTCATCCTATCCGAAGCCACTAAGTTCATATGACATAGCCACTGCCAGAAACCCTAACAGTTCGGTCACGCCAATACGGATCTCGGTCTCACCGAGATGGCCTTGCCAACTCTCTGTTGCCTGTTGCAATTATTTCGGTCTCACTGAAATAGTGATCGGTCTCACCGAGATGGCTTGACCAACTCTCTGTTGCACAATTGCTTCACTTCGGTCTCACCGAGTTGATGCAATCAGCGCCACCAAGATGAGGTTTGCCCTAAGCCCTAGCACATCGGTCCCACCGAGTTGTTCCAGCCGATCCCACCGAGATTCCTAACGTTCACATTTTGAACTAAATCGGTCTCACCGAGTTCATCTATTCGGTCTGACCAAGTTGGGTCAAATGTGTGTAACGGTTGGATTTTGTGTGGATGCTATATATACCCCTCCACCCCCTTCTCCATATGTGAGAGAGCCATCAGAACATGCCTACACTTCTAGCATACATTTTCTGAGACAGAACCACCTACTCATGTGTTGAGATCAAGATATACCAATCCTACCACAAGAATCTTGATTTCTAGCCTTCCCCAAGTTGCTTTCCACTCAAATCATCTTTCCACCATACCAAATATGTGAGAGAGAGTTGAGTGTTGGGGAGACTATCATTTGAAGCACAAGAGCAAGGAGTTCATAATCAACACAACGTCTATTACCTTTTGGAGAGTGGAGTCTCCTAGATTGGTTAGGTGTCTGTCGGAGTAAATGACCACGGGTAGCCACATCAGCCCCCCATGGTATTTCAAGACATCAGGGCCGGCCGCGCCCCTCACGCCCTCCGGAATCACGACCGCCTTCTTGGGCCGGCTGGTCCAAAGGGCCGGCTGCTAGAAAGCGGCAAGACCACGGAAGGCGGCCGCAAGGGGGCCGACTCCTGGCAGATGGCCCCTCGCCCCCTCGAAGTCAGCACCACATTACCACCACAAGACAAGGCATGGCTATAGTACGGCCTGCCACCCCCGAACCCAGGATGGGACTTGGCCGCAGAGCCGTGTACTGGGCGGACACCCCCTGCCCAGCGCGACACTGTAACCACGCAATCCGTGACATCACTAGCGCCAGAGGGAGCCACGCTCCCACGACGGGCGGTCAGTACGGCCCGCAGGCGGCGGACCCTACCTGTCCGCGAGCCACCCGAAGGCGGCCCACCTCAAGCAGGCGGCAATAAGGGAGGGTCGACTCCTAGCAGGCGGCCCTTCTCCCCCTTGAAGTCTGTGCGCCATCAACCAGATGAGACGGGGTATGGCTACAGTGAGCACCCGTCAGGCGGCGGACTGTAGCCACGCTCCCTCCGACAAAGCCTTCGTCATCAGGGACGAGGCTACAGTATAAAGCAGTCAACGTAGCCCGCAGGCGGCGGGCCCTACCTGACGGCTGAGATCATGGCAGTCGGTGGGGCCCACCAGGCGGCGGGCCCCAGCGGTCGGCGGAGAAGCCGGCAACCAGAGACGCTGACGGTCGGGTCCTACACCCGGCCGGATTACCATTGTACCCCTGGGGGGTAGGCCTATATAAACCCCCCAGGCTCACCCATGCAAGGGGGGGAGAGAGCACCCACGCCATTCACACACACTCATGTAGAGAGAGGAGTAGAGCTAGCCTTGCCCTTCTCCCTCCTCTTGCCGAAACAGCTCAAGGAGCAAGCTTGTAGCTACTTTGTTGGTCATAGTCATCATGCGGAGACCCCGCAGAGCAGGACTAGGGGTGTTATCTCCTAGGAGAGCCCCGAACCTGGGTAAGATTCGCAGGCGTATGCGGTCTCGCTCACTCCCGCTTCTAGAGCCCGGCGACATACTCTTGTCCCCATCCATGATAAGCCACCCCCTGGCATATGTCGCACGATATCCCCGACATTTGGCGCCCACCATGGGGCAAGGTGCACCGTCGTCCGGAAACATGTTCTGGACGGGAACCCTCTTCCTTCCTGGCGAGCGCAGCCAGCCTGGCACGCCTGACGGCGTTTGCGCCAACATGCTGCGTGGCGCGGAAGCCACCTGTGCCGCGAGCTACCTCGCTGATCTCATCGGCGGGATCCGCCTCCCCGATGAACCCGCACCCGACGCGGGCGCTGCCAGCTCCGAGAGCTGCCTTGTCGACCTCCTCGGCAAGCTTCACATCGCCAACGAGCCGGCCTCCGACCTGGAGTCCGTTGGCTCCACCGACCCGCCCGTCGACATGGTCATCGACACCGACGCCGCGCCTTCTCATGCCTTCCCCGGTGACATGGTGATCTTCGACGACCTGCTTCCTGTTGCAGACAGCAGCGCCAGCACCAGCACCGTTACCAAGGTGCTAGTCATCAGCCACGATGGAGCGTCCAGCGAGGCCGGCTGGGACCCGTTGCGGGCGGCAATGCAGGACCTGTCCGCGCCCATAGCGCCCGGTGCGAACAGCGAAACGCTGGAAGCGTGCCGCGTTGCACTCCTCAATAGCGCCAACAAGTTGGCAGCCATGAGACGCCTCACCGAGGCCTACCAGCGCGAGATCGATCGCGCCGCCTGCGGCACACCGGTTGCCGGCGAACCAAGCTGCGTGGGCACGGTCTGGTAGCGCAGCGCAGCCATCGCCAGCATGCTGGGGGCCGACCGCCCGGTCTACGCCATGCCAATGGAGAACTTACGCGCCGCCCAGGCGGCGGCAGATGAGCTGGATCGCCTGGAGGGCGACGAGCGCCGCTGCATGACGGAGCACATCCAGCAGCTCCTCGACGCGGCCGCCGCGCAGCAAGAGGCGGCCGCCGCGTGGTGGAACCCAGCTTGTAGGACGAGAACCTTCCCTCTCGCCGAGAGCACGACGCGACCTCCCGGACGCCGACAGCCAGCGCCCGCGACTGAGGAAATCAAGAGCCGGCTGTTAGCCACGGCCGCACACGCATCACCATCGAGCGCGACCAAGACGGCCACCCACGAGTAGTGGAACGGCGGGATGATCGACCGCCTCCCCCGAGCAGGGAGAGGTGCGCCTCCCCCCCCCCCCCCCCCCCCCCCGCCTGTTGAGCATCCGATTCTCGGAGACAGGCTGCGACCCCGTGAAGGAGTCGGAGAGAACGACGCCCGCCTCCGGATCGACCACTTGGCTCGATCCCTGGCGTTAGAAGAAGAAGATGCGATCGGCCCGCCTTGTTTTGGCCCCCGCATTCGCGACGAGCCCTTCCCCAAAGGGTTCTCGCTTCCTCGAGACACTCCCAAGTACAATGGTTCCGTGAAGCCGGAGGATTGGCTGGTTGACTACTCCACCGCCGTCAGCATAGCAAATGGCAACAAGCGCGTTGCCATGAAGTACGTTCCGCTCATGCTCCAGGGCATGGCCCGGACATGGCTGAACAGCCTCAAGCCCTACAGCGTCAACAGCTGGCTGGACTTCACCGAAGTTTTCATCCGCAACTTCACCAGCACCTACAAGCGGCCGCCCAAGCCTCGCCAGCTCTCCCTGTGCGTCCAAGGCCCAACCGAGTCCACCCGCGAGTACTTGACGCGGTGGGCCGAACTGCGCAACTCCTGCGAAGGGGTGCATGAGGTGCAAGCCATAGAGTACTTCACTACCGGGTGCCGAGAGAGCACCTTACTCAAGCACCGACTCCTCTGCGATGAGCCGGCCACACTCGACGAGCTGCTGATCATAGCGGATAAGTATGCCATCGCTGACTCCTCCATGAAGTCGGAGCTCCGAGTGGATGCTTCTGGAAAGATGCTCCCTCCGGCCCCTCAGACGCCTGCCGGTGACTCCAGTCGGCGCCAGCAGTCAAACGACAACAAACGCAAGGCCCAGCAGCTGGCTTCCACCAGCCGGCAGGTGGCAGCAGTTGAAGACCAATAGCCGGAAGAGCAGCCCGGCCCCAAGCATCAAAAAGGCGGCACGCCTGCTTGGTTGCCCGCTTTCTCCTTCGAGCAAACCCTTGATGCTCCCTGCAAGTTTCACAGCGGCGCGAAGCCATCCAATCACACCACCCGAAAGTGCCACTGGCTCACCCGCATTGCCAAAGGCGAAGGACTGCCCCCTCTGCCTGCTGGCATGCCGGCTCCGCCTCCTCAGCAGCCGGCGGCCCGCCCTGTCGGCGCAATCCAAGATGAATTCCCCGAAGAACACGGAGCCTACGTCGTCTTCACCAGTGTGGCCAACGACAGGCACAGCCGGCGTCAGCAGCACCGCGAGGTGAACACGGTCGCTTCTGAGGTCCCAGAGTTCATGCACTGGTCCGAGAGGCCTATCAGCTGGAGCCGCGCTGACCACTCGGAGGTGATGCCTTCCCCGGGTTCCTACGCCCTGGTGCTGGATGCCACCTTTTCAACGGAGCGGCGAGCCTGCTACTTCTCCCGAGTTCTGATAGACGGCGGTAGCAGCATCAACATCCTCTACCGTGACACCCTGGAGAAGCTATGCGTCAAGGAGAAGCAGCTCCACCCCAGCCGGACTGTCTTCCACGGCATTGTACCTGGGCTTTCCTGCTCTCCTATCGGCAAGATCAAGATAGATGTCCTCTTCGAGACAAAGATCACTTCCGCCGCGAGCCAATCTGGTTCGAGGTGGTGGACCTGGAGAGCCCCTACCACGTGCTCCTTCGCCGACCTGCTCTGGCCAAGTTCATGGCGGTGCCACACTACGCCTACCTCAAGATGAAGATGCCGGGTACCAAGGGCATTATCACCGTAGCCGGCGACTACCAGAAGTCAGCCACGTGTGCTACT
The DNA here is from genome assembly GCA_011799875.1 of Thinopyrum elongatum. Taxonomy (NCBI): domain Eukaryota; kingdom Viridiplantae; phylum Streptophyta; class Magnoliopsida; order Poales; family Poaceae; genus Thinopyrum; species Thinopyrum elongatum. The sequence continues at coordinate 492,764,772 of CM022300.1, forward strand.
GCAAGCAGTCGGCTGGCCGAGTCCCTTGTCATCGTTGCGGAAAGGCAGCTCCTTGACCGGGTTGTGGCCATGGCTAGCAAGCAGCCGGACCTGTCATCGGATCCCAAGGAGTCAGAGGCCCAGGGCTCCTTCCAGCCGGCCAAAGAAACCAAGAAGATTCCCTTGGACCCTGAGCACCCGGAGAGATTCGCTATCGTGGGGGCCCACCTCGATAGTAAATAGGAAAGCGAGCTCGTCGATTTCCTCCGTGAGAATCGGGACATCTTCGCATGGTCTCCCAAGGACATGCCGGGTGTTCCGACGGATTTCGCCGAGCACAAGCTACATGTCAGATCGGATGCAAAACCAGTTAAGCAACCCCTCCGCCGCCTGTCAGAAGAGAAGAGAAGAATCACTGGCAAAGAGATCGCCCGGCTTCTGGCGGCCGGCTTCATCATGGAAGTGTTCTTTCCAGAATGGCTTGCCAACCCAGTCCTTGTACTGAAGAAGAACAACAAGTGGCGCATGTGCATTGATTACACCAGCCTCAACAAAGCTTGCCCCAAAGATCCGTTTGCTCTGCCTCAGATAGACCAAGTGATTGACTCCATAGCCAGATGCGAGCTGTTGAGTTTTTTGGATGCCTCCTCTGGCTACCACCAGATCAAGCTGAACCCGGCCGATCGGCTGAAGACCGCCTTCATCACACCATTCGGAGCCTTCTGCTACCTGACCATGACATTCGGCCTGAGAAATGCCGGTGCCATGTTTCAGTGTTGCATGCAGAAGTGCCTCCTCAAGCAACTCGGCAGAAATGCCCACGTCTATGTAGACGACATTGTGGTGAAGATGGAGAAGCGTGGTACCCTCCTGGAGGATCTCAAGGAGACCTTCGATAATCTGCACCGTTTTCAAATCAAGCTAAACCCAGAAAAGTGTGTCTTCGGAGTCCCAGCCGGCCAGCTCCTTGGTTTCCTTGTCTCAGAACACGGCATCGAGTGCAACCCTGTGAAGATCAAGGCCATTGAGCGGATGGAGAGGCCCACCCGGCTGCGAGACATCCAGAAGTTCACCGGGTGCTTGGCATCCCTCAGTCGTTTCATCAGTCGGCTGGGCGAGAAGGCTCTTCCCCTGTACCAGCTAATGAAGAAAACCACTCACTTCAAGTGGAACGACAAGGCGGACGAGGCCTTCCTCCAGCTCAAGAAAATGCTGACTACGCCGCCTGTCCTGGCGGCTCCGGCTGCTAAGGAGCCCATGTTCCTCTACATCGCCGCCACCAGCTGGGTGGTCAGCACTGTCATTGTGGTCGAGCGCCCGGAGGACAGCAAGGCACAGCCGGTCCAGAGGCCCGTCTACTACCTGAGTGAAGTGTTGTTGGCCTCCAAGCAGAATTACCCCCACTACCAGAAGATGTGCTACGGCGTATACTTCGCCGCCAAGAAGCTCAAGCAGTACTTTCAAGAGCACTCCATCACGGTTGTCTGCACTGCCCCACTTGCCGAGATCATAGGCAAGAAAGACGCATCAGACCGGGTGGCTAAGTGGGCCATCGAGCTAGCTCCCCACACCATCCTCTACCAGCACCGCACCGCCATCAAGTCCCAAGCGCTGGCCGACTTCCTCGTCGACTGGGCCGAGACCCAGTACCTGCCGCCGGCGCCGGATTCCACCCATTGGCGAATGCACTTTGATGGCTCAAAGATGCGCACCGGTCTGGGAGCCGGCATCGTCCTCACCTCTCCCAAAGGCGACAAGCTCAAGTACATGTTGCAAATTCACTTTGCTGCCTCCAACAACGTGGCCGAGTACGAGGCGCTCGTACACGGACTCCGACTGGCCAAAGAGATTGGCATACGCCAGATTCTGTGCTACGGTGACTCGGACTTGGTAGTCCAGCAGTCGTTTGGTGACTGGGACGCCAAGGATGCAAACATGGCGAGCTACCGCTTCCTCGTCCAGCAGATCAGTGGATACTTTGACGGGTGCGAGTTCCTTCACGTGCCACGAGCCGAGAACGAGCAAGCTGATGCCCTGGCACGGATCGGCTCCACCCGCCAAGTGATACCAGTCGGCGTTTCCCTTCAATGCCTCCGCAAGCCGTCTATCAAGCCTTCGCCGGAATCAGAGTCCATCTTTGTGCCGGCTGCTCCCGGAACAGTCGGATCCGACTCGGGGGCTGCAACAGCCGGCCTGGGGACTTCGGCAGGTGGCTCGGGGACTGCAGCAGTCGCACCTGGCCCGAGGACTTCAAAACCCGGCCCGGGGGCTGCCGTAGTCGGCCCAGGGACGTCAGCAGGCGGCTCGGGGACTGCAGCAGTCGCACCCAGCCCGGGGACTTCAGAACCCGACACGGGGGCTGCAGCAGTCGGCCCGGGGACTTCAGCGACACAACAAGTGGTGGCTCACTCCAACCCGCCTCCTCCCAACCCAACCGCCCTGGTTCCAGTGGCCGTGATGACAGTGGTCGAAGCACCGTCATGGGCGCAGCCCATCCTCAACTTCCTGGTAAGCGGAGAGCTACCAGCCGACGAGACCTCGGCCCGGCAAGTGCAACGCCGGGCAGCAGCATATATGATAGTGAACAGAGAGCTTGTCAGACGCAGCGTGACTGGCGTTTTCCAGCGCTGTGTTGAGCCTGAAAAAGGCAACGCAATCCTCAGAGACATCCATCAAGGCGAATGCGGCCACCACACGGCCTCCAGATCCCTTGTCGCCAAAGCTTTCCGCCATGGATTCTTCTGGCCGACTGCTTTGGACGACGCCAAGGACTTGGTCAAGAAGTGCAAAGGGTGCCAGAAATTCAGCCCCAAGCAACACCTGCCGGCTTCCGCACTCAAGACCATCCCCCTCACTTGGCCATTTGCCGTCTGGGGGCTGGACATGGTGGGCCCGTTCAAAATGGCACGCGGCGGCATGACCCATCTGCTGGTCGCTGTGGATAAATTCACCAAGTGGATTGAAGCAAAGCCAATTAAGAAGCTGAACGGTCCAACTGCGGTGACCTTCATCACTGATATCACCGTCCGGTACGGCATACCGCACAGCATCATCACCGACAATGGCACAAACTTTGCCAAAGGCGCCTTGGCCCGTTTCTGTGCGACGCAGGGCATTCGACTGGACTTAGCGTTCGTTGCACATCCACAGTCAAATGGCCAAGTCGAACGAGCAAACGGCCTCATCTTGTCCGACATCAAGCCCCGACTGGTCGAGCTGCTGGAGCGCTCGGACGGCTGCTGGATCGAGGAGCTACCGGCCGTCCTTTGGAGTCTTCGGACCACGCCGAACAAATCGACCGGCTTCACTCCCTTCTTCCTCGTATACGGGGCCGAGGCTGTCATCCCAACTGACATCGAGTTTGACTCACCTCACGTCACCATGTACACGGAGGCGGAGGCAAGGGAGGCGCGAGAAGACGGCGTCGACCTGCTGGAAGAAGGCCGGCTGCTGGCACTCAGCCGCTCCGCCATCTACCAGCAGGCCCTACGCCGCTGCCACAGCCGGAAGGTCAAGCCACGATCTTTCCAAGAGGGGGACCTTGTGCTCTGGCTGATCCAGCGAACAGCCGGCCAGCACAAGCTCTCGGACCCTTGGGAAGGACCCTTCGTCATCAGCAAAGCCTTGGGCAATGACTGCTACTACCTCATCGACGTGCAGAAGCCCAGGGCACACAAGAGGGATGATTCCGGCAAGGAAACGGAGTGCCCATGGAACGCAAATCTCGTCCGAAGATTTTACAGCTAATGCAGTATGTACCACGCTACCTTGCGTATTAAGAGTGAAGGCATCGGGTCCCTCGAGGAGCACTCGGGGACTACCCTTTTTATCTGTACGATAAGTTTATGCCTGAGAATGTGTTGTTTCATTCCTCCGCCTGGCACCGGGTTCCGACCAGTCGGCCCGGGGGCTCGCCGCCTTGTCCTATGTTGGTGCCACCTGCAGTCGGACAAGTAGTGTGCAGACATCTAAGCCCTCTCTTGCCTTAAGCCGCAGCTCGCAGAGCGACTGTCCGGCTGGCAAGAGCTAAAGGCAGGAGATGGTGTCCACACGAAAAATGACTAAGGAAAAAAGCATCAACACAGGCTAAGCCGGCTCCTCGCCTCACCCTCCTGCTGCTGAGCAGCCGGCCGGCCGGCTTCTCACTTGACTTGCTACATTCTAAAATGGCCAAAGTACTTGTCTTCCTAAACGGCCAAGCACCAGACCCAGCCACAGACCGCAGAGCGGCTGTCCGGCTGGCAGGGCGGTTGCCAAAGGAAGGCGGCAAAGGAAAAAGCCAAAAAAGAGCAGACAAACAAGGCAAAGTCAGAACCCGGCAGAGCACAACTTGTCCGAATAAAGTTGATTTACATAGCAGAGCTCATAGCCAGCATTCAACAAAGTTTGAATACACCCCCAGCGGGTGGAATTGCGTGAATTTAACATGCTTGTTCAAAAGATTACAAGAACAGGAAAGATAAGACAAAGTGGCCATCTAGGCCAAAGGAGCAGCAGGCGGGTCCGACGGGTTGGCAGAGGCAGCAGCGCCGGATGGTGGAGCGGCCGACTGAAGGGTCTCCGCCTGATCGCCCCCGGCAGCAGTCGGTGCGGTAGCACGCGGCTCGTTGGTCGAGGCTTGGTCGGGCAGAGGCCGGCTGTCCGCTCCGTCGTTCGGTGTGTCGTCTTCGCCGTCCTCGTCCACTTCATCCTCGCCCTCATCGCTGGAGGCGATCTCTTCCGCCGAGTCCCCCGCATCCCCCGGGTTCAGCCCAAACCAGTCGGGCAGCACCTCAGCGCCTTCCTCGTCCAGCTCGGGGATGAAAATGGTGGTGTCGGCATACTCGGCGATCGCTGACGCGCGTTGAGTAAGCGCAGGGCCCACCGCCGCCAGCTCCGGTCTGGCCTCCTGCCGAAAGGTGGCCAGCTAGTCCAGGTCCAACCCAGGATACCACGACTTGGCGAACTCCAAGGTCGTCCGCGCACCTGCCCAAGCCGCGGCGCCCTTCCAAGCCTCGAAGCGGCTGATCGCTACCTCTAGCCAGTCGGCAGTCCGACTGGGGGTGCGTGGAATTTGAGCATCGGGCCAAAAGGCGGCCAACACCTGAGCCCCGGCGCGCTACAGGCGACGAAGCATCCTGTGAGCCGGCTGCAGGCGCGTCTTGACAGCCAGAAGCTGCTCACCGATATTCCGGGGCGCGTTGGGCGCAATGTCCGCACCCGTTTTCCTCTGCATGTCATGATGCGCCTCGATGGCCTGGCTGACGGCGACGGAGTGACCTGGAAAGTATTCTGCACAAGAAGAAGATTAAAGATTAGAAGCCAGAGGCCGACTCCTGCTGCAGTCGACGGCTGTTCAAAAGAAGAAGTAACTTACCATCAATCATGTCCTCGATCTCGCCGTAGCCATCGGTCAGGAGTCTCTCCTTCTCGGCCCAGTTCGAGCATTGAGTCTCAAACTCGGCCTTGAGGGAGTCTTCCTCCTCCTTCAGCTTTCAAAGCTCCGCCTTGTGCCGCTCCGCCTGGTCCGCCAGCTCCTTGGCCAGGCGGTCGCATTCTTGGGCCACCTGGCTACGCTCCTGCTCCTTGGTATGGAGCGCGGACTTCGCCTTGCCAGGCGCTGCCGCAGATCTGCGGCGGCCTCTGCCAAAAACGAAGAAAAGAAACCATCAACACCAATGGAAAGTAGTTGCCGGGAGATCCGGCCCGACTGCTCAGCAGTCGGCCTGAATCTCGGGGACTACACCCAGCGGGTGCGCTGACGCGCCCCCGCAAGGAAGAAGACCAAGTACTTACTTTGGCTCTCTGTCAGATCGGCGGTCCGCTTGGTCAGCTCCTGGAGCTGAGAGTTGTAGGCAGCCGCACGGATGTTGTGGTAATCCTGCAACAAAGACAACAGAAGAAGGTAACGAGTCAGTACTCGCAGCTCGACCTGAAGTTCCGAGCCGCCTGCTCAGTAGCCGGCCCGGAACTCGGGGGCTACACCGAGTGGGTGCGCTGGCGTGCCCCCACGGAAGATTGCAAAGAAACGAAAACAAGAAACGTACCCGAACGGCCGCCCGCGTCGCCAGGAACTCCTGCGTGTACTGCTGGAGAGCGGCGCCTTGGGCGTTGAACCGGGCCAGGACTTCCTGCGAGGCCGCGTTCAAAACACCCGTACCACCCCCAGATGTCCAATCCGGTGGGGCGGCGCTGGTAGCCTCGGCGTCGGGCGCCAACGAGCTAGCGGCCCCGACCTCCAACGGCCGCGGTGTTGAGGCCGCCTTCCCCGCACGCCGACGCGCCGGGATACGGGTTGCGGGAGTCGGACCCACCATCAACTCGCCGCTGGCTGGCGGCACCAGCGATGCGTCAGGATGACTGCCCTGGGCGTCGGCAGCCGGCGTGCGCGAGGGCACCTCTGCCTCCGGGATAACAGGGTCCCCTCCCCTCTCTTGGACCGGCTGGTCATCGCCGGCCCCTCCAGTCGGAGCCTGGACCTCCAACACAACAGGCTCCGCAAATTGCGGACCGATAGACTCCGGAGCCTGGCTGCGGGACGCCTCCTCCACCTGCGCCTTGGCAGCCGCGTCCGCCTGCTCCTTGGTCGTGGCGTCGGCTTGGGCCTTGGCCGCCGCGTCGGCCTCCGCCTTCTCCAGGGCCACAGCTTCCCGCTCCTCTCGCGCCTCCCGCGCATTCTTCTCCGTCGCCTCCTGGAGGGCGGCAAGCGGATCCACGCGGCGGGGGCCCACGACGTTGTCTGTCGCCCCGATCACCGACCCGGACGGGGCTCACGACAAGGAAACTGGGGCGCTGCGCGCCAAGGGAGGAAGAGAGTAAAAAGATTGCAAAGATAGAAGAAAAGCAAACGCAAAGCAAGATGTGAGAAAGGACAAGGCACTTACGCGGACACCAGCGGGAGCCGCTTTGCGGCCTTTTGGAAGAGGGCCGCCTTCGCGGCAGCCTCTTGCTGCTTGGTCGCGGCGGCCGAGGTCCTGGCCTTCTTGGGCCGGCTACCGAATAACCCGGCGTCGGCCCGGCACTTCGGCGCGCCGGCTGCGGCGATCGGCGCGGCCGAGGAGCTGGCGCCCGCCCTGTCGGCGCCATGGGCACGGCGCGACTCTTCGTCCTCCTCCTCATCGTTCGGCCAATCCCCGAGGCCGCCTCCTAAGGAGCCGCCTGCTCCCTCGCCGCCACCGCCTGTGGCGTCCTCCTCCTCCTGAGCGGCCGCCCCCAAGTCGGGGTCGTCCATGTCACTCACCGACCGGTCCGCCATGTACTGGTGACCCGGGGCCGGCGTGTCAGTGGCCGTTTGGCCTGGGAAGCGCTGCACCAAGGCCGACTGGTCAGGCGGCAAGAAAGAACCCGGACGAACAAAGGAAACAAGAATAAGGAGACGCACCGGAGGCGGCGGGTTGGCCCGACTGTACGGCGGCTTGCCGAATTGCCACTCCGTCTCCAACAGCTTGCAGTCGGAGAAGAAGTTCACCATGCAGACCACCTCCACGTCCGGCATCACCTTGGTGGACATCCGGCACGGATCCCGACGCCCACTCATGTCGCTGATCAAGTGGGGCCGGGCTTGGAGGGACAGCACTCGGCGCTTCATGAACGCGGTCAGCAGGTCTGAGGCCTTGAGGCCCTCCGTCGCCGTCATCTCCTGGAGCCAGAGGAGCACGGTGGAGCACGCGGCCGACAGGGTTCTCGGCCGGAACTTACAGTTGGTGCGAGGCTCGACAGGCGGGCCGGCTGCGTAGGCCGGCAGGTTGACGTAGTCCCGCGTTGAGTGGATGTTCTCGACGTAGAAGTATGACTTTTGCCACAGTTTGGCCGAGTGCAGGAGGGCGAGAGCCGGGAAGCGGACCCCGGATCCTGTGCGCCGCACCGCGACGCAGGCTCCACACTGGGCCGCCTCATTCTTGGCGGCGGTGCCGAGCTTGAGATAGAAAAGCTCTCCCCACAGCTCGAGTGTGGGGAGCGTGCCGAGGTAGCCCTCGCACAGGGTGACGAAGGCGGAGAGCAGCACCACCATGTTCAAAGTAAGATGGTGGGGCTGCACTCCGTAGAAGTCCAAAAACGAGCAAAAGAATCCACTCGCCGGAAGGCCGAAGCCGCGGAGGAAATGCGACCGGAAGATATGCATTCGGGGGGGACACGCACCTTGACGTTCGACGCATTGGGGAGCCGCCGCGTCTGGCGGAGGAACTCCAAGTGCCCGTCGTGGACGTTGGAGCCGTCCCAGTCGCCCGCGCGGCCGCTTGGCGCCATGGGCTCCTTGCTCGGCGACGGCGCAAGGTGGCTGCGGCGCGTGGAGGTCCGGCGATGGCGGGCTGCAGCAGCACTCCGGCGAGAGGAGAGGCCGCGGCAACAGCAAGAAGAAGAGGAAGGAGAAAAGCAAAGAGAAGGGAGAGGAGGGCGCGCGTGTGTTCTACCGCCCCCCTCCTCCCCCTACTTGTAGCCCTCTGGCGGCGGAGCCGAGGGGGCAGAACGTGGGGGGCGCAAGATTAATTGCGCCCACTCCCCCCACGACCCTGCAATTACAGCGCCGTGACGGCGTGTATTAATCGCTCCCGGGAATCGGAACCGCCCGCCTCGGACGCAGCGGATCCGCACGTGTGCCAAGGCCGTGTAGTGGCCGGCCCAGGCCTACGGCGACGTCTCGTCGCGCACGCGGGCTGGCAGGCTGTCCTGGCCAGCTGGCGCCGCGTGGCGGGCGAGCCATGGGCGGCACGCCTGTCGTCCGGCTAGCATCTAACCCGGCCTCCGCCACGACGATTCGAATTCGCCAGGCGGCCGGCCTGGCCTTGGCCTGCTCCTGGTAATCGGCCTCTCCAGAAGATGGACGGAGCCCAACTACCAAGTCACTCAGAGTAGGAAGCTGCCAAGGCTCCTTGTTTTTCACCCGCGGTACCCCACCAGCTTCGGGGACTACTGTCGGAGTAAATGACCACGGGTAGCCACATCAGCCCCCCATGGTATTTCAAGACATCAGGGCCGGCCGCGCCCCTCACGCCCTCCGGAATCATGACCGCTTTCTTGGGCCGGCTGGTCCAAAGGGCCGGCTGCTAGAAAGCGGCAAGACCACGGAAGGCGGCCGCAAGGGGGCCGACTCCTGGCAGACGGCCCCTCGCCCCCTCGAAGTCAGCACCACATTACCACGACAAGACAAGGCATGGCTATAGTACGGCCTGCCACCCCCGAACCCAGGATGGGACTTGGCCGCAGAGCCGTGTACTGGGCGGACACCCCCCGCCCAGCGCGACCCTGTAACCACGCAGTCCATGACATCACTAGCGCCAGAGGGAGCCACGCTCCCATGACGGGCGGTCAGTACGGCCCGCAGGCGACGGGCCCTACCTATCCGCGAGCCACCCGAAGGCGGCCCACCTCAAGCAGGCAGCAATAAGGGAGGGCTGACTCCTAGCAGGCGGCCCTTCTCCCCCTTGAAGTCTGTGCGCCATCAACCAGATGAGACGGGGTATGGCTACAGTGAGCGCCCGTCAGGCGGTGGACTATAGCCACGCTCCCTCCGACAAAGCCTTCGTCATCAGGGACGAGGCTACATTATAAAGCAGTCAACGTGGCCCGCAGGCGGCGGGCCCTACCTGACGGCTGAGATCATGGCAGTCAGCGGGGCCCACCAGGCGGCGGGCCCCAGCGGTCGGCGGAGAAGCCGGCAAACAGAGACGCTGACGGCCGGGTCCTACACCCGGCCGGATTACCATTGTACCCCTGGGGGTAGGCCTATATAAACCCCCCAGGCTCACCCATGCAAGGGGGGAGAGAGCACCCACGCCATTCACACACACTCGCGTAGAGAGAGGACTAGAGCTAGCCTTGCCCTTCTCCCTCCTCTAGCCGAAACAGCTCAAGGAGCAAGCTTGTAGTTACTTTGTTGATCATAGTCATCATGTGGAGACCCCGCAGAGCAGGACTAGGGGTGTTATCTCCTAGGAGAGCCCCAAACCTAGGTAAGATTCGCAGGCGTATGCGGTCTCGCTCACTCCCGCTTCTAGAGCCCGGCGACGTACTCTTGTCCCCATCCATGATAAGCCACCCTCTGGCATATATCGCATGATATCCCCGATAGTGTCGCTTGGGAGCCTCCATCAAGATGTGGAGTTGAACCAAGAAGTTTGTAAGGGCAAGGAGATCGCCTACTTCATGAAGATCTACCCAAGTGAGGCAAGTCCTTCGTCGGCGATGGCCATGGTGGGATAGACAAGGTTGCTTCTTCATGGACCCTTCGTGGGTGGAGCCCTCCATGGACTCGCGCAACAGTTACCCTTCGTGGGTTGAAGTCTCCATCAACGTGGATGTACGATAGCACCACCTATCGGAACCATGCCAAAAATCTCCGTGTCTTTATTGTGTTTGCACACTTCAATCCCTCCCTTTACTTTCTTGCAATTAGCATGCTTTACTCTTTCCGCTGCATATACTCTTGCCATGCTTGCTTGAAATGTATTGTGAATGCTTAAACTTGTGCTAAAACTCCACCTTAACTTGAAAAACTTAAAAATTGCCAATTTTACTTGTAGAGGGTCTAATCACACCCCCTCTAGACCCCTCTTCTTGATCCTTTCAATTGGTATCAGAGCATTGGCATCCATTGCTTTGGTTTAATCACCATTGGAGGAAGATGGATGAGTCAACGATCGGGAGTATTAGACATAGAGTGCCTATGCTTAACGGAGAGTTCTATAGCTCTTGGAAGAATGAGATGCTTGGGATTTTCTATGAATATGATTTGAACAAGTATATTACTAGCCTTATGTGCCCCCCATTGATCCTTTGCATCCTACCCCCGCTGAGTATCTTGACATGACCCGCAATCTTAGAACTATTGATCTTCTCATTAGAGGATTGCCTGGAAATTTGCTTGTATGCTTGCCTACATTTGAATGTGCTTATACTATATGGAAATATCTTGAAGAGCGCTTTCCAAACTATTCCTTGAAAGTTCTAGATAAGATTCTTCAAAAGTCCATTTCTTTTCAAAATATGGATCCTAGTGATCCTAAATTTGATGATTGTCTATTTGAGCTCCGTGACCTTATGTGTGCCAAAGGAAATGTTGGAGTCATTAGTAGCATCATTTCGCAGACCATTAGAATTCATAAACATGCACATTGTCATGGTCATAAATCTAATGAATCACTTTCTCTAGGTGATGATCATTCGCATGATGATGAGCATGGATATTATGATGAGGATGATGATAGTGACTTTGATCTTGATGAGTCGATGAGACACTTTGGTCTTATGGCTAACCTACGTGGTTACATGGCTGGAGGAAAGGAATGGATTCTCGATAGTGGATGTACTGATCATATGACCGGAGACAAGGACATGTTCCGTGAGCTTGCTAAGAACGATGGTCCACGCAAGTATGTCACTTTTGGAGACAACTACAAGGGTAAGGTACTTGGCCTTGGTAAGGTGGACATTTCCAATGATAGCTCTATCCAAAATGTTATGCTCATTGAATCTCTTGGCTACAATCTACTTTCTGTATCTAGACTAGCTGACTTCGGTTTCAATGTTCTATTTACTGAAGTAGATTGCCAGGTGTTTCGTAGAGATAATCATAATATGGTCTTTACCGGTATTCGTAGATGTGATCTATACATTGTTGACTTCACTAAGAGAGCTCAACCTTGTACTTGTTTAATTGCTAAATCTTCTAAAGGTTGGTTATGGCATAGAAGATTAGGTCATGTGGGCATGCGAAATCTTGATAAGCTTATTAAAGGTGATCATATCCTTGGTGTTAAAGATGTCATATTTGACAAGGATAGACTTTGCAGTGCTTGTCAAACAGGAAAACAGGTTGGAGGAAGTCATCCCGTGAAGAACATCATGACCACGAGAAGACCTCTTGAGCTACTTCATATGGATCTTTTCGGTCCCAACGCCTACAAGAGCCTCGGTGGTAACTCATTCGGTTTGGTCATTGTTGACGATTTTTCAAGATTTAAGTGCGTGTTCTTTCTTGATGATAAATTGCAGGTCCAAAAGATCTTCAAGAACTTTGCTAGGAAGGCCCAAAACCAATTTGAAGTGAAAATCAAGAAGGTTCGAAGCGACAATGGAACGGAGTTCAAGAACGGCAATGTGGATACCTTTCTTGACGAAGAAGGGATTTCAGATGAGTTCTCGGCTACGTACACACCTCAACAAAATGGAGTTGTTGATAGGAAGAACCGGACACTTATTGAGATGGCAAGAACGATGCTTGATGAATACAAGACGCCAAGACACTTTTGGGCGGAAGCGGTTGAGACAGCTTGTCATGCTACGAATCGACTATATCTTCACAAGCTTCTCGGCAAGACGGCATACGATATCTCACTGGTAACAAACCCCAAGTTGGATACTTTTGAGTATTTGGCTCAAAATGTTACATTCTTGATAAGCATCATCGCTCGAAATTTGCTCCTAAATCTCATGAAGGTTTCCTACTCGGTTATGGCTCAAACTCTCACACTTACCGTGTCTACAAATATTTCACCCGAAAGGTTGAAGAGATGGTAGATGTGAAGTTTGATGAATCTAACGGCTCACAAGTAGAGCAATTGCCAATTGATGTAGGAGAAAAAGATCCTTCGGAAGCAATCCAAGATTTGTCCATTGGCAAGATTCGCCCAACGGAGGTGAAGGAGAGTACTTCGTCCGTTCAAGTGGAAGCCTCAACTTCACATCAAGGTGAACCACAAGTTGACTTGGAGGCATCCACAAGTGGAACACGACAAGACGGAGGAAATGAGGAAGTGCAACAAGATGAACCACCTTGGCCTCCCTCTCCACCTCCACAAGAGAACGACAACGCCAACAACAATGAAGGAGGAGAAGAAGAACACAATGAAGATGATGTTCCACCTCAACCCAAACAAAAGCTCTCACAAGTTAGAGCAGGAGTCACAAGAGATCATCCCGTCGAACAAATCTTCGATGACATTCAAACCGGGAGAATCACTCGCTCTAAAACTCGTTTGGCTAACTTTTGTGAACACTACTCATTCATTTCTAGTGTTGAACCTATGAAGGTAGAAGAAGCTCTTGAGGATCCGAATTGGGTGAACGCTATGCACGAAGAGCTACACAACTTAGAGAGGAATCAAGTGTGGACATTGGTTGAAAAGCCCGGTGACAATCATAATGTCATTGGAACCAAATGGGTGTTTCGGAATAAGCAAGATGAAGATGGACAAGTTGTATGCAACAAGGCCCGTCTCGTCGCTCAAGGCTACACTCAAGTCAAAGGTATGGACTATGGTGAGACATATGCCCCCCTTGCTAGACTTCAGTCCATACACATCTTACTTGCTTATGCCAATCACCATGATATCACATTGTACCAAATGGACATTAAGAGTGCTTTTCTTAATGGAGAAATTGAGGAGGAAGTTTATGTTAAACAACCTCCCAGCTTTGTCAATCCCAAGAAACCTAATCATGTCTACAAACTTCACAAAGCTCTTTATGGTCTTAAACAAGCTCCTAGAGCATGGTATAAATGTTTGACCAAGTTTGTTATTGAAAAAGGCTTTGAAATTGGGAAGAATGATTCCACACTTTTTACTAAAAGGGTTAATGGTGAATTATTTGCGTGCCAAATTTATGTGGATGATATCATATTTGGTTCTACTAACCCCTATTTTAGTGAAAAGTTTGGAAGGCTAATATCGGAGAAGTTTGAGATGTCTATGATCAGTGAACTTAAATTTTTTCTTGGTTTGCAAATCAAGCAAACTAAGGAAGGTACCTTTGTCTCTCAAACAAAGTATACCAAGGATCTTTTCAAGAAGTTCAACATGCAAGAAAGCAAAGGTATGAAAACACCCATGCCTACTAGTGGACATCTTGACTTGACTAAGGATGGCAAACCGGTTGACCAAAAGGTTTACCACTCCATGATTGGTTCATTGTTATATCTATGTGTCTCCCATCCCGATATTATGCTGAGTGTGTGCATGTGTGCACGATATCAAGCGGCCCCGAAAGAGTGTCATCTTAAGTCCGTGAAAAGGATAGTTAGATACTTAATTCATACACCAAACTTTGGCATTTGGTATCCTAAGAGGTCGTCTTTTGATCTTGTTAGCTACTCTGATTCGGACTATGCCGGTGACAAGGTTGATAGAAAGTCCACTTTGGGTACTTGTCAATTTCTCGGTAGATCCATTGTGTCTTGGTCCTCCAAGAAACAAAACTCGATATCCTTATCCACTGCCGAAGTGGAATACATTGCCGTCGGATCATGTTGTGCTCAATTACTTTGGATGACCCAAACCCTTAAGGATTATGGGATACATGTGAAACATGTTCCATTGCTTTGTAATAATGAAAGTGCTATTAAGATTGCTCATAATCTTGTGCAACATGCTCGAACTAAGCATATTGAAGTTCGTCACCATTTCATTCGGGATCATGTTGCTAAAGGAGACATCAATCTTAAGCATGTTCGCACCGATAAGGAATTGGCGGATATATTCACCAAACCGCTTGATGAGAAAGTATTTTGCCATTTGAGAGGTGAATTGAACATCATTGATGCCTCAAACTTGGAGTAGAAATTCCAATTGGCTACATGCAAGGCATGAGCCTCTTATGACTAATCCTTGATATTTCTCTTATGATGATGATCATATGTCTTGGATCTATATTTGTACCCTTGCATGTTATCTAACCCTTGTAGGTACTTGGATGAACCCAAATCTATGAGATTGCAAGTCACTCACATTTTGAGCAATCTCTACATCACCAAGTTCCTATGATATGGTTGTTGAATTCAAGGAAGCATGAACTCACTCAACATATCCTTTGACTACCTCAATATATCAAATTTCAATTGGTATCTTTCATGATTGTCATTTTGGAACACAAGTGCTATTCCTTGCAAGACTAACCCATGTAGGAAGATGAACTCAAACTACTAGTGATGCTCCCAACTCTTGATGGACAACATCAACCTTGAGCATCCAATACAAGTTCGACCACATGATCAAGATCAACACCACAACCCAAGGTATGCCATTCCATCTTAGAGAAGCTTTACTCCAAGACATGAGCTAAAGCAACTCAACAAGATGAGAATACATCAAAATGCTTAAACAAAAAATGGCAACCCCATTTTGAGCTTAAATGATGAGTATGACCTATGATCATGTGATCTCACTTGACTCCCAAGTCAATATACTCTAACATAGGTGACTGTGTCGCCGACCCTTTCTAGATGAAGTTCTCTAGTGTTCTTTTGCTCAGTTGTTTATTTTTCTTGTTATTTTGTCTCCCTCTAAAACAAAACAAAAACTTCATCTAGATCTTCTTGTTTTTTTAGTTTAATTCATTGCAAATATTTCTGTTAATTCCTTGCAAATCCTTGTGAGATTTCATTTGCCAAGTGACCTGAGTTGACAAAATCTTTTCTCTGCGTTGAACTTGGTCCCTCCGATCCAAACCTATCAGCGTTACCGATTTCAACCCTGAGTAAACCTTTTTGCCATTTGTTCCTGCCTAATATCTTCAGCTCCACTCAATGATTCTTTCCTCCATCAGCATCATAAGCTACTCATTGCCTTGTAGTGACTCTCAAGGACCACACCTACTTGGCTCATGCTCCAGAAGTACCCTTCTTGGAAATTGATATCAAAGGGGGAGAGAGAGCACATCAAAGCTTATCAAATGAGCACATCTACGCTCTTCTACAGATGCTTATTAACAAAGAGGAGAAAAGTCACATGTCTTTAAGAGGGGAAAGACATGTCAATATGTTTGATCTTAGCTATTGCTAAAATTCTTGTTGCTCTGATTCTAGTTGCTATTACCCCATTTTGCTCTGCTTTTTTCTCACCCTATCTTCTCCCATTATCCAATATCAGATTCAGGGGGAGAAAGAGCTCTTGTCTAAGGGGAGAAAAATTCTTTGGAATTCATTGCATATCTTTAAATCTTTGGGGACATGTCTGTATCTACTTGAAGTACTTAGTACTCACCCATTACATGTCATCCCAGTCTTGGTATTCTTGTGGTTCCTTAACATGCTTTATTAGGAGTGTTCTTGTGTTATCTAACCCTGTTTTCTCAAGTCCACTCTTTCCAAAGTCCGCTCAAGACCACAAGGTAAGTGTATGCATCACACTCGTGTGCATGATGATCTCTTGCTGGTGCACATATTGTTTGCAAGAGGGATTCATAAACATGGAGGTACATTTCTAAATCATATCATTTGCTCTGATGCATATAGCCAAGATACATGTAACTCTCTGCTTACTCTGTCATGTTATGCATTCACATGTTAGTATATTCTATCTTCACATGATTGCATACATGTAGGTGGAGCTTATGCATGTTACATGTCTCTCCAAAGCTTTACCTGCTACCCTTCATATCATTTACCTAAAGCTTTGATGTATGTTGTCATCAATTACCAAAAAGGGGGAGATTAAAAGCACAAGTGCTCCCAGGGTGATTTTGGTAATTAATGTCAACATATCTCTTGTTGGACTAATGCTTCTATCTAGTGTATTTCAGACAAGTTCAACAATGGCGTGGAAAGGACAAGAGGATGTGGAACCCCTTCAAGGTGTCAAGGACATGCATGGGCAAAAGCTCAAGACTCTTCATTTCATGATTAGTGATCCAAGATCACATTGAGTCCATAGGAAAGCCAATACTATTAAAAGGGGATGAGGTGTTGCTTAATGGCTTGCTTGCTTAAATGCTTAGTGATATTGCTCCAAATCCCTCAACCACTTTCTCATTCCAAATATGTCAAAACCCTAAACTCCAACTCGGCCCCACTGATTCATCCTATCCGGAGCCATCGAGTTCATATGACATAGCCACTGCCAGAAACCGTAACAGTTCGGTCACACCGATATGGATCTCGGTCTCACCGAGATGGCCTTGCCAACTCTCTGTTGCCTGTTGCAATTATTTTGGTCTCACTGAAATAGCGATCGGTCTCACCGAGATGGCTTGACCAACTCTCTGTTGCACAATTGCTTCACTTCGTTCTCACTAGTTGATGCAATTAGCGCCACCGAGATGAGGTTTGCCAAAAGCCCTAGCACATCGGTCCCACCGAGTTGTTCCAGTCGGTCCCACCGAGATTCCTAACGTTCACATTTTGAACTAAATCGGTCTCACCGAGTTCATCTATTCGGTCTGACCGAGTTGGGTCAAATGTGTGTAACTGTTGGATTTTGTGTGGAGGCTATATATACCCCTCCACCCCCTTCTCCATATGTGAGAGAGCCATCAGAACGTGCCTACACTTCCAGCATACATTTTCTGAGAGAGAACCACCTACTCATGTGTTGAGATCAAGATATACCAATCCTACCACAAGGATCATGATTTATAGCCTTCCCCAAGTTGCTTTCCACTCAAATCATCTTTCCACCATATCCAAATCTATGAGAGAGAGTTGAGTGTTGGGGAGACTATCATTTGAAGCACAAGAGCAAGGAGTTCATCATCAACACAACATCTATTACCTTTTGGAGAGTGGTGTCTCCTAGATTGGTTAGGTGTCGCTTGGGAGCCTCCGTCAAGATGTGGAGTTGAACCAAGAAGTTTGTAAGAGCAAGGAGATCGCCTACTTCATGAAGATCTACCCAAGTGAGGCAAGTCCTTCATGGGCGATGGCCATGGTGGGATAGACAAGGTTGCTTCTTCGTGGACCCTTCATGGGTGGAGCCCTCCGTGGACTCACGCAACCATTACCCTTCGTGGGCTGAAGCCTCCATCAATGTGGATGTACGATAGCACCAACTATCAGAACCACGCCAAAAATCTCTGTGTCTTCATTGCGTTTGCACACTCCAATCCCATCCCTTTACTTTCTTGCAATTAGCATGCTTTACTCTTTTCGTTGCATATACTCTTGCCATGCTTGCTTGAAATGTATTGTGAATGCTTAAACTTGTGCTAAAACTCCACCTTAACTTGAACAACTTAAAAATTGCCACTTTTACTTGTAGAGGGTCTAATCATCCCCCCCCCCCCTTTAGACCCCTCTTCTCGATCCTTTCAGAAATCGATTGGTGCACATGCATGCATGTGTCTGAGATAAAGAACACCCGGAGTGACGAAGGTAGGTAGGGAGAGGTGTGTGTGTAGTGGGGGGTGCAGCTAGGTTGTGACATTGTACGAGTACAAGGTGGATAACAGCAGAGGGGGCGACAGTGCCCGCGTGCCTCAGAGTTAGGGCGGAAGGCATGGATGGTGAGAGGAGGGGAGGGACTATGTGTGTCGTAGGCAGGCCTACCTAGCTATAGGGGTATATCGATTGGTGTGTGTTGGAAAGATGGAGACGTAGGGAGATCATGGGAGACCGACCTAAAGAACAAGAATGTGTGTGTGCGATGTAGAGGATGCAAAGTGGTGGGGAGTGTGTGGGCATATATGCATGCACGATAGGAAAGTTATTGGTATCCATGAAGGGAGGAGGAGTGTGTGTGTGCGTGTAAAAGACTCACAGAGATGATAATCAATATAAAAGTGGATTCAAATATTTGAATAAGAGCTCATGATGTTTGTAACTCATGCATGCATGAATATAATGCAGATATATCTGGTGTGGTTTTGAATCAAATGTGCTATATACTATATTCACATCGAACAAGGCCAAATCGATTTGAATTTGCGATACCGATGGCCGGCATCGTCTGACCACATTGCGTCCGCGCATGGACATAACTATTCGAATTTGAGATAATGTGTGGCTTTCAAAGCTAACATCTAAATGTTGTGTGTGTGGGCGGGTGGATGCATTGCTATGTGTGTTAAACACATTATACATATGAAAACAGGGTTTAGATTATCTCGAACATCTCGCTACCTAGACCAATGTACTGAGATTTGAATTCAACATAAAATGGATACAAATATTTGAATTGGAGATCGTATGGTACGTGTAGTTCATATTTAAATATGATTACTACTATATGCATGTTTGCTGTTATCAAGATAATATTTAAATGATGGTATAACTTGACAACAATCATATTCAAATAGGCAACATTGATTCAAATTTAGTCCATATGGTAGACGACAATATATATATTCATAGGGTGGAGTAAAATGTTCATATAAGATGGAAGATCAAAATGTAGGACTACATCCATTATAAACCGCAAGATCACCTAACGATATATTCAAATTCAACATAACGTGGATTCAAAAATCAAAATTCGAGATCCTGGCATTTGTAATCATATAAAAAGGGACATGACTCTTTCTTGTCGTGGGAATTGATTTGTTTTTTGTTGTTGTTGAGGGAAGTGCGAATTGATTTGGTACTACACATGCTAATCTTGTTCTCCCGGTTGTTTTTACATTTTTCTTGTAGTTTTTCCATGGCATTTTTAGCAATATAGTAAGGGGACATGGCTCTCTTGTGTCTTGTATGAATTGTCTTTTTTTACACGTTAAGTTTGTTAAACCAAACATGGAATCCGCGCCTTGTTATCCCAAAATTTTCAAGCTAGATTATATTTTGTCTCTTCTGCTGCGAAACTCCCGCCTCTTCAACCCGCGTCGCGCCTTGTTATCCCGAAATTTCAACGCGCACAAAAACTCCCTCCTCATCCGAAATCGGTCCCGCAGCCCAGTGCTACTTCTTGAGCTTGCGTTGGTTTTTTCCTTGAAGAGGAAAGGGTGATGTAGCAAAGTAGAGATAAGTATTTCCCTCAGTTTGAGAACCAAGGTATCAATCCAGTAGGAGACAACGCACAAATCACCGAATACCTACACAAACAATCAAACAACATGCACCCAACGCGATAAAGGGGTTGTCAATCCCTTCACGGTTACTTGCAAAAGTGAGATCTGATAGATATAGATGAAACTAAATAAAAGATAAAGTAAATATTTTTGGTATTTTTGGTTTATAGATCGGAAAGTAAAAGATTGCAAAATAGTAGATCGGAAACTTATATGATGGAAAATAGTAGATCGGAAACTTATATGATGGAAAATAGACCTGGGGGCCATAGGTTTCACTAGAGGCTTCTCTCAAGATAGCAAATAATACGGTGGGTGAACAAATTACTGCCGAGCAATTGATAGAAAAGCGCAAAGTTATGACGATATCTAAGGCAATGATCATGAATATAGGCATCATGTCCGTGTCAAGTAGACCGAAACGATTCTGCATCTACTACTATTACTCCACACATCGACCGACTCCTGCCTGCATCTAGAGTATTAAGTTCATGAAGAACAGAGTAACGCATTAAGTAAGATGACATGATGTAGAGGAATAAACTCAAGCAATATGATGTAAACCCCATCTTTTTATCCTCGATGGCAACAATACAATACGTGCCTTGCTGCCCCTACTGTCACTGGGAAAGGACACCGCAAGATTGAACCCAAAGCTAAGCACTTCTCCCATTGCAAGAAAAACCAATCTAGTAGGCCAAACCAAACTGATAGTTCGAAGAGAATTACAAAGATATCAAATCATGCATAAAAGAATTCAGAGAAGATTCAAATAATATTCATAGATAATCTGATCATAAATCCACAATTCATCGGATCTCGGCAAACACGCTGCAAAAAAAAGTATTACATCGAATAGATCTCCAAGACAATCGAGGAGAACATGGTATTGAGAATCAAAGAGAGAGAAGAAGCCATCTAGCTCCTAGCTATGGACCCGTAGGTCTGAGATAAACTAATCACGCTTCATCGGAAGGGCAATAGGGTTGATGTAGAAGCCCTTCGTGATCGAATCCCCCTCCGGCAGGGTGCCGGAAAAGGTCCCTAGATGGGATCTCACGGGTACAGAAGGTTGCGACGGTGGAAAAGTGTTTTCGTGGATGCTTCTGGTGGTTTGGGAATATATGTGAATATATAGGCGAAAGAATTAGGTCAGGAGAGTCACGGGGGGGGGGGGCACAAGGTAGGGGGCACGCCCTACCCCCCTGGGCGCGCCCTCCACCCTTGTGGCCGCCTCGTGGCTCCTCCGACTTCATCTCCAAGTCTCCTGGGTGTCTTCAGGTCCAAGAAAAATCATCGCGAAGATTTTATTCCGTTTGGACTTTGTTTGGTATTCCTTCTCCACGAAGCTAAAAAACAAGGAAAAACAAAAACTGGCACTGGGCTCTAGGTTAATAGGTTAGTCCCAAAAATAATATAAAATAGCATATTAATGCATATAAAACATCCAAAACAGATAATATAATTGCATGGAACAATCAAAAATTATAGATACGTTGGAGACGTATCAAGCATCCCCAAGCTTAATTCCTGCTCGTCCTCGAGTAGGTAAATGATAAAAACAGAATTTTTGATGTGGAATGCTACCTAACATATTTATCCATGTAATTTTATTTATTGTGGCATGAATGCTCAGATCCATAAGATTCAAAACAAAAGTTTAATATTGACATAAAAACAATAATACCTCAAGCATACTAACAAGGCAATTACGTCTTCTCAAAGTGACATGGCCAAAGAAAGCTTATCCCTACAAAATCATATAGTCTGGCTATGCTCCATCTTCATCACACAAAATATTCAAATCATGCACAACCCCGATGACAAGCCAAGCAATTGTTTCATACTTTTGATGTTCTCAAACTTTTTCAACTTTCACGCAATACATGAGCGTGAGCCATGGACATAGCACTATAGGTGGAATAGAATATGGTGGTTGTGGAGAAGACAAAAAGAAGGAGATAGTCTCACATCAACTAGGCGTATCAACGGGCTATGGAGATGCCCATCAATAGATATCAATGTGAGTGAGTAGGGATTGCCATGCAACGGATGCACTAGAGCTATAAGTTTATGAAAGCTCAAAAGAAAACTAAGTGGGTGTGCATCCAACTCGCTTGCTCACGAAGACCTAGGGCAATTTGAGGAAGCCCATCATTGGAATATACAAGCCAAGTTCTATAATGAAAAATTCCCACTAGTATATGAAAGTGACAACATAGGAGACTCTCTATCATGAAGATCATGGTGCTACTTTGAAGCACAAGTGTGGTAAAAGGATAGTAACATTGTCCCTTCTCTCTTTTCTCTCATTTTTTTTGGGCCTTCTCATTTTTTTTGGCCTCCTTTTTTTCGTCCGGAGTCTCATCCCGACCTGTGGGGGAATCATAGTCTCCATCATCCTTTCCTCACATGGGAGAATGCTCTAATAATGAAGATCATCACACTTTTATTTACTTACAACTCAAAAATTACAACTCGATACTTAGAACAAAATATGACTATATATGAATGCCTCCAGCGGTGTACCGGGATGTGCAATGAATCAAGAGTGACATGTATGAAACAATAATGAATGGTGGCTTTGCCACAAATACGATGTCAACTACATGATCATGCAAAGCAATATGACAATGATGAAGCGTGTCATAATAAATGGAACGGTGGAAAGTTGCATGGCAATATATCTCGGAATGTCTATGGAAATTGCATAATAGGTAGTTATGGTGGCTGTTTTGAGGAAGGTATATGGTGGGTGTATGGTACCGGCGAAAGTTGCGCAGCACTAGAGAGGCTAGCAATGGTGGAAGGGTGAGAGTGCGTATAATCCATGGACTCAACATTAGTCATAAAGAACTCACATACTTATTGCAAAATCTATTAGTTATCGAAATGAAGTACTACGCGCATGCTCCTAGGGGGATAGATTGGTAGGAAAAGACCATCGCTCGTCCCCGACCGCCACTCATAAGGAAGACAATCAATAAATAAATCATGCTCCGACTTCATCACATAACGGTTCACCATACGTGCATGCTACTAGAATCACAAACTTTAACACAAGTATTTCTCAAATTCACAATTACTCACTAGCATGACTGTAATATTACCATCCCTATATCTCAAAACAATCATAAGGAATCAAACTTCTCATAGTATTTAATGCACTTTATATGAAAGTTTTTATTATATCCCTCTTGGATGCCTATCATATTAGGACTAAATTCATAACCAAAGAAAATTACCATGCTATTTAGAGACTCTCAAAATAATATAAGTGAAGCATGAGAGTTCAACGATTTCTATAAAAAAACACCACCGTGCTCTAAAAAGATATAAGTGAAGCACTAGAGCAAAATTGCCTAGCTCAAAAGATATAAGTGAAGCACATAGAGTATTCTAATAAATCACGATTCATGTGTTGTGGCGCCCCCGGCTCAATCATGCACTAATCATACACGCAAATGCACACGATCAAGCCAAAGGACTCACAGGAAGATATCACAACACAACTCTAAAACATAAATAAAGTCATACAAGCTTTATATTACAAGCCAGGGGCCTCGAGGGCTCGAATACATAAGCTCGCATACAAGTGTCAGCGGAAGCATCAGATATCTGAGTACAGATATAAAAGAAAACATAGATAGGCCCTTAGAAGGCAGGGCAAAAGAAAACACTACGATCGAAAGGCGCATGCCTCCTGCCTGGGACCCTCCGAACCTACTCCTGGTCGTCGGCCAGCTCGTAGTAGTATCCACCCTCGGGGTAGAAGTGGTAGCTGAAGTCGTCAACCGGGGCAGCGGTCTCAGGGGCTCCGTCATCTGGTTGCACCAAAAGGATAATGGGGGAAAAAGAAAGCAAAGCAACCGTGAGTACTCATCCGAAGTACTCAGCAAGCAAGGATCTACACTACATATGCAACATTATCAAAGAGTGGCGGTATATGTGGACTGGGCTGCAGAAATGCCAGAATAGAGAGGAAAGCCTAGTCCTATCGAAGACTAGCATCTTCAGAGGTCTTGTAGCATTAGAAGAGTGTAGATTAGTACCATATAAAGTAGTAGTATCGATAAGTCTCAACCTCACCCAGAGATCCTTTCTCGACTCCCTGCGAGAAAGCAATCCCAGAGCCATACAGTCATCAACCTCGTCCAGAGATCCCTTCTCGACTCCCTGCGAGAAGCAATCCCAGAGCCATAGTATCCAATTCTAGTTGTATCGATCGGGATACAACTCCGAGTGTCCGTTACCGAGGATCCGGCTATGCATAGATTAGTTCTTCCCTGTAGGGGTGCACCAACTTACCCACCACGCTCGCTTAACTCCGGCCGGACACACCTTTCTGGGTCATGCCCGACCTTGGCCAAACGACACACCGTAGCCCTACCTAAAGCTCAGCAGAGAGGTCCCTGCCGGTCTACATCCTAAGCACAAGGGGGTCTTGGGCCATCGCCCCTCGCCCTCCGGGTCGTTGCGCACATGCCTCAGATCCAAGCACCACCTCTGTCGTGAATGGCGCCAATCACTCCATGCCGCACTATGCCCATGTGATGGTTAGTGCTATCGGGCCAGAGGCCCACTCGAATCAAATATCCAAATCGTTAGTACCTTGGGGGTGCGGTAACGAGCAGAGACTCACGATCGATGTGACCCTGTCACCCCTTCTCGAGGACTTGCGGCAAGGGCCAATAATGCCCGGCCACGCCTCGTATTCATCACTCGGGCACCATACAGGCAACCCGTCTTCACATCACACGCGGGTACCCCTCAGGGTCGACCCGCCTTTCCAAGTAACAATAGTACAGTCCAAGTATCCGTGTGTCCATAACATCAGGGGAATCCGAGGTATCACCCTCGTTGGATTC
The DNA here is from genome assembly GCA_011799875.1 of Thinopyrum elongatum. Classification (NCBI taxonomy): domain Eukaryota; kingdom Viridiplantae; phylum Streptophyta; class Magnoliopsida; order Poales; family Poaceae; genus Thinopyrum; species Thinopyrum elongatum. Next base: position 492,789,311 of record CM022300.1, read on the forward strand.
CTACTCGATGTATCCGTTAAGGTGAACTCGGAGGAATCACCCTTGCTGGGTTCACACTTGAGGTGTTGTACGACGGCGTCGTTATCGAAAGCGGTGAAGGAGGAATCACCCTTGATGACCACGACCGAATAGCTACTCTAGAGAGTTAACATCAGAAGTGCTACAAGAGGTTTCACCTTCGGTACTCGATAGTAACGCTGAAGTGTCGTTACAACTAAGGGGGTGATGTGCGGTGCCGGGGTCTGGTCTTCAATCCCGTTGATCGGGTCTTCGGATAATCCAGCGGGGCAGTAGGGATAAGTGGGGTCACTGATAGGTCTCTACCCAGCCTATACTAAGCAGTTTAGGATAAGCAGGTAAGGTATCAATAGCAGGTTACAATAAACAAGCTATGCATCAGAATAGGTAAAGCAGCAGCAGCAATTCTAATGCAAGCATGAGAGAGAAAGAATAGGCGATATCGGTATGCTCAAGGGGGGGTGCTTGCCTGGTTGCTCGGCGGCAAAGGCAAGGTCGTTAACAGTGTCGTCGGGCTCCTGAGTTGCATCGGTACCGGGAACTGCGTCGGGGTCTAACTAGAGAGAAGAGGGGGAGGAAACAGTATAAATACACAGTAAACAAGTGCTACACAAAGTATAACATGACAATATGCAGTGTCGGGTGTGTCCTAACGTATGGTTGCACGTCACCGAGGAAGGGGGAATCCATCCGGGGATGTTTTCCTAGTTCCGGACCTATGTCAGACAGATGACCGGAGGGGAACGGTTCCATGTTCGGATAGTTAGGGACGTGTGACGGACGAACGGACTGTGGGTTCGGATATGTCTCGAAATTCTGAGCAACTTTCATGTACAAAGTTTTTCGATCTGAGCTACGGATTATTTTCTAAGATTTTCCAAAGATTTAATCATTTTCTGGAATTAACAGAATTAAATTATTCAACATTATCCAAAACAGTACATGGTGATGTCAGCATGACATAAGCATTGCATCAGCAGTCAACAGTAGGGCTGACCAGGTCAAACCTGACCAGTGGGTCCCACATGTCATAGACTCAGCTCTATTTTAGGTTTTTAATTAAACTAAACAGAGTTAATTAGAGAGTGGGGTCCACATGTCAGTGTCACATTAGAGTTAAATTAATTATTTTCACTAATCTAATTAGTTAATTAGCAACTGACAAGGTGGGGCCCATATGTCAGTGATTGGTCAGCGCCAGTCAGCACGTTGACCTGGTCAACAGGTCAACGGGGTCGCCCTGGCCCACTGGCCAGTGACCCTGACTGTGGCCCCAGCCGGCCAGGTCAGCTCCGGCGACAGGAGTTGCTCTGGTGAGCTCTCCCCGCGGCGGAGGGGCTCGGCCAGTGGCAGAAATCGCGCATAGGCGACCAAATCGCGTGTTTTCGGGCGCGTTCGAACGGCCGTTCCATCCCGCGTCGATCTACGGCACCAAAATGAGCAGGGGAGGCTGGCAGGGCCGCCAGCGTTGAGCCGTGGCAGTCGTGGTCCTCAGGCGAACTTGGATACGGCGATTCCGGGCACGGCAGGCAGAGGCAACGAGCGCGTTCGACTCCTACGGCGATGGTGAGCACTACTGCGAGCTCAGGCGAGCTCGACAGCGGCCACAGCGATGGCAATGCCAACAGCGGCGGAGCTTCATTTGGGCAACCATGGCACGGTGGCTACGGTAAGCTAGCGAGCAAGAGAAGGGCCAGGGGAGGGAGGAGAGGCTCACAGCGAGGTGTAGCCGAGCAAAGCGTGCGTGAGGACGGCTTGACGGTGACGCAATCGGCAACGACATGCGGCGGCGATCCGAGGAAGAAGACGGCGGCGTGGGGCAATGCAGGGCTCCCGGGGCTCGGGCTTGTGGTCGAGGAGGACGGGCTCGTCGCGGCGGAGCTGCTGGACAGGCTACGGAGGCGAGAGGTGGGTTGTGGCCACGGCCAGCCGACGTCCATGGCGGTGGCGGCGTTCAGGAAGGAAGGGGGCGAGTGATGGGGAGGGGAGGAGGCGAAGCAGGAGCGTCCAGGGGGAGAGGGGCCTCCCTCTTATCCATCCACGGTGGCAGGGCAAAAGATCTGGCGCGAGGGGGGGGCCTGGACGCGCGCGCGCTCGCCTCTGCTCGACAGCGCGCCTGCTGCGTCAGGAGGTAGGGGAAGGGGGGCTAGTTGGGCTGGGCCGCCACTGTAGATAGTAGGCCTAAGTTCACAGTAGTTTTAGGCCATTTCTCTTTTTCTCTTTTTCTGTTTTCTTTTCTTTACTGTTTTGTAAATTATTTGGGCACTAAATGGTTTTTGTAAAATATATGAACTGGTCCATATTTCACAGTGCAACATACTCTATCACCAAAAATTAGTTTGGGGTATTTATCATTTCATATTTATATTATATTAATTAATAGGTTATTAAATAATGTTTTCAGCCACTGTTTAAGGATGTTTAAGTCACTTATCCAATTTCAATAAGGTTGGTTACAATTTTATCATTGCCTCCAAATTATTTGCTATTTAATGAACATTTTAGTTTTCAAATTTAAAAAACTTTTATTTTTACTTTAAGTTTGAATTTCCATTTGAATTTGAATTTGAAAAGGGATTTATTACTAATGATGATTAAGCAATGTTGATCATGATGACATGGCATAATCAAAAGGGTGATTACTGTAGCTTAATACATGGGGTGTTACAAATCTCCTCCACTAACAAGAATTCTCATCCCGAGAATTAAGAGGTAGAAGGAAAAAGTTCGGGGTATTCTGCACGAAGATTATCCTCGCGTTCCCAAGTGGCTTCATCTTCAGTATGATTTGACCACTGCACTTTCAGGAACTTGGTAACCTTCTGACGGGTCCGACGTTCAGCTTCATCGAGAATGCGGATCGGATGCTCCTTATAAGAAAGATCATCATGCAATTCGAGCATCTCATGATCCACAGCTCGGTGCGGAGATTCCTTGAAGCATTTACGAAGTTGCGACACATGGAAGACGTCGTGGAAATGAGAGAATTGCGGCGGCAATTCCAATTTATACGCCACCTGACCACGTCTAGCAACTATGCGGAAAGGACCAATGTAGCGTGGAGCTAACTTGCCCTTAATTCCGAAGCGGTGAGTGCCCTTCATAGGAGTGACACGCAGATAAGCTTGATCACCAGGTTGATAAGTTAAACCCCATCGTTTGCGATCATAATTGCTCTTATGACGGTCCTGAGCCGCCTTGAGATTTTCTCGAACAATACGGACTTGTTCTTCGGCGTGCTGAATAATATCGGGACCCACGAGCGGTCGTTCCCCAGTTTCTGACCAATTCAGAGGGGTTCGACACTTACGTCCATAAAGTACTTCGAATGGGGCCATTTTCAAGCTGGCTTGATAGCTGTTGTTATATGAGAATTCCGCATAAGGAAGAGATTCTTCCCACTTCTTGTCGAACGATATAACACAAGCCCGAAGCATGTCTTCAAGCACTTGATTAACTCGCTCGACTTGGCCTTGGGATTGAGGGTGATAAGCTGAACTCCAGGTAATATGAGTTCCCATAGCTTCTTGGAAACTTTCCCAGAACTTTGAAGTGAAAAGGCCGCCACGGTCCGAACTAATCTCCTTCGGAATGCCGTGGAGTGAAACAATTCTGGAGATATACAACTCTGCTAACTGACTAGCAGTGATAGTTTCCTTGACGGGTAGAAAGTGTGCAACCTTAGAGAGTTGGTCGACGACTACAAGAATAGCATCATGACCCTTCTGTGACCTGGGAAGGCCAGTAATGAAATCCATTTGCACTTTATCCCATTTCCATAAAGGAATAGGTAATGGTTGTAGAATCCCAGCAGGCTTCTGATGTTCTGCTTTAACGCGACGGCACACATCACATTCAGCAACGTACCGAGCAATATCCTGCTTCATTTTAGACCACCAGTACCTTTGACGGAGATCACGATACATCTTGGTGCTACCCGGATGAACAGACAGTGGTGTATCATGTGCCTCCTTCATGACCTTGTCGGTCATAAGCTCGAAGCGAGGTACGACAATGCGGTTTCTGAAATACAAGGTTCCATCTTCAGACAGCGAGAAATCCCTGTACTTTTCAAGGTGAAGATCTTTCTTCATCATATCAATTTCAGCATCTTTAGCTTGCACATTCTTAACAGCTTTCTCAAGATCTGGTTGTATCACAAGGTTATTAAGAGAACCCTGTGGAACAATATGCAGATTCAGCTTGCGCAGTTCTTCAAAAAGACGAGGTTGAGCTCGCCTAACCATGAGGTTGTCGCAATAGGACTTGCGGCTTAAGGCATCAGCCATCACGTTAGCCTTGCCAGGGGTATAGGAAATACCCAAATCATAGTCCGCAATGGCCTCCATCCATCTTTGCTGATGGAGGTTTAGAGATGGCTGAGTGAACAAGTACTTCAGACTTTTATGATCCGTGTATATCTCACAACAATTACCGAGAAGGTAATGTCGCCACAACTGCAGTGCATATATGACAGCAGCTAGTTCTAGATCATGTACCGGATAATTCTCTTCATGTGGGCGCAACTGACGAGAGCCATAAGCAATCACTTTACGCTCTTGCATTAGGACACAGCCTAATCCTTCACAGGATGCGTCACAATAGATCACAAAATCTTTGCGAGAATCTGGAGGAGCTAGTACTGGGGCAGATGTCAGCTTGTCTTTGAGTGATTGAAAACTTTCCTGACATTTGTCTGTCCATTCAAACTTAACGCCCTTGTGAAGCAGATCAGTCAAAGGCTTAGCAATCTTAGAAAAATTCTCAACAAACCGACGGCAATAGCTTGCAAGGCCAAGAAAACTTCTCACTTGCTTGACGTTCTTCAGAGGAGTCCAGTCAAGAATAGCCTGAACTCATTCCGGGTTAACAGCAATGCCATCCTTGGAGATCACATGACCAAGGTAGGTTACTTCAGAAAGCCAGAATTCACATTTGGAGTATTTGGCATACAACTGGTGTTCTCGGAGCCTTTCCAGTACAAGACGGAGGTGTTCGGCATGTTCTTCTTTATTCTTTGAATAGACCAGAATATCATCCAGATATAGCACGACAAATTTGTCGAGATAATCCATGAAGATGTAATTCATCAGACGGGAGAATATGGCTGGAGCATTTGTTAAGCCAAATGACATTACAGTGTACTCATAAGAGCCATAGCGAGTAACAAATGCAGTCTTGGGAATATCCTCTTCACGAACACGGATCTGATGATAACCCAACCTCAAATCAAGTTTAGAGAATACCGATGATCCAGCAAGTTGATCATACAAATCATTGATCCGGGGAAGCGGATATTTGTTCTGGATTGTGGCTTGGTTAATGGGCCGATAATCCTGAACCAATCGGTTAGTTCCATTCTTCTTCTTAACAAAGAGTGAAGGTGCTCCCCAAGCAGAGGAACTGGGGCGGATAAAATCCTTTTTAAGTGATTTGTCGATTTCCTCCTTAAGTTCAAGAAGGTGGTGCGGAGGCATCTTATAAGGACGCTTCGCAATAGGGGTAGTGCCAGGTTTCAAGTCGATGACAAACTCGACAGCTCTAGCAGGGGGTATTCCTGGAAGTTCTTCTGGAAATACACCTTGAAAATCACGAACAACTGGAACGTTCTCGATGCCTTCAAGAGGTGAGGCGTTCAATGCATTCAGAACATAAATCTGAGCTTCAGCGTCCTGAACTGTTTGAGCTGAGTATCTGACTGTCTGGCCAGAAGGGTGTGTGATGCAGACTGATTTAGTGGCACAGTCAATCAAAGCTTTATGAGGCTTCAACCAGTCCATACCCAGAATAATGTCTATGTTGGAGGTCTTGAGAGCAATGAGTGAAACGGGGAACATCAATCCTCCGATCACAATGTGGTTACCGTGGCTTACCATGGTAGTTTGCCAATTAGCCCCAGGTGACTGGATTACTAATGGAGTGGACATCTCCTTGAAAGGTATATCATGGCTTCGCGCAAAACTTTTGGACATGAAGGAGTGCGATTGTCCAGAATCAAAGAGGACTGAAGCTGGGATTGAATTCACTAGAAGGGTGCCCATCACAATTTTGGGGTCCTGTCGAGCTTCTTCAATGTTGACTTGGTTAACATGAACAAGCTGATTAGCAGGTGGTCTGGTTTCAATGTTTCTGGAAGGATGTTTTCGACGGCTCTTCCTGCAACCAACAGAAGGACGTGATGCGTGTTGAGGCTGACTCTGACGGCAGTTGATAGTACGGTGCCCTGGCTGTCCACACTGGTGGCACAGACCATCATTATGGGAAGAAACACCAACATTGGGCTGTCCACTTGCAATGTTCAGTTGTCTTGGTGGTGGAGGCAGACGAGGTGCAGCATAAGATGGCCTGGGTACAGGGGCAGGTCGGTGATGAACATTGTGTGGAATCCACACTCGACATTTCTGAACAGGCTGACCCGAGGATGAGCCAACATCACGAGTGCGCTTGAGCGACTCCTGGTATTTAGCCAGACCAGTTTCAACTCGGTAGGCTTGGCTGACAAGCGTCGCAAAGTCCTCACAATCAATGACAACAAGTGCGAGCTGTATATCGGAATGCAGTCCTTCATGGAATTTCTCCTGCTTGCGGGCATCAGTGTCGACGTCATCTTCAGCATAGCGGGACAATTCAAGAAATTTCCTCTGATATTCATCCACAGTCATTTTACCCTGAGAGAGTTTGCGAAACTCATGCTTCTTCTGGTCCATCAGACCTTGAGGAATGTACCGTGCACGAAAGGCTGACTGAAATTCCTGCCAAGTGGTTACAGTTTCAGTAGGCAACATACCCTTGTGGCTTTCCCACCATTGAGCAGCTGGACCTTTTAAATGGAATGTCGCAAAGGTGACGTAACTGTCAGGGGCAACATTAGCTGACTACATTTCAAACAGGATGTCACGAAGCCAATCATCAGCATCCATAGGATTGGTGGAGTTGCGGAAAACAGATGGATTGAGGCGCACAAATTCTGCCAGAGTTATTGGAGCATTCTGTTGCTGAGCATTCTGAATTGGGAACTGAGCCAATACTCCGGTCATAAACTGACGGTTAAGATCAAACTGCTGACAGTTGAGTTCAAACTGCTGCATCATTGCGGCAATATAGGGTGGAGGTGGAGGATCATCAGCCATCCTGCCAAATCAACAGGGGCAGTTTAGCAAGAAAAACTGCATGTGTATGGAATGATTCATGAAGTAACACGCACAACAGAAGGAAGTGCAATAGATATTTCATCATATTCGCACTAGACATTCAAAGCCACACATAGCCTCGGTTACAATCCGGCATTACGACAGTTGAAAGGGGAGGGCTAGACATCTAGGCGGCGCGCAAGCACGCGGTAGGGAAGTACACAACGAGACATAGCAAAGGCTACATCAATGTCGGAGAAAACTGTTGGAGCGAGGAATCTGCAAGTGACAACACAGGGTGCCCTCGATAAATGGATCCTGTAAGCAGAATCTGACCCACAATCTTGGAGCAAGGGGGAATATTTTAGAACTCCGGGTGGATGTGATCACGAGAACCTAATGTTGGAGTTAGTAAAATTTTAACCCGAATAGAAGAGAGATCAGAGTCCCAAAGTATAGACGAGAAATAAAAGATCCTAATACCACCCAATTGGCGATGTGGGCCCGTAAGCCACACAGCCAAGTTAGTAAATTAGTTTTTGGACCACTAGACTCAACTTCGGCCAAGGAGTTGGAAAGGGGGGTTCCTACAGTCAGTCGGCTCTGATACCAACTTGTGGCGCCCCCGGCTCAATCATGCACTAATCATACACGCAAATGCACACGATCAAGCCTAAGGACTCACGGGAAGATATCACAACACAACTCTAAAACATAAATAAAGTCATACAAGCTTTATATTACAAGCCAGGGGCCTCGAGGGCTCGAATACATAAGCTCGCATACAAGCGTCAGTGGAAGCATCAGATATCTGAGTACAGATATAAAAGAAAACACATATAGGCCCTTAGAAGGCAGGGCAAAAGAAAACACTACGATCGAAAGGCGCAGGCCTCCTGCCTGGGACCCTCCGAACCTACTCCTGGTCGTCGGCCAGCTCGTAGTAGTATCCACCCTCGGGGTAGAAGTGGTAGCTGAAGTCGTCAACCGGGGCAGCGGTCTCAGGGGCTCCATCATCTGGTTGCACCAAAAGGATAATGGGGGAAAAAGAAAGCAAAGCAACCGTGAGTACTCATCCGAAGTACTCAGCAAGCAAGGATCTACACTACATATGCAACATTATCAAAGAGTGGCGGTATATGTGGACTGGGCTGCAGAAATGCCAGAATAGAGAGGAAAGCCTAGTCCTATCGAAGACTAGCATCTTCAGAGGTCTTGCAGCATTAGAAGAGTGTAGATTAGTACCATATAAAGTAGTAGTATCGATAAGTCTCAACCTCACCCAGAGATCCTTTCTCGACTCCCTGCGAGAAAGCAATCCTAGAGCCATACAGTCATCAACCTCGTCCAGAGATCCCTTCTCGATTCCCTGCGAGAAGCAATCCCAGAGCCATAGTATCCAATTCTAGTTGTATCGATCGGGATACAACTCCGAGTGTCCGTTACTGAGGATCCAGCTATGCATAGATTAGTTCTTCCCTGAGGGGTGCACCAACTTACCCACCACGCTCGCTTAACTCCGGCCGGACACACCTTTCTGGGTCATGCCCGACCTCGGGCAAACGACACACCGCAGCCCTACCTAAAGCTCAGCAGAGAGGTCCCCGCCGGTCTACATCCTAAGCACAAGGGGGTCTTGGGCCATCGCCCCTCGCCCTCCGGGTCGTTGCGCACATGCCTCAGATCCAAGCACCACCTCTGTCGTGAATGGCGCCAATCACTCCATGCCGCACTGCTGAACTGGACGTCTGACAGAGCTTTCGGCTGATGCATATGATGCAGAACGCCCATACTATGCCCACGTGATGGTTAGTGCTATCGGGCCAGAGGCCCACTCGAATCAAATATCCAAATCGTTAGTACCTTGGGGGTGCGGTAACGAGCAGAGACTCACGATCGATGTGACCCCGTCACCCCGTCTCGAGGACTTGCGGCAAGGGCCAAGAATGCCCGGCCATGCCTCGTATTCATCACTCGGGCACCATACAGGCAACCCGTCTTCACATCACACGCGGGTACCCCTCAGGGTCGACCCGCCTTTCCAAGTAACAATAGTACAGTCCAAGTATCCGTGTGTCCATAACATCAGGGGAATCCAAGGTATCACCCTCGTTGGATTCCTACTCGATGTATCCGTCAAGGTGAACTCGGAGGAATCACCCTTGCTGGGTTCACACTTGAGGTGTTGTACGACGGCGTCATTATCGGAAGCGGTGAAGGAGGAATCACCCTCGATGACCACGACCGAATAACTACTCTACAGAGTTAACATCAGAAGTGCTACAAGAGGTTTCACCCTCGGCACTCGATAGTAATGCTGCAGTGTCGTTAGAACTAAGGGGGTGATGTGCGGTGCCGGGGTCTGGTCTTCAATCCCGTTGATCGGGTCTTCGGATAATCCAGCGGGGCAGTCGGGATAAGTGGGGTCACTGATAGGTCTCTACCCAGCCTATACTAAGCAGTTTAGGATAAGCAGGTAAGGTATCAATAGCAGGTTACAATAAACAGGCTATGCATCAGAATAGGTAAAGCAGTAGTAGCAGCAATTCTAATGCAAGCATGAGAGAGAAAGAATAGGCGATATCGGTATGCTCAAGGGGGGGTGCTTGCCTGGTTGCTCGGCGGCAAAGGCAAGGTCGTTAACGGTGTCGTCGGGCTCCTGAGCTGCGTCGGTACCGGGAACTGCGTCGGGGTCTAACGAGAGAGAAGAGGGGGAGGAAACAGTATAAATACACAACAAACAAGTGCTACACAAAGTATAATATGACAATATGCAGTGCCAGGTGTGTCCTAACGTATGGTTGCACGTCACCGAGCAAGGGGGAATCCATCCGGGAATGTTTCCCTGGTTTTGGACCTATGTCAGACAGATGACCGGAGGGGAATGGTTCCATGTTCGGATAGTTAGGGACGTGTGACGAATGAACGGACCACGTATTCGGATTCGTCTTGAAATTCTGAGCAACTTTCATGTACAAAGTTTTTCGATCTGAGCTACGGATTATTTTCTAAGATTTTCCAAAGATTTAATCATTTTCTGGAATTAACAGAATTAAATTATTCAACATTATCCAAAACAGTACATGGTGACGTCAGCATGACATAAGCATTGCATCAGCAGTCGACAGTAGGGCTGACCAGGTCAAACCTGACCAGTGGGTCCCACATGTCATAGACTCAGCTCTATTTCAGGTTTTTAATTAAACTAAACAGAGTTAATTAGAGAGTGGAGTCCACATGTCAGTGTCACATTAGAGTTAAATTAATTATTTTCACTAATCTAATTAGTTAATTAGCAACTGACAAGGTGGGGCCCATATGTCAGTGACTGGTCAGCGCCAGTCAGCACGTTGACCTGGTCAACAGGTCAACGGGGTCGCCCTGGCCCACTGGCCAGTGACCCTGACTGTGGCCCCAGCCGGCCAGGTCAGCTCCGGCGATCGGAGTTGCTCCGGTGAGCTCCCGACGCGGCGGAGGGGCTCGGCCAGCGGCGGAAATCGCGCACAGGCGACCAAATCGCGCGTTTTCGAGCGCGTTCGAACGGCCGTTCCATCCCGCGTCGATCTACGGCACCAAAACGAGCAGGGGAGGCCGGCAGGGCCGCCGGCGTTGAGCCGTGGTGGCGGTGGTCCTCGGGCGAACTTGGATACGGCGATTCCGGGCACGGCAGGCAACGGCAACAGGCGCGTTCGACTCCTTCGGCGACGGTGAGCACTACTGCGAGCTCAGGCGAGCTCGACAGCGGCCACAGCGATGGCAATGCCAACAGCGGCGGAGCTTCGTTTGGGCAACCATGGCACGGCGGCTACGGTAAGCTAGCGAGCAAGAGAAGGGCCAGGGGAGGGAGGAGAGGCTCACGGCGAGGTCTAGCCGAGCAAAGCGTGCGTGAGGACGGCTTGACGGTGACGAAATCGGCGACGACATGCGGCGGCGATCCGAGGAAGAAGACGGTGGCGTGGGGCGATGCAGGGCTCCCGGGGCTCGGGCTTGTGGTCGAGGAGGACGGGCTCGTCGCGGCGGAGCTGCTGGACAGGCTACGGAGGCGAGAGGTGGGCTGTGGCCGCGGCTAGCCGGCGTCCATGGCGGCAGCGGTGTTCGGGAAGGAAGGGGGCGAGCGATGGGGAGGGGAGGAGGCGAAGCAGGAGCGTCCAGGGGGAGAGGGGCCTCCCTCTTATCCATCCACGGCGGGAGGGCAAAAGATCTCACGCGAGGGGGGGGGGCCTGGACGCGCGCGCGCTCGCCTCTGCTCGACAGCGCGCCTGCGGCGTCAGGAGGTAGGGGAAGGGGGGCTAGTTGGGCTGGGCCGCCACTGTAGATAGTAGGCCTAAGTGCATAGTAGTTTTAGGCCTTTTCTCTTTTTCTCTTTTTTCTGTTTTCTTTTCTTTACTATTTTGTAAATTATTTGGGCACTAAATGGTTTTTGTAAAATATATGAACTGGTCCATAATTCACAGTGCAACATACCCTATCACCAAAAATTAGTTTGGGGTATTTATCATTTCATATTTATATTATATTAATTAATAGGTTATTAAATAATGTTTTCATCCACTGTTTGAGGATGTTTAAGTCACTTATCCAATTTCAATAAGGTTGGTTACAATTTTATCATTGCCTCCAAATTATTTGCTATTTAATGAACATTTTATTTTTAAAATTTGAACAACTTTTATTTTTACTTTAAGTTTGAATTTCCATTTGAATTTGAATATTAAAAGGGATTTATTACTAATGATGATTAAGCACTGTTGATCATGATGACATGGCATAATCAAAAGGGTGATTACTGTAGCTTAATACATGGGGTGTTACATGTGTGTCCCTCTCAAAAGGTGTGTACAGCAAGGATGATTGTGGCATACTAAAAAGCAAAGACTCAAATCATACAAGACGCTCCAAGCAAAACACATATCATGTGGTGAATAAAAATATAGCCTCAAGTAAAGTTACCGATAGACGAAGACTAAAGAGGGGATGCCTTCCGGGGCATCGCCAAGCTTAGGCTCTTGGTTGTCCTTGAATATTACCTTGGGGTGCCTTGGGCATCCCCAAGCTTAGGCTCTTGCCACTCCTTATTCCATAGTCCATCAAATCCTTACCCAAAACTTGAAAACTTCACAACACAAAACTCAACAGAAAATCTCATAAGCTCCGTTAGTATAAGAAAATAAATCACCACTTTTGGTACTGTTGTGAACTCATTCTTTATTTATATTGGTGTAATATCTACTGTATTCCAACTTTTCCATGGTTCATACCCCCCGATACTACCCATAGATTCATCAAAATAAGCAAACAACACAAAGAAAACAGAATCTGTCAAAAACAGAACAGTCTGCGAAGATCCGAATTGTTCTAATACTTATGTAACTCCAAACATTCTGAAAACTTAGGACAACAGAGGCAATTTGTATATCAATCTCTTATAAAAAATTCAGGGTTTTTCAACGCTCCATTGCATTATTAAAATTCTGTGACTGGACACAAAAGTTTCTGTTTTTTAGCAAGATCAAATCAACTATCACCGTAGGCCATCCCAAAGGTTTTACTTGGCACAAACACTAATTAAAACACAAAACCACATCTAACCAGAGGCTAGATGAATAATTCAAATCAAAACAGGAACAAAAATGCAAAAACAAAAATATAATTGGGTTGCCTCCCAACAAGCGCTATTGTTTAACGCCCTTAGCTAGGCATAAAAACACGAATAGATCTAGGTATTGTCATCTTTGGTATGCAATCCATAAGTAGCTCTCATAATAGATTCATTTGGCAATTTAATTTTGTTTCTAGGAAAGTGTTCCATGCCCTTCCTTAATGGAAATTGAAATCTAATATTTCCTTGATTGCAATCTATATCAAGAACAATGAAATCTACGGGCACATAATTCCTATTTGCAACAATAAGAACATCATTAATCCTTCCCATAGGTTTCTTAATAGTGGAATCCGCAAGATGCAAATTTAAAGAAAAATCATCAAATTCACGGAAACCTAACACATCACATAAAGTTTTTGGAATAGTGGAAACACTAGCACCCAAATCACACAAAGCATGGCACTCATAATCTTTAATCTTAATCTTAATAGTAGGTTCCCACTCATCATAAAGTTTTCTAGGGATAGAAACTTCCAATTCAAGCTTTTCTTCAAAAGATTGCATCATAGCATCAACGATATGTTTAGTAAAAGCTTTGTTTTGATTATAAGCATGAGGAGAATTCAACATGGATTGCAAGAAGGAAATACAATCTATTAAAGAACAATTATCATAATTAAATTCCTTGAAATCCAAAAGAGTGGGTTCATTGCTACTTAAAGTTTTGACCTCTCCAATCCCACTTTTAACAATTTTTGCATCAAGATCTAAAAACTCCGAATCATTGGGACGCCTTTTAACTAAAGTTGACTCATCTCCAGTCCCATCTTTATCAAGACTTATATTGGAAAACAAAGATTCAATAGGAGTCACATCAATCACTTTAAGATCTTCATCACTATTTTCACAGAAACTAGAAGAACATGTTCTTACAAACCAATCTTTTTTAGCACGCATCTTAGCGGTTCTTTCTTTGCACTCATCAATGGAGGTTATCATAGCTTTTAGAGTTTCATTAATATCATGCTTGGGTGGAATAGATCTAAGTTTCAAAGAATCAACATCAAGAGAAATTATATCCACGTTCCTAGCCAAATCATCAATCTTAAGCAATTTTTCTTCAATCAAAGCATTGAAACTCTTTTGCGAAATCATAAATTCTTTAACACTATTCTCAAAATCAGAGGACATCTTATTATAATTTCCATAAGAATTGTTGTAGGAATTACCATAATTATTAGAGGAATTACTAGGAAACGGCCTAGGATTAAAATTACCTCTATACGCGTTATTACCATTGTTCCTACCAACAAAATTCACATCCATAGATTCGTTATTATTCTCAATCAAAGTTGACAAAGGCATATCATTAGGATCAAAATAAGCACTCTTGCTAGCAAACAATTTCATAAGTTCATCCATCTTTCCACTAAAAACATTAATCTCTTCAATTGCATGCACTTTTTTACTAGTGGAAGATCTTTCGGTGTGCCATTGAGAATAATTAACCATAATATTATCTAGGAGTTTAGTAGCTTCTCCTAAAGTAATTTCCATAAAAGTGCCTCCCGCGGCCGAATCTAAAAGATTTCTAGAAGCAAAATTCAATCTGGCATAAAAAAATTGTATAATCATCCACAAATTCAAACCATGAGTAGGGCAATTTTGTATCATCAATTTCATCCTCTCCCAAGATTGTGCAACATGCTCATGATCAAGTTGCTTAAAATTCATAATATCGTTCCTAAGGGAGATGATCTTAGCAGAAGGAAAATACTTGGAAATAAAAGCATCTTTACACTTATTCCATGAATCAATACTATTTTTAGGCAAAGATGAAAACCAAGTTTTAGCACGATCTCGAAGTGAGAACAGAAATAACTTCAATTTAACAATATCATTATCCACATCTTTTTTCTTTTGCATATCACACAAATCAACGAAATTGTTTAGATGGGATGCGGCATCTTCACTAGGAAGGCCGGAAAATTGATCTTTCATAACAAGATTCAGCAAAGCGGCATTAATTTCATAAGATTCCGCACTAGTGGCGGGAGCAATCGGAGTACTAATAAAATCATTGTTATTAGTGTTGGAAAAATCACACAATTTGGTATTCTCTTGAGCCATCATGACAAAGCAAGCAAACCAACACACGAGCAAACAAAAAGCAAACGAAAAAGACGAACAGAAGAAGGGCGAATAAAAAGGCAAATCTTTTCGAAAATCGTTTTAGAAGTGGGGAAGAGGAAAACGAGAGGCAAATGGCGAATAATGTAATGCAAGAGATAAGAGTTTATGATGGGTACTTGGTATGTCTTGACTTGGCGTAGATCTCCCCGGCAACGGCGCCAGAAATTCTTCCTCCTACTTCTTGAGCTTGCGTTGGTTTTTCCCTTGAAGAGGAAAGGGTGATGCGGCAAAGTAGAGATAAGTATTTCCCTCAGTTTGAGAACCAAGGTATCAATCCAGTAGGAGACAACGCACAAATCACCGAATACCTGCACAAACAATCAAACAACTTGCACCCAACGCGATAAAGGGGTTGTCAATCCCTTCATGGTTACTTGCAAAAGTGAGATATGATAGATATAGATGAAACTAAATAAAAGATAAAGTAAATATTTTTGGTATTTTTGGTTTATAGATCGGAAAGTAAAAGATTGCAAAATAGTAGATCAGAAACTTATATGACGGAAAATAGTAGATCGGAAACTTATATGATGGAAAATAGACCCGGGGGCCATAGGTTTCACTAGAGGCTTCTCTCAAGATAGCAAATAATACGGTGGGTGAACAAATTACTGCCGAGCAATTGATAGAAAAGCGCAAAGTTATGACGATATCTAAGGCAATGATCATGAATATAGGCATCACGTCCATGTCAAGTAGACCGAAATGATTCTGCATCTACTACTATTACTCCACACATCGACCGACTCCTGCCTGCATCTAGAGTATTAAGTTCATGAAGAACAGAGTAACGCATTAAGTAAGATAACATGATGTAGAGGAATAAACTCAAGCAATATGATGTAAACCCCATCTTTTTATCCTCGATGGCAATAATACAATACGTGCCTTGCTGCCCCTACTGTCACTGGGAAAGGACACCGCAAGATTGAACCCAAAGCTAAGCAATTCTCCCATTGCAAGAAAAACCAATCTAGTTGGCCAAACCAAACCGATAGTTCGAAGAGAATTACAAAGATATCAAATCATGCATAAAAGAATTCAGAGAAGATTCAAATAATATTCATAGATAATCTGATCATAAATCCACAATTCATCGGATCTCGGCAAACACACCACAAAAAAAAGTATTACATCGAATAGATCTCCAAGAACATCGAGGAGAACATGATATTGAGAATCAAAGAGAGAGAAGAAGCCATCTAGCTACTAGCTATGGACCCGTTGGTCTGAGATAAACTACTCACGCTTTATCGGAAGGGCAATAGGGTTGATGTAGAAGCCCTCCGTGATCGAATCCCCCTCCGGCAGGGTGTCAGAAAAGGTCCCTAGATGGGATCTCACGGGTACAGAAGGTTGCGGCGGTGGAAAAGTGTTTTCGTGGATGCTTCTGGTGGTTTGGGAATATATGTGAATATATAGGCGAAAGAATTAGGCCAGGAGAGTCACGGGGGGCCCACAAGGCAGGGGGGCGCGCCCTCCACCCTTGTGGCCGCGTCGTGGCTCTTCCGACTTCATCTCCAAGTCTCCTGGGTGTCTTCAGGTCCAAGAAAAATCATCGCGAAGATTTTATTTTGTTTGGACTCCATTTGGTAGTCCTTCTCCACGAAGCTAAAAAATAAGGAAAAACATAAACTGGCATTGGGCTCTAGGTTAATAGGTTAGTCTTAAAAATAATATAAAATAGCATATTAATGCATATAAAACATCCAAAACAGATAATATAATAGCATGGAACAATCAAAATTTATAGATACGTTGGAGACGTATCACCCAGACACGCGAAATCCCCCTTCTACCCCTCAGCCAGAAATGCCGCCTCGACATCGCGTGGTCAAAACTGGTGGGGGTACATTCGTAACTTACCCCACATTTCGGACCAGCGCGTCCCTAGCCATGGCTCCCCCCTATCTCCCCTTCATCCCCCCAATCCCGGTTCCACCCCCCCCCCCATTCGTACACTGAGGCCGCCAAAACCCGTGAAACCCCACGCTCCTCCGTCGGCCTCCCGACCGTCGCCCAGCCGGAGCCTCTTCCCCGATGACGTCGTCCACAGCAACAGCTCGACGTCCTTCATCCACCGCAATGGATGAGGATCCGTCGTCGATCTCGTCATCCCGCCGGATGAGCCGTCCTGTCCTCCACCTCCAAGGAGCTGCCCCGACGTTTGCCTCATCTATTGCGCCACCTCCATCCCCACAGCGTCGTCTTCACCTCCCCATCGGAACCACAACACCCTCACCAATTCCTCCGATGAAGCCGGGGCCTACTCGGTGCCACCAAGGAGGTTCTGCACTCACCGCTGCATTTTATCTTTTATTCGATCTCACGGGGCTGCCGGTGCTCGATAACGAGCAGCCATGGCGGGTCTCTATCAATGGCGCTGTCGCCGGCCACTTCCTCCATGGCGTCTCTGCCCCATGTCGTTGCTTCCTCACCGGCGACTTCCACACCAGCACTAGCTGCTGCTACTCTGGCTCTCGCTCGCGCTGCTGCTGCTCCGGCTCTCGCTCGCGCTGCGGCTCTGCTCTTGCTGTCGGCCGCGCTGCTTCTCTGCTCTTGCTTTTGTTGTTGCTACTGCTCTGCTCTGCTCTTGTTGTTGGTAGCGCTGCTGCTTCGCTCTTGCTCTCGTTCATGCTGCTGCTCCACTCTTGCTCTCGTTCGTGTTGCTGCTCTGCTCTGCTCTTGCTCTTGCTCGCGGTGCTTCTGCACGAGCTGCTCTCTGCTAGTGCGTTCCCTGCTCGAGTGGCTACTGATTTAGATCACTGCTTCTCTGCTACCAGTGCTCGAATGCCCTAAACTTCTATTGCAGTGCTATGCTACTAGTTCAATCAGTTTCGTCAGTAAAATTTTGTTTCGACAGTAAAATTCAGTTTCGACTATAAAGTTCAGTTTCTTCAGTTAAGTTCGGAGTCAACAGTATTTACAGCATCTGTCGGAGTGGCCGCGGCACGGCTGATGCATTTTACATCTAGCACTTTTTTGTGATGTATTTTACATCATCTATTGCAGATGCTATTAGACTCCCACTTCAGATTAACGTTGTTTGTCTTGTCCTGCTTCAGCCTCACCGTCATACACCTCACCGGAGCTGCTCCAATGACGGAACCGTCCATCACAGCGGAGGAGTACCCTCGGCGCCGTCTCTAGAGGCCTCAGATCTTCTTCCCCACCTCCGACAGTCACACCAGCATCACCATCCTCCACGTCCAACCCGATGATGCTGAGGTTGACAAGGCTACGCCAAAGAGGTTGTACACTCGTTGCATCACTTTGTTACTCTACATTCATGTCGATGCCTCAGGGATCCTTTGGTTCAAAGTAGTTGCAAATCTAGATAGAAATGAATCGTGGTCACAAAGTTAATAGGGAGAAAACTAAATGTTCTTTTGAACCATAATTTGCCATTATATGATATTCATGCGGACCAAATAAGTTCACAAAATATTTCGAGGGCAGGCTTCAGCCTGTTGAAGACTGCCTACTAGAATCGCCAGTGGTTCAAAGAAAAAGTGAAGGAAAACATAGGAATTGGAAACTTTACTATGGTACTGCTATTCATGCATTTGGTTAGAAGAAATGGAGCAAAGCAAAACTGGAGGATTTTTTTTCCTTTGGTGTCTCTTTCAAAGAAAAAACGTAGGAATTTTAATATCCACTTGGACGCCCTTTTCAAATTAATATGCATGAAGAACAGGACTAAGTGCATTACTGGCATAATAAGATTCTTATTTTACATTTTCATGTGGTTTGACTTTAATTTGACCATGTTTCTCCATTCTTGTGTTCTTCCAATTCATGTGAACCAAACACCCAGGTTGACAGAAATCTTGTGTTTGCAAATGCTCTATTTTGCACGTTAATTCCTATCATATTCCTGTGTTTTTTCTATCCCCGCGTTTTTAGAATCCTCCAACTCTAAGGAACCCTTACAGATTTACTTCATTTTTAGATAGGTGCCAAAGAAATCTCTGTGTGTTTTGTCCCGCTCCTGCCGTGCCGTCATCCACCCCACCTGAGGTGCACCATCGGTGGAAGCGTTCACTGCAGCAGAGATCCCCCTGCGGACCTTCTTACGCCGCCTTAGATCATCTTCCCCATTGCCGGCAGCCACGTCAACTGCATTACCATCATCGACTGAGCAGATGAACCTGAGGACTACACAGTTCTGGAAGAGAGGTCGCACTCTTCCGTGTCTGCTTACGTTATACATCGATTATTATTACCTGCTACTTTATCATCCTGTTCACCTCTTAGACTCCGAGTTAGGTCCAAACTAATGTTCAAACTTGAGTTTTAAAATGTCCGTGGGGAACATATCAAGGTAGCAACGAATAGTATATGTCTACTATCTGGTTCATCTCGGGTCTTCTATGTGGTTCATGTTGGGTGGGCAACAAACAGCAGATGATCCATCGTCTATCTTTTTAAACTGAAGCTATTATCTGCCTGCTATCATTAGTTTTGGATTTATCCACTCGTTTGTTACCATCAGTCTTGATTTCTGCATGCACCCCTTAGGCCTTACATAATCTAACTATATTTTTTTATTATGCATGTCAGTTATTGTACACAATCGTACTGAACATGTAGAGAAAAAGAGAAGACCGTTGCGTGGGGATATAATGTCATGCAGACGCCACTCCATGGTGGGTGAAGTGGGGGGCCCCTTCCCCCATTCCAGATTGTATTCCAGAGGAATATAACTGTTCAGAGGGGGATTCAAAGGGAGCCGACCACTCCTATTTACCCCCTGAGGTGTTTGCTCTAACGTGACATGCTGATGTTGGTCATATCATGCATATGGCGCCTCGCATTGCTTACTTTGTACATCTTGTATGTCATCAGCTTAGTTTAGATTTGCTTTGTGTGAATGCCACATGTTTGGTTTCTATATCATATATGTGAATTATGCAATGCCATCTTCTTTAGCCAGGCATCATATACGTGAATCATGCAATGCCATCCTGTTTAGCCAGTCATCGTATATGTGAATTGTATCGTGCCATACTATTTTTTTTCATAATGTATTCCATTTGTCGACAATGTTTGTACATTCATCTACTCTTCCTGTGCATCATCCATTTGAGTCGGTCATGGGAAAATCTGGAGTGAAAACAAGGCCTTCTGAGCAGTCAGTGCTACCTGTCGATGTAGATTTCTTGCTGGTTACAGATAGCTCCTCAGAGGAGGATTCAGAGATAGATGACCAGTCGTATCCCCCCCCCCCCCCCCCGAGGTGTATGCTCTAACTTGGCAGGGTTATATTGCTCATATCATGCATATGGTGTCTTGCATTGCCATGCCATCAGCTTAGATTAGACATGCTTTGTGTGAATGCCTCCTGTTTGCTTTCTATATCTGATATGTGAATTATGCAATGCCATGTTTTTTAGCCAGTTATCATATATGTGAATTATGCACCGCCATCCTGTGTAGCCAGGCATCACATATGTGAATTATCTCATGCCATCCTTTTTTTTCATTACGTATTCCATTTGTCGACAATCTGTGTATATTGAACTACTCTTCATGTGTATCAGCCATTTGAGCCGGTTATGGAAAATTCTGGAGTGAAAACAAGGTCTTTAGAGCAGGCAATGGTACATGCTGAAGCATATATCTCGATGGTTACGGGTAGCTCCTCAGAGGAGGATTCAGAGACAGATGACCAGTCCTATATGCCACCTGAGGTGTATGCTCTAACTTGCAATGTTTATATTTCTCATATCATGCATATGGTATCTTGCATTGCTTAGTTTAGACATCAGATACACAATATTCAATGCCATCTGCTTAGTTTAGAGATCATACATGCGAGTGCCAGCTGCTTAGTATATGAATCAATTATATGAATTATATCATGTCATCCTGTATACTTAGACAACATGTATGTGAATTATTTCATCCCAACCTATTTTAGAAAGACATCATATAGTTATGTCATGTCATCCTGTTTAGATACTCATCATATGTTGAATTATGCCATTATATCTTGTTAAGTTATCCATCATATATCTGAAACTGCGTCATGCTATCCTGTTTAGTTAGCCATCATATATGTGAAATTGTGTCATGTTGTCCTATTTGGTTAGACAACATATATGTGAATTACCACATCTGTCTATCATACAATGTCTGCTCATTCAATTTCTTTTCTTGTTTATCAGCCATTTGAATTGGAGGGGGTGATGGCAGTATCTAAGGGAGTAAAAACCCGTTCTTCGCAAAAGACGGTGCTACCCGTCGATGCAGATAGAACCATGTTTGTACTGGCCCACGAACTAGCCCCACCACACATAATCGAGACTTCCAGATTGTACACCTACACGGTTGGACAGAGAACCAACTACACCCCATCTAACCCCAATTCCATGTTTAAAGCAGAAGAGCAGCTGTTCTCAGGTCAGATTCCGTAGCTATGGTCCATACTCCTTTGCTCTTGCATCACTGTATTTACTCATACCAACTAATTTCGAATTTGAAGGATCCAATTGAAACTCCAATGGCGCAACAGGTATGTTTTAAACCTATTTCTTTAACTGGATTGCTGTTCTAACTTCTTGCTCTATGTTGATTTCAGTTTCAGTTGTATAAACAGTTATGTTCTCATGTCATGCACACTACAAGTGTTGCTAGTGCTGTGTAGTTTCCCACACTTATATTTCGTCTATGCTGCTGTGTCTTAAAAAGATATGATTTGAACTGTGTCTCTATCTTGATTTGGCAACATAAACTAGAATGATATAGACAATAAAGTGACCATAATACATACATATATGTTTGTTTCATGCTGTTATCCTGTCCATCTTACTACTGAACCGGTTTACCAAAATGAGTGTCATATACTACATGCTAAACATGTGATGTGTCTGCTTGTTTCTCTTGTAGAATGCGAACAGAATATTGGAGAAGAGCACCCCATTTATGCAATGGTAGAGAAAGTAATGCAGATAAGGTTCAAGATAATGAGACAACCCTGTTGGTCTCCAAGAAAGGTGATAAAAACTATCTTGTAGACAGTGAGACAACCCCAAAGTCCTGCGTTGATGTAGTGTTCGAGTTACTGGCCACTACCGCTGGCACAAGCTCTTCGAACTCCCTGCCTGAATCACTTTAGTAACCCACTTCTAGTTGACACAGCACCATGTCCACCATAGAGTACCCCCCCCCCCACACGAGCAGTTTATAAAGCAACTGCAGTGCCCAAAGCACGAAGACCACCACAGCGAACCCAAATTCCATGTTTAAAGCAGAAGAGCAGCTGTTCTCAGGTCAGATTCCGTAGCTATGGTCCATACTCCTTTGCTCTTGCATCATTGTATTTACTCATACCAACTAATTTCGAATTTGAAGGATCCAATTGAAACTCCAATGGCGCAACAGGTATGTTTTAAACCTATTTCTTTAACTGGATTGCTGTTCTAACTTCTTGCTCTATGTTGATTTCAGTTTCAGTTGTATAAACAGTTATGTTCTCATGTCATGCACACTACAAGTGTTGCTAGTGCTGTGTAGTTTCCCACACTTATATTTCGTCTATGCTGCTGTGTCTTAAAAAGATATGATTTGAACTGTGTCTCTATCTTGATTTGGCAACATAAACTAGAATGATATAGACAATAAAGTGACCATAATACATACATATATGTTTGTTTCATGCTGTTATCCTGTCCATCTTACTACTGAACCGGTTTACCAAAATGAGTGTCATATACTACATGCTAAACATGTGATGTGTCTGCTTGTTTCTCTTGTAGAATGCGAACAGAATATTGGAGAAGAGCACCCCATTTATGCAATGGTAGAGAAAGTAATGCAGATAAGGTTCAAGATAATGAGACAACCCTGTTGGTCTCCAAGAAAGGTGATAAAAACTATCTTGTAGACAGTGAGACAACCCCAAAGTCCTGCGTTGATGTAGTGTTCGAGTTACTGGCCACTACCGCTGGCACAAGCTCTTCGAACTCCCTGCCTGAATCACTTCGGCTTCTTCGGTCTCAGCTACAAGCTGAAAGGCATCAGTTAGTTGTGCTGCGGCAAGAAGCTGAAGGACTGAGGAAGTCCCTGCGGAATTCAGATGCATACTTTTTGGTACAACAGCAAGTGCTGGACGATTTTAGCGCCAAACAAGAGAAAACTAATAAGCTTGCTAAGCTTCTTGCCAGCATGGTGGGTATCCAGGATATCGTTTCTTGAGCTCTTCTGAAGTGGTTTCAGTTCTGGACTTGGTTTGCTGCCGCGTTTATTTTCACTGGTGGCCAATTTAGGTGCCCAGTGTATGTAATATGCTGCTTTGTTCATGATATTTGCACTAGTGGCAAACTTTGATGCCCAGTGGATGTAATATTTGTAATAGCCGTAATAGCCTAGCGTAAGTTGCTTGCTTATTTATTTCCTTATTGTCTTGTTGATTTTTTTGCTTATAGTCGCTGCAGTTCTTTTTCCGCGGTAACCTTTTTATTTAGAACTAGGCCACAATAACCATGGGCAACATACGGACCGTTGTAACCATGGTCCTGCTGGCTGCTGTAGTGGGCTTCCTAAGGTCCGTATGATCCATGGGCCTTCTATGGCCCGCAGATTCAATGGGCCTTCTACGGGCCGTTTGATCGATTGGACAAACATGGGCCATACTTTCGTGGACCATTAACGGACCGCAATATGGGTCGTAAATGGGCTAGAATCAGAATCATCTGTTTATGGGCCGACCATAACGGGTCGTTAATAGGCCGATGTGTACAACTGGCTTAATTCTATCGGCAGGCATAACAGGTCGTTAATGGGCCATAATTGATGATGCTATGAAAATGGCCCAACGGATTAACGGGCCATAGACGGGCCGACTTTAACCACGCGCTGAATTTGGCCCACAAGCGGAACAAGCCAGTAATGGATCGTAAGTAATCGAATGCCGGAAATGAGCCCAATAATAAATGGGCCCTTAGAAGGCCGAAAGATAACACGGGCTGGAAATGGCCCAATGGAATAATGGGCCGTTAATGGGTGTAAAGCGATACACTGTTCATTCTGGGTCAGTTTCACCACGGGCCTTTATTGGGCCCAGAGTTACAATGGGCCTCATATGGGCCGAAAGACGTCATGGGCCATACATGGGCCAGAAGTTACAACAGGCTGGAATCATATTGGACGGCCCAGATGACGCTACTGGGCCTAATTTGGATAGACCATAACGGGCCCTGAGTTAGCGGGCTGTAAATGGGCTATATGCGAACAGGACGTTAACAGGCTTTCTGTGGGCTGGCCCGCTTCCTTTTGACCAAGTCAAACGGGCCGGCCTTTTGACCTGAATGGGCCGCTGTTGGGCCGAGCCACGTGTCAACGTATCAAAGGCGCATCCCGTCGATGCGCTGGATGGAGCTGATACGTGGTTCCTCTAGCGAATGAGAATTTTACACGTGGAAAATCCCCATTGGCCCGGGCTGTTAACGGGTTATCGGATCCAAACCGGAACCCGATAGCTTAACGGCGACCCGTTACGGTGGATACCACTTGTCGGTTACCCTTGACGAAAGCACTTCTATGACGCGCCATTTATCGCCATGGAAGTGGACACTTCCGTGATGATAATTTTGGTATTGTCATGGAACACTTGTACGACAGCATAGGTATGACTATCTTGATTCTGTCATAAAATCTTCATGGATGTACATGCATGACAGAAAACATGACCTACTGTGACAAACACGTATCATCACGGAAGTGTATTTTTTTTTGTAGTGGTCACCACCCCTTCTCGCTTCTATTCCTCCATCGGATCCCCCTTTTGACCTTCTTGATCGCCTCTCCTTTTGTTGGGTCGATTGGATTACCATCTTCATTTCCGAGACGGCGGTCTTGAAGGTATTGGCATTGGATAGGAGCCACTTGGGTTACCCATTCAACTTTAAACAAACAATGAATGAGGATGAGGTTCTTCTTCTCCAACTTCAAGTACAACATGACCGCATGGGGTCGGGGGGGATAGCAAAAGAGGACATGGTCAGCACATATAGCATATCCGACCAAATGACCAACACATAGAACAATTTACTTGCTCGGAGATTATTGCACCACTTGGCCACCGGTTTATGAGTGTATTTAGATGGTCACAATACTTGCTCACGCACTCTTGGATGGTGTGCCATCGATGGGTGAGCGACTTTGGCGAATGGTCTCGTATCACTTCTGTGCGGTAGGGATCGAAGTTCTTCTGCTCATGGAACCAAGTATGAACATTAGACCAAAAGGTTGAGCATATTTGCTATGTGCCTTAAAACGGATCGATGCTAGTGGGTCCGAGCCACGACCACTCTGCCCAGCCATGATGGTGAGTTCCTTAACTGGTTTTCCACCACTGTCCATGGCACACCCACTCTCTTTCGTTGCTGGCTGGAATCCCTCGTCATCCTTACCTATTTGTGGCTTTGGAAGCACCACAAATGGGTGCGTCTTAAACAGTGGTCGGCCCTTTGTGATGCGCCTCGCTGATACCATCTAGGATGATGCTCACGTTGTAGCTAAGGGACCTGGGCACCTGATCCCAGAAACATGGTATTTTGTTCTTGGGGTGGTGCATCCCCTTCATTATTTTACTAGTTGTTGGGGGCGCAATTGCGCGTCGCCTAGGATGCAGGTGTGCGCTCGTTTCTCCATTTTGAAAAAAAAATCCTCACCTGCACCTCACAAAAAAAAGACTTTCTCACCTCAACCAACCAGCAGATGACACCTGGCTCTCACAACCATCTTGAAAATAAAAAGGAAAGGGCAAGGCTAGGGGACAGCCAGCTGAAAACGAGGGGAAATCAGCCCCCTCCTGTGTTGTATGATCATGACACGCACGTCTGTTGAATTGCCCCTCTACCATCCCATCCAAGCCCTATTGCGATGTACTCCCACCCACACGCGGCATACAACCACCACCCGATGTTAGTGGTAGTCCATGTCACCATCGCCCAAAATTGCTTCTCTCATTGCAACAGAATACATAGATATATGGTACAAATGCAAATAACATGGTGATGGTGTCCTGCATGGGAGGGTGCTAACCACGTCGACCCTCAATCCTAGGCTAGGGCCGAGGACCCCCAAACTATCAACCAATGGGCCACACCTGTCAGGCCGCACGGCGTATTCAAGATGAAATCTTTCGAAGACTTGGCGCATACTCCAAGACACGTTTGAATCATCGGCATGTTTATCCTTTGATGTAACCGATCTACATGTAACCCTAGGTACCCCCGGTGCCTATATAAGCCGAGGGGTTTAGACCACAAGGTTAGATTCATTCACATACGATCTTGAGGTAGATCATCTTGTACTTTTACCCCATCCACAATCAATACAACAGAAACCTGACGTAGGGTTTTACCTCTTTGAGAGGGCCTGAACCTGGGTTAAACATCGTGTCCCTCTTTGTCCTGTTAACATTGAGCCAAGCTCACCAGCTCAGGACCCCCTACCCGAGATCTGCCGGATTCAACTCCGACACATTGGGAAAGAAAGAAAACAGAGAACCTATGTAGCAAAAACACATAATTGATTGCAGCAAGATAAGATTATGAACACAACCAAGAAATTTCATAAACTGCAAACACCAAAGATGTATCCCGCATGTATCAATCATAAGCCATCCCCAAAAATGAGATGATTTAACATCGCAACAAAAATTGTCCGAGGTAGTCCCGCTCCTACCTTACCTCGGTAGCAACGCGTCGTCCCGCTCCGCTCCGGCTCGTAGCAGCAGCGTTGTCCTGTTTGTCGGCGGCACCGATGTCATTGCGGAAAGGGTAATGTTGTGAACTGGTGTCGTCCCCCATTGCAGCACCGACGACCTCGCAACAACTGTGATGTTGCGAACCAGCGATGCCCAACCCATCACCGGCTACACCCTCACTCGCAGCTGCCCCATGTTGCAGTGCGGCACCGCGCCCCTTGTAGCGATATGTTGTCTATCTGACGTTGCAACGACGCGTCATCCACGGGAGCTACTTGCAGAGGCAGCATCAGTTGTAGCAGCGGGTGGGTGGCGATGTGTTGGATTACAACATCCGTGGTGGTAGGGCAGGGCCTACAGCATCCTTCAAACGCGACATGGAGAAGGAGGAGGAGGGTAGAGGGGAAGCAAGCCTTCGACGGTGGCGACGACCGCTCTAGTGCTCCATCTTGATCTAGACCGAAGGAGATGTACCAGAGAGAGGGGGAAAGAGAAAGAGAGGGAAATGAGATGCTTAGGGGGGACAACGCAACTGCATTCAAGAGAGGATAAGTTGGAGAGTGTGTGTGGCCCACATGGCACGTGGCGATCGCACGAGACAATTGAAGTTGCACTTGAATCAGTTGTTGCATTTAAAGTGTTTTCCAAAAGAGAAACCTCACTTCCATCTTCACATAAAAAACTTTTCTCAAGAAAACAAACAAGTTCCCATCGCAGCCAACCAACAGGTGCCACTTGGCATAGTTGATTACTTGCTCTTTCTTTCCCAGTTAATGGTTTCAGCGCACCTTGGGCAATTTCACTAACGCCAGCCCTCGTGTTCATGCTTGTGTGATTCCCTTTGTAATTTCTACTTTCTAAGGGGATCTCCAATGCGGACCCTCTGAACTCCAACAAATGTCTGGGCCGAGGTGTCTGGACGTTGTAAACCATCCAACACGATGGCACATCAGTCGGCGGACGCTCGCATGTCCGAATTCTCGCAAAGCGGACACAAACCAGGGGGAGGTTTACAGGAGTCCGGACTTTCTCCACGTTTGCGCCTGACCGCCACCCTCTTCGCGCGAAATGGTTGTCGCACATTCATGCCAATCAGGCCGCTCCGGAGTGGACGTGACTCGACGACATTGATGTCGGTCAGAGTGACGTGATCGGACAAGCTGGCGGGCGCCGCCGCTTCAATGCACTGCCAGCAAGGCGCCCAAGAAGCCTACTCCGGCCGATGTGCCGCATTGAAGCCAGTTGCCCGTCCGTTCACCTGGGCACGACTATTTAAGCATAGCTCGACGCCGTTCGCATCACATCTCATATCCTCCTTGCCCTATCGCAGCTCCGCTCCTCTCCCCTCACCGTCGTCGACCCTCCTCTCTTCTCTTCGACGATGTCGATGTCCTGATTCTCCGCATCGGTGGGTGGCTCCGGATCCGGATCGTGGCGTCACCGTCGTCGCTCTCCGAGGCCATCGACCTCTACGGCGACCGCCTCCTTCGGGAAGGAGGAGATCATCCTCTCCTCCGATGACGAGGAGTCATAGCAGCAGCCGCACCTCCTCGCGGAGGCTGCTGCGATGGAGGAGTATCGGGCGCACCTAGAGCTCCACCTCTAGCGGTTGCTCAAGTGCCGTGGTCCGGCACCGCCACTCCACCGCGTCAAGGTGGGGCCGACGTCGCCGCCTCTCCACTGCGTCAAGGTTTGCATGAATTTCGTCTGCATTATTCCGTCATGTTTGCATGATATTTGTCCATCTGTTTTAAAAAAAAGTATTGCGGACGAAGGTTTACAGCAAACGTTGGATGGATGGCTTTGTACCAGTGTCCATTTTAAGGTTCCCTAATCCTTCTATCTGCACAATTCGTTTCTTTTTAGCTGTCTGCACAATGCGTTGATACGCAACGCTTTTGCGTATTTGCGGGGTGAAAAGTATTGTGGCGGCCGCCACCCACGAGGGGAAGCGCACCCCGCTATTTGCGGCGGGATCTGATGGATCCATCGAACGGCTAGCCAGCCCGGCCGACGGCTCACCGTCCACCAAACTAAAAAAAACGAAGAGCGTCGCATGATGAGTAGCTATCCCACACCTCATCCGCTGACTGACTTGTATAACCAGCCGTTACCTGTCGCCATCGAGCAGAGCGAGATCCCAGAAGCATCCCACAGAAGCCAAGCCGAGACGACGGCTCCCAGCAAGCAGCTGATGGAGATCGCCAAGGTCGACCTCCGCGGACTGGAGCACGGCGGGCCGGGCTGGGTGGAAGCCCGGGACGTGGTGACGGCGTCCATGGTCGCGCACGGCTTCGTCGTCGTGGCGCACGACGCGCTCGGCCCGGAGCTCCGGCAGGCGCTGTTCGGCCGCGTCATGCCGGAGATCTTCGCGCTCCCGCCGGAGGCCAAGCAGCGGAACGTCTCCACGGTGGGCCCCTTCCGAGGCTACATCTCCAACGTCCCCGGCACCAACTGGGAGAGCGTGCGCCTCTCCGAACCCACCGACGCCGGCCGCGTCCGCGACTTCGCCGACCTCCTCTGGCCGCAGGGGAACCCCGCCTTTTGGTAACCAAGCAGTGCCCACCATTTTTTTCTGTGTCCGTCGTGCAGCCGCCGTGCGTCCATTTTGGCATGGTGTGCCCATGGTGACCGTGTGCCGTGCACGTGCAGCGACACGATCGCGTCCGCGGCCAAGAACGTGTGGGAGCTGCAGCGCACGGTGGAGAAGATGATCCTCGAGGGCCTGGGCATCGGGGAGGACCACATCGGCGCGCATCTGGACACGCTCGCCCACAGCGTCCGGCTGTCGCGCTACGGGCCACCGCCGGACGCGGAGACGAGCATGTCCCTGCAGGCGCACCGCGACGACAGCATCATGACGACGATCGTGCAGCACGGCGTGGAGGGCCTCGAGGTGCAGGCTCAGGACGGGATCTGGCTCGCGGTGCCGCCTGAGCCGGACTTGTTCACCTTCGTCGCCGGCGAGCTGTTCACGGCAAGGGCCGCCGCGCTCTCGCGCTCTCCGTTCTTTGCTGCAGTGCACGCTCGTCTGACTCACGCCGCCGTCGCAGGTCGTGACTAACGGGAGGGTGCCGGGTTGCTTCCACCGCGTGAGGACGCCGAGCAACCGTGAGCTCCTGTCGGTGCTGTTCGGCTGCCCGGGGAAGGACGGCTTCCTTCTGAGCGCCATGGACGAGCTCGTCGACGACAAGCACCCTCTGCTGTACCGTCCCTGCACCAACGACGGCTACACCACGTTCCGGCACTCGGACGAAGGGCGCAAGTCCGGTGATCCATTGAAGGCCTTCTGTGGGGTGGAGAAGGATTGATCGCCGTTCGTAAGTCAAGCTCACTTCACCTCACCATTCTGAAATCGTCAAGCTCTGTTATCCACACCATTCTGAAGCCGCCATTGCTAGGTTACCCATGTAATGATCGCGACACCATTCTGAAGTCCTACTGCTACTGAACTTTTACTCAAATCGCTGTCAGTTATCTCATCGATTAAGCACTTTGTGGATGATAATTACTACGACATTGCCGGTTGATCTTATTCAGTTTACTGTTGGGCACACGTTGACTTGCTGATGGCAAGTGCAATATTTGCTGGCCTCCATCTCAACTTTGAGAATATGCTCATCCCTTCAGCAGTGCTTTCTATAAGCACAATGTATGCAACAAAAACATTGCCTGAAAGCTTTCAAGCGGAATTTTATCATTGACCACGGCACCACCAACATGCTAACCTATGTACAAAAACATTCCGGTCACACGTTGATAGCAGATTACAGGTGCAGCTAGATGGCTCCACTGTAAATGCAACCGAAATGGCCCGACTAACTACCTACAGGTGGGCATGAACAATTCTTGCTAGATCAACCCCTAATCCGCTAAAAATGAATTTTCTGCCTTAGCCGGCAAAAGATGCTGCATGAGCAAATCAGCCCTTTAACCCCCTTTTCCCTAAAATAAGGGATCCGCTCCCTGCTTCCATCTTATGTTGAAATGAAACCACATTGTCAGCCTTTCACTTATCGAGGTCTTTGAGGAGAGATGCAGGAATTTCTTCTGGTGAGGCCATCATTGACACACACCCGAACTGTACAGTCACAAAAACAAACAATTATGAAAATGCATGTAACAGCCAAAGCAGGGAGAGCGGATATCACCTTGCGCTCACTATACTTGCTCCTGATGGCCTTCAGATTTGAATACTGTCTGCCCAACTGCAAATCGTGTATCCTCAGGATGCAACTCCTGAGATCAGAGACCTTGTAGCCCGTTTTCTCTTGCAGCGTCAAGTTCTAGCAGACGTAAATGTCAGAACAAACACAAAGCGAAGCATAACATAGATTCATTCGGCAAAATTCGATTAATCTTACCCAAGGATGAGTCTTGGGGCTGATTGTGAACCTGGCTAAGAACAGACAGGCAGCAGCAATAACTGATGGCAGGAACCTTATGCAGTCGTAGTCTAGCAAGCTCAATTCAGCTAGATAGCTACACATAAGCTCCAACCTTTTTGCACTTGCACACTGAAGTTTGAAGGGGGAAACATGTTACAAAAATAACATTAAGAGAAGCAACTGCTGAGGGCTTCAAGAATGTGCTTACATTGCCTCCACGACAAGATATTAGGAATCTCCTGCAATAGACATGCATCAAACGTTAGGCTTATGAAATTCTTGAAGTCCATTATGGCAGTAATCATGCTGCTATTTTCCATGTGATATAAACATGGTAACTACTCCCTCCGTCCGGAATTACTTGTCACTCAAAAGGATGTATCTAGCACTAGCACTATTTTAGTGCTAGATACATCCGTTTGAGCGACAAGTAATCCTAGACGGAGGGAGTACTTGACATAGCAATGAGAGTTGATAGGTATGTGCAAATTAAATGCGGAAAATTCAGATAGAGCACGTACAATAGAAAAGTTCTTACGGTGGGACTCCCCATCTGAAAGTTGAGATATTTCAGTATGTCAGCCTCCATCTTCACCACCTGCAGTACATACAAATTTCAAATTTATCTCCAACATTCACATCAGTGCTAGGAAATCTTTCCTACTTATAAAGGTTGGAGTTGATGGTGAGTTCACATGTGGGACCAACAACAGAATAAACAAATGCAGTTCTATGCACATGTTCACTAGCAACCTTCCAAGCGACTTAAATAAACAAATGTACCTATCCCATGTCAGACCTAATAACACAAAATAAACAAATACAATACTACTTTAATGTGAGAACAACACTCTTGTAAAACTAGCCGGTTGACGGTTTTGTGCAGTCAACTTATTTATGCCTATTCTTCTATGTTTCAAGATTTGAAATTTTGTCTCACTTTAAATCGTGTAGAAGACCCTACTGTGGCCACCTAAGACTCTCCAATTTCTGTAGCATGATCTATCTCTGTATTTTTTTCTCTCTCTTTTTAATCATAAACCATGCAACAGCTAAAACATCAACTTATTTCGATCATCTCCTAAGTCGGTAGTCTAACTCCTCATCTTTTTTTACGGCCCCGTAGCAAGGCACGGGTAATGTGCTAGTTTACCAAAAATGTCAAGTTTAGCAGAAGGTTACCTGCTGATTGGTGTATGTGCCGTCAGTAATGTCACTGAATTTGTCCAACTTAGGAACATGAATCTCTTCGTACTTCCTACAGCATTAAATTTAGGCAGTTGTAAGTTGGCAAGTCATGGTAAGAGATGACAAAGAGAGGCACAAAGGAGATAGAGGAAAGTTTAGGCCCATACGCAGCAACAAACAATGAAGCGACACCAAGCAATTGCAGCTTGTCCCAGGTAATGACACTCGCCGCGAGGAAGCGGTCAAGATATGAAACCGCAAGGTAAAGCGTGTCAGCCAGAAGATTGAACTCGTCAACCACATCCACCAACCAATCTACCAGGATCCCCCTCATAGTGGCGTTGATGTCTTTCTGCATGGCCACCATATAGTCATCCCTCGGCCTCCTCAATTGTTCAACCTGTAATGTCACAAAATGCAACAAAATCACAAATAATGTCCCTCATTTTTGCCACGGTGCACCGGGCTATATTGCATTCCCTTCATCGTAATGCTAGTACCTTCAGACAATAAGTATGACATGTACAGTATAATTTTTTTCCCAAAGACTTGTTTTTCTGCTAGCGAAGGTGGAAAAGCACTAGAAATGTCCCAATCTAACACTAAAAAATGATTAATTCACCCCCAACTCAATCCAATCCCCCAAATTCCAGAATGCACGACTACAACAAGATAACGGCCCAAAATTCCAGAATGTGTGATACCATTTATCACCTTGACATACCAACAGGACCGAATCCCACCACCACACCACGAACTTTGCACCCCTAAACAAGCCGACCTCTAAAATGACTCGGATCTCCGCACGCATTGTCAGACGAGAAGATGGATCGAGGAACCCTAACCTCCAGGGACCGCAGGTAATCATCGATGTCCGCGACGTACGGGCCAACCGACGCCTGCGCCCCCCCGGCGTCCGTCTGCCTCGAGGCCGCCGGGCGGGCGGCAATGGCGGAACCCTCCCTCCTCCGGGCCTCCTCCTCCACCGCCGCGGCGGCCGCCTCCCTGGCCGCCGCGCGCGTCATCGGCTTGGACGGCGCCCCCGTCGGCGCCGCCAATGCGTTATTTGCGGTCGATGCGGTGGGGAGCTCGGCCAGGGCCCTGCGCTCCGTGCAGCGCGGCCTCTTGGGGGGCGGCGGCGCCGTGCCGGCGGTGTTCTCCTTGTCCTCCGCCGCCCCCTGCTGCTTCCGGCGACGGCCGCGTGGCTCCATTGCGTTGGGCGTCGTGTTTTGGGCTTCGATTGGCCGGGGGTTTGGGAGGGTTCGCGGCCGGCCAGGGGAGGAAGGATGGAAGGGGGCTTTGTACGCGGTTCGGGTTTTCAAACAGGCGTCGAGCGGGAGTTGAAATCAAAATGAGAGATGCCTTTGCGTAGCACGAGGGAGGCGTTACGAGTTACCGCCTGCCCAGCCTGTGATTGACTGGTTTCCATTTAAGATCGCTTCCCCCGTTTCTTTCCCGAAAATTGAGTGCGTCGCCGGGCACCGCGTGAGCGAATCGTGGTGCGGTGCACGGAACGGAAGGCAGCGGAAGCCGTGGAGGGGGCGTGACAAACGGACGGTGTGTTTGGAGGGTGGCCAAAATCCACCCTATCAACGTTTTGGTCTTCCGATCAAAAGAAAAAAAAAGGTTTTGGTCTTGGCGCATGTCAACACATTCCTCCTTCACCTAACCCTAGCAGCTTCCGCCGTCAACACAGCTTCTCTACACGCCGTCGCCTTGGTCCCCCCTCTTATTCCTCGTTCGAGGGCCTCGGCGGCAGCAAGAGGAGTGGGGATCCGTCCGTCTCGTTTTATTCTTTTTAGTTTTTCGTTTCCTCGGTGACATTGATGGAGTGGTGGCGACGATGGCGTATTGGAATAAGATCTCTTCGGTAACTCCAAATCTCAAAGTCTGATCCGACGCTGATGAAGAGCCCGTGAGAGTTTGTGTCCTCGGATATGTTGGTTCCCTTCAAATATTGGCAGTTCGTGTATCTTTCAGGGAGAACTATTGGCTGGCTATTGGTGTAGCGATTTCAACATCTTCTTCCATGTTGTTCTTTGGCTTGATCCGGTTTCTCCAACCCTATGAACCAGGGGTGATGGATCATTCTGTTTTGCGTTGAGTGATACTCCAGCTGATGCTGCTTTAGCGATTTATACATCTCGTCTCAAGGGTCAAGTGGCTATTGCAATCTTCAAAGCCTTCTAAATAAAAGTTTCGCTAAATTTTTGGATGGCCAACTACTCCCTATGTTCCTAAATATAATAGGTTTTAGTAGTTCAAATTGAACATCTTATATCTACAAACGGAGGGAGTATTTGGCAAGGCAATGCTATGCTAAAACCGACCAAAGTACCAAAGGTTCACGTGCGTACCCTGTCATCTCCTGACTCGAGTGCACATATGACTGAACCTAAACCGACGGATCTCAAGGTAGGGAATCCTAAGGTAGATATCTTGAAACAAGGGTAACACAGGGATTTTACTCAAGTTTGGGCTCTCCGAGGAGATAACGCTTTATGTCTTGCTTGTGTTTATTGAGCTGGAACAATTACAAATTACATATATCTACCAAGAGATTGTAAGTATGATTCTACGAGTCAGGCCCCTTGGTTCATATAGGTACTGGGGGGTCCTAGGGTACATGATCCTAATCGGCTACGTATGAGAAGATAGAATTCTCCATGGATCCAGCGTCTTGGAGTATGCATTAAGTCTTCTGGATCTTTCTTATAATGTGATGGGCTACCCGAAGTGGCCCAGGATGGAACTAGCAAAGGGGGGTCCTCAACCCGACCCACTAGGGTGAGAGTTGACATGGTGAGAGGCCGCTTAGCCGGGACACCGTCAGTAGTCCCTGAACTGGTCGTCAAGTCTGGTCGCACCTTGGCTCATCTGAACTGCACATCATCTTCAATCGACGACGGTCTTGAAACTGATTCAACGAAATCAACTTCCCCCATATCCGAGGTCTAGCATCGACATGCATCCGAAGTGACCTATATCACCTCGGTCTCTGACAAGTGCCATAAGAATTGGATCTGAGCTACACGTCGGAAATGTTCACTCGCAATCGAGCCGTGGGTGCAAAGTATTCTCGCACTCACTGTGTGATGATTATCCAGTCTGGTTCTGACAACGCATACCGGTCTTTGTCCACGGGCCCACATGGCCATGTGGTGACCTTCACCTGACTGTCCACGTGACGTGTGGACGTGGGTGTGGGACCCACCAAGGTCAAGTCCCATCAAAGAGATCGTGCATATCGAAAGGCCTAGTAATTAGTGACTGCCCGCTCAATCCCCGTGCATAATTATCGCATAAGCATGGGGAACCAAGGGGATTTACTACCACATGGCAGTGATTACTCACCCGCCGCTTCGCATTTTCCCTTCCTATAAAAGGAGGGAGGTGAGGAGGGAAAGAGCATTACGCTCCCAATCTCTCCTGCCATCATCTTCCTCCTCGTGCCCCTGCTCTCATCACCCCCGTGCACATGCTCACCCCAAAAGCAAAGCATTTCGCGTGCTGCTGCGACCCTCGACCTCATTGTCGGAGAGAGGAAGCTCCTCAAGGGAGGGAAGGCGGTGAACACCGACAAGAAGACATTGATACGTCCATTTTGCATCATGTTTTTCCACTGATATTTATAATGTTTTTGATCATTATAACACTTAGTGATGCAATTCTAATGCTTTTCTCTCTTAATTTGTAAGATTTACATGAAGAGAGAGATTGCTGGCAGCTGGAATTCTGGACCTGAAAAAGCTACATCAGAGATACTTATTCTGCAGACTCCAAATGACCTGAAATTTCACAAAAAAAATTATGGAATATATAAAAAATACTAGAGCAAAGAAGTACCAGAGGGGGGCCACCAGTTGCCCACAAGGCAACAGGGCGTGACCACCCCCCCTGGGAGCGCCCTGATGCCTTGTGGGACCACTAGCAAGCCTCCGGTCCCCATCTGCTGCTATATGAAGGGTTTTAACCTAGAAAAAATAAAGGGAGGACTTTCTGGACGAAGTGCCGCCATCTCGAGGCAGAACCTGGGCAAGAGCACTTTTGCTCTCCGGCAGAGAGATTCTGCCGGGGAAACTTCCCTCCGAGAGGGGGAAATCGAAGCCATCAACATCACCAACGATCCTCTCATCATGGGAGAACCAATCTTCATCAACATCTTCACCAGCACCATCTCATCTCAAACCCTAGTTCATCTAATGTATTCAATATTTGTCTCAAAACCTCATATTGGTACCTGTGGGTTGCTAGTAGTGTTGATTACATCTCATCGTTGATGCTAGTTGGTTTATTTGGTGGAAGATTGTATGTTCAGGTCCTTAATGATATTCAATACCCCTCTGATCTTGAACATGTATATGATTTGTGAGTAGTTACTTTTGTTCTTGAGGACATGGGAGAAGTCTTGTTATAAGTAATTATGTGAATTTGGTATTCGTTTGATATTTTGATGATATATATATGTTGTTGCTTCCTTTAGTGGTGTCATGTGAACATCGACTACATGACACTTCACCATACTTAGGCCTAAGGGAAGGCATTATGGAGTAATAAGTAGATGATGGGTTGCTAGAGTGACAGAAGCTTAAACCCTAGTTTATGCGTTATTCCATAAGGAGCTGATTTGGATCCATATGTTTCATGTTATGGTTAGATTTATTTTAATTCTTCTTTTGTAGTTGCGGATTACTACTTGTGAGTTGCCTTGGGATTTCCCCGAAGAGGAGAGGATGATGCAGTACAATAGAGATAAGTATTTTCCTCAGTTAGAAACCAAGGTTATAAATCTAGTAAGAGAACCACGTAACAACTCGTTAGCAGCACCTACACAGAAAATAACAAATACTTGCACCCAACACAAACAAGGGGTTGTCAATCTCTTGGCGGTTAATTGCAAGGATTAAATCTCGTAGTGATAGATAAATAAAACAGAAAATAAAAGTAAAGTAAATAAAAGTGCAGCAATATATTTTTGGATTTTAACATATGATTTAGATAGACCCAGGGGCCATAGTTTCACTAGAGGCTTCTCTCTTGAAAATAGCATACGGTGGGTAAACAAATTATTGTTGGGCAATTGATAGAAAAGCGAATAATCATGACGATATCCAAGGCAATGATCATGTATATAGGCATCACGTCCGAGACAAGTAGACCGACTCTTGCCTGCATCTACTACTATTACTCCACACATAGACCACTATCCAACATGCATCTAGAGTATTAAGTTCACAAAGAACAGGGTAACGCCTTAAATAAGATGACATGATGTAGACAAAGTAAACTCAATCTATATGAATAAACCCCATCTTTTTATCCTTAATGGCAACGATACAAATACATGTCATGTTCCCTTCTGTCACCAGGATTGAGCACCGCAAGATCGAACCCATTACAAAGCACCTCTCCCATTACAAGAAAAATCAATCTAGTTCGCCAAACCAAATCAATAGATCATAGAGAAGTACAAAGCTATAATAATCATTCATAAAAGAGTTCAGAGAAGACTCAAATAATATTCATAGATAATCTGATCATAAACTCACAATTCATCAGATCCCAACAAACACACCGCAAAAAGTGATTACATCGAATAGATCCCCAAGAACATCAAGGAGAACATTGTATTGAAGATCAAATAGAGAGAAGAAAGCATCTAGCTACTAGCTATGGACCCGTAGGTCTGTGGTAAACTACTCACACATCATCGGAAGGGCAACAAGGTTGATGCAGAGCCCCTCCATGATCGATCCCCCCTCCAGCAAAGTACCGTGGAAGGCCTCCAGATGGGATCTTGTGAGAACAGAAACTTGCGGCGGAGGAAAAAGTATTTCGGGTGGCTCTCTGATGTAGGGGGATATGTGAGAATTTGCGCCCCTGCACCCACTGCGGCGCCGGCCCTCGTGCGTTTGCCTGCACCTGCCGTGCCCGTTCCCATGCACGCGCCCCCCTCATCATCATGGGACCCCGCCGTCGACTACTACCTCGCAGTGCCGCGAGTCATCGTCCTCCCGCGCCCTGCCCGACGCCCGTCGATCGTGGGACGACATGGTCTTTGATTTCCAAGTCAAGAACATTCTGGGCTGGCTTGAAGACTTCAACAACGGCGTCCCGAAGGACGACAACGACAACGCCAGCGCAACATGACGCCGCCGCAAATAGTTTTTTTTGTTTTAATATTGTATCTTGATCGTATGAATATAAAGTCACAGTGCAACTGAATGAAACCTATGGTTTGAACAAACTTGCGTTTTTCTCTGTGAATGTACAGACTTATCAAACGATGTTTTTTAAATTTAAAACACTCATCGCAAAAGTTTTAGATAGAACACCCGTATGCAAACCGAGAGCTTCCCCAGTAAGCCAAGGGAAAATTTGCCGCGCAGGATTTATGCATCTCTTCATCACAAATGTTTTATATAGAACACCCGTATGCAAAGCGAGAGCTATGGTCCTTCTCCAATAAGCCAAGGAAAATTTTGTCACGCAGGATTTGTGCACCTCTTCATCGCAAAGAGTTCAAATTGAACATGGTATGCAAAGCGAGAGCTATGATTCCTTCGCCACTAAGGCAAGAGAAAATCTGGCACGCGGGATTTACACATCCCTTCATCGCAAACGATTTTTTATGATGACTTGTGTGCAATCACGTACAGACAATTTGGTAAGATTTGCATCTGTCATATTAGGTATATTGCCATTTGTCAAATTGTAAACATTGGCATCTGTCGATCTAGTAACATTTCCCTTTGTCAACCTTGTAACACTGCCATTTGTCAAAATTTACAGCTAAAAATCACTAGCGCTATCTAATTTTGCAACTGAAATTCAGTAAGCATAGATTTCATTCATAGATTAAGCATTCGTTCTTTATACAAATAGTTCAACTCAATAGCTGAACCGAACAAACTTTTCCCTAATTGTTGCCAACCACGTACTGAAATAGCTAGTTAAACTATATATACTAGCTAATTTTAAGTACGTACTACAGTTTAACCATATTTATAGTCAGATAAACTGAACAAAATAGCTCCTAAATACTACTACTACAGAAGGGCTTTGTACTACTTCCAGCAGCCTCTCCTTTGCCGAGCACGCTCAGTAAGAGGCAGAGGAGGAGGAGGAGCCTACCGATGAGCTGAAGAACTAGAATTCGGTGCCTGCTGCTACTGCACCTTTAGCGACGCCTACCTCAAACGCCCTCTGCCGCTCCAGACAACCCGTCTCGAAGCGGCGGAACTCCTCGTAGATCTTCTCATTCCGCACCTCTGCGGCGGTGTGTGTTGCGACCACGACAGCGGTAAGACTCTTTGCGTGCCCGACCAGGCCCTCCTCCTCCTCCCGTAAGATCTCGAAGTAGTGCGCAAGGTCGCTAACGCATATGCGGGGCTCCACCTCCACCTCCCACCTTCGGGCGGTGGTGGCGGAGCGGGTGATGACCCCGGCGGTCGACGGTGGGGTGGCGGCCACGACGACCACCTCCCGCCTTCTGGCCGCGGTGGCAGAGCGGGTGATGGCCACGGTGGCCGACAGTGGGGTGGCAGCCACGACGGCCACCTCCCGCCTTCGGGCCGCGGTGGCGGAGCGGGCGATGACCCTGGCTTTCGACGGTGGTGTGGCGGTCACGACGGTAGACGGTGGGGTGGCGGCAACAGCGGCTGGCAACAGCTGCCGACGGGCAGCGGCGGCGGAGCGTGTCGTGGGTGTTGTGTGCACACCCAACAGGGACGCCACGCGCACTACACGAGGCCGGGGACTGCGTCGCCGCCGCGGTGTAGCCTCCCAGCTGGAGCTGTCCTCTGATGACGGTGGAGTGGCTGAGCGACGACGACAGACCGGTGCCATTGGCGATTGTGGGAGAAGCAGATGAGATAAGCTACAGGGAGGGAGGGGAAAATGTGACGCAGGACTCACCGGCCATGAGGGTTTATATAGCAGGCCGGTAAGCATTGGGATTTGGGGGGATTTCGCCGAGTCGGGCGGGAAGTTTGCGCGGCTGTGCGCGGGAACCTGCGCGGTTGCGTGTGAATGGGCTCACCAACGATTCATTGGCTCCACTTTGAGCCACTGTTTGGCCAATAGAACACATGTGCGGTGCTCAAGCTTGCGCTCGAAGCCTTCTGCGGCAGCGGGGTGACAAGACGTGCGAGAGTAGGACAAAATAACACGTACACATACGGTTAATAAAAAATGTTTGCGATTTAATTACCTAGCACACAACCGCTCTCTACGCAGCGTCGTGAATGATTGTTCGACCACCGTGTGATGTGGAACACGACGTAGTTTCACATCATGCCGCCGGCTCGCAACTGCCGGACGGCTTGTAGGCATTCAACTGCTCTATGTGTGTGGTTGCTCGCAGTTGAGGCGGCTGCGGCGCGCTCTGCTCACATCCCGCTGACGGTGTCCTGGACTAGGGGGTACTCACCACATCGTCTCCCGACCAGTGGGTCGGGCCGAGGACCCCCATGGCGATTCACTAATGGGCCAGTTCGGACAGCCGATGACATATACGAGGAATATTCCACAAGACTTGGTGATCAAGACAAGGACTCCTCTCCATCGACGTATTCGACTAGGACTCTTGTTATCCTAGGCCTCTGATATATTATATAAGCCGAGGCCAGGCTAGTCGATAGATGATTATGACATTACTCATCATACCTCTAGGGTTTAGTCCACAACGTATGATCTCGAGGTAGATGAACTCTGTACTTGATACTCCATCAATATAAACAAGAGCAGGACGTAGGGTTTTACCTCCATTACACTACTGGAATTAGCTTATTTGCCGTCTGCCAATTCTTTGCCGTCTGCTGGCTAACGGCAAAGAAGGTCTTTGCCGTCCGCTTACATAAAACGGACGGCAAAGAAATGGTTGATGGCAAAGACCTTCTTTGCCATCAACCATTTCTTTGCCGTCTGCTAGTGGATGGCAAAGAATCTTTGCCGTCAGCTGGCGGACGGCAAAGAGAGAGGTGGGCCCACTAACGAGCTGCTTAGGAAAAACCCAACGGCCCCCCTCTTTGCCGTCTGCTAGCAGACGGCAAAGAGAATAAAGCGGACGGCAAAGAGTTGACCTAACTAATGGCCGAGCACCCCCTCTGTTTCTGTCTTCTCTCCAAGCGCACCACCGCCACCGCCGCCGCCGCCCCCTGCCCCGACCGCCCACCACCGCCCTTACGCCCCGTGCCCGACCACCGCCGCCCCCCTTGCCCCACCACCCCACCACCCGCGCCGCCCCCTCGCCCGTCGCCCCGCACCCTCCCTTGCGGCGCCCACCGACCTCCACCGCGCCCCCGCCGCCCCTTCCATGTCGGCCAGCCACGCCGCGGCCGTCCAGCCGCCCCGCCCCTCCCCTGCGTCACCGTCCCCGCCCCGTCCCGCCGGGCCGTCGGCCCCCTCGCCTCCATCGGGTGCCGCTCTCAGCGGCCGCCGTCCCATCCACCGCCGCCCCGGCCTCCTCCACGGCGATCCCCTGCAGGTGAGTTCTTCCCCTCCTTTTTTTAGTTTATTTTTTTAGTTTCTTTTAGTTTAGTTTCTGTTTTAGTTATAGTTATAGTTTTAGTTTTAGTTCTAGTTTAGTTTTAGTTTCAGTTTAGTTTTAGTTTTAGTTTTAGTTTATTTTTGTTTAGTTTATTTATATTAGTTTTAGTTTTAGTTTAGAAGAAGAAGAAGAGTAGAGGAGGAGGAGGGAGGAAGGAGGGGGGAGAAGAAGAAGAAGAGAGAGAAAGAAGAAGAAGACGAAGAGAAGAAGAAGAGAAGAAAGAAGAAGAAGAGGAAAGGAAGAAGAAGAAGAAAGAAAGAAAGAAGAAGAAAGAAAGAAGAAGAAGAAGAAGAAGAGATAGAAGACAGTAAAGAAGAAGAGAGAGAAGAAAGAAAGAGGAGAGAAGAGAGGAGGGAGAGGATGAGGAGGAGGAGGAGGAGGTGAGAAGAGGACGAAGAAGGAGGAAGAGGAATGAGGATGAGAGAGAGAGAAGAGAAGAAGAAGAAGAAGAAGAAGAAGAAGGAAAGCGGAGGAGAGAGAGAAGAAGAGAGAAGAAGAAGGGAAAAAAAATAGAAAAAAAGAAGGAAGAAAAAGGACCACCCGAGACCCGACACCCCGACACCCTGACACCCCGACCCCGACACCCCGACACACACCTGACACCAACACCCGACCCACACCCCGACCCCGGACACCGACACCCTGACAACCCCGACACCCGGACCCCGACCCCGACACCCCGACACTGACACCACACCCCGACCCACACCCCGACCCCGACCCCGACACCCTGACACCCCACCCCGACACGACACCCCGGGCACGCCACCCTGACCCGACCCCCGACCACCACACCCAGACACCACACCCCGACACCCTGACACCACACCCCGACCCCGACACCCCGACACCCTGACACCCCGATCGACCCCGACACCCTGACACCACACCACACCCCGACCCCGACCCCGACCCCGACCCCAACGGGGTCATATATTTGTGAATTATGAGTTAGGTCGTATATTTTTCGATTTTGTTATGCAAAACATCATATATATTTGTGTTGATCGGGTGTATTTAAATGTGCAGTTGTTTCGTCGATGCGAGGGTGTGCTGTTTGACGACCTCCCTGTGCGTTCGACGAGCTCCGCTCCTGCGTTCGTTGGTGAGCACAAATGACATCTCCTCCCCCTTCATTTGCTCTGTTCCGGTCTTCGTGCCGATGAAACTTGCTAGCTATAGGTGTCAATCATCAGTATGCGTAACCACTATGCGTCTCCCGTTCGAAAGGGTTACATCTATAAATATGCATGCATTTGCATATTTATAATCGTGATTCTTTCGAATTGTCCAACGTTATCCATGGACAGCCCGAGTATGTGTAGATTGGGTTCATTTTCCCATATGCTCTGCTCCGGATCCGATGCAGAATTTCGTCAGTGCCTCCCTGTTGTTCTCCGGGTACACATCCTCTCTGCTTATTGCCGAGACATGTATCAGGAGAACAGTGGGGAGGTGCTGCCGAAATTTTGCGTCGGATCCGGAGCAGAGCATGGGAAAACGAACCCAATCTACACATACTCGGGTGGGATTAGGACCTATCTTTACCTATTAGTGTGTAGGTTGCATGGACGTAATAAAACTGACAAACTCCATTAACTGATGGATATGGTTTGCTTAATTGTGTATATATTTCTTGTGTGTCCAGTAGGAAGTCAATATGAGTGATCGTGCGTGGATGTACACCGGTTACACTAGTCAGAAAGTTTGGACCGAGGAATGGTTAACAAAAACCAAGGGGTTTGTTAGAGCCGCATTTGCAAATGACCAGAAATTAAGCTGGTGCCCCTGTGTCCGGTGCGACAACTATAAAATGAGGGACGAGCTTGAAATGAGTAAAGACCTGCAGAAGTTTGGTTTTACGCCTGGTTACAGGGTCTGGACATTACATGGTGAGTCTGCCCAACGTGCCAGAGCCGAGGTGGTTCGTC
Source organism: Thinopyrum elongatum (assembly GCA_011799875.1). Taxonomy (NCBI): domain Eukaryota; kingdom Viridiplantae; phylum Streptophyta; class Magnoliopsida; order Poales; family Poaceae; genus Thinopyrum; species Thinopyrum elongatum. The sequence goes on from CM022300.1 coordinate 492,833,027, forward strand.
GTCGCACCGACGAGCATGGTACCGGGATGGAAGACATGGTGCAAGACTTTGACAATGCTCGGGACTCGGACGAGGAGATGGAGGAATCTGCAAAGGCCTTCACCGAAATGTTGGAGTCCTCAAAACGTCCTCTCCACGAGCACACTGAGCTTTGTCAGCTGGATGCCATCTCACAAATAATGGCTTTGAAGGCCCAATTCAACTTGGGCAGGGAATGCTATGACGCGATGATGACAGTATTCGGACGATTTCTACCCAAAGGCCATGTGCTACCTCCAAACCTGTACCAGTCAGACAAAATCCTCCGTGCTCTTAAGATGCCCTATGAGAAGATACATGCCTGTGAGAAAGGATGTGTCTTATTTAGGCTTCAGTATGAGGACTTGAACTATTGTCCCATTTGCAAGTCTTCCAGGTATGTTGTGGTAGACAACGGTATGGGTGAGAAGACGCAGACCAAAATACCCGTTAATGTTCTTCGGTATATGCCAATCGTACCAAGAATTCAACGTCTTTTCATGGTCAAAGAGACGGCCAGACAGATGACATGGCACAAAACGGGCAAAAGAACCGAACTAGATGCAGATGGGAATGTGATGATGGTGCACACATCGGATGGTGAAGCGTGGAAGCGCTTCGATGCATTACATAAGGAAAGAACGGCAGATCTAAGGCATCCTCGAGTCGCCATCAGCACGGATGGGTTCAGTGTGTTTGGTCAGACGGCAGCCCAATACAGTTGTTGGCCTGTGTTTGTCATTCCACTCAATCTCCCCCCCCCCCCGGGCAGATTATGCAAAGAAAGAACATTTTCCTGACATTGATAATTCCAGGGCCCAACTATCCGGGGAAGAATATGAATGTGTACATGCAGCCGCTTAAGGACGAATTGCAAGAAGCTTGGGATAATGGGTTCAAGACATACGACGCCTTTAGCAAACAGAACTTCATAATGCGTGCCTGGTACATGTACTCGACGCATGACTTGCCGGCGTATGCGCTATTCGTTGGCTGGTGTGTGCATGGAAGGTTCCCGTGCCCCACATGCAAGGGAGCTCTTGAGTTTCGTTGGCTGACGGCAGGGCACAAGTATACTTGCTTCGACTTGCATAGACCATTTCTAGATCCTCGCCATAAGTTTAGGAAAGACAAGAAGAACTTCATCAAAGGTAGAGTTGTCAAACACTCTGCACCACCTGCGTTGATAGGCCAACAGACCCTAGATTAGTTAAACGCTCTCGAGCCAGATCCAGAGCGTCCAGGGTATTTCAAGCGGTATAATAAGGAACACACCTGGACTCACAAGACATGCTTCTGGGATCTGCCTTACTTCAAAGACCTCCTTTGCCCACACAACATTGACGTGATGCACACTAAAAAGAATATCGCCGAAGCCATTTTTGGTACATTGTTCAGCATAGAGGGGAAATCAAAGGATAATACTAAGGCTAGAGTCGATCAAGAGGAGCTATGTGATAGACCATTACAAAACATGCAAGAACCGAAAGGAAAGCGGAACGGGACGAAGCCAAAGGCATGGTTCAATCTTGGAAGGCTAGCTATGAAGGAAATTATTTTGTGGGTGAAAATGCAGTTGATGTTCCCCGATGGGTATGCAGCAAATCTAAAGAGGGGAGCGAGTCTTGAAAAATTGAAAATATTTGGTCTAAAAAGTCATGATTGGCACATATGGATTGAGCGGATAATGCCGGTGATGTTGCGTGGCTTCATCCCTGAGGATGAATGGCTAGTACTGGCAGAGCTGAGCTATTTCTTCCGTGTTCTTTATGCGAAAGAACTATCGCCTGGCCTCCTAGAAGAAATGGAATAGTTGGCGCCGGAGTTGGTCTGCAAGTTAGAGATGATCTTTCCGCCAAGCTTCTTTAATCCAATGCAACACTTGATTTTGCATCTCCCGACCGAGGCACGATTGGGGGGCCCGTGCAAAATCGTTGGTGCTACTCAACTGAGAGGATGCAAAAGACACTTTGAGCAAAATGTAAAAATAAACGTAGAATTAAAGCATCGATGGCCGAGGCATTCATCACTGAGGAGGCGGCAAACTTCGTGACAGCACACTACGAAGCCAAAAATCGTCATTTGCATAATCCGAAGCCTCGGTACAATGCTGACGATCCTAAAAAGGGTCGATCCAACCTCAGCCTATTCAAAGGGAATCTCGCACAAGCCAGTGGTTGGAAACCAGTATCGTTGGATGTTGAAGAATGGCGGACCATTTCGCTGTATCTCTTCAACAACCTAACAGAAGTGCGGCCGTACATCGAGTAAGATCTCGGTACATTGTTTCGCAACTTCTAATTCCTTTGAACTGCTCTTATTCTTGGATATTTGATGCAGTCGATACGTTGCCATATTCTCGTATGGAGCGGTGATCCAAAAGGATTCCGTCGAAGAGTATGAGCTTCTGGCAAAGCAAGGAGGCGAATATCCCGGTTTCATCTCTTGGTTCAAAAAAACGGTAATTTCCATTAGACCATTTCATTTCTTTGGCTAATTTGCGACTAATGCAACAATCCTTTCGTATTAAACTTGTAGGCTAATTCAGAGATTATGGATGCCAAATTGAGACAAGTAGCTAATGGTTTTGACTATAAGGTCCGTTCATTTGACAAATACGACATCAATGGGTATCGCTTTCGTACCTATGGCAAAGAGCTATCTATGGCCGACCGAAAGTCTACAAATTGTTGTGTCTCTGCTATCGGCGAAGGAGATATCAAGTATTATGGAAGAGTTGAAGCAATTTATGAACTTCAATTCTATGGTGAAAACCCACCAAACGTCGTAGTCTTCAAATGTTATTGGTTCCAGCCGAGGGAGACTAGAAGGACTCATGAACATATAGGGCTAGTCGAAATCAAACAAAGCACCCATTTGGATGTTCCTGATGTCTATATTACGGCTCAACAGGCAACCCAAGTTTTCTATCTACCGTGGGCCTGTCAAAGTGATCCAAATCTCAGTGGTTGGGATGTCGTTTATGAAGTGCCGCCACGTGTTAGACCACCTCCCCCCAATGAAGAGGATTATGAACCTCACATTAACCAAGACACATATGACGAAGGAGAATTCTTCCAAGAAACATGTCTTTCCAAAAAACGTTTCAAGAACCGCTCTACTCCACCCCAGAACATTGAAGTAGACAATGATAGTGAATCCGACTTCACCCCTGAGCCGGAACAAGAAGAGCTGGAACAAGAAGAAGTTACTGCTGCAGATGACCTGTCAATGCTTGAACGATTACGTAAAGGAGGCCTTCCACATGTTGATGCATTTATTGATGATGATGATGAGCACGTCACTGATAGTGATGATGATGATGCATTTAATGATCCCGGAGCATATATAGACTATTCAGAGTAATATTAGTAATGTGAGGTATTCAATTTTTTATTATGTTCATGATGATCATACACTTAAATTATATACATATTATTATGTCCATGTCAGGTATTCAAATTTTTTATGTTGTACTAAATTCGTTTACTTTTTGTCATTGCATATGTTGACAGGATGGTGGGCAAGGGTCCAGAGCGCCCTGAGCCTCCTGCGAGCGCTACAGGGAGGGGTGGTTCCATTATTCCAGCCCAGCCCCTCCGGAGAGCGCTGCTAGACAGTATGCAGACAGTTGCGGCGGGCGCTTCTTCTTCGGCTGGGAGAGGTCGGGGGAGGACGAAGAAGGCTGCTAGAGGTGGATGTGGCAGTGGGAGAGGTAGGAAGGCTGCTATGCCTTCCTCGCCGCCACCCTCAGCTGATTCACCCGACCACAGGACTGCTCCGTCTGACGTGGACCCGTCTTGGACTCCGGTCCATGAGCCTCCGGTCGCTGATCCTTTGCCCCACCAGACTCGGGTCGCCGATCCTTCGGCCCACCAGACTCGTGTCGCCGATCTTTCGCCCCACGTGAGTCCGGTCCCAGAGTCTTCGTCCCAGAAGACTCCGGTCACGGAGTCTTCGTCCCAGAAGACTCCGATCCCGCAGTCTTCTTCCCACGGGACTCCGGAGGCTAGTGGCCCTACTGATGGTAGCGAGGACACCTTTTCAGATGATAGCTACAGCGACGATGAGCTGGTTGAGAAGGGCAAGAAGGTCTACAAGCGTGGCTGTACAAAGCTCCCGCCCATGCCGACGACCCCCGACCAGAGGTGGTTGATTGCGCCTAAAGGGTTGAAGTAAGTGCATTTACTATTTTTTAACCTTTTGCCTTCATGTTCCTTCAAATTAATATCTAATGCGTTGGCCTTGTCATACTGCAGGGGCTGGGTACACCCCCGTGGTGTCCGCAGGCCCAACCAGGTCCTTGGTGTGCTTTGCCGGGAGCACTTCCCTGGGTGGGTCACGTTGCCCGGTGAGGGTCAGGTTCCACAGCTAGCACTGAGCTGGGAGCTGTACTCGGTTGCCCCGGCCCCGCCGGAGGAGATGGTCGCCGGTGTCTTGTGCGAGACGGTGGCCGACATTGTGTTCCGTCGGTTTTGGGTAATTTCTCCTTTACAGAATTAAAAATCAACACTACCTAGTGATTGTACTAATCAGTGTTGTCTTGTTTGATTGCAGACCTTCTACAGGGTTTCAGAGGAAGAGCAGGAGGCCGCGTCTATGGTTGTCGAAACCGAGTGCAAGCGCCTACTTCAGAACTTACGGCACGAGGCTCGGATGCAGGCCGTTCGAGACTACTACGCCTCGAAGGGTATTAGGAGGGCCAAGAAGAAGTGTCGCGGCAAGTTTCTGAGTAAGGAGAAGTACATGCAGGTAATTACCTATTCTTAAGGCCTTGAACTTAGTTTTCTTGATTTGATTCGTAGGCGTAGCGCTGAAATTTCTCTTGACTCACTTAGGTGCCCCCGAGATGGTGTGTGGATAAGATGGACTGTTGGGAGGCGTTGGTGGATGCGTGGTGCTCTCCCCAATGGCTAGTCGAACACCATAGGGCCAAGGATAAGCGCGACCAAATGGAAGGTGTGCCACACCATCAAGGGAGCTCCAACCTGTTTGAGTACGGGGATAACTGGGTATGTGGTTTGCTACATGTTTCATTCTTCATGCTAGCATTTATCCCTTCCAAAATGACTTAATATGCTTAGTTAGTTAAAAAAATGGCATAACTACCTTGGATAGTTCATTTATGACATAATGAGCTCTAAAATGACATAATAACCTTAGATAGCTCTATAAAATAACTAAATACGCTTTAGTTAGTTAAAAAATGGCATAACTACTTAGGATAGCTAAATAATGACCTAAACTAATCTTAGCTAGTTCATTTATGACATATTTAGCTCTAAAATGACATAATAACCTTAGATAGCTCTATAAAATGACTTAATATGCTTTAGTTAGTTAAAAAATGGCATAACTACCTTCGATAGCTCAATAACGACCTAAACTAATCTTAGCTAGTTCATTCATGACATAATTAGCTCTAAAATGACATAATAACCTTAGATAGCTCTATAGAATCCCTAAATATGCTTTAGTTAGCTAAAAAATGGCATAACTACCTTGGATAGCTCAATAATGACATAATTAGCATACTTTGGTCAAAAATGGCATAATAATCTTGGTTACCTCGAAAATGACCTAAACTTAGCTTATTTTCCTCGAAAATGACATAATAACCTTACTTAGCTCCAAAATGACCTATTTACATAGCAATATCATTCTTCATGCTAGCTTGAGCCCTTAACTAATATTTTGTTCCTCTCTCTCAGGCGCACCACCACAAGAAGCCTGTGCCAAATCTGTTCGACCTCTATGGCATGGCCCATATGGCCCCATACAAGAAGGCCAAGCCATTCACAGAGTCTGACCTAGATCATCCAGAGAGCTTCACCAACATCTCCTCCCACCACAAGCTTGTGAAGTACAGAGACGAGGGGAAGGCGAGGAAAGGGGAGGACTTTAACCCGAGCCAGGATCCTTTTGATACAGAGCTGGTGATGATATCTGGTGGCGGGAGGTCCCATGGCTCCGTAGCCATTGGTGATGGACTGATACGTTGTCCTAGGACTCTCCCGCAGATCAAGAAGCGCCAGAGTAGCTCTGGTCCTGAGATAACGCCTCGTGCACGGCCCGCGGAGCTCGCCATGGCGGTTAGTTATACGGACTCTCTCACCTTTCCTCCATTACATTGCGTGTGCATCTATCGATGATTACAATGCTAACGAGGAGTGGTGTGTTGCAGGCCTTGGTTGAGAAAGAGAGATTGAACACCCAGGCGCTTTTGGAGGAGGCAAAAAGGGAGGCGGCGGAGAGGGAGAGGGAGTTGGAGGAGAGGACGGCTAAGCTGTTGGAGGAGGAGAGGAACCGGAACGAGGCGTCTAACTGGGCCCTATACGAGCTCATTGTGGTATGTTTCTCGTGCATATTAGCCCAATCATGCATGTAATGTTCGCATTACTAACTAATATGACTGACTCGTGAGAACCAAATGTGCAGACCATGTGCGAGAAAAACGGTCAGCCCCCTCCGCCGATGCCCTAGATTGCTCCGGTGACCACGGTGAGTTTGATTTGAATGGTCGTTAGTTACTAGTATTCACATTTCAGTTTGCATCATGCTAACGAGACATTATTGGAAATGATCTTTGGTGCAGCATGGCTCCCGACAAGCATCGACCAAGCATTCTGCGTCTGCCAATGGCGGAACCCCGACCGGTCCTTCACCTTTGTCTGCCACTGGCGCAGCCCCGACCATTCCTACACCTCCGTGATAACGGTATTTTTCTTCTTATTTAGCCTGTTTAGTCCATTTTTGACATAATTTAGCCTATTTAGTCCACAAATGACATAATAAGATGAAGTAAATCAAGGAAGAGGAAGGAAAGAAGGAATAGGAAGAAAAGAAGAAGAAGAAGAACTTCTTCTTCTTCTTCTTTTCCTCCTCTTACTTGTTTTTATTCGTAAATGGCATAATAACCTTGCTAACCTCATAAATGTCATATACTTAGCTTGTTGTCCTCTAAAATGACACAATAAGCTTAGTTAGGTAAAAAAATGGCATAATTAGCTAGGTTAGCTCAAAAATGACCAAGTTTAGCTAGGTTAGCTCCAATATGATCCATTTAACCTATGTTAGCTCCAAAATGACCTATTTGCCTAGCTTAGCTCTAAATTGACCTACACACTTAGCATTTTTACCTACCTTAGCCCAAAAATGGCATTTTTTCCTACATTAGTTAGAAAAGAAGAAGATAAATAATAGGAGAGGAGAGAAAGAAAGAGAAGATAAATTCTTCTTCTTCTTTTCCTCCTCTTCCTTTTCTTCTAGCTAGTCTTCTTCTTCTTCTTCTTCTTCTAACTTACATCTTTCCCAATTTGCAGATTTGCTTTACATGAGGAAGCTTGGATTCATGGAGTGTACTATTCTTCTGGTGCTTCCTTTTGTTTATGAAAACTTGTTTGGATATGTATGTCTATATGGATATGTTGTTGGAAACTTGTTTCTGGTTATGTATGTATATATGGATATGTTGGACTTTGTTGAACTATGTTGTTGGATATATATGTTGGATTTGATGAAATATGTTGTTGGACATGCTGTTATATGTTGGATATGTATGCATGTATATCTGTGTGTGAAATCCTATCAAATTAAATGGATTCAAATAAAAACAGGGGATATATAGCCTCTTTGCCGTCCGCTAGCGGACGGCAAAGAGGACACGTGGCAGCCACCTGTAGAAACTGGGAACACTGGTTGCCTATTTTGGTCACTTTGTCGTCTGCCAGCGGACGACAAAGAGCTTTGAATCTTTGCCGTCCACTGGCGGACGGCAAAGTGACCAAATAGGACTGGCAAAAAGGGCCAGCTATGCCGTCCACCAGCAGACGGCAAAGATGCAAACATCTTTGCCGTCTGCTGGCGGACGGCATAGCTGGCCACGTGGCAGCTTCTCAGTGCTGGCCGAGCTGAGCTCTTTGCCGTCTGTCAGCAGAGGGCAGAGAGCGCCGTTAACCCCCTAACGGCTCTCACCCCACCCCACTGCCGTCCATGATCTTTGTCGTCTGCTGGCCTCCGACGGTGGATGGCACAATACTTTGCCGTCCGTTTCCAAGAAGCAGACGGCAAAGTAGGCCTTTACTGGCACTCGTTCAGCCGGACTGTTTGCCGTCCGCTGGCTGACGGAAAATCATTTTGCCGTCCGGCATGTATGCCTTTGCCGTCCGCCATGGCAGACGGCAAAGAAGCTGATCCCAGTAGTGTTAAGAGGGCCCAAACCTGGGTAAAACATCGTGTCCCTCATCCCTGTTACCATTGATCCGAGAATCCACAGCTCGGGACCCCCTACCCCGAGGTCTGCCGGTTTTGACACCGACAATGGTGCTTTCATTGAGAGTTCCGTTGTGTGATCGGCAATGGATCAATGGCTGGTCTGCAGATCAACTGCGACATCGGCGTCTTCATCGCCGGCTCGACTGGTCACCTCGGCTGGGCCGAGGACCAGGCTCCTCTTCGAATCGTCAAGATCAGACATATGTCCTCGTCATCATCAACTCCGATCTTTATCAAGATCATGGAGGAATCATCCATGGAGCCCGGGGGCTCAACGTCAACATTGCCCTCGTGCGACCGTGCTGTTTTTCTGGACAGCGAACTTGTATCCGCCATCACCGCCTCCTCGAGCGTCGGTTTGATGATTGCTTCAGTGGAATAGTGCGTAATTGAGTATATAACAACCCTGTAAAATTTCATCACGTTCCGATGGAGTAATCTCCGGGGATCTACGATATACCGGAGCCCTGTCGAATCCGGACGAGTTTGGAGCGTGGTGTCCAGCATCTAGCTCAGATGTCCTTTGGAAGATCCAACCATTGATCGGCTGCGGAATTACTATATCTACCGCCCCTCAAAATTTCAGCTCGATCCGACCGTTCAAACTCCGGGAAACCTCCGATGAGCGCATTGATTTTCAGATCTGTTTTCTGCGCGAATACGAATCCGACATGAGTTCATCTTTCTTCATGAACGGGATATTGGACAACCTTTTTGGAGGAATCTCTTTCTAGGGTATTGTGTTTTGTTTCCGAACGCATGCTCACAAATTTTGCTCCTTTTCGGAGGTAATCTTCACCGTTGCACCGGTGTCAAACCAGCCTGACAACTTTGCTGCACGGCTGCCGACCTGCGCCAGACGGGTCGTCGCTTCATCGAGCCGAACTCAACCTCTTCGGATCATTATCTCGGAGAGCCGAAGAAGAGTTCGGCATCGTGAAGGGTAAATCATCACCAACATTGTCGCCCCATGAATTATACGAAGCGGGCACACCGGCATCGCTGCATGGTCACTTCATCAAGCGGGCATCGACCACGTCACAAGATCCGGCCCGCGACGGCATCGCCGCACTATTGCTTCTTCAAGCCTGGATGTGACCTCTCCATCCGAAGACCGGGAGTCAATTCTGGCCGGACTCGCCTCTCTTATCCCGTATCCAGCTTCAATCCTGGACGCGACTTCGGCGTCCGAATATCAGGAGTCAACCCTGGCCGGACTCGCCCCTCGCACCATAGTACCGGAGGACGATTCCGAAGAAATCCCAAATACTAATCCGGCTGACCAAGCCAATGTCCACCACGCCGACCAGCTTCATCACGTTAGCTAGACCGGGGGCTTCGCCTCGCCACATCGATCGTGCGGCATCACCACCTCATCAAGTCGAACTCCTCGCTCGGTTACCTCGGGCTTGGGGGCTGGTACCTCGGCCAGGCCGAGGACTACTTCTTCGTCCCGCCACAAGCCTGGACCTCTTCATCAACGATCAAAGTTCGACCGATGTTTCTTTATTTATTTTGACCGGCGGCGGCCGTGTGCGCCGTCTGGTTACACATCGGATCTGAGGTCCGCTATGACGGACTAGCAGCAGACGCGACTTGTGAGGACGTGCTACGCATCATGGGAGATCCTGAACGGCTGTGTCCCAGCCGAGCACGCGCACGCAACATCAAGCTAGCGCTGGCACTAGTACTATTACTAGATGCAAATCCATGAACGCCCGCATGTGTCTCTTTGGATTGCTACAACAAATAAGCCATGTGCTATTAATCCTACTAATTTTTGCTTGCATGGGTTTATTTTTCCCGAGGAATATTACTCTGGTTTGTTCCATCCCCTATACACAGGACTGTCAAATGGTGGCTGCATTGACGATGGTTGCATGATGGTTCGGTCAGCTTCCCGTCCGCAGTTCGGCAAACGCCGCATCGGGGACTCGGACCACCTTACGAGTTCAGGCTTTGTCACGCCGACGCCCCGCATCGACATTGGCTTCGACGCCAGGCCACATCTCTTAAAAAAAAATTCTTTGCGTAAATTAATTATGCGAGGATTTTTTATATATTTATATTATTATTTTTTGGACTGCACTATTTTACATGTGTAGGTAATCGACTTCGACTGCGTCACGCGGTCACTTCAGCAAGCCTACGTCGTCGTCCCAATCGGCATAAATCGGCTCGCGTGATCACCTTGTTGGTCGAATTGCCATACCGACATGTTCGGTTGCCTCGGGGACTTCGGCATCGCTGAGAGAGCTCTACCTCATCGAGTGTTCGGCACACGGTCCATATTTCTTTATTACTCACTTTGCATAAATTATTAATTATGCAATGAATTTTTTAATTTATTATTATTACTATTATCTCCAGCTTGCACTATTTTCTGTGCATAGGTAAATGATCCGGGTTGGGCAGCGATGTCACCTCAGCGTACCGACATACCACGTCACCTCGGCTGGACCGGGGGCTTCGCCATCACTTCATTAACCCACGCCGGGGACTTCGGCGTCATACTGCCGGCCTACTCCGTCGCCTCGGTCGGACTGGGGGTTCCACCCTGCCACATTGACTGCGCTATGTCGCCACTTCGGAGTGCCGAGCTCTTCGCTCCGCCACCTCGGGACCGGCTTGGGGGCTAGGACCTCGTCCCGCCGTAAGCTCGGGCCGCGCATCGACACCGAGCACATTAACCAGCTAAGTCGCTTCCATGCCCAGTTTTTTTTAATTCTTGTTCGGTTCGACCAAACATTATATTTGTGTTAAAAACTTAGTTTGTCAACAAACATTGTTTGTTAAAAACACTTCCTTTCCCATGTTAACTGGGGGCTCTTAAATTTATATGAGCTGTTTTATAATAAGTGTTCTTCTTCTAAGTCGTTGCAAAGTCTTTTTATACCACTCCTTTCTCGACTCGAGTGTGTGGTCAATAGCCGGATAGCCTGTTTTCTCTCTAATGCCGCTCGAGTTTAGTTCACTAAACTGGCCTAAAGAGTAGTACTCCGCCTTCGGGATAAGAGGTTGCAGCCGTAGGCTGACCTGCTTGAAGTCTTGAGATCGGATGTGTCATATTAATCCACGACAGAAGCACAAAAGTAAGACCAATTTTCGGATTGGCACCAAATGACTTGATTTAGTGCGGGCGTAAGGTTTTTACTGAAGTTTTTTTGGTTTTCCAAGCCTATGGCACTTTTAAACTATTTGTGCGTTTCCAGCATAAGTCTCGCAGTGCAACTTCGGACACCTTTAGAGATTCGGCAAAAACATTCTCGGATATTGCTATATATGCATCGGTTTCGAATTGTGTCTTCGGTCAATAGTTGGGTTGCCCGACTCCTGTGCTTGCCTCCTACGTTTCGCTTTGTTCGACTAGGTGTGCAAAGGGAGAACCACTACGATTGTGCTTCCAACTCGAATGGTTAAGCACCTCAGTGGAGAAAGCCAAAAACTGACTGTCACAATGGGCGTAAACTTGTCAGCGATCCGATGATGGTGTCAAACTATAGATCGATACCGATTACCCCGTGTTAAACGATGGGCCTTTCATAACATTGGCCAAAGTGTTAACGGCTAGACTTCGGTCGGTGCCGAACACTAACCGGGGGCTCATAGCTAGCTTCCCCAGTTTAAAGCTCCTATGACTAAGTGAAAGTTATAATGCCCGCATATCTGATTGCCTTGTTTCCGCTAACACAACCGCCTTCGGGCATCGAGACGTCGGCTAAGGGTTGTCTTGTTACTGCGGAAACACCCTGCGTAGTATCTACAAAGGGGTAGAAGCTGACGATGGGCCACTTTCAACTGATAAACGGTCGCAACGGAGTCAAAATAAACATATATCATCAGTGTTTGTATTCAGTATGCAAGCGCTGCCTTCCGTAATTATCGTTATAAAGCCATAAATATGCATCAAATTTGACTTAAGATTTTGGCCAAGCTGGGTTGCCTGGCTCCTGTGCTTACCCCTATGTTCCCGATTGTTCGGCTAGGCGGTAAAGGGAGCACCTCTGTGATTGTTACTACCAGGTTATCCGGGTTAGTACCTCAGACTGGGTGAAGCCGAAAGCTAGCCATCTTAAAGGATATAATTGGTCGGCAAAGATGGAAGTGAAAATTTCGGTTCATTATAGACCAAAGAGTTCGGGAACTTTCCCCGAACTAAATCCTCAATATTTTTCTCCCACAATGATCGGAGGTGAGGTTTCATGATCATGGTCGGCATGACAACCAAAGAAAGAAACCGATAGCGGGACTATTTTCTTTGGAAGATGTTTCTTACGTTAAAAAGTAATATAACATATCTCTCCGCGTACCTTTGTTTATAAAACTGTATGACCGGATTGCCTTGTTTGTCGTAAATCTTTGCCCTTATAAAGGCTTTATAAAGTAGGACAAGCACTCCCCGGCTACTGGCCGAGGAGGTTGAAGCTGATGGTCGGTCAACAAAGTTTTGTACAATGTGGATCCGAGCATTAATGATGTAGAGTACTTGGATACATAAAATCATTACACATAATTTGTGATTTTACTTCGGATATTGATCCTTAATTCGGCCACCCGTGCCCAAATTAAGGCTCGGGGGCTACTGGGCTTCGGGCTTATCATTTACAAATATTAAAGGGGTACATTGATCCCCTGATCTGGTGTTGCCACCCGACCAGTGGCTCGGGGGCTACTGCATTGCCTATTCAATGCAGAAAATTCAAAGTGCTTAGTGTTCGGCTTGTCCGAGCTATGGGCAAACGCGTCTTCGGACAACAATAGGTACCATCATGGACCTATTCGGCATCAAGATGATATATTACGGCAACTTTTCAAGACCCTCTCTCAAGGGCCCGTCTGCCGATCACTATTTCCTCTAATATATTACACCGCGTTTCTATTCCTAAGTATGCTGCCGAGCTGGGAATTGATCCTCAGGCCGATTTCGTGAATCGACCTGAGTCTCAGGGGCTACTGGGATCTACGATTTTATGCTATCCTTTAGGTGCATGCCGGACATTCAACGGACACACACCTTGAGGGCTACTGGCTATATATCTCTACAGAGAATACATTGCACAAATCAGAATTAAATTCATAAAAATCAGCCCATGGCCGAGGTGGTGCACCACATCGGATGCAGTCTGGCGTTGGAGCTCGGGTACAGTCTGGCATAAAGCTCGGATACAAGTAGTTGGCTCCATAAAGGGCATTTCCAGCATTAAGCTCGGCTGAACTCCTTCAACTTTTTTGAACCAAGGTGATCTATGACACCTCGGATACAGTCCGGCGTTGGAGCTCGGATACAGTCCGAAGTTGGAGCTCGAAAGTAGTTCGGCGTTGGTGCTCGGCTGCAAAAAGATATACCTCGGATGCAATCGGGCGTTGGATTTTGGATGCAAGAGGGCACTGCCGCACGGGAAACACTTTAAACCCGAGGTGTGGCTTAAAAATAACAAGGCATTGATAAAGGCCAAAGACTTAAAGGCCTCCTCGGATGCCTGACGTATTAACACTTCGGATTTAGCTCGGCAATCCTCAAGATCGAAGATGGAAAGATTTGTTGAACCAGTTTTCAAGGCCGGCGACTGAAGATGAAGAAAAGTTTGGAAGAACCGAGGAGCGTCCCCAACTTGAAGACCAGTTCAGGGGGCTACTGATGGTGTCCTGGACTAGGGGGTACTCACCACGTCGTCTCCCGACCTGTGGGTCAGGCCGAGGACCCCCATGGCGATTGACTAATGGGCCAGTTCGGACAACCGATGACATATACGAGGAATATTCCACAAGACTTGGTGATCATGACAAGGACTCCTCTCCACCGACGTATTCAACTAGGACTCTTGTTATCCTAGGCCTCTGATATATTATATAAGCCGAGGCCAGGCTAGTCGATAGATGATTATGACATTACTCATCATACCTCTAGGGTTTAGACCACAACGTATGATCTCGAGGTAGATGAACTTTGTACTTGATACTCCATCAATATAAACAAGAGCAGGACGTAGGGTTTAACCTCCATTAAGAGGGCCCGAACCTGGGTAAAACATCGTGTCCCTTGTCCCTGTTACCATTGATCCGAGAATCCACAGCTCGGGACCCCCTACCCCGAGGTCTGCCGGTTTTAACACCGACACCCGCCGCGCGTGCTCTGCTCTCGCGTCCCTTCACGCGCGCTGCCAGTGTTTGGGGACGGCGCATGATCACGTACATTCGTGCTACCATTATGCATGCGGTTGCACCGGGCGCGGCGCCACGGTGTAGTTACCCGCTACAAAAACTACCATGCTGACGTGCCGAGAATACAGGCCGCCCGGCCCCCATTTATTCTCGCTACCATGCAGATGTAGTTACCCCCATTTATGCGTGCTACGGTGGACATCAACAATGATCTAAAAGCGTTCAAGGTTTCAGGCTTGGCCTCCCGGAATCTTGTCGACATCCGTGACCACTACACAGTCTGGGGCAGGACGAAGAACAATAAGGACTCCCTGGTTGACCTCGCCTCGGCCATCATCGGCCCCTACTACATGAAGATGAAGGATGAGAGCAAGAAGGACAAGATCCCCTGGTACAATGTCTGGGAGCAGAGACTGGATGAAGAACACGTCAAGTACATGGCCAAGCTCTACAAAAAAAAGACACATCCGTGACATTTTGGCCCGAACGAAAAGTTTTTCTGTCATGCTTATGACACTTCTATGATGATAATTGTGACAAAACCATGTATCATGATAGATGTGGTGGGCTCCTATTTCTATGATAAAAAATCATGACAGAAAATGGGCTTTTCGTCCTGGGCGGGCCGGGGACACACCTGCATGACATTCTTTGGGCCGTCCATGATGGAAAAAATCGTGGTAGAAGCGAGGGCGAGGAAAATTTTGGGGAGTTCCCGGTTATGGTGGGTGGTCGGGGCCGAGCGATGCACGCGAGGTTTGCGTGTTTCTCTCGTACACGTACACGTGCATGTGTGCGAGGCGTTGGGCTCTAACTGAACCCGAGCGAGGCGTTCGCTTACTGAACCCGGGCGATTGCACTAGCTACGTTACTGAACCCGAGCGATCGATCCCTTGGCTGTTAACTGAACCCGAGCGATTCCTTCGCTATTGCTGCTAACTGAAGCCGATCGAACCAGCTGCCTCTTGATGAACAGGGACTGTTGTTGGGGGTTGGATGAACAGTTCCCGGTGGGGGTTGGATGAACAGTTCCCGGTGGGGGTTGGATGAACAGGACCCCGTGGTAGTAGAGGCCGTTGCCGCTGGATGAACAGGACCCCGATCGAGGAGGCCGCCACATACCCGAGCCGGTTGGGGGTGGATGAACAAGACCCCGACCGTGTAGGGCTGGTTGAACAGTAGTCGGTGGAGGCTAGATGAACAGGACCCCGTGGAGGCTGGATGAACAGTAGCCCCGTGGATGAACAGTTGCTGTTGGAGGCAGGAGGAAGGTCGTGGTGGATGAACAGTAGCAGGTGGAGGCTGAAGGAAGTCGACAGTGGATGAACAGTAGCCCGTGGAGGCTGGAGGAAGTCGACGATGGATGAACAATAGCCCGTGGAGTCCCGTTTTGCGGTACGCCACACCCCTCCCGATGAACAGGACCCCGTTTCGACCGTAGGCGCTCCAACACAAGTCCGTTTCCTCTGTTTTGCGGTACGCCACACCCCTCCCGATCAACAGCACCCCGTTTCGACCGTAGGAGCTCGAACAGAAGTCTGTTTCCTCCGTTTTGCGGTACGCCAGACCTCATTTTGGCTGTTTCGTCCAAGCCGGTTGGCTCCCGATGAACAGGACGTATTCCGACCCAGTCTGTTGCCTCCCAATGAACACGACGTTGTTTCCTCTGTTTCAACCCAGCCGGTTGGCTATCGATGAACAGGACGCTGTCGTTGTACGCGTTAGAGACCCCGCCCGTATGTACGTACATAGCCGTATTTACTTTCTTGCAGCGTGGCTGCATGTGCGTGTACACGATATAGACGGGACTGCGTGACATGCTATGTCCGCGCCTCTACTACGACACGTGCCGCTCCTTACTCGGCCACGGTTCATCGCTGCAGAGAGACCGATCGACCAGTATGTACGTACACATTCGCGACCAAACAGACAACCCTGCGTACGGTTCGACCGGGTGGGTCCCAGCTGTCAGGGAGGAAAAGGAGGTACTTCCTTGCGTGCAAAGATATAGCTGGTGGGTCCCAGCTGTCAGGGGGAAGAGTCATTTTTTTGCCCGTAATATGGACGCACTTCCTTGCGTGCGAAGATGTAGCTGGTGGGTCCCAGCTATCAAGGGGGAAACTTTTTTTTCCGCAAAATACGGTAGCCCTTTCGGCGGGTCCCCTCTGTCAGGTGGAGGAATCATTATTTTGCGCGTAATAAGGAGGCACTTCCTTGCTGCAGCCATGGACCCAGCTGTCAGCCTCTCTATGTACAGTCCTTTTTTGATGGAAGTCGTTCCTTGACCACGTTGACCACGCCACGCCGAGAGCACCAAGGTGGTGGACGACGCGAGGCCTAGGAAGGGAATGACCCGAAGTCGGGGAAGACTCGGCAGTTGTTTCCCATGCGGAGGGGAGTACGAGGGTGTAGGATCGGAAGTAGGTCTAGAGGGGGGGGATTAGACTACTTGACCAAATAAAAATCTAGCCTTTTTCCAATTTTATGTCTTGGCAGATTTTAGCAACTTAGCATAGGTCAAGCAATCAACCTACACATGCAATTCTAAGAGTGTAGCAGCGGAAAGTAAAACATTGCATATGAAGGTAAAGGGAAGGGTTTGGAGAAGGCAAACGCAATGTAGACACGGGGATTTTTGGCGTGGTTCCGATAGGTGGTGCTATCGTACGTCCACGTTGATGGAGACTTCAACCCACGAAGGGTAATGGCTGCGCGAGTCCACGGAGGGCTCCACCCACGAAGGTTCCACGAAGAAGCAACCTTGTCTATCCCACCATGGCCATCGCCCATGAAGGACTTGCCTCACTCGGGTAGATCTTCACGAAGTAGACGATCTCCTTGCCCTTACAAACTCCTTGGTTCAACTCCACAATCTTGTCGGAGGCTCCCAAGTGACACTTAACCAATCTAGGAGACACCACTCTCCAAAAGGTAATAAATGGTGTGTTGATGATGAACTCCTTGCTCGTGTGCTTCAAATGATAGTCTCCCCAACACTCAACTCTCTCTCACAGATTTGGCTATGGTGGAAAGATGATTTGAGTGGAAAGCAACTTGGGGAAGGCTAGAGATCAAGATTCTTGTGGTAGGAATGGAATGTCTTGATCTCAACACATGAATAGGTGGTTCTCTCTCAGAAAATGAGTAGTGGAAGTGTAGGCTCGTTCTGATGGCTCTCTCTTGAATAGAGAAGGGGGTGGAGGGGTATATATAGCCTCCACAAAAAATCCAACCGTTACACACATTTGACTCAACTCGGTCAGACCGAATAGAAGAACTCGGTGAGACCGATTCAATTCAAAATGTGAACATTAGGAATCTCGGTGGGACCGATATACTCAACTCGGTGGGACCGATGTGCTAGGGTTAGGGCAAGACCTCATCTCGGTGTGACCGATTGCATGAACTCGGTGGGACCGATTTCAGCAATGAGTTAAACAGAGAGTTGGTCAGGCAAACTCGGTGGGACCGATCGCTCACTTCGGTAAGACTGAAACGTTACGAAGGGAAACAGAGAGTTTGCATTGCGAACTCGGTGGGACCGATCGCTCATTTCGGTAAGACCAAAATGTTACGAAGGGAAACAGAGAGTTTGCATTGCCATCTCGGTGAGACCGAAATCCCTATCGGTGAGACCGAATTGATTAGGGTTTCTGGCAGTGGCTATGTCAAAGAAACTCGGTGGCGCCGGATAGATCAAATCGGTGGGGCCGAGTTTGACTTTAGGTTTTGGACATATGTGGAAATGAGAAAGTGGTTGAGGGTTTTGGAGCATATCACTAAGCATTTTGAGCAAGTAGACCATTATGCAACACCTCATCCCCTTTTAATAGTATTGGCTTTTCCTATGGACTCAATGTGATCTTGGATCACTAAAATAGAAATGAAGAGTCTTGAGCTTTTGCCAATCTTTGTCCTTAGCATTTTGAGGGGTCCACATCTCTAGTCCATGCCATGCCAATCATTGAACTATCTGAAATATTTAACTTGAAAGGATATTAGTTCAATGAGCTATATGTTGTTATGAATTACCAAAACCACCCGGGGATTAGTTGCACTTTCAATCTCCCCCTTTTTGGTAATTGATGACAACATATAGATCAAAGCTTCGACAAATGATAATATAAAGGAAATACATCGTCGCTTTGAGAAGTATGTGATAAGTAAGAGCTCCCCCTAAATTTGTGCATTATTTAAAATTTGCTTTTGAATGCAAATGCATAATCAATTAGGATCATGCGGCACTCTTCCATGTCACATACATCTTGGTGGAGCACTCAAAATGATAGAATTAAACAACATGCACTCATCACCAAGAGAAACATGATTGATCATACACAAGTATATAGATATCATCATTCAAGCACACAATAAAGCATAGTATGATCAGACACATGATCATAAGAGTATCTCCCACATAAGCACAAATAGTAGCAAACAATCAAGTAGCAAGTAGCAAAAGAGGCAACAAAAGGCAAAATGCTCTCTCTCTCGAAGCCTAATGATCTATACACTTTCTGCCCCTTTGGCAACAAGTTACCAAAAAGCTCGAAAATGCATAGTGCTATGCGGCACCCTAGGCACGATCTCCGGGAGCTCTTGAAGTGGTCTTCTGGCTGGTTGCTCTGGTGTGCATAGATGGCGTGGAGAGGAGTTCGTCTGCAAAAGCTTCTGCTGATGTCTGAGGAGCTGGAGGAGTTGAGATTGGAGGTACAACAGTGGCAGTTGGAGCAGGTGCTGAAAGTGTAGTCCTCGTGTCACTGACTACTGGCACTACTGAAGACCTCTGTGCCCTTGGCACACGCTGAAAAGTGTCAGTGGTAGGTCTGTCATTCCTGTCTTCAATCTCTTCCTGGAGCTTCTCAACTATGGTTTGAATCTCGGTGACCTTCACATCTAAATCATGAAGTTTGGTCTCAAAGATCCTTTCAAGGCTCTCTTGATTTTGAGTCAGGGTGGCCAGCCCTTTCTCTATTCTCACGCTTGCCTCAAGTAGATAAGTGAGTTGATCTTGCTTGGTCTTGAGATTGATACCTGAAACATCTGGCATTGATGCAGTCTTTGCAGCCTTTGCTTTCTCTTGCTTCTCCTAAGCCTCTGCTGAAGTAGGATGTGTTGCATCCATGACAACCTCGTTGTTCTCAAAGTCTGGCCTCAGGGGAAGATGCTCTTTGTCAAGAAGATATGTCCCTGTCCCCATCTTGGAATTGATTAGCATCTGAATGTGAGGGGCATATCCACATGACCTTTTCTGATCTGCAGCAGTTCTCTTCACAGTTTCAACAATTAAACTCATCACCTTGAACTTCTCTGGCACATCAAACATATGAAGCAGGTTGATAGAGTGACCACGGATCATCCTATGATCTCCTGACTTGGGAAATAGAGTGTGCCTCAATATAGTGTTTATCGTGGTTAGTCCTGACAGCAGATAATAGATGGATCCAAATCTGTGAGTTGTCAAAGCAGCATCTGGAATTGGCTTGTACATGTGAGCCATGGAATTGTGATCCTTTCTGGACTTGGCATACACATCTGTGTCATCTTCATCTTCTTCAGGGGCATTGATCAACTTGGCCCATTCTGCAATTGACGATTGATATCTTGTGCCTTCAGTCATCCAGATAATCTTGCCATCTGGATAGAAATGAGCAGTTGAATAGAATTGCATAACCATTTCATCATTCCACTTGGTCAACTTTTGACCAACAAACTTGTCAACTCCGTTCATTCTGAAACTCTCATGAACTCCTGGGAAGTAATCCTCATTGTCATCAATAAATTTCCAATCAACCCATCTCATGTCACTGACAATTGGCTTCTTATCCAACAAGGCTGTCTCATAGAAATCTTGTTGTTCCTTGGTGTGAAAGCGATAATCAACAGCAGTTCTTCTCCTTACAGCATATGGATCAGTCTGTCTCCACCATCTGAGACCTGCATCCTTTCTTAACTTCATATTTTCAGCAACTGGATGATTATCATCATGATCTGGTATCTTGGGTTTTAGCTTTCTAAGCACTTGTTGTTCTTCATCCTCTTGAGCTTCAGGCACTGGGGCCTTATTCTTCTCTGTAGCTGGGATGTTTCTGGTGGATCTCTTGGGTGCAGATGGTTTTGGAGCTGTCTTGGGCTTAGATGGAGTAGGCCCAGACTTGATAGCATCTCCCATGAGCTTCTGAGATTTTGGAGGTGGTGCAGCTGGCTCTTCCTCCTCCTCTTCATCTGACTCTCTCATCATAGATGGTTTGCTAATGACCTTGGTAATAGTCTTCTTAACTCTTTCTTTTCTCTTCTTTCCTGTAGCAGCCTCATCCTCTCTTGGTTTAGCAGTGAACTCCATGGTTCCTTGAGTGGAGGCTCTGGCTTTTGACATAGGCACTCTCTTAGCAGGAACTTTTACCTTCATTCTAGGCTTGGTTGTAGCAGCAGCTGCATACTCTTTCCTGAGTACCTTCTTCTTGGAGGTCACTTCCTCCTCAACAACAAAATCCTCATCTTCTGAATCTGAGGTTCTCTTCTTCCTTTGCCTAGTAGTAGCCTTAGGCAAATTGCTGGGTGTACTTCTGCTGCCTTCATCATAGCTGCTGTTGGAGGGACTAGTGCCCTCACTGAGATTTACCTGCTCCTCTGACCTGTTCTGACTATCACTGTTGTCTAACATCTCTGACACTGACCCTGTGAATAGATAGGTATAGGTAGAGTTGATGAGCATCACAAAGCACAACTATTTTTGCAAAAGCATTGAGACAGAAACTTAATTTTAATTTTCTGTAGAAAGCATTTCGGAGCTACCGATATGACAAACTCGGTGACACTGAAGCACACACAGAGTCTAAACATACAATTTCGGTCAGACTGAAATGTAGTTCGGTGACTCCGAGATGCTAGGGTTTCACAGAGAAAGTGAACTCGGTCACACCGATTCGTGCACTTCGGTCAGACCGAGTAGTACATGTGCAATGGCATGGGCCAAATCGATGAGACCGAAACTTTCAGATCGGTTGGTCCGAGATGAGTTCGGCGGAAACCTAACCCTAAGTTTTTGCATCAAATCTATTCTAGAGGAAGTTTTTGGTAGATAGATTTATCTCAATCGTGGCAAGAAGCTTGGCATTGTTATTTGTGCAAGAATCGGAGTAAAAGAAAGCACAAAGAGATCGAGTCCGCACCCTAACTTGGTGACGAACTCGCTACGGCGACAACGGCGGTGGAGATTCCCGTTGATGGTGGCGGAGACCAGCAGCAGGAGGACGCTGGCGACGATGGAGACGATCCAGAGACCAAGGGGGCGGCAGAGCTGGGCAGGCGCGGTCGAGCAGTTTGGAGGAATTTCCAAATTTCAACCTGTGGTATATATACCCAGTCACTGTCGGTGTGACCGAGTGGAACGACTCGTTGGCACCGAGATGCAGAATCACAAGCGATTACCTCAACTCGGTGAGACCGAACAGTTCTAATCGGTTGCACCGAGGTGAAAACCTAGATCAACTCAATGATTTTGGTGAGACCGGAAGGAATGAATCGGTCAGACCGAAGGCCATTAAGAGGTTTTGGAAGTTTAAGCCCTTGACAGATCGGTGGCTCCGAGTGCTCCTCACCCGGAGGGTCCGAATTTGACTTGTTCAAACTTTGTGATGTAGCATGAATAGAGTTTGAGATGAGAAAAGCATAGATAGCTAGAGG
Organism: Thinopyrum elongatum; assembly: GCA_011799875.1. Classification (NCBI taxonomy): domain Eukaryota; kingdom Viridiplantae; phylum Streptophyta; class Magnoliopsida; order Poales; family Poaceae; genus Thinopyrum; species Thinopyrum elongatum. The sequence continues at coordinate 492,855,167 of CM022300.1, forward strand.
GAGTTCTTAGGCATTCTTGTCCATCCATTTGGCAAAAAGAAAAGAAATCAAACAATCAAAGCAACAAATGGATGTCCTCGAATGGAGAAAATATGCAACCAACATGCTCACACAATAAGATAGCAAATGATATATGTGGCAAAGCATGCACAAACACTCTAGCATCTATCAAGAAATTGGCGATGACTAGGTCATCTATATATGAGTATATTAACTTAGGAGTCAAATGAGAACATTTGATCATAGGTCATACTCATCGTTTAAGCACAAGTGGGGTTATCACTTTTACATAAAGTATTGATGTGTTCACACCATTAGAGTTGCTTTAGCTCAATTCTTAGAGCAAAGCACCCCCTAGATGTGATATTCCCCCTAAGAGGGATGAACTAACCTTGGGTTTTGTCGATGATGACTTCATGTAGGTGTTGAAGATGTAGATGCTCAATGTTGATGTAGATCATTTGGAGCAATCCATTTGAGTGAGTTGCACTTTCAATACCTACATGGGTTAGTCCCACAAGAAACACACACGGATATCCATAGACATAGAGTGAAATACACATATGATGTTGTCCATGAAAGCATTAGGTTACCTTGTCCCTTGTCTTACCAACAAGAGGGTTTGTGACTCCTTGAACTAGTGCAAGATATGAAAGATGATTGCACTTGTCCTTGCCAAAATGAATATGAGTGAAGTATGTTGGCGGAGTCACCCTCAAGAACTCTCTAGTTCTTCTTCTTTGGGATCCACATCAACTTGATGGGAATCCTTGGAGTTGTAGTCGTACTTGATGTAGTCTTGGGAACCCACTTGACCAAGGCCTTTGGAGCTTCTTCAAATGAATCAATCTCTTCTTGTAGCTTGTCCTTGCCTTTTAGCTTGTGGTCTTGTGATGGAAGATCATCTTGAGCTTGTGTTCCCTCGAAAGAAGTGGGATCATACTTCTCTTGTTGAGGAACAAACTTCGTCTTGGGGTATTGTTCTTCTTCCCGCTCAACTCCATTGGCATTGAACTTGCGTTCAAAACCAACACCTTGATTCTTCCGGTGCCTTCCTTGCTTGCGTACAATTTCCTCAAATTGCTTACTTCCGGCAAGGCTCTTGTAAACACCTTTCTCTATAATTCCCTTCAATAAGCTATTTTCGTGCTCAAGTGTAACTTGGCTAAGAGAATCATTAGTGGAATCAAGAGAACTACTAGAAGCAACAATATTGGATTTAACATGATTATTGTTACTACTAGAAGAAGAATATTTCTTGCTCTTATTGCTAGATTTTACTTGTGGCATGTAAGTAGACAAGAGTAAACGCTTGGCAATGTAAGAAGAACTTTTCTTACGAAGATCATCATTGATTGCTTTTAAGAACCCATGCTGTTGCTCTAGATTGAGCTTTTCAAAGCGTAGCTTCTCATGAGTCTTTAAAAGATCTCGATGATCCTCTAAGGTAGTTTCATGAGCTAACTTAAGAGTGTTTAGTTCTTTAGTTAGACGCTCAATCTCCTTCTTATCATTGTCATTCGTTTCATCTTGATTAGCATGATTAATAGCAATTTCATCATAGTTTTCATCACTAGTGTTGTCAACAAGTAAATCATCATCACCTAGCAAATCATCTTCATCACTATTGAAATCAACATACTCGGGGTGTGATACCTTGGGGCCTTTAGTCATGAAGCATCTTCCAATCCCTTCATTTGGTGAGTCGAATATGTCGTAGGAGTTGGATGTCACAAGTGCAAGACCGGCAACACCTTCATCTTGAGTATGTTCGGAGTCGGAGTGATAACTTCTCTCGGAGTAGTGTTCGGAGTCAGAACCGGATACCCATTCACCAACATGAGCTTGATGTCTTCGTCTTGTGTAGCTCTTTGATGACTTGTCCTTCCTTTCCGAATCCTTGCTTCTACGAGAAGGTCTTCGTTCATAACGATCATCTCTACTCCTTCTCTCTCTTGGAGGTGATTCATCTCTTTTACTTCTCCTTTTAGGTGAGTCTTCTCTTCTTTTGTAGGGAGCCGTACACTCATTAGAGTAGTGTCCGGGTCTTCCACAATTGTAGCAATTTCGTTCACGACTAGAAGATCTCTTGTCATAGTAGGACCTTGACTTGGAACTTCTCTCTTTTCTTCTACTCTTGTAGAACTTGTTGAAGTTCTTCACCATTAGGCTCAATTCTTCATTGAAGGCTTGTTTCTCACTTGATGTTGTAGGGGCATCACATGAAGCTTTGTAAGCACCACTAGACTTGTTGTGAAGCTCTTCTTTATCCTTAAGTGACATCTCATGAGCAACAATTCTGCCAATGACTTCCGTTGGCTTGAGATCTTTGTAATTGGGCATCATTTGGATCAAGGTGCACACGGTATCATATTTTCCATCCAAAACTCTTAGAATATTCTTGATGATGAATTTGTCGGTCATCTCTTAACTTCCTAAGCCGGCAATCTCATTTGTGATGAGAGCAAGCCTAGAATACATTTCAGCGACTCCTTCACCATCCTTCATTCTGAACTTGTCAAGTTGACTTTGAAGCACATCCAATTTGGATTCCTTGACGGACTCGGTACCTTCATGCATATCAACCAAAGTATCCTAAATTTCCTTTGCATTCTCAAGGCGGCTGATTTTGTTGAATTCTTCGGGGCACAATCCATTGAAGAGGATATCGCAAGCTTGAGCATTGTATTGCAACATCTTCAATTCTTCTGCGGTTACTTCATGATTTGGTTCTCTTCCATCTTCAAAGAATTCACCTTGCAAACCAACACACACAATAGCCCAAACGGAGGGGTTATGTCCAAGAATATGCATTTTCATCTTATGCTTCCAACTAGCAAAATTAGTACCATCAAAGTAAGGACCTCTACGGTGGTAATTTCCCTCGCTAGACGCCATACTCTCCTAGGTTGTGAAACCAAGGCTATGATCACCAAAGCTATGGAAATCAAGGAAAATGGAGACCAAAGCTCTGATACCACTTGTAGGATCGGAAGTAGGTCTAGAGGGAGGGGGATTAGACTACTTGACCAAATAAAAATCTAGCCTTTTCCCAATTTTATGTCTTGGCAGATTTTAGCAACTTAGCACAAGTCAAGCAATCAACCTACACATGCAATTCTAAGAGTGTAGTAGGGAAAAGTAAAACATTGCATATGAAGGTAAAGGGAAGGGTTTGGAGAAGGCAAACGCAATGTAGACACGGAGATTTTTGGCGTGGTTCCGATAGGTGGTGCTATCGTACGTCCACGTTGATGGAGACTTCAACCCACGAAGGATAACGGCTGCGCGAGTCCACGGAGGGCTCCACCCACGAAGGGTCCACGAAGAAGCAACCTTGTCTATCCCACCATGGCCATCGCCCACGAAGGACTTGCCTCACTCGGGTAGATCTTCACGAAGTAGGCGATCTCCTTGCCCTTACAAACTCCTTGGTTCAACTCCACAATCTTGTCGGAGGCTCCCAAGTGACACCTAACCAATCTAGGAGACACCACTCTCCAAAGGTAATAAATGGTGTGTTGATGATGAACTCCTTGCTCTTGTGCTTCAAATGATAGTCTCCCCAACACTCAACTCTCTCTCACAGACTTGGTTATGGTGGAAAGATGATTTGACTGGAAAGCAACTTGGGGAAGGCTAGAGATCAAGATTCTTGTGGTAGGAATGGAATGTCTTGATCTCAACACATGAGTAGGTGGTTCTCTCTTAGAAAATGAGTAGTGGAAGTGTAGGCTCGTTCTGATGGCTCTCTCTTGAATAGAGAAGGGGGTGGAGGGGTATATATAGCCTCCACACAAAATCCAACCGTTACACACATTTGACTCAACTCGGTCAGACCGAATAGAAGAACTCGGTGAGACTGATTCAATTCAAAATGTGAACGTTAGGAATCTTGGTGGGACCGATATACTCAACTCGGTGGGACCGATGTGCTAGGGTTAGGGCAAGACCTCATCTCGGTGTGACCGATTGCATGAACTCGGTGGGACCGATTTCAGCAATGAGTTAAACAGAGAGTTGGTCAGGCAAACTCAGTGGGACCGATCGCTCACTTCGGTAAGACCGAAACATTACGAAGGGAAACAGAGAGTTTGCATTGCGAACTCGGTGGGACCGATCACTCATTTCGGTAAGACCGAAATGTTACGAAGGGAAATAGAGAGCTTGCATTGCCATCTCGGTGAGACCGAAATCCCTATCGGTGAGACCGAATTGATTAGGGTTTCTGGCAGTGGCTATGTCAAAGAAACTCGGTGGCGCCGGATAGATCAAATCGGTGGGGCCGAGTTTGACTTTAGGTTTTGGACATATCTGGAAATGAGAAAGTGGTTGAGGGCTTTGGAGCATATCACTAAGCATTTTGAGCAAGTAGACCATTATGCAACACCTCATCCCCTTTTAATAGTATTGGCTTTTCCTATGGACTCAATGTGATCTTGGATCACTAAAATAGAAATGAAGAGTCTTGAGCTTTTGCCAATCTTTGTCCTTAGCATTTTGAGGGGTCCACATCTCTAGTCCATGCCATGCCAATCATTGAACTATCTGAAATATTTAACTTGAAAGGATATTAGTTCAATGAGCTATATGTTGTTATGAATTACCAAAACCACCCGGGGATTAGTTGCACTTTTAGAGGGTTTACTGGTTTGGCTGCAGTGCGAGGCTGCCGTCGCCGGAGAATAACAGGAGGTCTAGGTGAGTACAGGGATGGCCACGCCAGCGATGGGAGTAGGGTGGGGCGGTGAGGCCTGTGCGGCAGCACAGCCGGCCATGGGACGCAGGAGCAGGTGGCACGGCCGGTGATGGTTTGGGCGGCTGGAGCAAAAAGAACCAGAGGTTGAAGAAGCACGACGGCCGTTGGATGGACATCGTACGGTCACTGCAGCTAGAATCATTTATATTGACTAAGTTGACAAACCTTGCATTCCCGTCAACTTAGTAGGCCCACAAGTCAGCCTCCAAATATGGTGGGTCCCAGCTAGCAAGGTGAGTATTCATTTTTTTGTGCGTAATAAGGAGGTAGTTGCTTGCGTGCGTACACGTCAACTTAGTAGGCCCACAGGTCAGCCTCCGAACTGGTGCGCCCCAGATGTCAGCGGGAGGAATCATTTTTTTCGCGTAATAAGGAGGCAGTTTCTTGGGTGCAGCCATGGACCATGGGGTCCCTACTGTCAGCCTCTCCATGTACATCCCTATTCCGATGGCTGTCATTTGTTGAATGTTGACCACGTTGAGCACGCTGTGCCTAGAGCACCAACGCGGTGGACGACGGTGAGGCCTAGGAATGGAACGACCCGGAGCCGGCAAAGACACAGCAGTGGATGCCCACGCTGAGGGGAGTATGATGGTTGACTGGTTCTGCTGCGGCGTGAGGCTGCCGTCACCAGAGAATAACAGGGTGCGGGTGGGTAGAGGGATGGCCAGGCCATCGGAGGGAGTAGGGTGGGTCGGTGAAGCCTGCGCGGCATCACAGCCGGCCACAAGAGGAGGGAGCAGGCAGTCCCGCCGGCGCTGGTTTAGGTGGCTGGAGCAGGAAGATCAGAGATTGAAGAAGCACGTCGGCAGTTGGATGGACATCCAACAATCACTGCTGCTAGAATCATGTGTTGGCCATAAGTTGACAAAGCCTTGCGTAAACAAGTCAACCTCAAAATCTGTGGCATGTACATCCCATTTGCTATTATTTTTATAATTTACAGCCCATTTGCTAATTCATATGGAATTTATTGCAGCCCATTTTCCATTTTTAGAATTGCTGCCCATTTTCTGGTCAGTACCAGGGTTAAAAATGTGAACTAAAAAATATGCAAAATTTTAAAAATTCGCATATTTTTGCTGGGGTACAAAATATTTTTAATCCCAAAATTAGGAGCCATACTAAAACTAATTTAAAAATAAAGTAATACTATGTTATGTTAAAATCCAATGAAATATAAAATAGCAGTGAAGAACAAAAAAAAAAAAAACTAATTGCCCATTTGCTATATTTTTTTGGAATTTGCAGCCCATTTCATATTTTTTAAGATTTACTGCCCATATTCTTGCCAGGCCGGAATGCATCCCTCCTCGTCTTGAAAGATTTGCAACGCAGTAAGTCGGGGAAAATAAATAGGCCTAGGTTGGGTATTCTTCAAAAAGAAATGGTGGGCTACCTATTTTCCCAAAGAAAAACTGTTGGGCTGGTCATGTTGTTAGACGGGCCACAGAGACCGCACAACCCAGTTTATACCCTGCTCCATGTGAACAAATCCTCAAAAAAATGCGTTGTGCAATTCTGTCGTTAATTGACTATACGTTGTGCAATTCTGTCTTAATTGACTATACGTTGACAATGATGTGGGTCCCAGATCTCAGCAGGGTGGATTAGAGTAAAAAATTCGAGGGGTGCATCTGAGTAGTAAAGAGGCACTTGCTTGCATTCGGGAGTGGACCTGGTGGGTCCGTACTGTCATACTCACAACTATAGTCCTCTCCCAATTCACTATGTTGACAAGGCCGGATGGCGGCGCCGCTGCGAGCACACCAAGGCGGAGGACGACGGCGAGGCCTCGGACGGGAATGAACAGGATCCGGGGAAGATGCGGCAGTGTGGCCGTAGGCGGAGGGGGGTATGAGGGTTCACTGGTTCTGGTGCGGGGTGGGCTGCCGTCGCCGAAGAAGAATAGGATGTTGGGGGGAGTAGAGGGATGGCTTGGCCAGCATTTCAGGGTACGACAGGGCGGCGATGCGTGCACGGCAGCGCAACGAGTCGTAGAAGGCGGGAACAGGCGCTCCCACCGGCGCAGGTTTGGTTTTGGCGGCTGGACCGGTCAGACCCAAAAACTCATTGTGCTGGATTATAAGAATTAATTTTATATGGCTACAACTTATTGTAAAATGCTGCGGAGCACCTTTTTCTTCTTTAGGTTTTTTTAGACAATTTTCTTCTTGAGGTGTGAAGCCGAGCACATCTTTCCCTAAGAATAATATCGACTGAATGTAACGACACTCTCATAGGAAATAATATCTTCCTGTTAAAATTTGACTTTTCAAATCATAAATTTAAAGAACCGGTGCATGAGCATTTAGCTTTATTTATTTATATGTTTAGGGGACCATGAGCATGTACCTGGGCCGGGTTCATGTGAGAGCCTCCCTTCCAGCTAATTATGGGCTCCTCTATTGGGCCTTCATCACTGGGCTTTTTTTTATTAAAAGAAGGGCTTTCACCCCTTTCCATTTTCATTAAGGAAAACCATGATGTTCGAAGCTACAAAGAAAAAAAGAGAGAAACGATAGACTGCTCCCAGCTCCAGCAAATCCTAGGAGGGAAATGTTTCAGAACTAGGCGAGACGATAAACCGAACAGACTACTACATCAGACTTTGTTATTTAAAATCATACATTCATCTAGGTTAAGGGCCTCAAATTCCAAAAGACGAAAACCACTAGAAGATAAGTAGACAAAAGCAGGTTGTCAGCCATAGTAGGGAGGAGCTTTGTTCATTTCCAGCCACGCCACATTCATCACTGGGCTGCATGTGAAGTGGAAAATGTGTTCCGTACAAAAAATAGTATGCGCTACATACGGGGCACTAAAGGATCGGACCGTGCAACAACTTCCAAAACATTGTGTTTGTCGTTGTAACAACACATTTATTCAACCAACAGACAAAATATATTACTGATTGTACATTGAAAATAGCAGCAGCAACCAGGGCTGGGGACATGCAACAGAAGCCGTAAGAAGGCCATGAGAGTAAAGACACAACTCTCTCTTCCAAACCAAACATCAGCCAACGTTACAAAGGGGCTACCAAAAAAGAACAAGTGTATGCATCAAAATAAATATTGATCCTACTACACCAAGTGTATGCATCTAACTAACTGGCTCAGTTAGACGTTACTATTTATTAAGCTGCGGAGATTGGCTGACGGCTTGAACCAGATGGGTGCCTGACGGGGAAACTCCAGCCAGCAGGTCGAAGTCTGATACTTTCGACCGTCTCTCCTACTTTGGGCTGTAAAGCATGGCGGCACATATCAGGGTATGGTGCATGGAGAGACGCATGGCACGCTGTGTACACACAGTTTTGCCTAATGAATGAAACCGCGCTGCCATCATGATCCTTACCGTCGGTTATCTCCTGGTTAATCGGATAATTCAGTCTGAGAAACAGAGAGCATGTACCAAGGCTACTTACCGGCCTCCAGTCAAAAATTCCTGAAGGCCCAGAGAAGCTGGGATCCTGCTCAAAGACCATGCAGTGACTGTGATTGTATTCCGTGAAACAACACGCCCGGTATGTGCGAACGATCATCAATCATTCGCCGTCGTCTGATCGAGCCAGGAACCACCTGCAACTGCCATGCTGCTTTTCTTTGAAAGGTTCTGGGATTAGGAAGGGTAGGGACACCAGGTGGCCTACAACATCATATCAAGTTGGAGGCAAATAAAAAAGGGCTCGTATGGTAGTCAATCTTAAGAACAACATGTTATGAGCATGAATATTTTTTCAGTAAATGTTGACAGTAATATAAGCAAGCCATCATGATATCATAGGAAGGTAACATACTGTTGTAATAGCCGTTTGTAGCGATGACTGGAGTAGGCCAGCCATAGAAGGAGTCCACATCGTAAATGAAGCCCTTGTGTTCAATGGCATCAGAGAGCCATGGAGGATGTATGATCCTGTGATGGACGTGCAGATTTATCCACTTACCGCAGTGACCTGTCAGATAGGCGAGACCGCGGTTGAAGAAGGCAATTAGCCTGAAGTCTTCATAATTTACAGATCTTGTGGGCACTTGGTAGATTACAACCTTGAGCAAATCAAACTTGGTATCATGTTGGCTACTGTAAGATTCTGAGTATTCTGCGCCGCGGTGCCAAAGCAGTGCAGTGTTAATGGAAGGAAGGGGCCAATCGCCAGGTGTAGACCTCCACGAGCATCCAGCTGTCGCGACCGTCGATGAGCACCATCCAAGATGTGTTCATGCCGACCCAATACATACCGTTAATGTAGTTGAGGGTGACGGGGATCGGATCGCAGTCAAGGGGGTTGATGCTTGATACGTCTCCAACGTATCTATAATTTTTGATTGTTCCATGCTGTTATATTATCATTCTTGGATGTTTTACAATCATTTTATAGTCATTTTATATCATTTTTGGTACTAACCTATTGACATAGTGCCAAGTGCCAGTTGTTGTTTTTTGCATATTTTTTACATCGCAGGAAATCAATACCAAATGGAGTCCAAACGCAGCGAAACTTTTTGTGGATTTTTTTTGGACCAGAAGACATCCAGTGGGCTGGAGAAGCGCCTGGGGGTGCTCCGAGGGGAGCACAACCCACCAGGGTGCGCCTGGAGGCCCAGGCGGGCCCTGGTGGGTTGTGCCCACCTCGGGTGCCCCCCGAACCGCCTCTTTGCTCTATAAATACCCCAATATTCCAGAAACCCTAGGGAAGTTGTCGAAAATCAATTCCAGCCGCCGTAGAGTCCAGAACCACCAGATCCAATCTAGACACCATCATGGAGGGGTTCACCACTTCCATTGGTGCCTCTCCGATGATGCGTGAGTAGTTCTTTGTAGATCTACGGGTCCGTAGTTAGTAGCTAGATGGCTTCCTCTCTCTCTCTTGATCTTCAATACAATGGTCTCTTGGAGATCCATATGATGTAACTCTTTTTGCGGTGTGTTTGTTGGGATCCGATGAACTTTGAGTTTATGATCAGATCTATCTTTTTATCCATGAAAGTTATTTGAGTCTTCTTTGATCTCTTATATGCATGATTGCTTATAGCCTCGTATTTCTTCTCCGATGTTTGGGTTTTGTTTGGCCAACTTGATCTATTTATCTTGCAATGGGAAGAGGTGCTTTGTAGTGGGTTTGATCTTACGGTGCTTGATCCTAGTGACAGAAGGGGAACCGACACGTATGTATCGTTGCTACTAAGGATAAAACGATGGGGTCTATTTCTACATAAATAGATCTTGTCTACATCATGTCATCGTTCTTATTGCATTACTCTGTTTCTCCATGAACTTAATACACTAGATGCATGCTGGATAGCGGTCGATGTGTGGAGTAATAGTAGTAGATGCAGGCAGGAGTCGGTCTACTAATCTTGGACATGATGCCTATATAATGATCATTGCCTGGATATCGTCATGATTATTTGAAGTTTTATCAATTGCCCAACAGTAATTTGTTCACCCACCGTTTGCTATTTTTCGTTCGCCTTTTTCTCGTCAGATCTCATGTTTGCTTGTGTTTCCATGTGCCTTCTATTTGCTTGCATCTTCGCTTGCTAAAAAGCTATTGTTATGGATCCTCATCCACTTGCTAATCTTTTCAAAAGATCCAATTATGATGAACTAATTGCTAGTGAATTGAGTTCACTAGATTATCTTTATGAAGTTTTGCTTGAGATTTATGAATCTGAAAATTGTGATGAAGTGTTAAACGAAGGAATTTATAAAGTGGTTCATGATAGCTCCTTGAATGAAAAGCATGATTGCAATGATGTTATTATAAATTCTATTAATGTCAATTGTGCTAATAATATGCAAAACCCCAAGCTTGGGGATGCTAATTTGGATATGTCCACTACTTATTGCGATGATCATGATTGGGGAGATTCTTCTTATGATCTTGAAAATTTATTTAAGCCTCATGATGAATATGCTATTGATAATAATGTTTGCAATAATATTGAAAGTGGGTTTGGAAGAGTGTCAACTTTAGGTAAAAATAATCCCATATATTTGGAGAGTGTTCAATCTTATGAAATTTTTGATAAAAGTGGGCTTGGAGAGGTCATGACATTATTTGATGATAATCCCACTATTTTGGAAGAGTGTCAACTTTGCATACATGTGGATCATGAAGAGAATATTTTATGTGATAGCTATATTGTTGAATTTGATTATGATCCTACATGTAATTATTATGAGAGAGGAAAATATGGTTGTAGAAATTTTCATCTTACTAAATTTCCTCTCGTTATGTTGAGATTGCTATTGTTTCTTTCTTCTTTGCATATGCTAGAATTTGCTTGTCTTGATAATTTGTTTGATTATAAAATTCCTATGCATAGGAAGTATGTTAGACTTAAATGAGTTTGTCACATGTTTTATTATGCTCTCTTTGTGTTTCAATTCTTATCTTTCATTTGAGCATCAATGAAATCTTATGCCTAGCTAAGGGCGTAAAACGATAGCGCTTGTTGGGAGGCAACCCAATGAATAAAATTTATTTTTGTATTTTGCTTTCTGTTCTTGAGTGTTTGCACGATTATGCTACTGTTATAATTGTGTTTTTTGTGTTTTAATTAGTGTTTGTGCCAAGTAAAGCCTTTAGGATTATGTTGGGTGATAGTTGATTTGATCTTGTTGGAAAACAGAAAATTTTGCGTCCAGTAAAACAGTTTTGAAAATTCACATCAGAGACGAAAAATTCTGAATTTTTTACACAAGATTTATATACAAATTTATTCTGTTTTCCTAATTTTTCAGAATTTTTGGAGTTTCATAAGTATTCGAAATATCCAGATTGCTACAGACTGTTCTGTTTTTGACAGATTCTGTTTTCTTTGTGTTGTGTGCTTGTTTTGATGATTCTATGGTTTTCTTTGATGAGTTTTTGCCATAGAAAAGTTGGAATACAGTAGATATAATGCAAGAATAAAATATGAATTGGTTTTCTACAGTACTTATAGTAGTGATTTGTTTTCTTATACTAACGGATCTCATGAAGGTTTTGTTGAGTTTTGTGTGATTGAAGTTTTCAAGTTTTGGGTTATCTTACGATGGATGAAGGAATAAGGAGTAAGAAGAGCCTAAGCTTGGGGATGCCCATGGCATCCCAAGCTATTATCCAAAGAGAAGCAAGCAACTAAGCTTGGGGATGCCCCGAGTGGCATCCCCTCTTTCTTCTAACGACCATCGGTATTTTATTCAAAGTTATATTTTTATTCGTCACATACTATGAGTTTTGCTTGGAGCGTCTTGTATGATATGAGTCTTTGCTTGTTTTGCTTTGTATTCTAAGTTATGAATCCTTGCTGGACACACCTATTTGAGAGAGCCAAAATTATGCCATGACTTGTTAGAATTGCTCTCTATGCTTTACTTAAATTTTTATGAGCTATGGATTTGCTCTAGTGCTTCACTTATATCTTTTTGAGCACGTCGTGCTTTAGTATTTTTGAAGAAATGCTCTCATGCTTCACTTAGATTTATTTGGGAGTTAGTAATTTTTTTAAGAAATTCTCTCTTGCTTCACTTAAATTAATTTGAGAGAAAGAAGTATTATGCTCATGATCTTCACTTATATTTGTTTGAGCTTATCAAAAGCAACACATGAAAATTAGTTCCAAAGTGATACATATCCAAGAAGGATATAATAAAAACTTTCATGAAGATCATTGGACAAAATAAACTTTATTCCTTGTAATAGTTTTGAGATATGATGATGTGATATGTGAGTTATGTTGATGAGTAATTGTGCTTTAGTAAGAATATTGGTGTTAAGGTTTGTGATTCCCTATGCAAGAACGAAAGTCAATAGTTATGCAATGAAATTATATCCTACTTGTGGTGCATTATTCGGTGTTAATTATGCTTAATGCTCGCTTATGAGATTATTCATTTTTTGGTTGGTCGCTTCTCAATCTTTTGCTAGCCTTCATTTTGCACTAAGTATGATCACTACTTGTGCATCCAAAACCCTTTAAACCAGTTTTGCCACATGAGTCCACTATATCTACCTATATGCGGTATTGTTTTGCCGTTCTAAGCAAATTTGTATGTGCCATCTCTAATTTTCAAAATAAACTTCTCTTTTGTGTGTTCGTACCGCTTGCAAGGCGGTGAGGGGTGGCTAATATTTTCCATGCTAGATGTGTTATTCTCACGATGAGTGTTTATTCACTTGTCATTGCACGAGAGTAAGGCAAAGGTATTAGGGATGCCCAGTCCAGAAATGAAAAATGAATTTACTTTATGTTGTCAAATAATAAATTCCTTGGAAAGTGTTGGTATGGAGGGCACCCGTGGATACGGCTAGCCATGGAAAGTGAAAGAAATGGTGGAAAAAGGAATAAACTTTATTTTCTGTTTGGGAACCACCTATGATATATCTAGCATGGAAAGTGTTGGGAACTCTAATCATTTTCGTTGGTGGGAAAAGCACACCTCCCAAAATGTTTTTATCTCTAAGTTTTTCGCTTTGAGCTCTGGCACCTCTACAAATCCCTACTTCCCTCTGCGAAGGGCCTTTCTTTACTTTATGCAATTTTTATTTTTAATTTGAGTCTCCATCTTCTCTTATAAAGCACCAACTAGGAGGCACAATGATCTTACTTGAGCATTGGGTGTAGTTAATATGCGAGTGTGTTTCATGAATGGATCAATGGTTGAGCATGATGGGCTAGGGATAACTTATTTTAGCGTTGATATTTTGAAAGACATAGTTGCTTGTTGATATGCTTGAGTATTTAAGTCATCATGTCAAAACTAGACTATTGCTTTGAATCATATAAAAGTCCAAATGTCCATGCTATAAAGGAAAGAATATGAGATGACATGTTAGGCAGCATTCCACATCAAAAATTCTGTTTTTATCATTTACCTACTCGAGGACGAGCAGGAATTAAGCTTGGGGATGCTGATACGTCTCCAACGTATCTATAATTTTTGATTGTTCCATGCTGTTATATTATCATTCTTGGATGTTTTACAATCATTTTATAGTCATTTTATATCATTTTTGGTACTAACCTATTGACATAGTGCCAAGTGCCAGTTGTTGTTTTTTGCATATTTTTTACATCGCAGGAAATCAATACCAAATGGAGTCCAAACGCAGCGAAACTTTTTGTGGATTTTTTTTGGACCAGAAGACATCCAGTGGGCTGGAGAAGCGCCTGGGGGTGCTCCGAGGGGAGCACAACCCACCAGGGTGCGCCTGGAGGCCCAGGCGGGCCCTGGTGGGTTGTGCCCACCTCGGGTGCCCCCCGAACCGCCTCTTTGCTCTATAAATACCCCAATATTCCAGAAACCCTAGGGAAGTTGTCGAAAATCAATTCCAGCCGCCGTAGAGTCCAGAACCACCAGATCCAATCTAGACACCATCATGGAGGGGTTCACCACTTCCATTGGTGCCTCTCCGATGATGCGTGAGTAGTTCTTTGTAGATCTACGGGTCCGTAGTTAGTAGCTAGATGGCTTCCTCTCTCTCTCTTGATCTTCAATACAATGGTCTCTTGGAGATCCATATGATGTAACTCTTTTTGCGGTGTGTTTGTTGGGATCCGATGAACTTTGAGTTTATGATCAGATCTATCTTTTTATCCATGAAAGTTATTTGAGTCTTCTTTGATCTCTTATATGCATGATTGCTTATAGCCTCGTATTTCTTCTTCGATATTTGGGTTTTGTTTGGCCAACTTGATCTATTTATCTTGCAATGGGAAGAGGTGCTTTGTAGTGGGTTCGATCTTACGGTGCTTGATCCCAGTGACAGAAGGGGAACCAACACGTATGTATCGTTGCTACTAAGGATAAAACGATGGGGTCTATTTCTACATAAATAGATCTTGTCTACATCATGTCATCGTTCTTATTGCATTACTCCGTTTCTCCATGAACTTAATACACTAGATGCATGTTGGATAGCGGTCGATGTGTGAACTTAATACACTAGTTTCTCCGGGTCTCTTCTTTAATATATTTGCCTTTGCGATCTATTTTCTTTTGCTTTTATTTTCAGATCTATTAAACCAAAAATACAAAAATACCTTGTTGCACTTTATTTTATTTGGCGTTCGATCTATCAATATTTACTACTCTCTCACGTCCGTTTGCCAATTTCTGACGCCGTTGCCCGAAAGGGATTGACAACCCCTTTTACACGTCGGGTTGCGAGTATTTGTTATTTGTGTGCAGGTGCTGTTTACGTAGTGTTGCTTGGTTCTCCTACTGGTTCGATAACCTTGGTTTCATCACTGAGGAAAATACCTACCGCCG
The DNA here is from genome assembly GCA_011799875.1 of Thinopyrum elongatum. Taxonomy (NCBI): domain Eukaryota; kingdom Viridiplantae; phylum Streptophyta; class Magnoliopsida; order Poales; family Poaceae; genus Thinopyrum; species Thinopyrum elongatum. The sequence continues at coordinate 492,870,189 of CM022300.1, forward strand.
CTGTGCTGCATCATCCCTTCCTCTTTGGGGAAATACCAACGTAGCTTCAAGCCGCATCAATGCTCGCCACCCTACGATCGTTATGCTGCGTGACACGCCGTTTCTGAAGATCAGGCGGCATTAGCAAGTAGGGAGCTAGCTTAAAAAGCTCCGGCCTGAGGGCTTTGAGTAAACAATACAACCCCGATGAGCACGCGGCGAGCGGCATGGTACTGAGATTGTCCACATGCGCAACAATGAGTTTGATTACCTCTGTGGGCAGTGAATTCCAGCCACTCTTTCGACGGACGCTGCTCGGTTCTGCCATTGTTAGTGCTTGGGTTTCGGAGGGGGAGGCGCCTAGCGGGGATGGAAGATTGGACGATTATGTGTGGACGAGGATGGAGAAGCGAATATGTGCTGTGGGAAGTGGGCAGGTGATGATGACAATGTAGCAGCAGCACGCCGCTTAACTTACGAGACACATCCCAGCAGCGTAGGGTCATATTGATGCCAGGCAACTTGAGTGATCACAGTACTAGTAGTACAATAAACTACACTACCTACCACTATGCCCGAGTAGTAGAGTGGAGTAGGACTCTGCTGTAGTACTATACTAGCACCGGAGCGTGGAATGACTATGAACCGCCATCGGTGCTAACGCCAATCCCCAGCAAACATTCACTCGGAGACATGGCAGTTGCAAACGCCCGCGTTGCAGTTACAATACATGTGTAAGGGTGGTAGTTTTGTCAAATACCATGGCTTAAAAAAAGGCCACCGTCGGATGGAAATCTGATGGTTATGTGGGCATTCTCCAGGATTGGCTCGTGGCGAACAATCGCCAGATGTCATTACTAAAAAAAGGATAAAACACCAGGGGCTAGAACTTGCACCGGCTGACCACTAGTAACAATGATACGAATATAGTTGTAAAATGGTACTACTGTACTACGTAGTGCGTGTTTCTAGTCAGGGAACGTGTCTACGTGGTGTTTGGAATCATATGCAAACTAGTAAAAAGAAACGGAGGGAGTACTAGTAAGTACACGATCTACCGCTTCGTGTGCTACTCCTGCGCTCCATGCGGCGGGCGCGACGTCCCCTACAGCCACTCCAGTTTCATGCATGGACGGCTTGGTCGATGCCTGCAAGGTGCCCTGCGTCTACAAGAGTTTTGGCTGTGAGAGGTACGTCCACTACCACTCGGTGGTGGAGCATAGGTCCAGATGCGCGCACGCGCCTTGCTACTGCTATGAGTGCATGCCGCCGTTTGAGGGCTCACAGGCGAGCCTCGTGCATCACCTCACGGCACCGTCCGGCAATCACTCCTGGCCCGCGGTGAACATCTAGTACGAGACATGCTACCCGTTCGCCGTGCCGGAGTCGCTGGAGGATCACCGACGCCTGCTAGTCACGGACGAGGACGACAGTGTCTTCCTTTTGGCCATGGGCATCGACAAAGCCCGCGAAGGCCGCCGCCCCGTCTCTGTCGTGTGCGTCAGGGGCAACGCCGCTGATGCCGACACGAGGGCACTGTACAGGTGCGTGCTCACTGTTGATGCCCCTTCGGCGTACGAGGGAGACCTCGTCGCCTCCCTCATGCTGAATGAGACTGTGGTGAGCTGCTCCGTTCCCGGCAAGGTGGACATGGAACAGGGCTGGGTTCATGCGATTGTTAACCCCAAGATGATGCACGGGGACTCCCCGATCAATGCATCTCACTGTTCCGTGCAACGCACTCCGTCTTGGTTTATTAGTCCCCATTGTAATCTGTGCCAAATTTTGACTATAAAGTTAACTAACAAAATGCTCATGCATGTCACCAAAAGTTATGTCATTGAAAACTATGTTCAAATACGAATCCAACGATATAGTTTTTGTTGACATGCACTAACATTTTGTCAGTTAAATCTTTAGTCAAATTACATGGGGGACTAATAAACCATGACGGAGGTAGTCCTAACGTAGAGGGCGGCGCTGCACGGGAGTCTCACCCGGCTCGTGGCGCGGCAATAAAGCAGTCATATCACAAAACCCCATCACTCCCAGTAATAAGTGGCCTGCTAAAATAAACGGACAAGCAACCATCATATCCCTCTGTCTTTTTTTTGCATTTCATATCTGCATTCATCTCGCACACTCGATCGCTAGCTACTACTACCACCGTCCTGGTTTATTGGTCCCCTTTGCATTTTGCGCCAAGTTTTGACCTTTGACTTAACTAATAAAATGTTAATGCATGTAACCAAAAATAATATCATTGGAAACTATGTTCAAATACGAATCCAATGATACAATTTTTGGTGACATGCATTATTATTATTTTAGTTAAATCTATGGTCAAAATTTGGCACAAAATACTAAGGGGACCAATAAACCAGGACAGAGGTAGTACTCCTACTACTAGTAGTTACTCAAGTTGGAATTCCAATTGCACGGCACAACTTCTTAGGCAAAAAATTCGGTACACGGTGTATGAAGCGGTTTTGGAATTTGCATGCCTTCCCAACCAGTGAGATACTCCGTACAAAGTACGATAGAGAAAAAACCACAGAGAGAAGGAAGCTAAAGTAAACAATCAAACGAGCATTTTTGCATTTCTTTTGCATTGAATCGTTTCACAAGCTTGACTAGTGCTGCTTTTCTACTTTTACCAAAACCGCATCATAATGTTAAAACATGCATTTGCACGTGTGTATACATAATAGTAGTAGTACAGTCTACAAGCATATATAGAGAGAGACGTGTACTGCAAGTATAGTTAAGTTTGTGCTATATGCACGTACTTACAAATGCGTATGGATACAAAAGGTTTCCAAAATTTTCCTTTTACATACTTAATTAAGGACGCTAATAACTCCCGAACGTTCGGGATTTATCATTTCCGTCCCAAAACTAATGAGATCGCCTTACGACACTAAATTATTCCTAATAAAAGCCACGACGCTCACAGGAGCGCTTGCGGCGCGCCACGAGTGCCCTGGTGCGCGGCAGTTTCCCAGCGCGGTGACACAACACCTCTTCCTCAGCCTCGCAACTTGCGAGGTGCTGATTGGTGGCTTGCCGGCGGGCGAGCGCGATCTCACCGGTCTGGTGAACCGGCGCCAACAGGTACTCCTGCTTGCTGGAAGCGTGCACCCGGTCCATGTACCACCAAGCGTAGATGAGGCGCTTGGGCCCGACTGCACTCAGGGCTTTGGCACGGGCGTCCTCCGCCACCCACACGGCCCTCGCACGAGCCTTCTGCCAAAGAGCCAATTGCCTGACTCTCTCGGACGCGACATAGGCCTGCCAGGCAGCATGCCTCGCGGTGCGCTTCTTTTCCTTGGCCTTCTTCTCCGCCTCTATTTTGGCACGCTCTGCCGGAGGCAAAGCCTCCCACAAGGCGACCTCCATTTCTTTCCAAAGCTCCTCAAAGCTGGGGGGCTCGGCGGGCGGCGCGACGTTCTCCTCGTAGCGGGGAGCCGACGCGTCCTCCGATGCGCGTGCTGGCGAGACTAGGAACGCCGACGCGTCCACCTCGACGCGTCGCGGCGAGGAGCGGAGCGCCGACGCGTCATCCTCCACTGGTGGCAGCGAGGAACGGAACGCCAACGTGTCCTCCTCGACTAGTGGCGGCGAGGAACGGAACGACGACGCGTGACCCTCCGCGCGGGGCAACGAGGGGCGCCTAGGGCTTGGGAGGGGAGATGCCATGGTGGTCGATGTGAGAGGGAGGGGGAGGAGATAGCGATGAACGTGAGCATTCTTTCGAATGCCGTGGGAGGCGCAATATTTATAGCGAGCAATGCCACACCTACGTAAGATATGTTGCGTGATTAACGTAACAGCTAGGTGAGCATATTTTTGTTAGAGTAAATTATGGGGGAGGGGAAGGGTGGAAATATTGCTGGTCACAATAGATTGGACGAGCGCGAGGGGAGGAGAGTCATGCATGCAGATTGTTTTCACACGGGGTGGAGTGGTGGGACTGCCGGAGGGAGAAGGAGAGTCAAGCAGGCAGATTGTTTTCACACATGGAGAGGAAAAGATTTGGAGACGAACAGGCTTCCTACAGGTATGGGGAACGGTGCATAAGTCATCTTACATGCAATGAACTGACCATTGCATGCCGGGCTAGGTAGTCTCAAGTCATTAAAAACATACACGCCCCACACATGTTCAGATTTCAAGGTGCACTAAATTATTGCATGCGATGATTAAGGCTGGCCATAGTGGTGGTATCTTAGCTGGTATCATGCACTCGGGAATAGCAAACATGCTGATATGGCAAAGAATTAAAGAAGAGGGGGGGGGGGGGTAGAGTAACATAGGTAGATGCCGTATCATGTTAAATGCTATGCTACTTTGTGTCATGCATGGCACTATAAAGGTAGTATCATACACTAGTATCATGCACATGATACTAGTATATGATACTTTCCACTATGAGTGGCCTAAGATAATATTGACTAATGCTTGTAAAAATTCTTTGTCATTTAGTGTTCATGCATGCATGCAATGCGATAATGCATTGGTAAACACATTTTTTTGGGAAGAATGAGACCATTAATTGAGTACTTTTGCGGACTACAAAAACTATTCCATCGCCTCTATCTGGGTAAGAGTAGGTGAAATTTTTGAATCAAGCCCTTTAAAATAGAAGGGAGGTAGTAGCTAACCTTGTTGTTATGACTATATAGGACATGGCATGCACCTGAGCGGAGGAACTAGTCTGCATTGTGCATATAAGTTTTGTCTGAAGTCAATGTACCTCTACTTTGACCAAACTTATAGAAAAATGTATCAACATTCACAATGTCAAATCAATATTTTTATACTCATTATGAAATGTAGTTTCATAAAATATATATTTGGTATTGTAGATATTGATATTTTTAATATAAATTTGGTCGAACTTTGCAAACTTTGACTTGACACAAATCTTACGTGGAGTAAAAAGGACCAGAGGGGGTATCATGCATCCGGAGTAGGCAAAAAAATTGCTCATTTATAGCCGTCCGAAGTCTCAAAGGGCGCGACCGCGCGAGGGAGGCGAAGGTCACGGGAGGCGCGACGGTTGACGGAATTAAGTGAAAGTTACATGCACGCGCCGGCATGGCGTGCGAACACGCAGAAGCTATACCGTCAGGCCTACGATGTGGGTCTAGTAGACATGACATCTAGTTGGTCTTGCATGGTACTCGAGAACTCTTTGGGGACATGCAACCATTTATCCACCGGGCAAGCCACCACCCTACGCCGTTCACACGCCCTACTCGTCCCCGTCTTCTACTTTACAATAGTTCGCTCCCAGTCGTCCCGTCCTTTCACATTACAATAGTTCCACTTCTCCTAACATGCCTCCAAAATCCATGGCCTCCCAAATCTCCATGATCGGCGGTGAGTACAAGGTTAGAACCATCACCGACGACGAGTTCATCGTCATCTACACCCGTAGATCAGCGATGGTGGAAGCATGCCTTGGTTGCTTCCTACGCATGTTCAAAAGTTCAAAGGATGAATGGGTCGCTGGGCTAGATGTTGAGTACACCTTAGTCCTGGAAAAGGAGAAGCTTCTAAAGGAGGCAGAGATGAAGAAGCCCGCCGTGATCCAAGTTTGCGTACATAACATGTGCTTGGTCTACCACATATGCCATGCCAAAGTTAGGTGCCAGGATTTTGAGGTCTTCCTCAAGGACAAAAGAGTGAAATTTGTTACTGTAGACTTTACGAATGACTGGAGAGTCATGGGTCGGATAGGCCTCGTTGTAGGCCAGCCCATCGATCTCCAGAAAGAAAGCCTGGTGTCCTCCTCTCAGCCTTCAATGCTGACCTTGGCAGCAGCCATGATTGATCCTTCGTACGATGAACTGAAGAAACCTCACCCCAAGTTTCATCATGCATGGGAGTCGAAGACACTAGATGAAGATCACATCATGTACGCAGCAACGGATGCCTACCTTTGTTTAAATATCTATAAGGGTTGGATGAAGAAGCAGAGCCCAGTGTCCGGTTCAAGCAAAGAAGTGTTGGCGAAGAGGAAAAGGAAGAGGGACAAGGACGAAGTCGAGGACGTGGACGAGGACTCCGAGTAAGGTGGCAGTGTTGTTGCTCATGCTGGTTCTACTGCAGTGTCAAGCAGACTAGTTGCTTAGTTTTATTTCAGGGGTGTGTTGTGCTGAGCCCCCAGCAGAACTATGTTAGTGTGTTCTTTCTCGTTGTTTGAACTCTTTAGTACGTACTAGTATGTCTTACTACTGTTCTTCTTCTGGTTGGTACTACTACTCGTTTCTTCGTGTTCCTACTGTACTTAATATATACTAGTAGTATAATTTGGGTCAGACAATTTGTGAAAGAAGAAGTTCGCCGGAGCGAAGGAAGAAGACGACAGAGAAGCTGCCCCAGTATATATATTAGGGTGGCAGGGTGCCCATGATATCTTATGAGTGTTGGGTGTGGAATGCAGTTCGCCGGAAAAAATGGATCGTGCCTGGGGTTAAACTGATGGCGGGGGTGGGGCAGAGCATGGCGGTGGCAGGTGGTTCAGGGGAGGGCTGGGCGGCAGCGGCAGGCGGTTAGGCCTGTGGCGGGCTGGCGGCTCGAAGGTTGAGAGAGAAGATGAACAGTGCATCATTTTCGGAGGATGAAGAAGCCCTTCTGGACGTCTATGTTGCATCCAACGACTCACAAGAGTCGACTGGCCCAAATTGTTCCTTCAGATTGCATGATCCACGTGGCATTGAAGGTCTCGAAGGTAGATTCCATGTCCGCACCTAGTTTGCGGGCTCAGTGCGGGTGCGACCGGCTTCCGCCGCGACAGCCACCATGCGAGCCTCCTCCGCGTGGGCGGAGACGACAATGACACGCTAGCTCCTCCTCGCCGGCATGCTGTAGCACGCGCTTGTCCTCCTCCTCTTTGTACGCTGCAGGCATAGACGCGGCTCGACCTGCTCGCGTGCTTGGCAGCGCGGCGTCATCGCGAGGAGGGACTGCAGATGACGTGAGCAGGCGAGGGGTTGAGATCCTCTGCTGTACCGTACGGTGTTGTAGTGCGGATGACATGTGGGGCTGGGTCCCACATAGCAGCGATGGTACTGCACCGTATAGTACTGCAGCGACTGTACGCATGCGCAACGGCGACGGCGGCATATTGATGAGTGCGCTTATGGGAGCTTGGTTATAGGGTTGGTCAAACTTAAAAGAACACTGTACTAGTACACGTAATCCTATGCAAGCGCGTGCATCGCGGCCGTGCTTATACACCACATTAGTTAGCACAACATCGATACGGAATCCTGTGCAAGCGCGTGCACCACGGCCGCGCGGTCGATCAAAAGGTGCGTCACATGCCGCGCTGGAAGGACATCGACTGAACCTTTTTGTGTGTGTGAAAACAATCCTCGAATATTACTCTACTTTTTTTTGCTGGAAAAGTTCTTCACGCTACAATATTTCCATATATTTGTATTTAGCTTCAGTTCGTGATTATTTGGATTTGGACGTTTTAGGTGGCCCCTACAAAAAAAATTAATAGAGATTATGTGTGTGTAACGGAGAGAGAACGCGTGTATGTGTCTATATGTGTGTGTGGCGGAAGGGCAATGTGGAGATGGTGTGCGTGTGATAGTCATAGAGAGGTGTGAATGTGCAAATGATCATGTATGAGTGAGACATAGAGATATGCCGAGATGTTGTGTATACATGAGAGAACGGTCTTCTATTTTGTGTTTTTTGTGTGTGCGTGAGAGAGAGAGAGAGAGGAGCATCCGTAACCCAACAACCATCTCTCTCCATTCGACCGTCCCTCGCACAATCGCATGTAACACATGCATTAACGCACACATTTTGACACCCTCACCCAGCCCCTGCCCGCCTCAAGGCCCCATACATCGCTCTCTATCTCGCACACACAATCTCTTCATGAAAACCCTATTTGGCATGCATGTACCTCTCCGTCACATACACACCATGTACCAAGCACACACATTTATCTCTTGCTATGTCTCTTTGCCTCGCAAACACACTCCCCATAGTCCTCTCTTTGTATCCCGCACATGAACTCTCTATATTGCTTAAACATTGACGCACACGATGTATTTGTCTTGCATCATTAGCCCCTATCGCATGCTCACTATGCACACACATTCTCTTCATAGGATTGATTTCTCTCAATATTTGACACACACACAGCCCCCCCTTGTCCCCCCCCCCCCCCTCCGAGACCTATCCATCCCCATCCAAGGTTATGTAGCGACCACTTTCGCTTGTGCTTATCTGCACCCCCACACATGCACACCACCTTGATCTTCAAGGAGGGCATCGGGAAGAACGAAGATGACGACCAGACCGCACTAGAGACTGCGGGGCCATTTGGAAGCAGGATGATGTGACGACGGCTGAGTAACTCCTTTCCCCCCTCTCTCTCTCCCTCTCCCTCCCTCCCGCACAAAATTATCAATCCCTCGGCCCACAAGATTCCCCTCTAGTCCATGTTCTTTTGAGCTCTGTCATCAAACATTTTGTCTCTTCTCCTTCCACATGTACAAAATCTCGATGCACACGCATCTCACTCCTTATATTACATGTCTCCATCTTTCTCACAGACCTAACTTCTTCCTCCGTGTGTATATATATATATATACACACACATATATATATAGGACATGGCTATTCTATTACTAGTAACAGAATATTATTATGTTACTCTCGGCCCCTTATAGTAGCGATTAGAGGAACAAGCCAGCTAAGCCTCCCGGCCCGAGACAAAAGCAGCCGAACATCATAGCATCTATGAAAAAAGGGGAAATTGGCTGCAGGACACCATTATTATCTGACTTTTGCCACAACACATTGAAAAAGACTGGCTTTGCCCAGAGCCACTACGATTTTCCTTTCCTTTGCCACGGAACACTCCAGCCGAAAGGGACAAGGATTTGTCCAAATTGCCCCTCCTCGCTCGCATCCCTCGCTAGCCGCACGAACAGGAACAGGACACTCCTCGCTCGCATCCCTCACCAGTCGCACGAACGCCAGCCGCCACTGCCGCTGATCCTGAGCCTCGGCTGCCGCTGCCCCTGGCCCTCCGCCACCGCTGCCCCTGGCCCCCCGCGGCCGCTGTCCCTTGGCCACAGCCGACGCCCTTGTGCCCCCGCAGCCGCCGCCGCCGCCGCCGCCCATTATTTCTCCACCGCCTCCCGTGATGCAAGGAAGATAGAAGATGGCGGCCGGGCAATCCATTAGTAAGGCACCCCCGCCGGAACAGCTCGACCTCTCATGGGTTCTCGACGGGTAAGTTTTCCACCTACTGAAACTAGGGTTAACATGGGATGCGAGTTAGATGCGCTCATGGGTGCGTATTTGCGAGCAAAAGAGGGATGTTGATTCCACTTCTCTTTTGTGACTTTTTTCTGTGTAGGATGGATCCCAGTTCATCCTACAGACTTGCTGTACATGTAGGTGCCTATGTGAAATTGACAGATGATGGCACTCGCCAGTATTGTGCTGCTTGCCGCATTGCTAAGGTTTTAGACAGGGATAGCACTAATTGGGCCGATTTGAAAGATGATGTTGGTACAAATATTAAGCTGGGATGTAACCACAAGTTGCGTGTGACTTATTGGGACAAAGAGAGTCGTAGCTATGAAGAGGTTACTTCTGACCAGAATTTGCTTAATGCAATTGACATGTACTGGGAGATAAGAAAGCTCCCACTGCAAGTTTGTGTTCTTAAAAATGATGATACAAGTGTTCTGGATGGTATTGGACGGCTGCAGAGCATGCCTTGTGTGCTGCAGCCAAGCATTGATGCCCCACTGCAGGCACTTGTTCTCTGAAACAAGCAAATGTGACTATGTAACAAATAACATAGCTGAAACATTCAACAGCTGGATTAGGCATGAAAAGTCCCTACATGTAATTGATCTGATGGATAGGATAAGACAGCTATGCATGGAAATAATGTACTTGAGAAGAAAAGTTGCCAAGAAGCTTATAGAAAAAATTCTGCCCAACATCATAAAGGACCTCAATGCAAGGAGTAGGGGACTGCCCTATACCTTTAGGTATTCACACAAAGATGGTGGCAAAGACAGTGAAATGTTAGCTGAAGTTGAAGGTGTTACCAAAGATCTAGTTCCTTGGAGGCAAAGTGTTGATCTTCATGAGAGAAAGTGCAGTTGTAGGCGATGGCAAATTACTGGACAACCATGCACACATGCCATGAAGGTTATCACTTCAATTCGAGGGTATAAGATTGGAAACTACGTCCATGAATACTACTCTGTGGCAAAGTTTAAGAAAGCCTATGCGACGTCTATTAAGCCAATGACCGATAGAAAGCAGTGGCCTCAAATCAACCCCGGGTTCAAGCTGTGGCCTCCAATTTTGAAAAGAGCAGCCGGGAGACCAAGGAATAGAAGATACAAGTCAGCTGCAGAAGGAGGTTCTGGAAAGAGAACAACAAAGTGCAAAAGGTGCAAGCAACTTGGACATATGCAGAAAACATGCAATGAGTTTGTCTATGATGCTGATGCACCACCACCTGCCCCTCCAAAGCCTAAGAGAAAAAGAGGCAAGAAAAAGGTTACTGTAGTACAATCCACAACTGCTATTTCGACACCAACTAAAGTCATCTCTGCTGCTGTTTCTACACCAAGCCCTTTAACAAGGAGGTACAATTGCAATTTTCATATTTTTCATGATTTTAGCTTCCTTCTGGACATGATTTGACATGCTTGTATCATATAGCCGTAAGAGGTTGTTGGAGCTTGAAGGCACTTCCGTGGAGCTACTTGCATCTCCAGCTGCTGCTACACCAACTAGAACTATAACTGATGTTGTTTGTACACCAAGCCCTATGACAAGAAAGTATGACAACAATTTCCTTAGTTTCAACTTGTTTGTATTACTTCTTGTTATCTCAATTTGACATGCTTGTATCTCATGTCACAGCCGTAAGAGATTGTTGGAACTTGAAGGCGCATATATAGAGCCAGTTGCATGTCCAGCACTCTCTCCATCTGACGCCAATGATCGGAATGAGAAGGGCAAGGCTAAGAAGTTGAAGGTTGTGAGGGCAAATAAAAAATAGGCAATGTAGCCTGCGATGTTATTCACAAGTAATAGTTGATTGTGAACTTGTATTGTTTGTATTTTGGTAGCAAACATATTGCCAAATGTGGCTGAATCTGCTATTGCTTTTGCTGAACCAACTACTGATGGTGAACCAAACTGTGATGTTATTCACATGAGCCTGTTGTTATGTTGATTTGGTGCTTGCTGTACGTGTCTAGGGGCTGAAACTCAAGTGATGTGGTCTGGCTGAGCAACAGGGGTATGAGTGTCTTATTTATAATGTTCTCTCACCTGTTTGAGTAGGAAATGATACTAGAAAGGCTGGAGTGTCCCGTGGCAAAGGAAAGAAAAATTGTAGTGGCTTTGGGCAAAGCCAGTCTTTTTCAGTGTGCTGTGGCAAAAGGCAGATAATAACGGTGTCCTGCAGCCAATTTCCCCATGAAAAAACATACTCGCACCGCCGCCTTCCATCGCGCCGCCGTCTCCGCCTCCTTTGGCCGCTGTGCGCCGCCCCCGCCCCTTGCGGCCGCCGCGCGCCGTCCCCGCCTCCCGCGGCCGCCGCGCGCCGTCCCCGCCTCCCGCCGCCACGCGCCGTCGTGCCTGATTGTTGCTCTCCTGTTGCTGGTACCGAGCTTAGGGGGGTGGTCGCCGGCGGCGCCATTCTCCACCCAGCTGCCGCCCTGCACGCAGCCAGCCTTGGAGACCACCCGCCACCACGGACATCGTGGCCCACACCCTACATCGATGGTACTCAAGCGGCTCTTCTCACTGGCTCCTGCGACTCCTTCCTTCGCCATGGATACAACCATCATGTACTGCAGTGTTCCTTTGCAAGTTCAATCAGTATCATAGCGCGAGTTCAGAAGTTTGATTTTGTGAAGAAGCATGCAAATTCTCAGTGCAGGTGTGGAGAACCAAAAAGTTCTAATAATGGTGAATCACAAGTTCAAGCACAGTAATCCGGGGGCGTGGGGGCAACTGCTGATAGAGGCCGAGTCAAAGTGTCGTGACTGCTGATGCAGATCTTCAGCATGGACTTTGATGGAGATACTCCTCTGATGGTAATGCCCATCTGCATTTGAATTAACAAAAAAAGTTACATAATTTTGGTTACTCTATACTTGTAAGATCTTCAGTTCCACGGATATTTGTACTACTACACTTTGAACTGATGAAAAATTACAGAGTCCTACTTCCAGAAGATAAGAGTGAGATGCGATGGGACCTGACCAGATGCTGACGTTGGACTAGAAAATTTAGTGAAAAACTATTCTGTGCTGAAAGAACAACTATGCTTTGTCGGACAAGCACAACACGAGGTAATGGAAAGCTCCAATGCCCACCTACAATATATTTTGTCCTGAGAAAAAATTACACAAGAGTGCTAGGATGTTCAAATAAAAATAGTACACACATGTGGTGTCGTTTATATAATTTTGTAAAGAAGATCTATATGTGTAAGTTATCTGATAAAAGAAAGAAGAAAATCAACTTGCAAATTTAGGGAAACATGTGTACCTTGAGAAAAGTTCATAGAATAAATGCTAGGAGGTTCATTTCATGTTCGTTTAGGATGTCCTCAGTGCAAGTTGGAGGGCCGGTAAGTTCTACTACTAGTCTACGCCAAGTGCCAAGTTCAGGGGCATTGCCTACTGATGGCAAGGACAACGAGCCAACGACGTCAGATCATAGGTCGAAGGAGGTGTTTCTATGTTCCTATAGCACGAACTGGTGCTTGTTGTTATGCCTGATAATGATGTTGTACACAAATGGCTTATGGGATATCAGGATAATGTGCATACAAATGATTTTTGGTTAATATTTTGTATGATCCATTTGACAGAAAAGATTCTTGTTATTTGTGGAGCTTTATACAACACTTCTGTCATCATAGCTTATTCATGTTGGTAGTTCAGGTGCAAACACAAAATTAAGTTCATGTACATCTACAGGAAAGGCTCGCCTCGAATTTGAGTTCACTTTGTTAAAAAAAGTAAATTTTACACACAACAAAATGTGCTTGAAAGTTCAATTACTACGAACTGAATCATTTCCTATTTACATATTTGAATCATGCAACTTCTCCAACTAGCTTATGTTGTTTCTGACATTGCTCTAAATCATTTCTCAGTAATATTTTGTATGTAGCGATGGACTTGAAGGATTTCAGTCAATCAAGCTAGTTGTCGAAAAGGTAGTGTTCGCCGTCGACGGTGCTGCCATTTGAGTTTATGGCTCTGTCCATGGAGGCTGCCTGGAAGTTTCTCTGTTTCCATGTACGGTGACGGTGTTCCATGACAGCGGCCGTGACGCGTGATGTTCCCTGGTTAAGATTGGTTTACTTTGGGTCTCACAGTAGGAGGACAGGCACGGCATGCATTCAGTCTCAGAACCTGAAACTAACCTGACTGAGGTGCCATTCAGTTTTCAGTGATAAGCTCCATTTATTTACTAGTAGTTTCACCTTATTTTTTGAATTAAAAAGAACAAAACTTAACTAGTTTGACCACTGTGTGACCGCCAGGCACAAGGAAGGACCGAGGCAACGCGTACATATGTACACCCAGGAGTCAGGATAGGACACAACATCCGACGTGGCGTACGTACTACACTGAGGACTCCCTCGTCACTGACAAAGACAAGAAGACCGGCAGCATCCTCAGCCAGGTCTGATACATATAGAGTCTTATATTATTTGATTTGACTACAGTACACGTAGCCTCTGCCTATGTAGTATGTAAGACAAGATGACAAGCATCAACATATAGTATATGTGAGTGAGAGGAACACAACTACTTCAGTACGGCTAGCTTAAGTGGTGTGAATTGAAAACCAAGCCTCAACATATCTGGTTCTTTCTTTTATGAGAGATGATTTCCTCCCGATTTCTAGAACTCATAGCCATAGTTATAATATAGTGTTTGGTCATCCTTAGCAGGTAGGTCTAAACCACACAGACGCTTACAACCAAAGCTAGCCGACGGCGCAGAAGCTACCTGCAAAAGAGAAGCCCTTCTTACATCGACAACATCTTAATTTTTATTCAGTTCAATTTCCAATTTTAGTTCAGTTCATTCTTATTTTTAGTTCAGTCAGTTTCTTATTTTATTTTCCTTCAATTTCTAATTCTTTTTCAGTTCAGTTTCTAATTTTACAAAAGTTCAATTTCTAATTCCAAACAGTTTTTGTAAATTCCCATCGAGCAGGTGTGCACGGCGAGCGGCTACTGAACTTGTGCGGCTGCTGCTTTTGAATTGCCCAGGAAGCACATCATTATAGAAGGCAAAAATCTGTAACCTATATAATTCATGTTTGTTCTGACTTCTTGTTTCTCTAAAGCGGCCAAATCCTGGTGCACCTGGTAGCTCAAACTTACACCAGATGGCCGGTGACCAACTTCCCTGCCTCTACAAGCTCCTCGGGGATGAGTTGGTGGTAGCTGGGATCCTCTAAAGCGGCCAAATCCCGGTGCACCCAGGCGCCGCTCGTGATCCCCTCTCCTTCAGCTCCACTTCGCGGCGCCGTCAGTCCATAGGAGTAGGGGCGGTGTGCCCATCAACAAAAAAGAACAGAAGGTATATGCTTGGAAACTTAAAATTCTGCACACATTTGGGAAACAGAAGTTATAGCTTCTTTCAAAGTTCAAAACAAAAAATATATCCAGTTCAACTTGTTCTAGCAAACCATGTGCGAGACACCATAGAATGAAAATGTTGTTGCGTTGCCAGGTCTCCAATTGGTTCAACTACAAATAATTACATCTGTTCGACTACATATATTACACTAGTTCAACTGTGTGCGTCACACCAATTAACCTAAGTTTTACATATGTTATCACTTCAGAAAAAACTGTAGATTTTGATAATGCAAGCTTAGTTCTTTTTTCTATTTCCTATAAGTTCAAGTGATCAATTTCTATAAGTTGGTGGTTGTTTACTCAGGCAGTTAAAAAAAGTGGTCATTGTTGTCTTTTTTTAAAGATGTTCGAGCCATTTTTGTAAAAAAAGCTGCCTATATTAAGACAAGAACTCCTTCCTCCATTGGCTGTCTCAGTTCATCTGGTTAAGCATCTCAGTGCAACTATATTGACTATGCCCAGAACAGTAACATGGTGAATTGGTGATGGTTGTGTTTCATACATCCAAGCTATATGATGCTTGCAATGGAGTATTGTACAAAGCTCCCATTTGCATTGAATACCGCTACCACCATGTATTTGTACTTAAACAAACTTGTTGAAACAACTCTTTCTATCTCACTCATATTTCTTGTTTTTGCATGGGGCATCTTCTAGCATATGATTGAAACTCATTTCCCGTTTACATAACTACTTATTAAAAAGTTGTATCAATCAGCATGCTAAATTTCAATTTCCCATTTTAAATAAGTTCAGATTTTGCTACATCTAAAGTGCACCTATGCTAATTTAGGTCATCGAAGCAGCGGCCGCCAGCTCTCCCGCGTGAAGTAGCAACTGATGTTGTTCTCTTTCTCATACATGCGCGTGTGCAGGAGCAAGCATGACTCACTCACTCTCTCTCATTTGCGCATGCGACATCTCTCTCATGTGCTGCAGCTCCTGGTTTGGCTCCTGGATCGGTGTCTATGTTGTGTGTGTGCAGTTCGATGTGATTTGGTTGGACAGGAAGGGAGAAGCAACAGGGACAGTACGGGTTGGCTGATGATGGCTGATGACGAACCTGCTGCTGTCTTGCTCTATAATGGTCTCTGATCTAATGTATTTTAATTTCTCTGCGGTGTAGCTTGCTATAAAAGATGAAATATAAGAGGTCATTGTGCAAATACTTGTTGGATCCATGTAAGGTGAACGAGAAAGTATACTGAAAAAGTTTGATATTTTATTTTGTTGAGGAGGTAAATGTGGTTGGCGGCAACCGACGTCGCTAAATCCCTCTACAAACTAGTGGTTGGCTACTCCCAGCGGTAAATGTGGTCAGGTTCAGCAGCTAGCTCTTCCTCGAGCAACCATTTGGAGAACTTTATTGTGTTCTTGTGGTGGTGATTGATTTTAGGATCAGTAAATTTGATAGCTAGCTTGCGTATGGAACCTGCAAGTTCAATATTGGCATTAGATTCAGTTCTTGTTGTACAAATGTCCCGGTGTTCACATTTATTCGGGTAAAAGTTTATTTTAGTTCAGCTACAGAAACCACGCAGGTTCAGTGATGATGATACCATAAGTTCGGATAAGAAAACAAATAAGAATTAAAACAGAAAACTTTAAATTCTACAAGTTCAAGTGCTCATCCACACACGGTAATTCAAGATCGTAAAAGTTTAAAATGGTAAAAGTTCAAGTTGCAAAACAAGAGAAATCTAGAACATTCGTTGCAAAAAAAAATTGACTTAAAAAAAAAGAAACACGCAAATTTTTTTTTTTGCCAAAAAATAGCATTCAGTTAAACAATATAAACTATGCAAGTTCGGGGGCTATGATACAGTAAACCGTTGAAAACTTACGACGAAAATATTACCCAAAAAACAGAGCAAAGTCTAGTTAGTGAAAACACGCTTATTACAAACCCATGCAAACATCAGTACAAGTACCCTTTTTAAGAACCATTCAAAATGACTCTACAAAAAATTGCTCAGTACAAACACATACATATATCAGTACGAGTACTTTGTTTTTCAGATGGGAAAACAGCAGGATCCGTCTTGCCGTATTCAAAATTACTCTTAAACGGTTGCGAATTTGAGAAAATGTTCAACATGACTAAGTTTCACATTTTTGATAGCTTTCCAATGGTATATTATTTGCCCTATTTCGACAAACTTTAAAAAAAAATCGCGTTCAAAATCAAATTTGACCATATTTGAATTCGTTTTTAAACCGTAAGGAATTAGAAAAATATTTCAACACGAAAAAGTTGTGCATTTTCCATAGCTTTCCAACGTCGTATCATTTGCGTCAATCCGACAAACTGTTTGCAAAAAAACGCGAAAATACGTTTCGCCCAGAATTTCACCATTTTTCAAATTACTTTTAAATTGTATAGAATTTGAAAAAACAATAGATATATGGAAGATGCGGATTTTTACCAGCTTTCCAACGCCATCTTATTTGCTCAATTCCGACAAACCGTTTGAAAATTGAGTCCAAAATACGATTCACGTTTTCGGTTTTGAAAAAAATGTTTTTTTCAAAACTGCTCTTAAACCATGATGATTTTGCAAAAAATTTCAATATACTTGAAATAGTTGTCAAGAGCTTTCCAACGATATATTACACGCCACGTTCCGACAAAAAAATTGCAATTTTTTTTTGAAGTAAAGAAGACGATCTGTTAAACAGAAATGAAAGCATCAGTTCAACCGCTCCAATTCATCAGTACAACCGCCTGAAACCGTCAGTTCAAGTAGGGTAACAGAATAATATTCTGTTACACGAAACAGAATAGCCCAGATGTATATATATATATATATCCCTCCCTCGCACACTTCCTCTCTCTCTCTCTCTCTCCACTACAAAAAAAATACACTTCATTGATGATACGTGTTTGTCACAGTAGGTCACGTTTTCTGTCATGCATGTACATCCATAACGATTTTATGACAGAATCAAGATAGTCATACCTGTGCTGTCGTAGAAGTGTTCCATGACAATACCAAAATTATCATCACGGAAGTGTCCACTTCCATGACGATAAATGGCGCGTCATGGAAGTGTTTTCGTCAAGGGTGACCGACACGTGGCATCCACCGTAACGGGTTGTCCTTAAGCTATCGGGTTCCGGTTTGGATCCGATAACCCGTTAACAGCTCAGACCAATGGGGATTTTCCACGTGTAAAATTCTCATTCGCCGGAGGATCCACGTATCGACTTAGCGTTGAGACAGATGTCATCCGTACATTGGAAGGAACGCGCCTATGTTACCTCGACACGTGGCAGGGCCCAACAGTAGCCCATTTAAGACAAAAAAGGCCGGCCCAGCCAAGGGCCCATAAGATTTTGTTATACTCTACTGGGTCGACGCGTTCACAACCTGCCATGATTTGGGCCAAATTACGGCCCACATAAGATCTGGCCAGTTAGATTTCTGTCACGTTTTGGGCCAAATGACAGCCCACATCAGATCCGACCCGTTAATAGTCTACCATGTTTTGGGCCAAATGACGGCCCATATAGGATCCGGCCCGTTAACTGCCTGACATTCTTTGGGCCAAATTACGGCCCATATATGATCTGGCCCGTTAACAGGCACTGTGCTTTCGGCCCCATTAGGGGCCCATTTGAAGTACGACGTCTTAAAGGCCCATGTAATAGTTCATCCCGATACTACTTTCGGCCTGTTAATGGCCATTGGTACATGTGGGCCTATTTCTGGGCCGAAGTGACTTTCGGCATCTTAAAGGCCCGTAGTCTTTGTGGATATATTTTAGCCCAACTTGACTATTGGTCCATTACAGGC
Source organism: Thinopyrum elongatum (assembly GCA_011799875.1). Classification (NCBI taxonomy): domain Eukaryota; kingdom Viridiplantae; phylum Streptophyta; class Magnoliopsida; order Poales; family Poaceae; genus Thinopyrum; species Thinopyrum elongatum. The sequence continues at coordinate 492,888,660 of CM022300.1, forward strand.
CTGCGAGATAACAGGGCCTAATGATGACCCGCTTTGCATCCGGCCTGCTTACGGCCCATTATGTTATTCGGCCAAATGTGGCCCGACAAATATTTTGGCCTATTAATGGCCCGTCTTGTGGTTGAGCCAATCATGGGCCTCCAACACCGTTCAGGCCCAATCTACTTTTCAAACTGTTAAAAGCCCATTCTTTTTTCTGGCCCAACTTAGGCAACTGGTTTACTTGGCCTGCTATTGGCCGAACATGATTCTAGGCCCACGTTTTGGCCCATTTACAGCGATTGGCGGGCTGGCTAGTTTTAGTACTGTAATTTTTTTATATAATAAACCGAACATTTAGGCCCATTGCGCGCCGTCAAAGCTTACGACCTTTTCAGGGAGCGACGACAGCATATACAGAAATTAAATTACAGCATCATGACGAAGAATATACCTAGACTATACAACAAAGTAATTACTGCATATTACGTGCACTGGGCATAAAAGTTTGCCGCCAGTGAAAATAAAGCACAACCAGATAGCAGATTACATACACTGGGCATCAAAGGATGCCACCAGTGCAAATAAACACGCCGCCTATAATAATATACAGAACCGACAGCACTTCAACACAGTTCAAGAAAGATTAGCCCTGCCTGGGAGCTGCAGCGCAAGCAGCTGAGCAAGCTGATGACTACACTTGTTTGACATTTATATCCAACTCTAGCTGCATAGCATCAATGTCAGTACTTGGCGTCAGTGATATCACCCTGAAAGAGAAAAAAGTAGACAGATAACATGCTTTGCACATATAAGCAACAGTGCTGTCGATTCATCCCATTTCTTAGTGGCAAATAAAGAGACCTGGATTACAATAGAATAAAAAATGTTCACACTTAAGACATGACAGGAAATGGCATTGTGCAGGAGTGGCCAGCTTCACCACACCACTGGATTACAGATCAAGAACACAAGCATAGATACAGTGCTAAAGAATGTATAAGCATCGATGGTGAGTGTACTGTCAATTTATCCCATTTTAGATTGGTAAATAAAGAGACATAATTTAAATAACATGAACATAATATGCGTTGTTCATAGTTAAGACATAGCAGGATATGACATTGTCCTGGAGTTGGTAGTTTGACCACACCACTGGATTACAGATCAACAAGCATACATGCAGTGCTAAGGAAGATCACTTGCTATGTTTAGTTTAATTTACATGGTATGAATAAGGAACTAGGTTGTACAACTAAAAACTGAAATTAAGAAAGAGAAACTTATGTTTATGAACTTCATAATAAACTTTAAACATGCAATTTGATGCAAACGACAAAAATAAACAGCAGTTGCAGTCATTGCTATCCAAATATACACAACAAAGTTTGAAGGCTCGAGAAGGACAAACATACGTTAGTAATGAATACTGGCTCTATAAAGCTCTTTTCCATGTTGATGGGCGGGCAATTCAAGAAGTTTATCACAAAGTCTTCTTCATAAGCATTGCCTTTATTCTACATTTTGTTAAGAGTAAATATAGAAGTGATAATATAGGAACAAATGGAGATTATTTTAGCTAAGATGCAGAGTGATGCTACATAATCAACTAGCTATAAATGTAGGTACAACATACAACCAAAAGGTACTGACAAGAGTAATGCAGAGCTAAACATCTTCAGTAGCATTGGTTTTATTCAACATTTCGATAAGAGTAAACATAGATCAGATGTGTACCAAATGGATGCCAAGGGAAAATAAGCTGCAAAGTGATGGTACATGAACAACTAGCTGACAATATAAGTACAGTGATAAAGGACAACAGATACTTACAAGAACAATGTAGAGCTAAACTTCTTCATAAGCATTGGGTTTAGTCTACATTAATGTAAGCATTAATATATACTGATAATTATGAGAGAAAAGTGGATATGCAGGTTATCATGCACACTGATGTCACATAATCAACCAGGTATGAATGTAAGTACAGCGATACAAGACAACAGGTACTAACAAGAGCAAAGCAGCGAGCAGCATAGTTGCGATATCCTAGGTTTTGTGGTGCTGGTTCTATCTCCAATATAAGTGGGGTGCTGTCTGATTTCTGCGGTACCACCACCTTTTTCAATGACTTTGCTACTACTCCTTCAGGTTCTGCAATCACTCTCTTCCTTTTCGATGGCTGATACACAAGAGCAGCATATGAATGGAAAAACATGGTATGATGACAAATGGAATGTGTATTGATAATGGGTGGGCATGGCAACTTCACATATATGATGAGTAAACTAAGCACATGGCGGTGCAAAGAAGCAAAAGAAACGTAAGATAGCTTACGCAAGTTACGTGCCACCAATAAAACCTTGCCAAATTAGAACATGCACCTTATAGGGTGAACAGGATAGGCCATCTGCCTTTGACTCCTTGAGGTCAGAATAGTCATTAGGATCATATTCTGAACATGAATCTGTAGGTGTGGAGCGTGTGGGCTTCATTCCATCCAGAATGGAACTCAATGCCTCAATGCCATGTTTGTTAGTCATTGCACTGTTCCGCGATACTCTTCTGATGTGCGCATTCTCATATTCATTGTGATTTTGTTCAATATCTGAGAAGCATGACAACATAAATAGTAGTGAGATTATCTTTGTAATGCAGATGATATTCTAATATAATAGGGGGTCCTTGTAAACCCTTGTGTGTTATTACTGGATTTTGATGAGAGAGCCCTTGTGTGTTGTAATTTGGTGCGTACAATAATATAATCTGGCACAACTACACAAAAAATAGGCTCCCTGTTGGGAGTTCTAGAAGTAAGGATAGTTGGCAGATGATAGGTTCATAATATGCTGTATTGAAAGTTTATTGAGAAACTGTGACAATGAGAGTGCACAGAGAAATAGTATTCCAACATGTCTCTAGGTGGCGCACATGCATTTCAAAACTCACATAGTAACATTAGCTAACCAATTAAATGTAAGCTTTGGAAATATGAGTGGCATGTAGTTTCGCTTGAAGGATGAAGTGCTGCTAATACGACACAAAGCCACTACGCAGATTGTAGTGTCGATAAAAGGGGGACACCATAAGCATCATAAATAAATCGGGGAAGTGGAACTGGCTGGAAAATATGGGGTTGTATTGCGGCTACTGATCGAAAGCCTATCGATCGCCTACAGGCCAGCTCTATTCACCTGAAGGCGCGCTACTATTACTATCAGTCTAGTCTCTCAAAGGCCGCACAGCTCCCAGCATTTCCTGGATATTATGGCAGACCAACTCGAATTGCTGAAAGCAACTTGCAGAAGCGGCCAAATAGACCTGTCGACTGCAGTTGTCCCTGCTTGCCTTCTTGACGAGGAACATACTTTACTTATTAAAGAAGAACATGACAGGAACATTTTAAAGAATACAAGAGGAAGCATATTATGGAGATTCCGTTTCTTTCTATACAATGTTGGTTGCCCACCCATGATGAATCAGACTATCCAAAAATGCAATTCCATGTTGTCTCTCTCTATGTGGCCACAGGCATTTGGAAACTCAAGTGGGAGCATTAGTAGACCAATTAAATGTATGTCTGTTAACTAATATGAATATCATGTCACATTCGTATTGGAACAACTAAGCTTTGGAATTATGATTGGTGTGTTGTTTAGCTTTAAAGGGTGGACTACTGCTAGTAGGACACAAAGCACCTATGCAGATCATAGTGTAGATATAATGGGAAAAACCTAAGCATCACGAGTAAAATCAGGAAAGTGGAACTTGCTGGAAAATATGTGCTAGTATTGCCGGTACGGCTAGAAAGGCTTTGGTTACCAGCTCTCTACAACTAAAGGCACAATACTGTTACTATCAATCTAACTCTCAAAGGCGACACAGCTCCCATCATTTCCTGGATATTAGGGCAGACCATCACGAAGAGTTGAAAGCGTCCATGACAGGCGACCGAATAGACCTGTACACTGCAAATGTCCCTGCTCCTCTTCACTACAAGGAACATATTGTACAACTATTATACTCCCTTTGTTCCTAAATATAAGTCTTTGTAGAGATTCCACTATGGATCACATACGTGTGTATATATATACATTTTTGAGTGTAGATTCAATCATTTTGCTCCATATGTAGTCCATGAAGGAATCTCTACAATGACTTATATTTAGGAACGGAGAGAGTACTTATTAAAGAAGAATAGAAGAGGAACATGCTAAAGAAGAGCAAGTAGATTTTGGATAATAAAATGTTCATTGCCCACACATGATGAACTAGAGAGCATAAAGAATGCAGCTCCTGTTGTCTCTCTATATGTGGCGCACATGCTTTTCGACATTAAAGTAGGAACATTAGCTAACCAATTAAATGTTCTCTGTTTTAGTAATATCAACATCATATCAGATTCGTATTTGAGCAACAAAGTTTGGAATTATGAGTGGCATGTTGTTTAGCTTGATGGGTTGAGGAGCAGTGCTAGCACGTCTCGAAGCACCTAGGATGATGGTACACTGAATATAAATGGAATGTCTACATGCAAGTCGCCTGATTATCGTCATTTGGGTCAGTCGACCATTTCAGGCGGTTGGATGAAGATCCTACTGACGGTGTCCTGGACTAGGGGGTACTCACCATGTCGTCTCCCGACCAGTGGGTCGGGCCGAGGACCCCCATGGCGGTTCACTAATGGGCCAGTTCGGACAGCCGATGACATATACGAGGGAGATTCCACAAGACTTGGTGATCAAGACAAGGACTCCTCTCCACCGACATAGCCGACTAGGACTCTTGTTATCCTAGGCCTCTGGTACATTATATAAGCCGAGGCCAGTCTCATTGATAGATAGATTATGACATTACTCATCATACCCCTTATGACATTACTCATCATACCCCTAGGGTTTAGACCACAACATATGATCTCGAGGTAGATCAACTCTGTACTGGATACTCCATCAATATAAACAAGAGCAGGACGTAGGGTTTTACCTCCATCAAGAGGGCCCGAACCTGGGTAAAACATCGTGTTCATCGTCCTGTTACCATTGATCCAAGAATCCACAGCTCGGGACCCCATACCTCGAGATCTGCCGATTTTGACACCGACAATGGTGCTTTCATTGAGAGTTCCGCTATGTGATCGGCAATGGATCAATGGCTCGCCTGCAAATCAACTGCGACGTCGGCATATTCGTCGCCGGCTCGACTGGTCACCTCGGCTGGGCCGAAGACCAGAATCCTCTTCGAATCATCAAGATCGAACATATGTCCTCGTCATCATCAACTCCGATCTCTATCAAGATCATGGAGGCAATCATCCATGGAGCCTGGGGGCTCAACGTCAACATTGTCCTCGGGCGACCATGCTGTTTTTCTATACAGCGGATTTGTATTCGTTTTTGCCGCCTCCTCGAGTATCGCTTTGACGATTGGTTTGGAGGAATAGTGTGGAATTAAGTCTAGAACAACCCTGTAAATTTTCATTGCGTTCCGATGGAGGAATCTCCGGCGGTCTCCAATATATCAGAGCCCTGTCGAATTCAGACGGGAATCTGGATGAGTTTAGGGCGTGGAGTCCAGTGTCCAGCTCGGACGTCCTTTGGAAGATCCAACCGTTGATCGGCTGCGGAATTTCTATATCTACCACCCCTCAAAGTTTCAGCTCGATCCGACCGTTCAAACTCTGAGAACGGCCCGAGGAGTGCGTCAATTTTTGGATCTGTTTTCTGCGCGAAAACGAATCCGACCCGAATTCATCTTTCTTCATGAACGGGATATTGAACATCCTTTTTGAAGGAAACCTTTTCTAGGGTATTGTGTGTTGTTCTCAAACACGTGCCTACAAATTTTTAGTCTTTCCCAAGGCAATTTTCACCGTCGTGCCAATGTCAAACCGGCCCGACCACGTTGCTCCACGGCTGCCGACCGGTGCCAGCATCGACTGCGCCGTCGCTCCATCAAGCCGACGACACCTCCTCGGATCATAACCTTGGCAAGCCGAGCAAGAGTTCGGCATCGTGAAGCCGAGCATGAGATCGGCATCATGAAACCCTAACTTGAACAACCCTGAAGCTTCGACTTAGGGATCTCTCTCTGACCCGATCCCGGGGTCGGTTCTTATCTCGCATCCGGCTTCAAGCCTGGATGCGGCCTCTGCGTCCGAAGATCGGAAGTCAATTCCTGCCGGACTCGCCTCTCTTATCCCGGATCCAGCTCCAAGCCTGGATGCGACTTCGGCGTCCGAACACCAGGAGTCAGCCCTGGCCGGACTCGCCCCTCGCACCATTGTACCGGAGGACGACTCTGAAGAAATCTCAGATACCAATCCGGCTAAATCTCGCCCTGCTAAACGAGATGCTATATCGGATCCAGACGATGACCACTCCACCGGACTGACATCGGCATTCAGGCCATATTTCTTTAATTATTTACTTCACTTAAATTAATTAAGTAGAAGAATTATTATTTTTAAAAAATATATCATTATCTTTATTTGTTATTACTTTTGGTTTGCATTTTTTATGTGCACAGGTAAATCGACGTCGACTGGTCTGCGTCGTCTGCTCCAACACCTCGGCTGGACCGGGGGCTTCGCCATCGCTTTATCGACCTACCCGGGGACTTCGGAGTCACCAGTCGACCAGCTTCGTCACCTCGGCTGGACCAGGGGCTTTGCCTCGTCGCATCAACCGAGCGGCGTTGCCACTTCATCAAGCCGAGCTCTTCGCTCGGGCACTTCAGAACCGGCTTGGGAGCTGGGACCTCGACCCGCTGCGAGCTCGGCTCGCGTCATCAACGCCGAACACATTAACCAGCTAAGTCACTTTCATGCTCAAAGTTTTTAAAATTTTAATTTGTGTTCGGTTTGACCGTGCTCACATACGTTGTTTGTTAAAAGAAACTCCCTCTACGCATGTTAACTGGGGGCTCTTAGAATTTATATGAGCCATTCTATAATAAATATTTTTTCTTTCTTCTAAGTCGTTGCAAAGTCTTTTTCCACTACTCCTTTTTCCGACGAGAGTGTGTGGTCAATAGCCGGATAGCCTGTTTTCTCTCTAAAGCCGCTCGTGTTTAGTTCTCTAAACTGGCCTGAGAAACACTCCGCCTTCGGGATAGGAGGTTGAAGCCGAAGGCTGACCCGCTTGAAGTCTGGAGATCGGATGTATCATGTTAAAGCACGACGGAAGCATAAATTAATTTTAAGACCAATTTCGGATTGGCACCAAAAACTTGATTTAGTTCGGGCGTAAGATTTTTACTGAAGTTTTTTGGTTTTCCAAGTCTATGGCACGTTTAACCTATTTGTGTGTTTCCAGCATAACTTTCGCAGTGCAACGCCGGACACCTTTACAGATTCGGCAATATCAACAGTGGGCTGCAACTAGAGCCGAACCCACCGAAAGCCACGGTAAGTCATGTAGTCCTCGGCAAAACATTCTCGGATATTGCCTTATATGCATCAGTTTTGAATTGTGTCTTCAGTCAATAGTTGGGTTGCCCGGCTCCTGTGCTTGCCTCCTACGTTCCACTTTGTTCGGCTAGGAGCGCAAAGGGAGAACCACTGCGATTGTGCTTCTAGCTCGAATGGTTAAGCGCCTCCATGGAGAAAGCCGAAAACTGACTGTCACAATAAGCGATCCAATGACTGTGTCAAACTACAGATCGATAGAGATCACCCCGTGTTAAACGATGGGCCTTTCATAATTTTGGCCGAAGTATTACTGGTTCGACCTCGGTTGACGCCGAACACTAACCAGGGGCAAGTAACTGGCCCCGAACTTTAAACTCCTATGACTAAGTGAAAGTTATAAAGCCTGCATATCTGATTGCCTCGTTTCCGCTAACACAACCGCCTCTAGGCACCGAGACGTCGGCTAAGGGTTGTATTGTTAGTACGGAAACACCCTGTGTAGCATCTACAAAGGGGTGGAAGCCGACGATGGGCCACTTTTAGGTTATAAACAGTCTCAATGGAGAATTTGCCATCCATAATTATCGTAATAAAGCTATAAATATGCATCAATTTGACTTAAGATTTTGGCCAAGCTGGGTTGCCTGGCTCCTGTGCTTACCCCTACATTCCCGATTGTTCGGCTAGGCGGTAAAGGGAGCACCTCTGTGATTGTTACTACCGGGTCGTCCGGGTTAGTACCTCAGACTGGGTGAAGCCAAAAGCTAGCCATCTTATAGAATATAATGGATCGGCAACGATGGAAGTGAAAATTTTGGTTCATTATGGACCACAGAGTTCGGGAACTTTCTCCCAACTAAATCCTCAATATTTTCCTCCCACATTGATCGGAGTTGAGGTTTCATGATCATGATCAACATGACAGCCTGGGAAAAGGAACATGTAACGGAACTATTTTTCCCAGAAGATGTTTTATAACATATCTCTCTGCATACCTTTGTTTATAAAACCGTATGGCCGGATTGCCTTGTTTGTCGTAAATCTTTGCCCTTATAAAGGCTTTATAAAGTAGGACGAACACTCTTTGGCTGCTGGCCGAGGAGGTTGAAGCTGATGGTCGGTCAACAAAGTTTTGTACAATGCGGATCCGAGCATTAGTGATGTAAAGTACTTGGATACATAGAGTCATTATACATAAATTGTGATATACTCCGGACATTGATCCTTAATTCGGCCACCCGTGCCCACATTAAGGCTCGAGGGCTACTGGGCTTCGCGCTTCTCATTTACAAATATTAAAGGGGCACATCGATCCCCTGATCTGGTGTTGCCACCCGACCATTGGCTCGGGGGCTACTGCATCGAAGATTCAATGCAGACAGTTTACAAAGTGCGAAATAGTTCCCGAGGATATTATGATCCTCAGGTTGGTCGGCCGCACCCAACCTGAGTCTCGAGGAATATGCACATCACATTTCTATTCCTAAGTATGCTACAGAGCTAGGAGTTGATCCTCGGGCCGATTTTGTGAATCGACCTGAGTCTCAGGGGCTACTGGGATCACCGGTTTTATGCCATCCTTCAGGTGCATGCCGGACATTGAGCGGACACACACCTTGAGGGCTACTGGCTATATACCTTGGCAGATAATAAATTGCACAAATCAGAATTAAATTCACAAAAATCAGCCCACAGCCGAGGTGGTGCACCACCGCGGGAGCAGTCCGGCATAAAGCTCGGATGCAAGTGGCTAGCTCCATAGAGGGCATCTCCGGCATTAAGCTCGGTTTAACCCTTTTAACTTTTTCAAGATCGAGGTAATCTATGACATCTCGGATATAGTCCGGCATTGGTGCCCGTCTGCGAGATGACACCTGTGATTTAGTCCAGCGTTGATGCTCGGCTGTGAGAGGACACCTCGGAAGTAGTCCGACATAAAGCTCGGCTGCTAGTGGCTGGCTCCATAAAAGAACCTTTTCGGCGTTAAGCTCGGATAATCCTCCTTCAAAACTTTCAAAGACGAGATACTCTATGCCTCCTCGGATGCAGTCCGGCACTGGAGCTCGGATACAGACTGGCGTTGGAGCTCGGCTGCAAGAGATACCTCGGATGCAGTCCAGCGTTGGAGCTCAGATGCAAGAGGACACTACCGCACGGGAAACACTTCGAACCCGATGTGTGGCATAAAAGATAACAAGGCATTGATAAAGGCTGAGAACTTAAAAGACTCCTCGGATACCCGATGTATGAACTTTTCGGACATGCCTCGGCAATCCTCAAGATCGGAGATGGGAAGATTTGTTGAACCAGTTTTCAAGACCGACGACCGAAGACGAAGAACAGTTTGAAAAAACCGAGGAGCGTCCCCAACTACAAGACCGGTTCAGGGGGCTACTGACGGTGTCCTGGACTAGGGGGTACTCACCATGTCATCTCCCAACCAGTGGGTCGGGCTGAGGACCCCCATGGCGGTTCACTAATGGGCCAGTTCGGACAGCCGATGACATATACGAGGAAGATTCCACAAGACTTGGTGATCAAGACAAGGACTCCTCTCCACCGACGTAGCCGACTAGGACTCTTGTTATCCTAGGTCTCCAGTACATTATATATGCCGAGGCCAGGCTCGTTGATAGATAGATTATGACATTACTCATCATACCCCTAGGGTTTAGACCACAACATATGATCTCGAGGTAGATCAACTCTGTACTGGATACTCCATCAATATAAAAAAGAGCAGGACGTAGGGTTTTACCTCCATCAAGAGGGCCCGAACCTGGTTAAAACACTGTGTTCATCGTCCTGTTACCATTGATCCGAGAATCCACAGCTCGGGACCCCCTACCCCGAGATCTGCCGGTTTTGACACCGACACCTACGTCTCCTAACCCTTCTTCCTCGCCTCTTTTTCTTCCCCTACAGACCACCGCACGGGCCGCCAGCCGAACCACCGGCCCCCGCCCTCCACTGAACCGCCCACCACCTCTGGTCTTCCGCCGCCCCGGCCATCCCTCTAGCCAACCCCACCCCCCAACCCCCCACCCGCGTCGAGTTTTGCCTCCGGCGAGGCCCCACCATAGCCCGATGACAGCCCCCCACAACCACTGTCCCCACCCGAAACCCTAAGATAGATAATGGGGCAGCCCTTCGGCGAGCCCCTTCCTTCCCTCCGGTGAACTCCCAAAAATGGACTGACCCCAATTTGAAATTTAGTCGACTGTCATTTAAGCTAATGTGGAATATAAAAGGGGAAAACCATAAGCATTGCGAGTATAGTGGTGAGCGTGCCATGGCGGATCTGAAGGTACAAACCAGACAAAGGCAACTTTGCAACCAATGTTTGGTTTCAACTAACAAGTAAGATTCTAAGCGATGGACAAGAAATCACAGTAAAGTAGTGGCAATCTCTTTTCTTGCTGAGATAAATAACTTGAGTAGATACGAAAGAGTACCGCCTCTGGTGTGGCACCGTGTAAGCATCTGCTGAGGTGTTGAGGGTGCTGCGGTAGCGATGGCTGTCGGCGGCGTGGAAGCAGATCTAGGAGGGCAGATGGTGACGGCGAGGGAAATATCCCGATGCGGTGGATGAGACGGTCGTACGAGCGGCCTCGGCAAGGTGGACGACGGCGCGGATGAAGCGAGAGGACACGATGCAAGGATCCTGGTCCGAAGCCGTGGATGAGAGAGGTCGATCTCTTGTAATGGACGACGATGTCGGGGTATCAGCTCCGCATGGTGGAGGAGGACAGCGGTGGATGGGGTGGCGGACGGAGGAGACTGCGGTGGAGAGTGTGTTTTGGCGCCCATGGAGTACGAATGGGGAAATGGAGGAAGAGAGGTAGGGGGAACCATGTCTTTAGGGCATGCTTGTCTCAAATGCGAGGAAATTTACAAACTTAGCTCCCGTTTAAAATTTCCTACATCACAGCAATATTAGTCGGTTGGGGATAGGACGGTAATCTCGCATACACCGAATATTTGCTGACGGAGATTTCGGCCGAGGAGAGTTTGTTTTGGCGCCCATCGTGTATGAATCGGGGAGGTGAGAGGCGATTTCGGCCGAGGAGAAACTGTGTTTTGGCGCCTACCGTGTATGAATCCGGGGAGGTGAGAGGCGGAGGCGGTTATGTCACGTTTGAGTGAAATTACAAGCCTACCCCTATCGAAACCTATAGAAATCAAGCCGATAGGCTTTGCGTGTCAGGGATAGGCAGTAATTTCCATCTCACAGATTTTGGTTTCGGGCGGTTACTGTGAGTTTCCCCGCTTCGTTCAACTTTTTGCAAAAAAAGAGTGCATGTTTACCGTGCCAACTCAATTCGAATCCATCCTGTATTTTTTTCCGGCAGGATCCATTTTGTATTCGAATACAAATCTATATACATCATTTTTTTATATATACTTTCAAAAGCACAACAAAGAATTATGCTCCTTTATATATAAAATATGATTTACAAATGCAATGATCTCAAAATCATAAGGTTGAATTCAAATTTTTCAAACCAAATTATGTTCGACTTTGAATGCAAATTTTTGAAACCAAATTATGTTCAGCTCAAATGTATGGATCGGTAATATCAATATATTAAATAATATACACGCGCGCAAATTCAAATTAGTATGCATGTTTGATAGATCAAATTTTGGTTCGAGTATGAATTACATGTATCATCATCTGGAATTCAAATATTTGAATTCCTTTTATGTTGACATGTTCTATGCACACAACTAAATATTTGAATCTCGTTTCACGCCCATCTCTCTCTAGGTCTCTCTCGCGTGCTCCTTCATGTAGCTATCACTCTCTCTTCTCCATCTCACCCGCACGCTCACTACATGCTTCTCCGTTTTTTGCAAACACGGTCTCTCATCGTCTCCCTCGAGAAGTGTCACACACACTCTCTCTCTCTTCATAGATTACACGGTTTTCATTATCTCTCACGTCTCTATCGTTCTCTGGTATCACTATAGCTACCTAAGCTTTCTTTTTCACCGCCACACATACACACTCTCGCTCGTCTTTCACTTTGCCTTTCTCTCCAGGGTTCTCTCACGCACCCTATATCTTTCTAGATATGACTCCTACCACTAAAACTACTCTCTCCCGCACATGCATCGTTTGTTGGGGTCTCCTTTCCGTCTTCATCTCCGTTCCAGAACTGACATTATTCATTTGTTTACCGACCAGACAAACTCTCTCCCCTCTCTCTCACTCACTCACACACACACAACTCCAACTTTGGATCCCCCTACCGACTACTGTCCCTCTCTCTCACACACAAAACTCTCGCTTTCACACCCTTGACTCGTATCTCTCTCACAAACATTGATTGACCAACCTCTAGATAGGTTTATCCATCCACCGCACACTTTCACTCCTTGTATCTATGTAGATTTTTCGTCCCGTCTTGAGACACGCCCTCTCGATCATGCACACGCATAGTATCGCCTCATTTTATGGTAATACCTCTCGCACACACACTCTTCGTGTCTTTGTCACACACGCACTCTGCCCTCCTCCTCTCTTCCTCTCTTTCTCTCTCTCTCTCACACACACATGGGCTTTTTGCAACAATATCCCACTTCTCGAATCTTGAAACCAACCACATTCCTCCCTTATCTCATCAAAATAGCCAAAGGAATATATTTTGAGTAAAACATAAGATATTTTTAGTGATATATGTATATCAAAACTAGACTGTTTTCTATCAAATTGGTGAATATGTATTACTCTACTTTGAATGCATTGCAACGCACTGGCACATTGCTAGTTATTACAGTATTATTTTTTGGACACCAGACAAATGCTGGAGGACATATACGAAGAGAAGAGGCGCACGCACACAGTCAGTCTCTCGCTGTCTCACACACATGAGAGTTACGTAAGGCACGGTAAACAAATAAACCCATAGGTGCATGATTGCTGCATGCGCGGGTACCGGGTACGTGGTGGAGCGCACTTTTGTAGGAATAGTCAGTTCGCGTGATAATTCGATCCGTAGGAGTTGATGGTCGGGGACCACAGGTGAATGACCTGGAGGCGGTGGCTCGCCAGTCGCCACTGATCGAGTTGCCACGTTTAAAATATCATTTTTTTAGCGGGGTAAGAGTTCCGATTTTCAATGGCGCGTTATACTAGTTTTTAGAATGATTCGTATGGAGCGAAAATGGAATTCATCACTACTACCTCCGTCCTGGTTTACTAGTCCCCATCGTATTTTGGGTCAAATTTTGTCCATGAATTTTACTTGTAAAAAATGAATGGAAAATGAGATTTTGTTATACCCAAACAAAAAAGGACCGGAGGGAGTGATTGCTCTGACACGGACGCGACCTCTCATAGTGCAGGCATTGAACCGACGCGCCGGCTAAGAGGGCCCCACTCGCTGCACGCCAGGCTCAACACGCCTCCTCGCCGCATGCAACCGCCTTCAGACTACCCCGCCTACCTTCATTGAATCCGCGCATGTGCCGGCAACACGTCCTTCCACGAGCCGGCCGGCATTTTAGAACACAACGCCGGTTGGCTCCTCTCATCCGCCCGCTATTTAAACGAGGCCAAACGCCTGGCAAGAACCGCACCACACTGCCGCTCCCCATATCCTCCTTGCACCATTTTCTCCACACTCTCCATAGCATCCGGTGAGCAGGAAGACGAGTTCTCTGACATAAAAGTCGGCTGGGTGCCCGACGAGCCAGGCAACTCGCTGCCCCACCTCCCTCCCCGCCCCAGGCCGTCAGTACCATGGGAGAGGCTGCAGGTGGGCAAGCGGAGGAGCAAGCCGCCGCTCCAAGCTGGCCCCTGGTGCATCAACTCGACGCACCAAGCCTGCTCGCAGAGGAGTGGCCATTTGCTGCACGCCGGCACACGAGGGACCACGGCGTCCAATGCATCGTGGTTGGTCGCGCCATCCAACGCAAATGTTGGGGGAACCGCGGCATGCTAGCGGAGGTGGCCAACACGTCCGCGGCCACCGCCAACACCAAGGAATAGTAGACCACGGGAGCCGCCGCCGCTCGGAACCCACGAATGCTACGACCACCGCGTCGTTGGCATAGACACCCTGTGTGTTTCCCGGTTTGGCTCAAAACATCGTGGACCCCAGCCGCAACCGGCATTAGAAATTATACCTGCTTCTAGAAGTTATTCGCGTTTAGTCAAAAAATGTCCAAAAAGTAATTAATTACGTATGGTCTTGACTTGTTGTGCTCGCATTGGTAGTAGGAACTAGAGATTTGTCTTTATTTATAACTCTCCTCACAATTTTTTTGGCGTTGAAGTGAATCATGGTTGTGGACACTATCTATGAATGTGTAGATATCTGTGAACATGAGTTTGATGTGGAAGTTGAACTTGGAATGTTGGGCTTGCGTGTGAACTATACCATGTCCAATGGTTCGTCTGTTATTGTTCGGAAAGTAATGGCTGTTATTACATGACCCAAAAAATATATATTTTGTGCCACATCTAGGCATCACAGACTTACATACATCTTAGTAGATGCACGAACATCACAACAGGCATGCTGACTGGATAAACATTTGAACCTAGCTATTATGAATGAAAATTTATATTGACAACAGCTTTAGATAGGAGGAGACGCCTAGCCTGCTCTGCCTCTGCTAGCTTCTTTCTGGCTTCTTCCATCTCTTATTTGGCTTGGGTGAAGAGAGCATCTGATTGCTCTTTTCGCTTCTTCAGGACCTCAGCTACATTCTCAAGGGCTGCTGCATGCTTTGTTTCAGCCTTTACTAGAGCAACGAGAACACGAACACTTGACGACTCCACCTGGCTTGTGAGTAATCCAGCATCATCTGGGAATTTGCACCTTGTGTCTAATCCGGCATCATTAGGGAAATGGCACCTTGTGTGTAATCCAGCCTCATTTTGGAAACATGATCTCGAGGTTGACCATACTTCCCTCCTCACAGGAACTGATTCCTGACATGAAGAAGTTACTTCTTTTTTAGATCAATAGTCAGAGCTCCCTAGATCCATTAAGTAGAAGCCCGATAAACAGGACCAGGAGAAGTGAATTCAAAAGGAGTAATATAAAAACAGACTACAAGGTGAGAACACCCACTTCCTACATCAAGCTAAAAAGGAAAGCATTAGGACGATTAAGACTATGCTTATTACATATCAAACAGGGCCAGCTTATAGAAACTACGACATATACATCAAAGAACACAAGGCTAAGAGAAATAGAAAAACCAGCAGAGGGGTGCACTAAGCCAAAGGTTGCTGCAGCAAAACAACCGGCAACCAGATGATCTCCAGGGCGTCTGTAGGCGCGTTTGACTGACTAGCTTAAACACTAAATTACGAAAGATTCATCCTACGGCATGGTGGGTCCACTGAGTAAATTGAGATCCTACAAATGATTGAGAGCCTAATCAAGTGTACAGGAAATTGTTTGTCTCACCTATTATTGTTTAATAATCTGCCACACTGCTGGATTGCATGGCAAGAACCCTAGCCAAGGAGACAACGTGGTTTGACGCTGCTTTCGGCTCGGGGCTTGCCTAGGGCCTGGTCTGGTCCTGTGTTCACTACTGCTGCCAGACACATACCATGTCAAAGTAAAAAAAAATGGTCAAAAGAGGGGGCTCCCTACGATTTCATTAACGAAACCATTAAGGACACACAAAACATCCACCACTGCTAGTCAGGTTCTCAATGTCAAAGAAATTGAAAGGTTGTTACTTACCAAAGCTCGTTTTACAGGTTCGGTGCAGCTCCTCTTTAACTTGCGACGTTCCTAGAAGATGTCCCCAACATCCCGTATTTGGTCTTCATTGCTCCTCTGCATGTTCGCATTCGTAGTTTTAAAATCTCAACATGGCAAGAAAAATATAGTAATACTCACGCATCTTGTGGGCAACATTAAAGCACTCATCTGCCATGTTAGCACGAGTGATTTTTAATATCCTACTATGTGGCTCTTCAACTTTGCTAGAACTACGTTGTGGTTTCATTTGAGTGAATAGATTAGGGGGGTCACCTCCCTGCTATTCTAAAAAACTTTCCATCATTTGCGACACTACTGGTTACAAATGAAGAAGCTACCCAAGCACAGCGCAATACAGGAGCGACGCACAACTACAAGATGATATTCTGTTGGACAATGCAAGCTATAACCAATTACTTTTACCGGAACAATAGCAGCGAGGAAATTAGAAGGGTAGGTATGAACATAATCGGAACTACACATGTACTACTTAGAGAATCAATATACACATTACCAATCGAGGAGAAGTACGAAGGTCACGGCGGCGTCTGTGCATCATGGTCGGCAACGGCAGTCAGTTCATTGTCGACGATGGTGGTGCTGCTGTGCTTGGCGTCGGCTTCCGGGAAGCAGATCCGAGACCGTGGAAGATGGCGCCGGGGAAGCGGCTCCATGTACGACAGCGATGGTGGACCGGCTCTAGTGCGGCGTACGACATCGTCGATGAGGCAGATGCACTGTGGTGGACGAGTGCGCCGATGAAGAAGGGGAGGGGCATGAAGTGAAGGTGCTGCGGTGCCGTGGATAAGTCTGTTTTGCCGTGGGGATATAAAATGGGGAGTAATGAGGAGTACTCTGGGTGTCGGGGTGGGGTTGGATGGTTGGGGTGAACGTGAAGTTACCAAAACAGCCCCCGACCAACCAGCATCCATCGGCCTGTTCGATCAAGGGTATGATGGTGACTTTGCATTGGTCGAATCTGAGTCGCGGGAGATCTCGATGGAAACAGGAGATTTTGCCGCCGACCTGAAATTTTGTAACACTGTACTAGTACTCCCTGCTCCCCATCTGGCATGTTGGGTGATTGGGCTGAGCAGCTAGGAGTACTACTAGTACTCGCTCTGATTTTATTTACTCTACATATTAGGTTTGACTGAAGTCGTACTTCCTAAAGTTTGACCAAGTTTATAGAAAAAATATAAACATTTACCATAACAAATATGTATGATGTGCAAGTACATTCAATAATGAATCTAATGTTGTTGATTTGTTATTGTATATGTTAATATTTTGTTTTATAAACTTTGTCAGAGTTTAAAAAACTTGACTTTGACCAATGCTAATATGTGGACTTAAATAAAAACGGAGGGAGTACACATCTGTTTTCTTAGTTTGTCGTGCCATTAATTATTTGTTGTAATTGTGAAATAAATATATTAAGCTATTGACTTCAAATGTAATGGTTTGTACAATTCAATATTTAGAATCGTTGTTGAATTCCAAGATGAATACTAGGTCTACAGTACTTCACAATATGCTCAAACTCACATAATCCAACTCAAATGAAAATCTAAATGCATTTCATAGTTATTAATTTGTTGGATGTATCAAAACCAGCCATAACTCTACATGATCCAGTCTAAAGCAATTTTCAGAACACATCCCAATGTGTGAATGAAACGTAGAGAGTTTGTGGAGATGAATGGAACAATGGCGGGAGAGAGATGCGTGCGCTCAACACACAAGATATACACCCAGTAGAAGAAAGAGATAGAGGACGGGAAATATTGTATATATATATGTGGGCGAGAGAGCAGGAGAGAGAGAGAGAGAGAGAGAGGAAGTGTGCAAGAGAGGGATGTATAGAGAGGAAGAAATTAGGTCTGCGAGTAAGATAGAGACATGTAATATATTGGGAGTGAGATGCATGTGCATTGAGATTTTGTACATGTGGAAGGAGAAGAGACAAAAGGTTTGATGATAGAGCTCAAAAGAACATGGCATAGAGGGGAATCTTGTGGATTGAGGGATTGATAATTTTGTGTGGGAGGGATCGACAGGAAGAGAGGGGGGAGGAGTTACTCAGCCGTCGCCATGTCATCATGCTTCCAAATGGCCCCGCGGTCTCTAGTGCGGTCTGGTCGTTGTCTTCGTTCTTCCCGATGCCCTCCTTGAAGATCAAGGTGGTGTGCATGTGGGGGTGCAGATTAGCACAAGCGACTGGGGTCGCTATATAACCTTGGATGGGGATGGATAGTGTGGTGTGTGTGTGTGGGGGGGGGGGTGTGCGTGTCAAATATTGAGAGAAATCAAACCTATGGAGAGAATGTGTGTGCATAGTGAGCATGCGAGAGAGGCTAATGGTGCGAGAAAGATACATCGTGTGCGTCAATGTTTAAGCAATATAGAGACATCGTGTGCGGGATACAAAGATAGGACTGTGGGAGTGTGTTTGCTAGGCAAAGAGACATAGCGAGAGAGAAATATGTGTGTGCGTGGTACATGGTGTGTATGTGACAGAGAGGTGCATGCATGCCAAATAGGGTTTTCATGAAGAGATTGTGTGTGCGAGATAGAGAGTGATGTAGGGGCCTTGAGGTGGCAGGGGTTGGGCGAGGGTGTCAAAATGTGTGCGTTGATGCATGTGTTACATGCGATTGTGTGAGCGACGGTCGAATCGAGAGAGATGGTTGTTGTGTTACGGATGCTCCTCTCTCTCTCTCACACGCACACACAAAAAACACAAATAGAAGATCGTTCTCTCATGTATACACAACATCTTGGTATATCTCTATGTCTCACTCATACTGATCATTTGCACATTCACCCCTCTCTATGACTATCCCACACACACACACACCGTCTCCACATTGCCATTCCGCGACAACACACATGTAGACACATACACGCGTTCTCTCTCCGTTACACACACATAATCTCTATTAAATTTTTTTGTAGGGGGCACCTAAAATGCCCAAATCAGAATAATCACGAACTGAACATAAATACAAATATATGGAAATATTGTAGTGTGAGGAACTTTTCCAGCAAAAAAAGTAGAGTAATATTCGGGGATTGTTTTCACACACACAAAAAGGTTCGGTCGATGTCCTTCCAGCGCGACACCGTGATGCACCTTTCGATAGACCGCGTGGCCGCGGTGCACGCGCTTGCACATGATTCCGTATCGATGCTGTGCTAACTAATGTGGTGTATAGGCGCGGCCGCGATGCACGCGCTTGCACATGATTACGTATACTAGTACGGTGTTCTTTTAAGTTTGACCAACACTATAACCAAGCTCCCATAAGCGCACTCATCAATATGCCGCTGCCGCCATTCATGCGTACAGTCGTTGAGTTCTGTACAGTGCAGTACTATCGCTGCCATGTGGGACCCGGCCCCACATGTCATCCGCACTACCGCACCGTACGGTACTGTAGAGGATCTGAACCCCTCACGTCGTCTGTAGTCCCTCCTCGCGATGACGCCGCACTGCCAAGCACGTGAGCAGGTCAAGCCGCATCTATGCCTGCAGCTTACGAAGAGGAGGAGGACGAGCGCGTGCTCCAGCATGCCGGCGAGGAGGAGCTAGTGTGTCATTGGCGTCTCCGCCCGCGCGGAGGAGGCTCGCATGGTGGTTGTCGCGGCAAAAGCCGGTCGAGCCCGCGCCGAGCCTGCAAACCGGGTGCGGACGTGGAATCTACCCTCGAGATCTTCAATGCCACATGGATCATGCAATCTGAAGGAACAATTTGGGTTAGTCGACTCTTGTGAGCCGTTGGATGCAACATGGATGGCCAGAAGGGCTTCTTCAACCTCTGAAAATGATGCACTGTTCATCTTCTCTCTCAACCATCGAGCCGCCAGCCCACCACAGGCCTAACCGCCTGCCGCTGCCGCCCCGCCCTCCCCTGAACCACCTACCACCGCCATGCTCCCCCCACCCCCATCATCCGTTTAACCCCGGGCACGATCCATTTTTTTTGGTGAATTGCATTCCACACCCAACACTCATAAGATAGATCATGGGCACCCTGCCACCCTAATATAGATACTGGGGTAGCTTCTCTGCCGTCTTCTTCCTTCACTCCGTCGAACTTCTTTCACAAATCGACTGGCCCAAATTATACTACTAGTACGTATTAAGTACAGTAGGAACGCGAAGATACGAGTAGTAGTACCAACTATAAGAAGAACAGTAGTAAGACATACTAGTAGTACTATTGTACATACTAAAGAGTTCAAATAAAGAGAAAGAACATAACATAGTTCTGCTGGGGGCTCAGCACAACACACCCCTGAAATAAAACTAAGCAACTAGTCCGCATGACACTACAGTAGAACCAGCATGAGCAACGGCACTACCACCTTACTCGGAGTCCTCGTCCACGTCCTCGACTTCGTCCTCGTACCTCTTCCTCTTCCTCGTCGCCAACACTTCTTTGCTTGAACCAGACACCAGGCTCTGCTTCTTCATCCAACCATTGTAGATATTTAAGCAAAGGTAGGCATCCGTTGCTGCGTACACGATGTGATCTTCATCTATTGTCTTCGACTCCCATGCATGATGAAACTTGGGGTGAGGTTTCTTCAGTTCAGCCTATGAAGGATCAATCATGGCTGCTGCCAGGGTCAGCATTGAAGGCTGAAAGGAGGACACCAGGCTTTCCTTCTGGAGATTGAAGGGCTGGCCTACAATGAGGCCTATCCGATCTAGGACTGTCCTGTCGTTCGTAAAGTCTACAGTAATGAATTTCACTCTTTTGTCCTTGAGGAAGAACTCAAAATCCTGGCACCTAACGTCGGCATGGCATATGTGGTAGACCAAGCACACGTTATGTACGCAAACCTGGATCACGGCGGCCTTCTTCATCTCTGCCACCTTTAGAAGCTTCTCCTTTTCCAGGACTGCGGTGTACTCAACATCTAGCCCAGCGACCCACTCATCCTTTGAACTTTCGAACATGTGTAGGAAGCGACCAAGGCATGTTTCAACCATCGCGGATCTACGGGTGTAGATGATGATGAACTCATCACGGGTGATGGTTCTAACCTTGTACTCACCGCCGACCATGGAGATTTGGGAGGCCATGGATTTTGGAGGCGGGTTAGGAGAAGTGGAACTGGTGTAATGTGAAAGGACGGGATGACTGGGAGCGAACTGTTGTAAGGTAGAAGACAGGGATGAGTAGGGCGTGCGAATGGCGTGGGGTGGTGGCTTGCCCGGTGGATAAACAGCTGCATGCCCCCAAAGAGTTCTCGAGTACTATGCAGGACCCACTAGATGTCATGTCTACTAGACCCACATCGTAGGCCTGACATTATAGCTTCTGCGTGTTTGCACACCATGCCGGCGCGTGCATCTAACTTTCACTTAATTCCATCAACCGTCGCGCCTCCCACGACCTTCGTCTCCCTCGCGCGCTCACGCCCTTTGAGACTTCGGACGGCTATAAATGAGCAATTTTTTTGCCTACTCCGCATGCATGATACTCCCTCTGGTCCTTTTTACTCCGCGTAAGATTTATGTCAAGTCAAAGTTTGCAAAGTTTGACCAAATTTATACTTAAAATATCAATATCTATAATACCAAATATATATTTTCTAAAACTGCATTTCATAATGAATATAAAAATATTGATTTGACATTGTGTAAAGGGCTCGATTCAAAAATCTCACCTACTCTTTACGAAGATAGAGGCGGTGGAATAGTTTTTGTAGTCTGCAAAAGTACTCAATTAATGCTCTCGTTCTTCACAAATCTCCAAATATTTTCCTCTCCATCATGTGTGAAAACAATCTGCATGCTTGACTCTCTGTCTCCCTCCGGCAGTCCCACCACTCCTCCCCGTGTGAAAAAAATCTGCATGCATGACTCTCCTCCCCCCGTGCTCGTCCAATCCGTTGTGAGCAGGAATATTTCCACCCCCCTCCCCCATAATTTACTCCAACAAAAATATGCCCACATAGCTGTTATGTTAATCACGCAACATATCTTACATAGATGTGGCATTGCTCGCTATAATTACTGCGCCTCCCACGGCATTCAGAAGAATGCTCACGTTCATCGCCTTTATCTCCTCCTCCTCCCTCTCAATTAAGGACCCGACGACCACCATGGCATCACCCCTCCCAAGCCCTAGGCGTCCCTCACTGCCCCGCACGGAGGGTCACGCATCGCCATTCCGTTCCTCGCTGCCACTAGTCGAGGAGGACACATCGGTGTTCCGTTCCTCGCTGCCACCAGTGGAGGATGACGTGTCGGTGTTCCGCTCCTCACCGCGACGGGTCGAGGTGGACCCGTTGGCTTTCCCACTCTCGCCACCACACGCATCGGAGGACGCGTCGACTCCCCACTACGAGGAGAACGTCGCGCTGCCCGCCGAGCCCCCCCAGCTTGGAGGAGCTTTGGAAAGAAATGGAGTTCGCCTTGTGGGAGACTTTGCCTCCGGCAGAGCACGCCAAAAGAGAGGCGGAGAAGAAGGCCGAGGAAGAGAAGCGCGCCGCGAGGCATGCTGCCTGGCAGGCCTATGTCGCGTCTGAGAGAGTCAGGCAATTGGCTCTTTGGCAGAAGGCTCGTGCGAGGGCCGTGTTGGTGGCGGAGGACGCCCGTGCCAAAGCCCTGAGTGCAGTCAGGCCCAAGCGCCTCACCTATGCTTGGTGGTACGCGGACCGGGTGCACGCTTCTAGCAAGGAGGAGTACCTATTGGCACCAGATCACCAGACCGATGAGATCAGGCTCGTCCGCCGGCAAGCCGCCAATCAGCACCTCGCGAGTTGCGAGGCCGAGGAAGAGGCGTTGTGTCGCCGGGCCTGGAAACAGCTGCGCACCAGGGCACTCGTGGCGTGCCGCAAGCGCTCCACCCAGCGTCGTGGCTTTTATTAGGAATAATTTAGTGTCGTAAGGCGATCTCATTAGTTTTGGGACAGAAATGATAAATCCCGAATGTTCGAGAATTATTAGCGTCGTTAATTATGTAAAAGGAAAAGTTTTTTTTTGAAACGAGCTAAAAGGAAAAGTTTGGAAACCTTGTGTATCCGTAAGCATTTGTAAGTACGTGCATATAGCACAAACTTAACTATATATCATAGTACACGTCTCTCTATATATATGCTTGTAGACTGTACTACTACTATTATGTATACACACACGTGCAAATGCACGTTTTAACATTACGATGTGGTTTTTGTAAAAGTAGAAGAACAACACTAGTCAAGCTTGTGAAACGATTCAATGCAAAAGAAATGCAAAAATGCTCGTTTGAATGTTTACTTTAGCTTCCTTCTCTCTGTGGTTATTTCTCTATCGTACTTTGTACGGAGTATCTCACTGATTGGGAAGGCATGCAAATTCACAAACCGCTTTGTACACCCTGTATCAATTTTTTTGCCTAACAAGTTGTGTCGTGCAATTGGAATTCCAACTTGAGTACTACTACTAGGAGTACTAGGAGTAGTAGGTAGAGATACTAGGAGTAGTAGCTAGGGATCGAGTGTGCGAGATGAATCGTACAAAGTAAATGCAGAGAGATGAAATGCAAAAAGGACAGAGGGATGTGATGGTTGCTTGTCCGTTTATTTTACCAGGCCACTTATTACGTGGAGTGGTGGGGATTTTGTGATTTGACGGCTTTACTGTCGCGCCACGAGCGGGGTGAGACTCCCGTGCAGTGCCGCCCTCTACACTAGTACTACCTCCGTCGTGGTTTATTAGTCCCCTATGTAATTTGACTAAAGATTTAACTGACAAAATGTTAGTGCATGTCAACAAAAACTATATCATTGGATTCGTATTTGAACATAGTTTTCAATGATATAATTTTTGGTGACATGCATGAGCATTTATCGTACTATATATAATGTTAGTTAAATTTATGGTCGTACTATATATAGTAAAGTGCCCGTGCGTTGCACGGAACAGTGAAATGCATTGATCGGGGAGTTGTTTATTTTGACAAAGTATGTGGGGGTCATCTCATGTGTAACGAGTATCGATAGGTTTCTTCGGATATTATTTCTTCTCTAGATCTCACAAGCATCCAAGTGAATAGTAAATGTAGGCTAAATAGATAAAAAATATCTTTTGCAAACAAAAGCGTTCAACTGTTCAACTTGCATCCAAAACTTTTGAAGAAATAACACTTATTGTGCTTTGCAAGAAATGATCTTTAAGAATTATTTTTTGAGTATCGATTTTGTTTATTTTTTCTAGACCACCATGAATGTAAATCAGGATGACTTGGGAGGGGGCAGAGGAGATGTAAGAAATGGTTCATCATAAGTCTTTCACCATTACTGTAGTAAAAAATCATAATTAATCTCATAAATGGCAAGCGAGAACTCTAATAATGGAGCAAAAGCATACATGGAAGATTCTAGAATAAACCATAAATGGATACACTTTTATTCAAGCGCAATACTCTAATAGAGCAAGATCATGCATGGAAGGTTCTATACTATATAAATAAGAAGTGTCCACATGCTTAGACAGCGGCTTACATTGAGCGAAGACTAATGATGAACAGTTAACTTGGTAATGCATATGCCTAGGTGAACCTCCTTGGAGTCCCCGTGCATCATCTTGGGGTGAAAATCATACCAGGCCTCTTCCATGTCCACATTGCTGGGAACGGAGCAGCTTAGTACAGTCCCATTCAGCGTGAGGGAGGCGCCGAGGTCGCCCTTGTATGCCGGAGGGTAGTAACAGTGAGCACACACCAGTACAGCGGCCTCGTGTCAGCGTCAGCGACGTTGCCCCTGACGCACACTACAGAGATGGGGCGGCGGCCTGCGTGGGCCTTGCCGGTGCCCATGGCCAAGAGGAAGACGCTGCCGTCCTCCTCCGTGACTAGCTGGCGGCGGTGATCCTCCAGCGACTCCGGCACGGCGAACGGGTAGCACGTCTCATACTTGATGTTCACCGCAGGCCAGTAGTGATTGTTGGACGGTGCCGTGAGGTGATGCATGAGGCTCGCCGGCGAGCCCTCAAACGGTGGCGTGCACTCATAGCAGTAGCAGGGCGCGTGCATGCATCTGGAACTATGCTCCGCCAGCGAGTGTTGGTCGACGTACCTCTCGCAGCCGAAACTTTTGTAGACGCAAGGCACCTTGCAGGCATCGACCAGGCCATCCATGAAATAGGAGTGGTTGAAGGGGACGTTGCGCCCACCGCATGGAGCGCAGGAGTAGCACACGAAGAGGTAGATGGTGTACTTACTAGTACTCCCTCCGTTTCTTTTACTAGTCTCTACTCTCTACTTTCTATCTCTACTCTCTACTTTTCTCTACTCTTTTAAAAACAAAGTTGGTGATGATGGTGTGCCTGCCATCCTGCAATATAGGCCGTCCGATTTATATCTGATGGATAGGAAGGAAACTATGGCAATTTTGCAAAAAGATACCCACACCCCTCTCCACATTTGCAAATAAGGCCTTCCCTCGTTCATCCTTTTCTCCCACAAGATAAACTACTCATACAAATGCATCTTGACGTTCCGTGCAACGCATGGGCATCTTGCTAGTTCTTATAAAAAAATGAGTTGGTGATGATGGTGTGCCTGCCATCTTGCAATACAGACCGTCCGATCTATATCTGACGGATAGAAAGCAAACTATGGCAATTTTGCAAAAGGATACCTGCACCTCTCTCGTTCATCCTTATCTCCCACAACTTCATTGTTGAGTAATTAAAAAAAGGAAGCCTCTGGAACAATCTGGCATGGTGGCCGCTGCCGGTGTCGTCCATCCCCATGCCTCCGCTAAGTCCGACCACCAATCACCACCGCGCCCCACTCCTCCTCACCTTATCTCTCATCTTTCTCGAGATATCATTTTTTCGATGAAATTCTCGAGATACCATTTTTTCGATGAAATTCTCGAGATATCATTAGTTTTTACTCATGGGATTACTCCTACATGGGTCAATCACAACAGGTGTTTTGTAAAAAAATGCATCTTGGTATTTCGTGCAATGCACGGGCATCTTGCTAGTTTGCATATAATTCCAAACACCACGTAGACACGTTCTCTGACTATTTTCCAACTATGTTAGTGTCATTGTTAGTGGTCAGCCGGTGCAAGTTCTAGCCCCGGGTGTTTTAACCTTTTTTTTAGTAATGATATCTGGGGATTGTTCGCCACGAGCCCAATCCTGGCGAATCCCACATAATCATCAGATTTCCATCCGACGGTGGCCTCTTTTTAAGCCATAGTATTTGACAAAACCGCCACCCTTACACACGTACTGTAACTGCGTCGCGGGCATTTGCAACTGCCATGTCTCCCAGCGAATGTTTGCTGGGGATTCGAGTTAGCACCGATGGCGGTTCGTAGTCGTTCCACGCTCGGGCATTGAAGTTTGTAACTATTTTACAATATAATACTACTCCTCCGGTGCTAGTAGTAGAGTAGTCCTACTCCACTATACTACTCGGGCATAGTAGTAGGTACTGTAGTTTATTGTACTAGTATTGTGATTACTCAAGCAAGTTGTCTGGCATTGATATGACCCTACGAGGCTGGGATGTGTCTCGTAAGTCAAGCGGCATGCTGCTTCTACATTGTCATCATCACCTGTCCACTTCCCGCAGCACATATTCGCTTCTCCATCCTCATCCGCACATAATCATCCAATCTTCCATCCCCGCTAGGCGCCTCCCCCCTCTTCCGAAACCCAAACACTAACAATGGCAGAACCGAGCAGCGTCCGCCGAAAGAGTGGCTGGAATTCGCTCCCCACAGAGGTAATCAAGCTCATTGTTTTGCGTGTGGACAACCTCAGTACCATGCCGCTCGCCGCGTGCTCGTCGGGGCTGTACCATTTACTCAAAGCCCTCAGGCCGGAGCTTTTTAAGCCAGCTCCGTGCTTGTTGATGCCGCCTGATCTTCAGAAACGGTGTGTCACGCAGCATAACGATCATAGGGTGGCGAGCATCAACCCCCTCGACTGTGATTCGATCCTCATTACCCTCAACTACATTAACGGTATGTACTGGGTCAGCATGAACATGTCTTGGATGGTGCTCATCGATGGCCGCGACAGCTGGATGCTGGTGGAGGTCTACACCCGGCAATTGATCCCCCTTCCTTCGATTAGCACTGCACTGCTTTGGCACCGCGGCCCAGAATACTCTGAATCTTACAGTAGCCAACATGATACCAAGTTTGATTTGCTCAAGGTTGTAATCTGCCAAGTGCCCGCAAGATCTGCGGATTATAAAGACTTCAGGCTAATTGCGTTCTTCAACCGCGGTCTCGCCTATCTGACAGGTCACTGTGGTAAGTGGATAAATCTGCACATCCATCGCAGCATCATACATCCTCCATGGTTCTCTGATGCTATTGAACACAAGGGCTTCATTTATGCTGTGGACTCCTTCTATGGCTGGACGCATTGCTGGCCTACTCCAGTCATTGCTACAAATGGCTGTTACAGCAGTATGTTACTTTCCTATGATATCATGATGGCTTGCTTATATTACTGTCAACATTTACTGAAAAAATATTCATGCTCATAACATGCTATTCTTAAGATTGACTACAGTACGAGCCCTTTTTTATTTGACTCCAACTTGATATGATGATGTAGGCCGCCTAGTGTCCCTACCATTCCTAATCCCAGAACCTTTCAAAGAAAAGTGGCATGGCAGTTGCAGGTGGTTCCTGGCTCGATCAGATGACGGTGAACGATTGATGACCGTTCGCACGTACCGGACGTGTTGTTTCACGGAATACAATCACAGTCACTGCAAGGTCTTTGAGCAGGATCCTAGCTTCTCTGGGCCTTCAGGAATTTTTGACTGGATGCCGGTAAGTAGCCTTGGTACACGCTCTCTATTTCTCGGACTGAATTATCTGATTAACCAGGAGATAACCGATAGCAAGGATCATGATGGCAGCGCGGTTTCGTTCATCAGGCAAAACTGCGTCTACACAGCGTACCATGCATCTCTCCATGCACCATACCCTAATATGTGCCGCCATGCTCTATAGCCCAAAGTAGGAGAGAGGGTCGCAAGTATCAGACTTTGACCTGCTGGCTGGAGTTTCCCCCGTCAGGCACCCATCTGTTTCAAGCCATCAGCCAATCTCCAGCGCTTAATAAATAGTAACTTCTAACTGAGCCAGTTAGTTAGATGCGTACACTTGGTGTAGTAGGATCTTTATTTAGTTTGATGCATACACTTGTTCTTTTTGGTAGCCCTTTTGTAATGTTGGCTGATGTTTGGTTTGGAAGAGAGAGTGTGTCTTTACTCTTCTGGCCTGCTTACTGCTTCTGTTGCACTCCTAGCCCTGGTTGCTGCTGCTGCTGTTTTCAATGTACAATCAGTAATATATTTCGTCTATTGGTTGAATAAATATGTTGTTAGAACGACAAACACAATGTTTTGGAAGTCGTTGCACGGTCTGATCCTTTAGTGCCCCGTACGTAGCGCATTCTATTTTTGGTATGGAACACACTTTCCACTTGTCGATCACATGCAGCCCAGTGATGAAGGCCCAATAGAGGAGCCCATTATTAACTGGAAGGGAGGCTCTCACATGAATCCGGCCCAGGTACATGCTCATGGTCCCCTAAACATAAATAAATAAAGCTAAATGCTCATGCACCAGTTCTTTAAATTTACAATTTGAAAAGTCAAATTTTAACAGGAGGATATTATTTCCTATGAGAGTGCCGTTACATTCAGTCGATATTATTCTTAGGCAAAGATAGCGACCAGTCTTTTTTCTCCCACCATTTTCTTCCTGCAACCAGCGGACCCATGC
The DNA here is from genome assembly GCA_011799875.1 of Thinopyrum elongatum. Taxonomy (NCBI): domain Eukaryota; kingdom Viridiplantae; phylum Streptophyta; class Magnoliopsida; order Poales; family Poaceae; genus Thinopyrum; species Thinopyrum elongatum. The sequence continues at coordinate 492,917,556 of CM022300.1, forward strand.
AAATCATAGTCAATGTCATAAATAGTTTTGGTCCATTATTATTTTTCGATAAGAATGCCCTACCCAGCCCAACACACTCGCGACACCACTTTATCCCAGGGCTTCTGAATGTGCCCGCTTGTTCCCGCCTTCTACGGCTAGTTGCGCTGCCGTGCATGCATCGCCGCCCTATCGTACCCTGAAATGCTGGCCAGGCCATCCCTTTACTCCCCCCGACATCCTATTCTTCTCCGACGACGGCAGCCTACCCCGCACCAGAACCAGTGAACCCTCGTACTCCCCTCCGCCTATGGCCATACTATCGCATGTTCCCTGGCTCTTGTTCATTCCCGTCTGAGGCCTCGCCATCATCCTCCGCCTTGGTGCGCTCACAGCGGCGCCGCCGTCCAGCCCTGTCAACATAGTGAATCGGGAGAGGACTGTAGTTGTGAGTATGATAGTATGGACCCACCAGGTCCACTCCCGAACACAAGCAAGCGCCTCTTTACTACTCAAATGCACCCCTCGATTTTTTTACTCTAATCTACCCTGCTGATATTTGGGACCCACATCATTGTCAACATATAGTCAATTTACGACAGAATTGCACAACGCTTTTTTTTGAGGATTTGTTCAGAGGAGCAGGCTATAAACTGGGTTGTGCAGTCTCTGTGGCCCGTCTAACAACATGACCAGCCCAGCAGTTTTTCTTTGGGAAAATAGGTAGCCCACTATTTCTTTTTGAAGAATACCCAAGCCAGGCCTATTTGTTTTCTCTGACTTATTGGGCTGCAAATCTTTGAAGACGAGGAGGGATGCATTCCGGCCCGGCCAAAGAGTATGGGCAGTAAATCTTAAAAGTAATATGAAAGTGGTTGCAAATTCCAAAAAATATATAGCAAATGGGCAATTAGTTTCGTTTTTTGTTTTTGTTCTTCACTGACATTTTATATTCCATTGGATTTTAACATAACATAGTATTACTTTATTTTGAAATTAGTTTTAGTATGGCTACTAATTTTTGGATTAAAAATATTTTGTTCCCCAGCAAAAATATGCGAATTTTTAATATTTTGCATATTTTTTAGTTCAAAATTTTAACCCTTGTACTGACCAGAAAATGGGCAGCAATTCTAAAAATAGAAAATGGGCTGCAATAAATTCCATATGAATTAGCAAATGGGCTGTAACTTATAAAAATAATAGAAAATAGGCTGTACACGCCATAGATTTTGAGGCTGGCTTGTTTACGCAAGGCTTTGCCAACTTATAGTTAACACACGATTCTAGCAGCAGTGACTCTTGGATGTCCATCCAACGGCCGACGTGCTTCTTCAATCTCTGATCTTCCCGCTCCAGCCGCCTATACCAGCACCGGCGTGCTGCCTGCTACCTCCTCTCATGGCCGGCTGTGATGCCGCGCAGGCTTCACCGGCCCACACTACTCCCTCCGCTGGCCTGGCCATCCCTCTACCCACCCGCACCTCCTGTTATTCTCCTGTGATGGCAGCCTCACGCCGCAGCCGAACCAGTCAACCGTCATACTCCGCTCAGCGTGGGCATCCACTACTGTGTCTTCGCCGGCTCCGGGTAGTTCCATTCCTAGGCCTCACCGTCGTCCACCGCGTTGGTGCTCTAGGCGCAGCGTGCTCAACGTGGTCAACATTCAACAAACGACAGCCATCGGAATAGGGATGTACGTGGAGAGGCTGACAGTAGGGACCCCCATGGTTCATGGCCGCACGCAAGCAACTGCCTCCTTATTACGCGAAAAAAATGATTCCTCCCACTGACATCTGGGGCGCACCGGTTCGAAGGCTGACCTGTGGGCCTACTAAGTTGACGCGGACACAGGGCTTTGTCAACTTAGTCAACAATCGATTTTAGTAGCAGTGACCGTTGGATTTTAATCGAACGGTCCTGCTGCTTCTTCAATCTCTGATCTTCTTGCACTAGCCGCCCAAACCAGCGCCAACGGGACCGCCTGCTCCTGCCTCCAGTGGCCGACTGTGCTGCCGCACAGGCCTCACCGCCCCACCCTACTCCCACCGCTGGCCAGGCCTTCCCTCTACTCACCCACACCCCCTGTTATTCTCCGGCGACGGCAGCCTCAAACCGCAGCTGAACTAGTCAACCCTCGTACTCCCCTCCGCGTGGGCATCCACTGCTGCGTATTCCCCAGCTCCGGGTCGTTCCCTTCCTTGGTCGCGCCGTTGTCCACCACCTTGGTGCTCTCGGACGGTACGGCATCGTCAACGTGGTCAACGAACGACAGCCATCAGAAGAGGACTGTAAGTGGAGAGGCTGACAGCTGGGTCCATGGCGGCACGCAAGGAAGTGCCTCCTTATTACGCGCAAAATAATGATTCCTCCACCTGACAGCTCGGACCTACCGGAAGGGCCTCTGTATTTCGCGAAAAAAATATTCCCCCTGACAGCTGGGACCCACCGGCTTTATCTTCGCACGGAAGGAACTGCCTTCTTACCCCCTGACAGTTGGGACCCACCAGGTTGAAGCGAAGGTAGCGTTATTTGTCTGGCCACGAACATGTACGCATGTACGTACATAGCGGTCGATCGGTCTCTCTGCAGCGACGTACCATGGCCGAGTAAGGAGCGGCACGTGTTGAAGTAGAGGCGCCGACGTAGCATGTCACGCAGTCCCGTCTATATCATGTACATGTACGTACAGCCACGCTGCAAGATAGTAAATACGGCTACGTACATACATACGGGCAGGGTCTCTAACGCGTACAGCGTCGTCGTCCTATTCATCAGGAGCCAACCGGCTTGGACGGAACAGCCGGAACGGGGTCTGGCATACCGCAAAACAGAGGAAAACGGCCTTTTGTTCGACCGCGTACGGTCGAAGCGGGGTCCTGTTCATCGGGAAGGTCTGGCGTACTGCAGAACGGAGGAAACGGACTTGTTTTCGAGCTCCTACGGTCGAAACGGGGTGCTGTTGATCGGGAGGGGTGTGGCGTACCGCAAAATGGAGGAAGCGGACTTGTGTTTGTCATGGTGGGCGCACGGCAGATGCCAAAGGATGGCTAAAGAGAGGAGGAGGCTCGAGGGCACCGGTGGGCTCCAGAGGCGAGGTCGGCATGAGCGAGCGAGGGACGCAAGACATACCCAGGTTCAGGGCTCTCCGGAGAGATAATACCCCTAGTCCTGCCGAGCGTGGTTCATATGTATCGGTACAGAGTTGCTCCTTGAGCTGTTTGGAGGAAGGAGGAAGACTAGCCAAGGCTTAGGCTGCTCCCTTCCCTAGTGTGCGCGTGTGTCTACGTGAGTTGCTTGCCCCCCGCGTACATGAGGCCTCTTGGGGGGTTTTATAGGTCAACCCCCCAGGGTTACAATGGTAAAGTTACAAGGCCGTGGGGCCAGGTTGTTATCGTCCGGGAAGCCGGTGCTGGGACCCACCGGGTGTCAGGGCTCGCCGGGTTTTCCGGGCGTGGGCCTCGTGTGCCAGGAGGCACTGTTTGCCATCTTGTCGATCGTCACGGAGTGGCCGGGTCGAGTCCGCTACAGTGGCACATCGCCAGGTCGCTATCTGCTGGCGTCAGCGATGATGATGGGCGGGCTGTAGCCATGCCGGCCTCGGTCAGCAAGGTAGGTGGGGCACTGTTGCCACGCCTCTACCGGTCAGAGGGGTTGGTGGGGTACTATCGCCTTGCTCATCCCTTTACTAGAGACTCATCCCATCGCCTGCCTCAGACGGGACGGGAGCTGACCCGTGGCCGGGTTGAGTAACACGCCACAGGGGAGCTAGCTTGCTGGAGAAGTCTTGGTGCGCCGGGTTCGGCCGGCTTGCACCAGCCGGCAGGGCCGGGTTGCCATCTTGGTTGGGTCGAAGAGTTCGTCCGGGTTGAGGGACTTGGCCGGGTTGAGGAACCCGACCAAGTGCGAGCCGGATTGAGGGGCGATGCTGGCCCTGATGTTTTTTAAAACGGATCCGGGTTCCGTTGCCTGCCCGGGGTTCATCCCCCCGACAGTAGTCCCCGAAGCTGTGAAGGTCCACCGGCTTCGAGTCGGAGGGCCTTCTTAGTTTCCCCCCTGAGAGGGCAGCCGATGGCGAAGTTTGTGACCGCCGGGTCCGGCAACACCCACTGTGTGCCGGCTTTTGGAAGCCGGATCACGGCATCCCGGGTGCTGGCGGGAAACCAAGGAGTCCGTCGAATCTTGAAGCAATCTCTCGGGCACGGCGTGGGCGCCACGCGGCACTCGGGAGCTGAAGGGGCCTGACAGGCCACGCGCGCGACGGGACAGGGTGATGGACGGGGGCCCGCCACTGTGCGCCCTCGGCCCACGCGCGCGGATTTATTGCGGCGTCCGTGGGTCGGTTGCCATTCTCGAGGCAATTATTGCACGTAGTACGCGCGCACTTATTGCGGGGAAGTGGGAGGGGCGAGCGCAAAGGATCCCACTTCCCCACGTTCGGGCCGTGGCTTATAAATTGGGGAGGGGGGGGGGGCGGCGGAGATTAGTCTCGCTCGCGCTTCCCGTCTTCTTCCTCCTCCCTTCGCTCTTGTGACCGCCGCGCGCTGGGACGCTCCATCACTTTGAGCAAGACTTCATCGTCAATCTTTTCTCTCCTTTCCTGCTCCGCCCCACGCCGTCGATGGCACTACCGTCGGGCTCGTGGATGGGGTCCTCCATTCCCGTCGAGGACGTCCAGTATCTGCGCGACACCAAGCGTCCGCCGAGGGAGACGGAGGTAGTCGTGCATCTGCCGGAGGGCGAGCAGGAGCCGCGGCCGGAGAGGACTGAGCGCATGGTCTTCTACACGCATTTCAAGCGTGGGTTTGGCCTTCCCGCAAGCAACTTCTTCCGCGCCTTCCTGGATTTCTTCGGGCTCCAGCCACACCATCTGGGCGCGAACGCCATCTTGCAGCTCTCGGGGTTCGTCACCCTGTGCGAGGGGTACCTGGGGGTCAAGCCCACGATCGACCTCTGGGTGCGCTTCTTCTCCTTGAAGCAGCAGGGCCCAAAGGCCGGGGAGATGTCCTCCTGCGGGGCTGCCGTCATCTCAACACGGACGCGCGGGGGGTGCCCCAAGATGCCGCTGGAGAATTCTGCCAAGAAGTGGCAGAACTCCTTCTACGTCCGCAACCTTGGCGCGGACCATATCAATCTGTTGTCCTTCGTCGATGCGATGCCACAGGGGAAGCAGAACTGGAACTACTTCCCCAAGCACCCGTCGCAGGCAGTGCTGAACTTGCACGCCCGGGTGGAGGTGATGAAGGGGCGGGAGGGGCTCACCGGCACGGATCTCATTGCCGCCTTTGTCGGTGTCAAAACCGGTGGATCTCGGGTAGGGGGTCCCGAACTGTGCGTCTAAGGTCGATGGTAACAGGAGACGGGGGACACGATGTTTACCCAGGTTCGGGCCCTCTCTATGGAGGTAATACCCTACGTCCTGCTTGATTGATCTTGATGAATATGAGTATTACAAGAGTTGATCTACCATGAGATCGTAATGGCTAAAACCCTAGAAGTCTAGCCTGTCTGATTATGATTGCCCCTACGGACTAAAACCCTTCGGTTTATATAGACACCGGAGGGGACTAGGGTTGTACAAAGTCGGTTACAGAGAAAGGAATCTTCATATCGAATGCCAAGCTTGCCATCCACGCCAAGGAGAGTCCCATCTGGACACGGGAGAGAGTCTTCTGTCTTGTATCTTCATGGCCCATCAGTCCGGCCCACGTCACGTAGCCCGGACGCCCGAGGACCCCTAAATGCTGGACTCCCTCAGTAGCCCCCGAACCAGGCTTTCAATGACAATGTGTCAGGAGCGCAGATTGTCTTCAGCATTGCAAGGCGGGTTCCTCCTCCGATTACTTCGAAGTACCTGACTTAAGGAGCTGTATTCGGCCTTCCATTTAATGTCGTGCTCATCGGCTTCCACGCCTTCATGACTTCAGTTTCCAGGTGTCGAGCGAATACGAGAGGTCGCGGTATCTTTGCACATAACTCCCTGACCATGTAAGAAAGGCGTCTATTCAAAGAGATTGGATCTTCAGATCCATTCCACGCCAAGCGGGAAATCCTCAAAGCTTGCTAGGGGAAACCATTCCAACATGGCTAGTGCTCCCAGTTCTTCCACCCGCCCCCACGGCTCCAAAAAAGGTGATTGGGAAAGATGTTCTTTATCCCATGATCAGCTGGTGAAGCTCCAAACACAGGGATTTCTTCCCCCCCGGATCTGGTCCCTGTTCGAGCAGGTTTGACCTCCTTCTCAGGTGAAGCTTTGGCGGAAAATTTCCCCAACCGAACCAGGGAGGAACGGGTGTGCTTCATTTCTTATCCGCCAAGAGGCGTCGGGTTTCCAATTCACCCTTTCCTTCGAGGACTCCTGGAGTATTATGGCCTCCAACTGCACAACCTCACGCCGGCCTCTATCTTGCACATCGCGGGTTTTGTTGCCTTTGCGAGCTTTTCCTAGGCTGTGATGCCCACTTTGATTTATGGAGAAAATTATTCTGCCTCGTCCCTCGTACCCAAGAGGGATCCATATTCTAGGTGGGCGGCGCCGAAGTATGGTGCATAGCCGGGACCGGATACCTATCCGGCACACCGAAGAAGGCATCTGAGGAGTAGCCCTCAGAGTGGTTTTATATTGAGGACGTCGCTCTCCCTGACCCAATCCGAATGGGTCTCCCTGAATTTTCCAGCGCTCCTTTGAAGAAACGCCATAGCTGGCGCCCTAGGAGCCTCGAGGAGGAAGATAGTGCGGAAATCCATAAATTAATGAGCAAGATAAAGACGCTCGCCCAGTCCGGATTATCAATAATCGAGGTAATGGGGATCTCCATAGTGCGGGGTGTCCAGCCACTCCAATTTAGAGGGCTCCCTATGTGGCACTACAATGGGGAAGATAACGCCTCACGCTGTGGCTAGAAAGGTCCAGACACCCCTGCCGCTCTGGCCAAAATATTGGTCGATCTGTACAAAGGGGAGAAAGAGGAATTTATTCGTCTTAAACGCCGAGAGGGATTTTCCATGTACAATCCTCCCAGCTGGGTGAGTTTTAATCCCACCACCATACTCAATCCTTTCCATGAGTCACTTTTGACTGATACTAACCCATCCATTTGTAACAGGAATGGCGAAAGGTCGTCACGGGGATCTACAGCCCCGCTCCACAGCCAGAGGACCATAATCGGGATCTTGACCCCGGATTCAAGGAGGATCCGGACATATTTGTTGAGCTAGAGGAGGGAGTATTTTACCAGGCGAGCTACGATGGCACAGAAGTGGCCATTATAGCAGACTATCCCGGCCTCCTTCCTGCCTCACACATAAGTAATCAGGAGACCTCTCCTCCGAAAGAGCTTCCTCATTCTGCCTCACCCACCGCACTGTCTCGTGTTCCAAAGGGGAGGCGCTCGGTGCGCCATGTTACACCAGAGGCGACTCAAAAGAGAGCAGCGCCTACATCGGGTAAGCCTTCGAAGAGGAAGGCAAACGAAGTCACGACCGAGCCGTCGTAAAAAAGGTATGGCTTCGTAAATATGCCCCTTGGCAGTCACGTCCAACTGTGACATTGTCTGTTTGTGTCCCATCAGGAAGAGCGTTCGCCGGACTATGTCCGGGGGTCCTGCAGGTCACGCTCCCAACAGCCAGGCTCCAGAACCTGCCATAAAGACGAGGGCCGGACGGGGGTGACGCCGGATTATCCTTCAGCAGAGGATTCGGATGATGTATCCATCACAAACTCAGAAGTGGAGAGCGCCATGAATCATCGGCGCTGGAGGGCCGCTCTTCGCGACCCCGACTTTACAAAAGAGGCATTCAATGCCTACAGCTCGGCTGATGCATACATCCGAGCTGCTCGAGACGGGCTTACCAGAGCCACAGACCAGCATTTGAAAGATATGCGGGTAAGTTCACATCGTACAAACCTGATAATTATATACCAGTAGCCCCCGAGACTTGAAGCAGTTGATACAACTGATTTAAGGATCGTTGTATAACCAGGTGCTTACAGAGAAGAACAACCTGCTGTCTCAAGAACTAGAAAAGTGTCAGACTCAGCTAACTGCTGCCACCGCCGAATTGGAGAAATCCAAGAAGGCGTCTCCTGGTAATGTTCCCCTCCATCGAGAAAACATAATCATATACCAGCGATGCTAACAATGTTGCATATCTCATGGCAGGATCATCAGATCAGCTGAAGGAGGCACTTGAAATCACGCAAGCGGATAAACAAGAAGCCAAAAGGCTACTGGCCGCGGGCGAACGTGTGCTGACACGGGTCAGGGAGGATAAAAACAAGCTGCAGGATTCCAACACCCTGCTGGGCGAAGAACTGAAAGATGTGCGAGCCCAGCTAGCTGACTCCGTGAAGGAAAATAAGAGGCTACGAGGCGGCATATTCAGTATGATTTCGAACTTACCTCTGTGTAATTTGGCGAGGAAAGGAACTGACAAATTTATGTCTGCAGGTATGCTGACCGGCCGTCCCGAAGAGGAAATGTCCGGATCCTCCGGCGATCTGCTACAATAGCTGTCGCAAATGCACGGGCAAGCTCGGCAGGCAATGCGGAGTGTTGCCAAGGCCTTATGGCCATCCGCCTCCCCTCCAGGAAGTATGGAGGAACTTGTGCAGCTATTCAAAGGAGCGCGGAGGTGTTTCCGATTATGGAAGATATCGGCCTGCCGAGAAGGTGCGCGAGAGGCCTGGGCCATGGTGAAAACACGGTATACCAAGCTTGATCCGAATCATATGGCTCGGGTCGGACCTCGAGGATCAGACGGAAAAGAAGTTCCAGTTAGTTTAGTATATGACCAAGTAAAGGTAGCCGCCGAATTGTCCCAACAGGATTGTAGGCTAGACAGCCTGTTGGACGGCATAGAGGAAGAAGTTTTTGAGTCTAAGTGACTATGTGCTTCGATTGACAAATGTGTCCCTAGCCGGATTGTAAAACGATTGTCATGGCAGACCTTTTAGCTTCGACCTCCGGACCCGAAGGTGCGGAGTGTTTCCGAATACCCGCACGGTAATATAAACCGGGGTATGCGTGGAAACCAGGCGTAGGGGTCATAGTTGCTTGAACAGACAAGTTGTATCCGGCTAGCTATGTTATATTACGTGTAATTGTAAGAAACATCTTCGAGAGAGAATAGTTTCGTTAAGGGTTCCTTTCCCTGGGTGAACATGCGTTAATGTTCATGTCCGAACTGTGATTAAAAAATTGCAGTATACATAGCATCTGGGGGTTCATAGTGTAATGAGTGAAAAAACATCTTTAGTCCGCCGACCGAATATTCCCTTAAGAACGCTAGCTTTCGGCTTCACCCAGTCTGAGGTACACATCCGGATGACCCGGCAGTAACAATCGCAGAGGTGCTCCCTTTATGCCCTAGCCGAACTAACGGGAACGTAGGGCATAAGCACAGGAGCCAGGCAACCCAGCTTGTCCAAAACTTAAGTCATAACGATGCATATAATGGCGAAGAAAAGGTACATATGAGGAAAAGACACATATGTGGTGAGCTTGATGCTCGAAAAATAATAATAATAAGCTTCTGTACAAGAAGCCCCCAGGTATTATGGACGTACATATTTAAGGATGTGTACGTCATAGGTGCGCGGTTTAGCCGCTCAAGAGCTTAAAGCTAGGAAACACACGAAAGAGAGGAAAAAAAGGTAATGGACAAAAAGGGAGAAGAAGACGAACAAAGAGTCCGGCTCTAGGCGTAGAATCTTTGGAGTCTGGCGGCGTTCCATGGGTTCGGCTCCAAGCGATTGTTTGATGCATCACGCAATCGGTACGCTCCTCCAGTGAGAACTTCATCAATGATGAAGGGACCCTCCCATTTGGGCTTGAGTTTGTCCTTTTTCTTCTCTGGCAAGCGTAGAACGAGTTCGCCAACATTATAAGTCTTGGCCCGCACTTCTCTGGTTTGATATCTGCGAGCCTGTTGTTGATACAATGCGGAACGGGCCTTTGCAATGTCGCGCTCCTCCTCCAGGGCGTCTAAGCTGTCCTGCCGATCAAGCTCAGCCTCTCTCTCTTCATACATGCGCACTCCTGGTGAGTCATGCATAATGTCGCAGGGCAACACGGCCTCTGCGCCGTACACCATGAAGAACGGTGTGTATCCGGTAGTGCGGTTGGGCGTGGCCCGCAGCCCCCAGAGTACGGAGTCGAGCTCCTCAACCCAGTGCTTGTCTGATTCTTTCAAAGACCGCACTAGTCTGGGCTTAATGCCGCTCATAATAAGACCATTGGCTCGTTCGACTTGGCCATTTGTTTGCGGGTGATAGACGGAGGCATAACCGAGCTTGATGCCCAGGGTAGCGCACCAGGTTTTCACCTCATCGGCTGTAAAGTTGGAGCCGTTGTCTGTGATAATGCTGTGTGGAACACCATAACGGTGTACAACACCGGATATAAAGTCTATCACTGGTCCGGCTTCGGCCGTTTTAACCGGTTTGGCCTCAATCCACTTAGTGAATTTATCTTCCATGACCAGCAAATATTTTTTCTTGTGGCTTCCCCCTTTAAGGGGTCCGACCATATCAAGCCCCCAGACCGCGAAAGGCCATGTAATGGGGATTGTTTGTAGTGTAGTAGGCGGCATATGGCTTTGATTAGCGAAAAGCTGGCATCCGACACAACGTTGGACAAGGTCCTGTGCATCTGCTCGGGCCGTAGGCCAAAAGAAACCTGTACGGAAGGCTTTACTCACAAGGGCCCGAGCCACGGCGTGGTGACCGCCAAGGCCAGCATGGATTTCGGCAAGGAGCTGCCGCCCCTCTTCTTCGTAGATACATCTTTGAAGGACTCTGGTAGCGCTTTTCTTGTAGAGCTCACCGTCATGGACCTTGTAGGCTTTCGAGCGCCGGACAATGCAGCGAGCCTCGTTAGGATCCTCAGGGAGCTCTCGCTTATTAAGGTAGGCCAAGAAGGGTTCGGTCCATGGGGCAATTACTGCCATTATGAGATGGGCCGATGGTGTTGCTTCGGTGGCTGAGCCCCCGATGATATCGGTATTGTGCTCGGACTCAGGGGGTATGATCGGGTCTGGGCTAGTGTTGCCGCTTTCATCCTGCCACACCACGGACGGCTTGAAGAGCCGTTCCAGAAAGATGTTAGGTGGGATGGGGTCGCGCTTGGCTCCCATGCGAGCAAGGACATCCGCCGCTTGATTACTTTCTTGAGCCACATGATGAAACTCGAGTCCCTCGAACCGGGCTAATATTTTGAGTACGGCATTACGATAGGCCGCCATTTTCGGATCTTTTGCGTCAAAGTCTCCGTTTATTTGGGATATTGCGAGATTTGAATCCCAGCGCACCTCCAGACGTTGTTTGCCCATGGAGACGGCCATCCTAAGACCATGCAGTAAGGCCTCATATTCGGCTGCATTATTGGAGTCTGTATATAAGATTTGGAGTACGTACTGGATTGTGTCTCCCGTTGGGGATGTTAAGATGACGCCTGCTCCCAAACCGGCCAGCATCTTAGACCCATCGAAGTACATGACCCAGTTGGAATATGTGCCGTACTCTTTAGGGAGTTCGGCCTCTGTCCATTCGGCGATGAAGTCAGCCAACACTTGGGATTTAATGGCTCGGCGCGGTTTATACGTTATGTCGAATGGCAGGAGCTCAATGGCCCATTTGTCAATCCGGCCCGTAGCGTCGCGGTTGTTTATTATGTCATTGAGTGGTACTTCGGAAGCCACCGTGATCGAGCATTCTTGGAAGTAGTGTCGTAGTTTCAGGGATGCCATGAAGACCGCGTATGCTATCTTTTGGTAATGAGGGTACCGGGATTTGCATGGTGTGAGGACGGTGGATACATAGTATACCGGCTTCTGAAGCGGGAATTTGTGTCCGTCCTCCTCTCATTCAACGACAAGCACTGCGCTCACCACCTGGTGAGTCACAGAGATGTATATCAACATTGGTTCATCGACGTTTGGCGCGGCCAGGATTGGGTTGCTTGCTAAAAGAGCCTTTACTTCTTCCAGTCCGGCCGTTGCTGCATCCGTCCACTCGAAGTGGTCGGTGCGTCGGAGAAGGCGGTAGAGTGGCAATGCCTTTTCTCCAAGTCTGGAGATAAAGCGGCTTAAAGCTGCCACGCATCCGGCTAGTTTTTGGACCTGTTTAAGGTCAGTTAGTGTAGCCAATTGTGACAAAGCTCGAATTTTGGCTGGATTTGCCTCAATTCCTCTACTGGAAACAATGAAGCCCAGCAGCTTTCCAGCGGAAATGCCAAAAATGCACTTTTCTGGATTGAGCTTGATGTCATACGCACGGAGGTTGTCGAATGTGAGACGTAAGTCGTCTATTAATGACTCGGTGTGTCTGTTCTTGATGACGACATCATCCATGTATGCTTCAACTGTCTTGCCGATTTGCTTCTCCAGGCATGTTTGAATCATGCGTTGGTAGGTAGCGCCGGCGTTTTTAAGCCCAAAGGGCATAGTGTTGAAGCAGAAAGGCCCGTATGGGGTAATGAATGCCGTTGCGGCTTGATCGGACTCCTTCATTTTGATTTGATGGTATCTGGAGTATGCGTCGAGGAAACACAGTGAGTCGTGTCCTGCAGTAGCATCAATGATCTGATCGATGCGAGGGAGGGGGAAGGGATCCTTGGGGTAGGCTTTGTTGAGGTCTTTGAAATCGACGCATAGGCGCCAGGATTTATCCTTCTTTGGTACCATCACCAGGTTTGCTAGCCAGTCCGGATGTTTTATTTCTCTGATGAATCCGGCCTCGATTAACTTGGCCAGCTCCTCCCCCATAGCTTGTCGTTTGGGCTCGGAAAAGCGCCGCAGTGTTTGTTTGACCGGCTTGTATCCCTTCAATATATTGAGGCTGTGTTCGGCCAACCTGCGTGGGATTCCTGGCATATCAGAAGGGTGCCAGGCAAATATGTCCCAATTTTCTCGTAGGAACGCTCATAATGCGGTGTCGACCGTTGGGTCCAGCTGTGCCCCGATAGAGGCTGTCTTCTTGGGGTCCGTTGGGTGGACCTGGAATTTGACGATTTCGTCTGCTGGTTTGAAGGAGGTGGATTTGGGTCGCTTGTCCAGGATTACGTTGTCCCTATCCACCGTGGAGCGTAGTGCGGCTAATTCTTCGGCCGCGAGGGCTTCGGACAATGCCTCGAGGGCCAGGGATGCAGTTTTGTTTTCGGCACGGAGTGCTATGTCCGGATCACTGGAAAGAGTGATAATACCATTGGGCCCGGGCATCTTGAGCTTCATGTACCCGTAATGAGGTATAGCCTGGAAGCGTGTAAATGCATCCCGCCCCAATAGGGCGTGATATCCACTGTTGAAAGGGGCCACTTGGAAGGTCATCTCTTCGGGCCGAATACCACGTCGAATGTGATTTTTCCCGCGCACCGCGCCTCCTGACTGGGAATGATTCCTCGGAAGGTCGTGCTACTTTGCTCGATGCGGCTCCTGTCTATTTCCATTTTGTTGAGCATGTCCTCATAGATGAGGTTTAGTCCGCTGCCACCGTCCATGAGTACTTTGGTGAGCCGAAAGCCATCCACGATTGGACTGAGGACCAAGGCAGCTGGTGCCCGAACTGTCCTGGATTTTGGTTCGTCACTGGCATTGAAAGTTATGGCCGTGTCGTTCCAGGGGTTTATTGTTGCGACTTGGCAGACTTCGGCGAGGTCGCGGAGTGCCCTTTTGCGCCTATTGTTTGAAGCGAAGGTCTCGAAGACCGTCAATACTCTGAGGTCGTCGTCTTCTGGGGGGCGTTGTTCTGAGGTGTTTTTGGTGAGGATATCCTTGCCGCTCTTGGCCACTTGCCGGAGTATCCAACATGCTCTAAGGCTGTGAGTTGGTACGGTATCTGGTGTTGTGTGTATTTTGCATGGCCTATCGAGCCATCCCTCCAGAACGGTTCCGCGCCCCGTAATGGGCTTAGATTTCTTTACTATTGGGTCGGGCACCCCATGGGGGTGCATCCTTTTTGCTCGGACTAGGGGTTGAGTGGAAACCAGTGGTTCCCGACGAGCTGCCTGAGGTTTCCAGGCGCTTTCCATTGTGCAGTACTTCTGTACTACGGTTGCCAAGTCAGCGAAGTGTGATACGCGACGGTGGTTGATGGCGTTGAGGATTCCTTCGTCCGTGCAATTGTTGCAGAATGCTGAGATCGCGTCTTCGTCACGGCAATCTTCAATCTTGTCTTTGACAAGGAGGAATCTGGCCCAAAAGTGATGGACTATTTCCTGAGACTGCTGTCATACGTACATGAGATCGCGTATATCTGGGTGGGTGGGTGGCTTTAAATCCGAACCCTGACCCAGTTTAGGATCCGGAGTTTGAGAAACTTCCGAGCTTAATAATTCGGGCTTCGGGATATCGACTGATTTTTCAGGCCCATCGTCCGATTCTAGGTTCGGAGGATAGGGCGTGCCGTTCCGCAGACAGGTATCCGGCTCTACGAGCTCAGAAATCCGAACATAGTTCGTCCTCAACACAGGGGAAGAGTTGTTGTTTTGCTCTTCTACCCACCGCTATCTGATGGGTGATCGGTGGAGATTTGATTTCTCTCTGATCGGGTTTAAGCCCAATCCGATCATAGTCTGTAACGACCCCCAAGGCGGCGATGCGATCCAGGAGTTAGTTTAAAGATGACAACTCCATCGGATACATCCGTTTGGAGTATTCGGAGTCAACGCGGAGGTGATTTTCGATGACCCGAGAAGTCATCGTCGGCTTAACGGTCGGACGGGCGGTCATGATAAAGCCACCCAGCTGGAGGGTTTGGCCTGAGGCCAGGGCTCCTCCGGAGGTGATATTGTCCTTGATAACAAGGCGAGCCATCAACCCTGTCTTCGACGTCACAGTGAAACTCTCAATGAAAGCACCAATGTCGGTGTCAAAACCGACGGATCTCGGGTAGGGGGTCCTGAACTGTGCGTCTAAGGTCGATGGTAACAGGAGACGGGGGACACGATGTTTACCCAGGTTCGGGCCCTCTCTATGGAGGTAATACCCTACGTCCTGCTTGATTGATCTTGATGAATATGAGTATTACAAGAGTTGATCTACCACGAGATCGTAATGGCTAAAACCCTAGAAGTCTAGCCTGTCTGATTATGATTGCCCCTACGGACTAAAACCCTCTGGTTTATATAGACACCAGAGGGGACTAGGGTTATACAAAGTCGGTTACAGAGAAAGGAATCTTCATATCGAACGCCAAGCTTGCCATCCACGCCAAGGAGAGTCCCATCTGGACACGGGAGAGAGTCTTCTGTCTTGTATCTTCATGGCCCATCAGTCCGACCCACGTCACGTAGCCCGGACGCCCGAGGACCCCTAAATGCAGGACTCCCTCAGCCTTCATCATGTGTCGGGTGCTGCCGCTGCCGCTGCAGCGCCGCACCCACATCATCGGCCTGATGACCGGGCTTCAGGATCCCAACAGGATGTCGCCCCTGCGCCTGGCGGCGGATCAGATCGCCCGCCGGGTTAACGACATTTTGAAGGCCGGGCTGAAGGAGGACTGGCGGTTCGGGAAGCCTCCCTACAGCCATGCGAACCCGGCACCGGTGGTGAGTCCCTGGTCTTTGTACTTTGCCACTGCCCATCTTCTTGTTTGGCCTGACGCGAAGAGGGAGGTGCTACTGAATGCCATTCGGCATCCGTATGACCGGGCGCCGACGCAGATGGAGCGGGCCGGCTCGGTGGAGGTGGCGGCCCAGGACGAGGACCTGGAGGAGGCCGACACCAAAGCCGGTGAGACGCGCCGTATGGGTAAGCTTCCGTGCTTGATTTCTTGAGATGCCGGCCGAAAGGCAGCGGTGTTGATGTGAGTTGATGACGCAGCGGCGCCGAGCAGAGGAGGCGGCAACGCGGCTGGGGCCGGGTCATCTCTTGGGGCAGCGGCGGCTAGCCGGCCACACAGAAAGGGGGACGTGGCGCCCTGGAAACCGGCCGCGAAGCGTGCGGCGGACCAGGCGGCCGGCACCAATCCGCCCGCCAAGAGGAAGCGCCGCGCCCTGCCGGCGGTGGAGGCGAGACCAACCGTCCCGCCGGTGGTCGGGTGAGTTTCCTCCTTGTTGACTTCTGGCGAGCCGCTGAATGGCTTCTTTTTGTCCTTGTTTGCTTATTCGGTTGTGCTCCAGGTCACCGTTGTCACTGGCGTTGGCGGCGACGGAGGCTGCGTCCGATGGCGGCGCCGTGTTTCAGAGAACCCGGTCCAGCATCATTGACCGGGACGAGGAGGTGGCCGATCCGGACCTTGGCCTGGATCCGGCCGACTCCGAGGCACTAGCCTGGCGGGACTGGGACTGGGCCATGGCGGACATGGAGGCGGCATCGGCCCAGGCTTGGGCCGGGGCCGCAGCAGTGCGGGAGCGGGCCGGCGGGGAGCCAGCGTGGCCCGAGATGCCGGCGGGCATGGAGCCATCGGCGACGGTTTTTATGCTGCCGTCGGGGGAGGAGCGAGGCCAGGGTGGCCGTGCGGAGGTGGTGGACCTCGACCGGGAGGTCATGGCGATTGACGACGACACCCCGCCGTGGACCGACGTGGTCGAGCGGGTGGAGGTCGAGGGAGGAGGCGGCGATGCCGTCTTGGAGGAGGCGCCGCTGGTGACGCCGGACGAGGCGCGCCAAGCCCTGACGGGTGGGGCGCCGTAGAACGCAGTGCCGAAGACGACTCCGACCGTCGTGCCGGAGGGGACGCCGGCCGTAGAGGAGGCGGTGAGCGGCGAGTACTCCCTGGAGTTCAGGCCGGGGAGCCGTCAGGTCGTCGGGTGGTAGCCGGCTCGGGCTGGGCCCAGCGAGGCCTTCATCGGGCCCCTGACGCAGGAGGAGGCGGTGATGGCCGCCGTGAGCCAGCGCCTTCGCGGGCGCGTGGAGCGGGTCCAGGCCTTTGCCCAGGCCGAGACGGAGTGGGCACGGGAGCTAGAACGCGCCGTGATGGTAAGTTCTTCCCTTTTTCTTCTGCTTTTCTTCTTGCGGCTGGTTATAGTGGGGGCGCGCTAGCGCACCCACTGGGTGTAGCCTCAGACATTCGGGCCAACTACGCAGTAGTTGGGTCGAATCTTAAACTGTTGTATTGTACTGATTTTCGTCCTTCGCAGCAACTGGACGCCTACCGGGTCGGCGTCTTTAACCAGCTCCTAGAGAAGCACCGGCAGCTCAAGGCGCAGCTCGCCGCCAAGGAGGAGACGCTTCGTGTCGCCGAAGGTAATCTTGTTGCGTGCTCTTTTAGTGAGGGCACGCTAGCGCACCCACTGGGTGTAGCCCCCGAGATTCGGGTCAACTACGTAGAAGTTGGGTCGAATCTTAAAGGTAGTCTTTCTTCTATTTCTGAATCTTTGTTGCGCAGCCACCACGGCCGAGGTGTCATCCTGGCGAGTCCAGCTGATCCGAGCCGGCTACCAGTACAACCGGGTCGTCGCCGATGCCGGCCGGCTTCGGGTCAAGGTGGCGGAGCTGAAGGCGGAGGCGGCGGAGGCTCAGCGGGCGCTTGCCGAAGCCGGTCAGCAGCAGGAGTAGCTGGCTGGTGACCAGAGCCGGCTTCAAGCCGAAGTGGAGCGCCTCAAGGCGGAGGTGGCCAAGGCGGCAGAGGCCCAGCCAGTCCCTTGCTGAAGCCGTCCAGCAGCGCGACAAGCTGGCCGACGACAGGAGCCAACTCCAAGCCGAGGTGGAGCGCTTGAAGGCGCTGGCGACCACGGTGGCGGAGGCCCACCAGGCGGAGCTCCGCCGTCGCAAGGAGGACGAGGAGGCGGCCGCCACCAAGGATGCCGAGCTGAAGGCGGCCGTCGCCAAGGCCGCCGAGCTGGACGAGGCACTTTAGGCCCGCGACCATGCCGGTGCCAGGGAGCGGCACGGTATGTTGCTCGAAGCGCAACACCTGGACGAGACCTTCGCCAGTAAGTGCTTCTTTTTTATTCTGCCGGGTTGAGAAGCCGGCCCTCTTTCCTTTTTGGTTGCTGACTGCTCTTGTTCTTCTTTTTGGCAGGGCACTTCCCAGAGATGCACAGGGTGGCGGAGGAGGCCGTTCGTTTCCAGCGGTCGCCGCAGGGGACCGTGGGGGTCGGGACTGACCCGCACGTCGCCTGGACCTTCTCGGAGATCATGACCGCCGCCGAAGCTCGTTTGCAAGCCTTGGGCGACCAGATGGCGCGGGTCTCCGAGGCTGGCGCGGGGATAACGGCGGCCCTCTAGCCTGGCGCCGTTGCGCCGAACAGCTTTTCGCGGCTGGCGCGGTGGTTGTAGGCTGGACCGGCACGGCTTCACGCGTGGCGTGTGTCTGCCGCTCGTGCCGGTGCCGAGATGGCGCTCAGGTTCGTGATGTCTTGGTATCCGGACCTAGAGCTGGACCGGCGGATGGTCTAGCGAGCCAGCGCGGAGCACCAGCTGCAGGCGGACGCCGACCGGATTGCCACCCGGGCCAGCTACATCGTCGGGTTCTCGATGCACGATGAGTTCCTGCTGAAGCGGACAGAAAATGGCGGTGTCGTCCCTCCTGACGATTTCGGCCTGCCGCTGGACGATCCGGAGGGTAGCTTCGAGGAGTAGGGCTCCTATGCGGATGAGGACGCCGAGGTGGAAGACACCGGCACCTCGGTGAACCCGGAGGCAACCGAGGGGGAGCCGGCACCTGCGCAACCCGGCGCTGGAGATGTCTGAGGCTGAAGTCGCCCTGTTTTATCTTTGCAACTTTTTTGGTTAGGTAGCAGGTCCACCCACCCACTGGGGTGTTTTGGTGTAAAGTAATGAACTCTGGCCTTGGGCCTGTTTTAATTCATGATGTAAATATTTCGTGAGTGTTTGCGTTTCTTGCTTTCTGTTTTTCGAGACGTTTTCTTGCTCGCCCCCCTCTTTGGGCCTCCCCCCGCGAGTCGGACAGCCGGGTTCCGGTCTGTGAAAAGGAGTTCGGTCCTAGGAAGGGGCGCGCAGTACTTAGGCTCTTCAAACGTTGAGCGCGAGCGAAACACCCACGGGGCCGGCTGGCGGCAACCGGCGAAGCCGGCTGGCGAGCAGCCGGTCGTGCGGCAAGTTAAAGTGGCGGGGCCGTGTTGGCCAATCCGGCGGACCCAACTTAGTGTTTCCGCGATGTGTTGGTGCTTTGGCCCATAGTTCTTGCCGGCCAACAGCCGAAGCCGGTTCTGTGGCGTAGGGCGAAATGGAGGGCCTCGGCAACCCGAACATGTCGAGATGTGCTAAGGAGGACGGCGGGTGGCGGCCAAGCCGGCCAGCCCCCGAGCCCTCGGGTTGAGCGAGTCAACCCGGCGGTGGGGGTTTTTAAGAAAAATTGCATAGATGTGTGAACACAATAACTTGGCGAAAAAAGGGGCAGCCCCCGAGCGTCGTTCGGGGACCCCACAGTTTTTCATGCGGTTACAAACTAAAAAGAGTAGTGATACATACATGCACACGGCTAACTGTAAAACGGGCGGAGGAGTTCTGCATTCCACGGCCGGGTTGTTTCTTCGCCGGCGGTGTCTCTCTTGCGCTTGTTCGACTTGCGGGCATCGATGAGGTAGTACGCATTGCGGTCACACAGGGCTTTGCTGATGATGAAGGGGCCCTCCCATGGGGAGGACAACTTGTGCTGGTCGGCTTGCTACTAGATGAGCCGGAGGACGAGGTCCCCCTCACGAAATGCGAGGGGCTTGATCTTCTTGCTGTGGTAGTGCCTCAGGCCTTGCTGATAAATGGCTGAACGGCTGAGCGCCAAGAGGCATGCTTCTTCGAGTAGGTCGACGCCGTCTTCACGCGCTTCCTTGGCTTCGGCTTTGGTGTACATCATGACTCGCGGTGAGTCAAACTCGATGTCGGTTGGGATGACGGCTTCTGCTCCGTAGACGAGGAAGAACGGGGTGAACCCAGTCGACCGGTTTGGCGTTGTTTGGAGACTCCAGAGGACGGCCGGCAGCTCGTCAAGCTAGCTGCCAGGTGAACGGACGAGCGGCTCGACGAGCCGTGGCATGATGCCGGATAGAATGAGGCCGTTGGCCCGCTCGACCTGGCCGTTGGACTAGGGGTGGGCCACGGAGGCCAAGTCGAGGCGGATGCCGGAGACACAGCAATACTGCGCGAGCGCGCCCTTGGCGAAGTTCATGCCGTTGTCCGTGATGATGCTGTTCGGGACGCCGTAGCGCACCGCGATATCCTTGATGAACCGGACGGCCGTTGGCCCGTCCAGCTTCTTGATTGGCCGTGCTACGATCCACTTGGTGAACTTGTCCACCGCCACCAGCAAGTGCGTCATGCCGCCTCGAGCGGTCTTGAAAGGTCCTACCATATCGAGTCCCCAGACCGCGAAGGGCCAGGTGATCGGGATGGTTTGCAGTGCTGAAGCCGGCTGGCGGCTGCGCCTGCTGAAGCGCTAGCATCCCTCACACTTGAGGACAAGCGACTCGGCGTCTTGGAGGGTCGTAGGCCAGTAGAATCCATGGCAGAAAACCTTGGCCACTAGGGACCTCGAGGCGGCGTGGTGCCCGCACTCGCCTTGGTGTACGTCGAGGAGGATTTCTATGCCCTTGTCTTGTTCGACGCAGCGCTGGAAAACGCCCGTTGCGCTGCGTTTGACGAGCTCGTTGTTGATCATGTTGTAGGCGGACGCCCGGTGTTGAATCTGCTGGGCCTCGGTCTCGTCCATGGGGAGGACCCCGTTCTCCAGGAACTCTGAGATGGGCAGGGCCCATGATGGAGCCATCACCACGGCGAAGACGGCCGCCATGGCGGGTTCTGGGGCGGCAGCCCCCGAGCCGGAGGCGGCAGCCCCCGGGTTGAGGATGGCGGCGGCCGGGTTAAGCACGGCAGCCCCCGAGCCGGGTTCAGCAGCCCCCGGGCCGGGTTCCGCAGCTTCCGGGATCAGGTCGGAGCCGTCATCGGCTGGATCGGTCGCGACAGTCCCTGGGCTGGGATCGGCAGTCCCAGGGCCGGGTCCCGCAGCTTCCGGGTTCGGCTTGGAGGCAGCAGCCCCCGGGCTTGAGCTTGTGGCCGCTGGATTCGTGCCGAGGACGGGTGCGGCCGGGTCGTCTGGGACAAAGATGGATTCGGAGTCCGGAGACGGCTTGACAGACGGCTTGTGTAGACGCTCGAGGGAGACGCCGGACGGAATTGCTTGCCGGGATGAGCTGATCTTGGCTAGTGCGTCGGCGGCCTTGTTCTATGCGCGCGGGACGTGGAGGAATTTGCAGCCGTCGAAGAAGCCGGAGAGCTGCTGGATGAGGAAACGGTAGCCGGCCATGTTGGCGTCGCGGGCGTCCCACTCGCCGGAGCATTGCTGCACCACCAGATCCAAGTCGCCGTAGCACAGGATGCGCCGGATGCCGAGTTCCTTGGCAAGCCGGAGGCCATGCACAAGGGCTTCGTACTCGGCAATGTTGTTGGAGGTGGCGAAGTGGATTTGGAGCACGTAGTGAAGCCAATCGCCCTTTGGGGATGACAGCACGATGCCGGCTCCCAAGCCGGAGCGCATCTTGGAGCCGTCGAAGTGCATGCGCCAGTGCGTTGAATCCGGCGGTGGCGGCAGGTACTGGGTCTCGGTCCAGTCGACAAGGAAGTCAGCCAGAGCTTGGGAATTGATCGTGGCGCGGGGCTCGTAGAGGATGGTGTGGCCGGCCAGCTCGATCGCCCACTTGGCAACCCGGCCAGAGGCATCCAGGCAGCCCATGATCTCGCCGTTGGGGGCCGTGCTGACTACGGTGACAACATGCTCCTGGAAGTATTGCTTCAATTTCTTGGCGGTGAAGTACACGCCGCAACACATCTTCTGGTAGTGCGGGTAGTTCTGCTTGGAGGCAGAAAGCACCTCGCTCAGGTAGTAGACTAGGCGCTGAACAGACTGGATCTTGCCCTTCTCTGGTCGCTAGACCACCATCACCGTGCTGACCGACCGCGAGGTGGCGGCAATGTAGAGCAACAGCGGCTCCTTCTCGGTTGGTGCGGCCAGGACGGGTGCGGTGGAGAGCATGCGCTTGAGATCCCGGAAGGCTTCGTCCGCCTGGTCGTTCCACTTGAACGGCGTCGTCTTCTTCATCAGCTGATGTAGGGGCAAGGCCCTCTCGCCCAGCTGGCTGAGAAACCGGCTGACCGAGGCCAAGCAGCCGGTGAATTTCTGGACATCGCGCAGCCGGGCCGGCTTGCGCATGCACTCGATGGCCTTGATCTTCTCCGGGTTCGCCTCAATGCCGCGCTCCGAGACGAGGAAGCCGAGTAGCTTTCTGGCCGGCACGCCAAAAATGCACTTCTCCAGGTTGAGCTTGATCTGGTACTCGCGCAGATTGGCAAAGGTTTCCTTCAGGTCGTCGAGGAGCGTGAGGTGCTGCTTGCTCTTTACCACGATGTCGTCCACGTAGACGTGGATGTTGCGGCCGAGTTACGGCAGCAAGCATTTCTGCATCCAGCGCTGGAAGGTGGCGCCGGCATTCTTCAAGCCGAACGACATGGTGATGTAGGAATATGCCCCGAAGGGCGTGATGAAGGACGTCTTCAGGGCGTCGGCCGGGTCCAGCTTTATCTAATGATAGTCGGAGTAAGCATCCAGGAAGGACAGGAGCTCACAGCCGGCGGTGGAGTTGATGACTTGGTCGATCCGCGGGAGGGCGAAAGGATCCTTGGGGCAAGCCTTGTTCAGGCTGGTGTAGTCTATGCACATGCGCCAGGTCTTGTTTTTTTTTTCAGGACGAGGACTGGGTTGGCCAGCCACTCGGGGTGGAACACTTCCATGATGAAGCCGGCCGCCAAGAGCTTGGCGACCTCTTCGCCAATGGTTCTTCTCTTCCGAAAAATGACGTAGGGGTTGACGGACAGGCTTGGCGTCCTTGCGGACATGGAGTTTGTGCTCGGCATACTTCCTCGGAATACCCGGCATGTCCTTTGGGGTCCATGCGAAGATATCCTGATTCTCACGGAGGAAGTCGACGAGCTCGCCTTCCTATTTGCTGTCGAGGCGGGTGCCCACGACGACGTACTTGCTGCAGCTGGGGTCTTCCGGGTTCAGCTTGACCTTCTTGGTCTTCTTGGAGGGCTGGAACGA
Organism: Thinopyrum elongatum; assembly: GCA_011799875.1. NCBI lineage: Eukaryota > Viridiplantae > Streptophyta > Magnoliopsida > Poales > Poaceae > Thinopyrum > Thinopyrum elongatum. The sequence goes on from CM022300.1 coordinate 492,940,528, forward strand.
GGCCTCGGTAGCCGGCTCCTTAGTCGAAACCGGCACGGCCGGCGTCTCGTTAGCCAGCGCGACGATCCGGTCGAGCTGGCGTCGCTCCTCGGCTATGACCAGCGACTCGGCCAGTTTGGTGCTGCTTGGGCGCATTCCAGGGACTTGAGGTAGTCGCCGGTGATGGTGATGAGCCCTTCGGACCCGGCAGCTTCATCTTCAGGTAGGCGTAGTGGGGGACCGCCATGAACTTGGCGAGTGCCAGACGGCCCAGCAGCGCGTGATATGCGCTGGACAGATCCACCACCTCGAACCAGAGCGGCTCGCGCCGGAAGTGGTCCCTGGTGCCGAACAGGACATCAAGCCGGATCCGGCAGATAGGGGAGCGGGAGAGGCCGGGCACGATGCCATGGAAGATCGTCCGGGACGGCTCCAAGTCTTTGGCCTCGAGGCCGAGCTTGGTCATGGTGTCGCGGTAGAGGATGTTGATGCTGCTGCCGCCATCGATGAGGACTCGTGAGAACTTGCATGTGTGCCGGGGCGCGATGATGGTGGGGTCCAGGATGAGGGCGTAGCCACCCGGGTTCGGCATGACGGTCGGGTGGTCTTCTTGGGTCCAGGTGACCGGGCGCTCCGACCAATGCATGTATTCCGGCTTGGCCGGGATGACCGTGTTCACCTCCTGTCGGAGCAGGCGCTCGCTACACTTGTCGTCGCCGAGGCTGGTGAAGACGACGTAGGTCGCGTTCTGGGCGGGGTAGACGTCGTCGCGCATTGCGCCATTAGCCGGGGGCGGAGGAGGAGGCGGAGCCGGCGGTCCCACCCCGGGCGGGGGAGGCGGAGCCGGCGGTCCCGCCCCGGGCGGGGGAGGCGGAGGCGGCGGGATGTCGCCCCTCATGATGCGCTTGGTGATGGCGCATTGGCGGAGCGTGTGCGTGGACGGCCTCGCGCCGCTGTGGTGCTTGCAGGGAGCATCGAGCATCTCCTTGAAGCTCATGGCGGGTTGCCACGCCATCTTGCCGGTTTGCCGGCGCTTGGCCGCCGGCTCGGCCGCGGGTGCCTCCTCGGCGGCCGCGATGAGGCGGTCGTCGTAGCACCGAGCCGGTTGATCGGCCTTGCGCTTGTTGTTCTGCTGGTTGTTCTGCTGGTGGCTGCTTTCACCGGCCGACTTGGGGGGTGGGACCGGCTTCGCCTTGCCGGCTTCCTCCAGCGCCACTTGGATCTTCATGGCGGAGTAGGCGTTGCGTACTTGTCCGCCGTCACCATGAGCGCGGCCATCTCGGAGCGTAGGAGCTTGTGCTTGAGGAGGGTGCCATCCTGGCAACCGCTGACGAAGTACTGGATGGCCTGGACCTCGTGGACACCCTCGCAGCTATTCCGGAGTTCGGACCAGCGTGCGAGGTACTCGCGGCCTGTCTCCGTCGGCCCCTGCACGCACATGGCGAGCTGGCTGGGGCGGCCGGGCCGCTTGTAGGTGCCGGTGAAGTTGCGCACAAAGGGTTGCTCGAAGTCGACCCACGCGTTGATGCTGCCAGTCGGCAGGCTGTTCAACCACGTATGGGCCGAGCCCTGAAGCATGAGTGGAGTGTAGCGCATGGCGAGGCGGCGATTGCCGCCCGCGATGCCGATGGCGGTGGTGTAGTCGATGAGCCAGTCCTCCGGCTTGACGGTGCCGTTGTACTTGGGGGTGTCGCAGGGAAGCGTGAACCCTTTGTGGAAGGGCTCTTCCCGGATGCGCGGGGCGAAGGAAGCCGGCCCGACCGCGTTGTTCTCCTCCAGCTCCAAGGAGAGGGCGAGTTGGTCGAGGCGGTGGCGACAATCGGTGGTGTCGACGGCGCGCGGGCCTAGCCGGCTAGCGACCGCGCTGCAGGGAGCCGGGTCGGCCAAAGCTAGACGACGGCTGGGCCGTGGGGGAGGATCGTGCCGGCGCCGATCTTCCGGGATCGGCTCGTCGGCCAAGCCACCGGCAGTTGCCGAGGTGTGGTTGCGCCGGGTCCGGGTGCGGCCGGAATGAGCTTCGCCGGGTGGCGAAGATACCGTGTTCTGCTGCTCGGCGTCGTCGGTGTGGCGCGAGGCGGATCCCGCCGGCTTGTTGAGGTGGTTGAGGCGGTCCTCGGTCAGTAGGGTAGGTGGGGCACTGTTGCCACACCTCTGCCGGTCAGAGGAGTTGGTGGGGTACTATCGCCTTGCTCATCCCCTTACTGGAGACTCGTCCCATCGCCTGCCTCGGACGGGACGGGAGCTGACCCGTGGCCAGGTTGAGTAACACGCCACAGGGGAGCTAGCTTGCTGGAGAAGTCTTGGTGCGCCGGGTTCGGCCGGCTTGCGCCAGCCGGCAGGGCCGGGTTGCCGTCTTGGTTGGGTCGAAGAGTTCGGCCGGGTTGAGGGACTTGGCCGGGTCGAGGAACCCGACCAAGTGCGAGCCGGATTGAGGGGCAATGCTGGCCCCGATGTTTTTTAAAACGGATCCGGGTTCCGTTGCCTGCCCGGGGTTCATCCCCCCGACAGTGTTGGAGTGCCTACGGTCGAAATGGGGTCCTGTTCATCGGGAGGGGTGTGGCGTACCGCAAAACGGGACTCCACGGGCTACTGTTCATCCACAGTCTACTGCCTCGCTCCAGCCTCCACGGGCTACTGTTCATCCACCGTTGACTTCCTCCAGCCTCCACCTGCTACTGTTCATTCACCGTCGACTCCCTCCAGCCTCCACGGGCTACTGTTCATCTAGCCTCCACCGGCAACTGTTCAACCAGCCCTCCACGGGGTCCTGTTCATCCACCCCCACCTCCTCGATCGGGGTCCTGTTCATCGAGCGGCAACGGCCTCTACTGGGTCCTGTTGATCCAACCCCCATCGGGAACTGTTCATCCAACCCCCAACAACAGTCACTATTCATCAAGAGGCAGCAACAGCTGGTTCGATCGGCTTCAGTTAACAGCAGTAGCGAAGGAATCGCTCAGGTTCAGTTAACAGCCAGGGATCGATCGCTCGGGTTCAGTAACGTAGCTAGTGCAATAGCTCGGGTTCAGTAAGCGAACGCCTCGCTTGGGTTCAGTTAGAGCCCAACGCCTCGCTCGGGTTCAGTTAGAGCCCAACGCCTCGCACACATGCGCGTACGTATACGGGAGAAACGCGCAAACCTCCGTGCATCGCTCGGCCCCGACCACCCACCGTAACCGGGAACTCCCCGATATTTTCCTCGCCCTCGCTTCTACCACGATTTTTTCCGTCATGGACGACCCAAAGAATGTCATGCAGGTGCGTCCCCAGCCCGCCCAGGACGAAAAGCCCATTTTATGTCTTGATTTTTTGTCATAGAAGTAGAAGCCCACCACATCTATGATGATACATGCTTTTGTCACAATTATCGTCATAGAAGTGTCATACGCATGACAGAAAAAAAATTCGTTCGGCCCAAAATATCACAGATGTGTCTTTTTTTTGTAGTGCTCCCTCTCTCTCTCTCTCTCTCTCTCTCTCTCTCTCGGTTTCTCTCCTACTCTCTCGCCCACATATATACAATCTTTCCCGTCCTCTGTCTCTTTTGTCCACAGATGTGTTGAGCGCACGCATCTCTCTCCCGCCATTGCTCCATCTTCACAAACTCTCTACGTTTAATTAACACACTGGGATGTGTTCTGAAAATTGCTTTAGACTGGATCATGTAGAGTTATGGTTGGTTTTGTTGCATCCAACAAATTAATAACTACGAAATGCATTTAGATTTTCATTTGAGTTGGATTATGTGAGTTTGAGCATATTGTGAAGTACTATAGACCTGGTATTCATCTTGGAATTCAACAACGATTCTAAATATTGAATTGTATAAACCATTACATTCGAAGTCAGTAGCTTACTATATTTATTTCACAATTATAACAAATAATTAATGCCACGACAAACTAAGAAAATAGATGTGTACTCCCTCCATTTTTATTTAAGTCCACGTATTAGCATTGGTCAAAGTCAAGTTTTGTAAACTCTGACAAAGTTTATAAACAAAAATATTAAAATATACAATAACAAATCAATACCATTAGATTCATTATTGAATGTACTTTCACATCATACAGATTTGTTATGGTAAATGTTTATATTTTTTCTATAAACTTGGTCAAACTTTAGGAAGTCTCGCTTCAGTCAAACCTAATATGCAGGGTAAATAAAAACGGAGGGAGTACAGTACTCCTAGCTGCTAAGCCCAAACACCCAACACGCCAGACGGGGAGTAGGGAGTAGTACAGTGTTACACATTTTCAGGTCGGCGGCAAAATCTCCCGCTTCCATCGAGATCTCCCGTGACTCAGATTCGACCAATGCAAAGTTACCATCATACCCTTGGTCGAACAGGCCGACGGATCCTGGTTGGTTGGGGGCTGTTTTGGTAACTTCACGTTCACCCCACCCATCCAACCCCAACCCGGCACCCAGAGTACTCCTCATTACTCCCCATTTTCTATCCCCACCGCAAAATAGACTTCTCCATGGCACCGCAAAACCTTCGTGCCTCTTCCCTTCTTCATCGGCACACTCGTTCACCACAGCGCATTTGCCTCATCGACAATGTCGTACGCCGCACTGGAGCTGGTGCACCGTCGCCAACGTACACGGAGCCACTTCCCCGGCGCCGTCTTCCACGGTCTCGGATCTGCTTCCCGGAAGCCGACGCCAAGCGTAGCAGCACCACCGTCGTCGACAATGAACTGACTCCCATTGCCGACCATGATGCACAGACGCTGCCGCGACCTTCGTACTCCTCGATTGGTAATGTGTATATTGATTCTCTTATTAGTACATGTGCAATTCCGATTATGTTCATACCTACCCTTCAAATTTCCTGGCTGCTATTGTTCCGATAAAAGTAAATGGTATAGCTTGCATTGTCTAACAGAATATCATCTTGTAATTGTTCGTCGGTCTTGTATTGCGTTGTGCTTGTGTAGGTTCTTCATCTGTAACCAGTAGTGTCGCAAATGATGGAAAGTTTTTTAGAATAGCAGGGAGGTGATCCCCCTGTTCTATTAACTAAAAATGAACCACAACGTAGTTCTAGCAAAGTTGAAGAACCACATAGTAGGATATTCAAAATCACTCTTGCTAACATGGCAGATGAGTGCTTTAATGTTGCCCAAAAGATGCGTGAGTATTACTATATTTTTCTTGCCATGTTGAGATTTTAAAACTACGAATGCGAACATGCAGAGGAGCAATGAAGACCAAATACGGGATGTTGGGGACATCTTCAGGGAACATCGCAAGTTAAAGAGGAGTTGCACCGAACCTGTAAAACAAGCTTTAGTAAGTAGTAACAACCTTTCAATTACTTTGACATTGAGAAGCTGACTAGCAGTGGTGGATATTTTGTGTGTCCTTGATGGTTTCGTTAATGAAATCGGAGGGAGCCCCCTCTTTTGATCATTTTTTTAAAACTTTGACATGGTATGTGTCTGGCAGCAGTAGTGAACACAGGACCAGGCCAGGGCCCCGAGGCCAAAACAGCGTCAAACCATGTTGTCTTCTTGGCTAGGGTTCTTACCATGCAATCCAACAATGTGGTAGATTATTAAACAATAATAGGCGAGACAAACAATTTCCTGTACACTTGATTAGGCTCTCAATTATTTGTAGGATCTCAATTTACTCAGTGGACCCACCATGCCTTAGGATGAATCTTTTGTAATTTGGTGTTGAAGCTAGTCAGTCAAAGGTGCCTACAGACGCCCTGGAGATCATCTGGTTGCCGGTTGTTTTGCTACAGCAACCCTTGGCTTAGTGCACCCCTCTGCTGGTTTTTCTATTTCTCTTAGCCTTGTGTTCTTCGATGTATATGTCGTAGTTTCTATAAGCTGGCTCTGCTTGATATGTAATAAGCATAGTCTTAATCGTCCTAATGCTTTCCTTTTTAGCTTGATGTAGGAAGTGGGTGTTCTCACCTTGCAGTTTGTTTTTATATTTCTCCTTTTGAATTCACTTCTCCTAGTCCTGTTTATCGGGCTTCTACTTAATGGATCTGGGGAGCTCTGACTATTGATCTAAAAAAGAAGTAACTTCTTCATGTCAGGAAGCAGTTCCTGCGAGGAGGGAAGTATGGTCAACCTTGAGATCATGTTTCCAAAATGGGGCTGGATTACACACAAGGTGACATTTCCCTAATGATGCCGGATTAGACACAAGGTGCAAATTCCTAGATGATGCTGGATTACTCACAAGCCAGGTGGAGTTGTCAAGTGTTCGTGTCCTCGTTGCTCTAGTAAAGGCTGAAAGAAAGCATGTAGAAGCCCTTGAGAATGTAGCTGAGTTCCTGAAGAAGCAAAAAGAGCAATCAGATGCTCTCTTCACCCAAGCCAAAGAAGAGATGGAAGAAGCCAGAAAGAAGCTAGGAGAGGCAGAGCAGGCTAGGTGTCTCCTGCTATCTAAAACTGTTGTCAATACAAATTTTCATTCATAATAGCTAGGTTCAAATGTTTATCCAGTCAGCATGCCTATTGTCATGTCCGTGCATCTACTGAGATGTATGTAATTCTGTGATGCCTAGATGTGGCATAAAATAAATTTTTTTCGGGTCATGTAATAACAACCATTACTTTCCGAACAATAATAGACGAACCATTGGACATGGTATAGTTCACACGCAACCCCAACATTCCAAGTTCAACTTCCACATCAAACTCATGTTCACAGATATCTGCACATTCATAAATAATGTCCACAACCATGATTCACTTCAAAGCCAAAAAAATGTGAGGAGAGTTATAAATAAAGAAAAACCTCTAGTTCCTACTACCAGTGCGAGCACAACAAGTCAGGACCATACGTAATTAATTATATTTTGGACATTTTTTGACTAAACGCGAATAACTTCTGGAAGCAGGTATAATTTCTAATGCCAACCACGGCTGGGGTCCATGATGTTTTGAGCCAAATGGGATAACACACCAGGTGTCTATGCCAGCAACGCGGTGGTCGTAGCATTCGTGGGTTCCGAGCGGCGGCGGTTCCCGTGGTCTACTATTCCTCGGTTTCGGCGGTGGCCGCAGACGTGTTGGCCACATCCGCCAGCGTGCCGCGGTTTCGCCAATGTTTGCGTCGGATGGCATGGCCAACCACAGTGAACTAGACGTCGTGGTCCCCCGTGTGTCGGCGTGCAACAACTGGCCACTCCTCTATGAGCAGGCTTGGAGCGTCGAGTTGATGCACCAGGGGCCAGCTTGGAGCGGTGGCTTGCTCCTCCGCTTGCCCGCCTGCAGCCTCGCCCATGGTACTGATGGCTTGGGGCGGGGAGGGAGGTGGGGCAGCGAGTTGCCTGGCTCGTCGGGGCACCCAGCCGGCTTTTATGCCGGAGAACTCATCTTCCTGCTCATCGGATGCTATGGAGGGTGTGGAGAAAATGGTGCAAGGAGGATATGGGGAGCGGCGGTGTGGTGCGGTTCTTGCCAGGCGTCTGGCCTCATTTAAATAGCGGGCGGATGACAGGAGCCAACCGGCGTTGTGTTCTAAAATGTCGGCCGGCCGCGGAAGGACGTGTTGCCGGCAGCCCGGCACACGCGCGGATTCAATGGAGGTAGGCGGGCAGTCTGAAGCCGGTTGAATGCGACAAGGAGGCGTGTTCAGCCTGGCATGCAGTGAGTGGGGCCCTCTTGGCCGGCACGCTGTTTCAATGCATGCGCCAGTGAGAGGTCGTGTCCGTGTGAGAGCAATCACTCCCTCCGGTCCTTTTTTGTTTGGGTACTAGCAAGATGCCCGTGCGTTGCATGAAACATCAAGATGCATTTGTATGAGTAGTTTATCTTGTGGGAGAAAAGGATGAACAAGGGAAGGCCTTATTTGCAAATGTGGAGAGGGGTGTGGGTATCTTTTTGCAAAATTGCCATAGTTTCCTTCCTATCTGTCAGGTATAAATCGGACGGCCTATATTGCAGGATGGCAGGCACACCATCATCACCAACTCTGCTTTTTATAAGAGTAGAGAGTAGAGATAAGATAAACTCATTTTGCATTAACATTTTACAAGTAAAATTCATGGACAAACTTTGACCCAAAATACGACGGGGACTAGTAAATCAGGGCGGAGGTAGTAGTAGTGATGAATTCCATTTTCGCTCCATACCAATCGTTCTAAAAAATAGTATAACGCGCCATTGAAAATCGGAACTCTTGCCCCGCTAAAAAAATGATATTTTAAACATGGCAACTCGATCAGTGGCGACTAGCGAGCCACCGCCTCCAGGTCGTTCACTTGTGGTCCCCGACCATCAACTCCTACGGATCAAATTACCACGCGAGCTGACTATTCCTACAAAGGTGCGCTCCACCACGTACCCGGTACCCGCACATGCAGCAATCGTGCACCTATGGGTTTATTTGTTTACCATGCCTCACGTAACTCTCATGTGTGCAAGACAGTGAGAGACAGACTGTGTGCGTGCGCCTCTTCTCTTCGTACTACTAGCAAGAGGCCCATGCGTTGCACGGAACATCAAGATGCATTTATACGAGTTGTTTATCTTGTGGGAGACAAAGATGAATGAGGGAAGGCCTTATCTACAAATGTGGAGAGGGGTGCGGGTATCTTTTTGCAAAATTTCCATTGTTTGCTTTCTATCCGTCAGATATAGATCGGACGGTCTATATTGCAGGATGGCAGGCACACCATCATCACCAACTCGGTTTTTTTATAAGGGGCCCATGCATTGCACGGGACATCAAGATGCATTTATACGAGTTGTTTATCTTGTGGGAGACAAAGATGAAGGAGGGAAGGCCTTATCTGCAAATGTGGAGAGGGGTGCAGGTATCTTTTTGCAAAATTGCCATAGTTTGCTTTCTATCCGTCAGATATAGATCGGACGGTCTATATTGCAGGATGGCAGGCACACCATCATCACCAACTCGGTTTTTTTATAAGAGTAGAAGTAGAGAAAAAATATTTAGATATACATGTATCACCAAAAATATCTTATGTTTCACTCAAAATATATTCCTTTGGCTGTTTTGATGAGATAAGGGAGGAATGTGGTAGGTTTCAAGATTCGAGAAGTGGGATATTGTTGCAAAAAGCCCATGTGTGTGTGAGAGAAAGAGGGAGAGAGAGGAGGAGGAAAGAGTGTGTGTGTGACAAAGACACAAAGTGTGAGAGGTATTACCATAAAATGAGGCGATAGTGTGCGTGTGCACGATCGAGAGGGCGTGTCTCAAGAAGGGACGAAATATCTACATAGATACAAGGAGCAAAAATGTGAGATAAATGGATAAACCTATCTAGAGGCTTGTCGATCAATGTTTGTGAGAGAGATATGAGTCGGGGGTGCGAAAGCGAGAGTTTTGTGTGTGTGAGAGAGACGGTAGTCGGTAGGGGGATCCAAAGCGGGAGTTGTGTGTGTGTGTGCGTGTGTGTGTGAGAGAGAGAGGAGAGAGTTTGTCTGATCGGTAAACAAATGAATAATGTTAGTTTTGGAATGGAGATGAAGACGGAAAGGAGACCCCAACAAACGGTGTGTGTGGGGAGGCAATTTTAGTGGTAGGAGTCGTATCTAGAAAGATATAGGGTGCGTGAGAGAACCCTGGAGAGAAAGGCAAAGTGAAAGACGAGTGAGAGTGCGTGTGTGGCAGTGAAAAAGAAAGCTTAGGTAGTTATAGTGATACCAGAGAATGATAGAGACATGAGAGATAATGAAAACCGTGTAATCTATGAAGATAGAGAGAGTGTGACACTTCTCGAGGGAGACGGCGAGAGACCGTGTTTGCAAAAAAGGGAGAAGCATGTAACGAGCGTGTGGGTGAGATGGAGAAAAGAGAGCGATAGCTACATGAAGGAGCACACGAGAGAGACCTAGAGAGAGATGGGCATGAAACGAGATTCAAATATTTAGTTGTGTGTATAGAAGATGTCAACATAAAAGGGATTCAAAAATTTGAATTCCAGATGATGGTACATGTAATTCATACTCGAACCAAAATTGATTTATCAAACATGCATACTAATTTGAATTTGCGCGCGCGTATGTTATTTAATATATTGATATTACCAATCCATACATTTGAGTGGAACATAATTTGGTTTCAAAATTTTGAATTCAAAGTTGAAAATAATTTGGTTTAAAAAATTTGAATCCAACCTTATGATTTTGAGATCATTGCATTTGTAAATCATATTTTATATATAAAGGAGCAGAACTCTTTGTTGTGCTTTTGAAAGTATATATAAAAAAATGATGTATATAGATTTGTATTCGAATACAAAATGGATCCTGCCCGAAAAAAATTACAAAATGGATTCAAAGTGAGTTGGCATGGTAAACGTGCACTATTTTTCTGCAAAAAATTGAACGAAGCGGGGAAACTCGCAGTAACCGCCCGAAACCAAAATCTGCGAGATGGAAATTACTGCCTATCCCTGACACGCAAAGCCTATCGGCTCGATTTCTATAGGTTTCAATAGGGGTACGCTTGTAATTTCACTCAAACGTGACATAACCGCCTCCGCCTCTCACCTCCCCGGATTCATACACGATGGGCGCCAAAACACAGTTTCTCCTCGGCCGAAATCGCCTCTCACCTCCCCGATTCATACACGGTGGGCGCCAAAACAAACTCTCCTCGGCCGAAATCTCCGTCGGCAAATATTCGATGTATGCGAGATTACCGTCCTATCCCCAACCGACTAATATTGTTGTGATGTAGGAAATTTTAAACGGGGGCTAAGTTTGTAAATTTCCTCGCATTTGAGACAAGCGCGCCCTGAAGACATGGTTCCCCCCTACGTTTGTCCCTCCATTTCCCCATTCGTACTCCGTGGGCACCAAAACACCCTCTCCACCCCAGTCTCCTCCGTCCGCCACCCCATCCACCGCCGTCCTCCTCCACCATGCCGGAGCTGATACCTCGACGCCGTTGTCCATTACAAGAGACCGACCTCTCCCATCCACGGTTTCGGACCAGGATCCTTGCTTCGCGTCCTCTCGCTTCATCCGCGCCATTGTCCACCTTGCCGAGGCCGCTCGTACGAACGTCTCATCCACCGCGCCAAGATATTTCCCTCGCCGCCACCGTCTGCCCTCCTACATCTGCTTCCACGCCGCCGACAGCCATCGCTACCGCAGCACCCTCAACGCCTCAGCAGATGCTTACATGGCGCCACACCAGAGGTGGTACTCTTTCGTATCTGCTCAAGTTATTTATCTCAGCAAGAAAATAGATCGCCACTGCTTTACTGTGATTTCTTGTTCATCACTTAGAATCTTACTTGTTAGTTGAAACCAAACATTGGTTGCGAAGTTGCCTTTGTCCCGTTTGCACCTTCAGATCCGCCATGGCACGCTCACCACTATACTTGCAATGCTTAGGGTTTTCCCCTTTTATATTCCACATTAGCTTAAATGACAGTTGACTGAATTTCAATTTGGGGTCAGTCCATTTTTGAGAGTTCGCCGGAGGGTAGGAAGGGGCTCACCGGAGGGCTGCCCCATTATCTATCTTAGGGTTTTGGGTGGGGACAGTGGTTGTGGGGGGCTGTCGTCGGGCTATGGTGGGGCCTCGCTGGAGGCAAAACTCGACGCGGGTGGGGGTGGGTGAGGGATGGCTGGGGCCGGAGGAAGACCGGAGGTGGTGGGCGGTTCAGGGGAGGGCGGGGGCCGGTGGTTCGGCCGGCAGCCCGTGCGGTGGTCTGCAGGGGAAGAATAAGAGGCGAGGAAGAAGAAGGGTTAGGAGATGTAGGATCTTCATCCAACCGCCTGAAATGGTCGACTGGCCCAAATGAAAAAAGTTAGGCGACTTGCATGTAGACATTCCCATATATTCAGTACCATCATCGTAGGTGCTTCGAGACGTACATGCAAGCAGTGCTCCTCAACCCATCAAGCTAAACAACATGCCACTCATAATTCCAAACTTAGTTGCTCAAATACGAATCTGATATGATGCTGACGTGTACTAAAACAGAGAATGTTTAATTGGTCAGCTAATGTTCCTACTTTACTTTCGAAAAGCACATGCGCCACATATCAAGGAACAGCAGGGAGTTGCATTCTTTATGCGCTCTTGTTCATCATGTGTGGGCAACCAACATTTTATTATCCAAAATCTGCTTGCTCTTCTTTAGCATGCTCCTCTTCTGTTCTTCTTTTATAAGTACTCTCTCCGTTCCTAAATATAAGTCTTTGTAGAGATTCCTCCATGGACTACGCACGGAGCTAAATGAGTGAATCTACACTCTAAAATGTATCTATATACATCCGTATGTGATCCATAGTGGAATCTCTACAAAGACTTGTATTTAAGAACAGAGGGAGTATAATAGTAGTACAGTATGTTCCTTGTAGTGAAGAGGAGCAGGGACATTTGCAGTGTAGAGGTCTATTCGGTCGCTTGTCATGGACGCTTTCAACTCTTCGTGTTGGTCTTCATGTCGCTTGTCATGGACGCTTTCAACTCTTTGTATTCGGTCGTATGTGTCGCCTTTGAGAGTTAGACTGATAGTAACAGTACTTCGCCTTCAATTGTAGAGAGCTGGTATCCGAAGCCTTTCTAGCCGTACCGGCAATACTAGCACATATTTTCCAGCAAGTTCCACTTTCCTGATTTTACTACTGATGCTTAGGGTTTTCCCATTATATCTACACTATGATTTTCGTAGGTACTTTGTGTTCTACTAGCAGTAGTCCACCCTTTAAAGCTAAACAACACACCAATCATAATTCCAAAGCTTAATTGTTCCAATACGAATGTGACATGATATTCATATTAGTTAACAGACATACATTTAATTGGTCAACCAATGCTCCCACTTGAGTTTCCAAATGCTTGTGGCCACATAGAGAGAGACATCATGGAATTGCATTTCTTTGGATGCTCTGATTCATCATGGGTGGGCAACCAACATTGTATAGAAAGAAAGAAATCTCCATAATATGCTTCCTCGTGTATTCTTTAAAATGTTCCTGTCCTGTTCTTCTTTAATAAGTAAAGTATGTTCCTCTTCAAGAAGGCAAGCAGGGACATGTGCAGTCGACGGGTCTATTTGGCCGCTTCTGCAAGTTGCTTTCAGCAATTCGAGTTGGTCTGCCATAATATCCAGGAAATGCTGGGAGCTGTACGACCTTTGAGAGACTAGACGGATAGTAACAGTAGTGCGCCTTTAGGTGAAGAGAGCTGGCCTGTAGGTGATTGATAGGCTTTTGATTAGTAGCGGCAATACAACCCCATATTTTCCAGCATGTTCCACTTCCCCGATTTATTTATGATGCTTATGGTGCCCCCCTTTTATCGACACTACAATCTACGTAGTGGCTTTGTGTCATAATAGCAGCACTCCATCCTTCAAGCGAAACTACATGCCACTCATATTTCCAAAGCTTACATTTAATTGGTCAGCTAATGTTACTACGTGAGTTTTGAAATGCATGTGCACCACATATAGAGACATGTTGGAATACTATTTCTCTGTGCACTCTCGTTGTCATTGTTTCGCAATAAACTTTCAATATAGTATAGTATGAACCTATCATGTGCCAACTATCCTTACTTCTGGAGCTCCCAACAGGGAGCCTATTTTTTTGTGTAGTTGTGCCAGATTATATTATTGTACGCACCAAATTACAGCACACAAGGGCTCACTCATCCAAATCCAGTGATAGCACACAAGGGTTTACAAGGAGCCCCTATTATATTAGAATATCATCTGCATTACAAAGATAATCTCACTATTATTTATGTTGTCATGCTTCTCAGATATTGAACAAAATCGCAATGAATATGAGAATGCGCACATCAGAAGAGTATCGCGGAACAGTGCAATGACTAACAAACATGGCATCAAGGCATCGAGATCCATTCTGGATGGAATGAAGCCCACACACTTTGCACCTACAGATTCGTGTTCAGAATATGATCCTAATGACTATTCTAAGCTCAAGGAGTCAAAGGCAGATGGCCTATCCTATTCACCCTACAAGGTGCCTGTTCTAATTTGGCAAGGTTTTATTGGTTGCACGTAACTTGCGTAAGCTGTCTTGCGTTTCTTCTGCTTCTTTGCACCGCCATCTGCTTAGTTTACTCATCATATATGTGAAGTTGCCATGCCCACCCATTATCAATATGCATTCCATTTTTCATCGTACCATGTTTTTCCATTCAAATGTTGTTCTTGTGTATCAGACATCCAAAAGGAAGAGAGTGATTGCAGAACCTGAAGGATTAGTAGCAAAGTCCTTGAAAAAGGTGGTGGTACCGTAGAAATCAGACAGCACCCAACTTATATTGGTGATAGAACCAGCGCCACAAAACCTAGGATATCGCAACTATGTTGCTTGCTGCTTTGCTCTTGTTAGTACCTGTTGTCTTGTATCGTTGTACTTACATTTATACCTGGTTGATAATGTGACATCAGTGTGCATGATAACCTGCATATCCACTGTTCTCTCCTAATTATCAGATCTATATTAATGCTTACATTAATGTAGAATAAACCCAATGCTTATGAAGAACTTTAGCTCTACATTGTTCTTGTATGTATCTGTTGTCCTTTATCACTGTACTTATACTGTCAGCTAGTTGTTCATGTACCATCACTTTGAAGCTTATTTTCCCTTGGTATCCATTTTGTACACATCAGATCTATGTTTACTCTTACCAAAATGTTGAATAAAACCAATGCCACTGAAGATGTTTAGCTCTGCATTACTCTTCTCAGTACCTTTTGGCTGTATGCTGTACCTACATTTATAGCTAGTTGATTATGTAGAATCACTCTGCATCTTTGCTTAAATAACCTCCATTTGTTAATATATTATCACTTCTATATTTACTCTTAACAAAATGTAGAATAAAGGCAATGCTTATGAAGAAGACTTTGTGGTAAACTTCTTGAATTCCCCCCCCCCATCAACATGGAAAAGGGCTTTATAGAGCCGGTCTTCATTACTAACGTAAGTTTGTAATTCTCAAGCCTTCAAACTTTGTTGTGTATATTTGGATAGCAATGACTGCAACTGCTGTTTATTTTTGTCGCTTGCATCAAATTGCATGTTTGAAGTTTATTATGAATAAGTTCACAAACATAAGTTTCTCCTTCTCAATTTCAGTTTTTAGTTGTACAACCTACTTCCTTATTCATACCATGTAAATTAAACTAAACGTAGCAAGTGATCTTCCTTAGCACTGCATGTATGCTTGTGTTGTTGATCTATAATCCAGTGGTGTGGTCAAACTACCAACTCCAGGACAATGTCATATCCTGCTATGTCTTAACTATGAACAATGCATATTATGTTCATGTTATTTAAATCGTATCTCTTTATTTACCAATCTGAAATGGGATAAATTGACAGTACACTCACCATCAATGCTTATACATTCTTTAGCACTGCATGTATGCTTGTGTTCTTCATCTGTAATCCAGTGGTGTGGTGAAGCTGGCCACTCCTGCACAATGCCATTTCCTGCCATGTCTTAACTTGAACAATTTTTATTCTATTTTAATCCAGGTCTCTTTATTTGCCACTAAGAAATGGGATGACTCGACAACACTGTTGCTTAAATGTGCAAAGCATGTTATCTGTCTGCTTTTTTCTCTTTCAGGGTGATATCACTGACGCCAAGAACTGACATTGATGCTATGCAGCTAGAGTTGGATATAAGCGTCATACAAGTGTAGTCATCAGCTTGCTCAGCTGCTTGCGCTGTAGCTCCCAGGCAGGGCTAACCTTTCTAGAACTGTGTTGAAGCGCTGTCGGTTCTGTATATTATTTTATGCGGCGTGTTTATTTGCACTGGTGGCAACCTTTGATGCCCAGTGTATGTAATCTGCTGTCTGGTTGCGCTTTATTATCGCTGGCGGGGAACTTTTATGCCAAGTGCATGTAATATGCAGTAATTTCTTTGTTGTATAGTCTAGGTATATTCTTCGTCATGATGTTGTAATTTAATTTCTGTATATGCTGTCGTCGCTCCCTGAAAAGGCCGTAAGCTTTGACGGGGCGCAACGGGCCTAAATGTTTGGTTTATTATATATAAAAAATTACGGTACTAAAACTGGCCGGCCCGCCAATCACTGTGAATGGGCTGAAAAGTGGGCCTGCAATCATGTCCAGCTAATAGCAGGCCTAGATGTAAACTCACCAACTATTAGTTTCGGGCCTTTAACAGGCCGAGTAAACCGGTTGCCTAAATTGGGCCAGAAAATAGAATGGGCTTTAAACAGTCTGAAAAGTAGATTGGGCCTGAATAGTGTCGGAGGCCCATGGTTTGCCCAGCCACAAAACGGGCCGTTAACAGGCCAAAATATGTGTCGGGCCACAGCTGACCCAATAACATTATGGGTCGTAAGCAGGCCGGTTGCAAAGCGGGCCATCATTAGGCCCGATTATCTCATGGGCCTTTAATGGGCCAATAGTCAGGTTCGGCTAAAATGTATCCACGAAGACTACGGGCCTTTAAGAGGCTGAAAGTCACTTTGGCCCAGAAATAGGCCCACATGCAGCACAGGCCGTTGAATGGCCGAAAGTGAACCGGGCCGACAACGGCCCATATCTACCAATGGCCATTAACAGGCTGAAAGTAATATCGGGCTGAACTACTACATGGGCCTTTAAGAGGCTGTAGTTAAAATGGCCCCCAATGGGGCCAAAAGCATCGTGTCCTGTTAACAAGCCAGATCATATATGGGCCGTAATTTGGCCCAAAATATGTTAGGCAGTTAATGAGCCGGATCCGATATGGGCCGTCATTTGGCCCAAAACATGGCAGACTATTAACGGGCCGGATCTAATGTGGGTTGTCATTTGGCCCAAAACATGACAGACATCTAACGGGCCGGATCTTATGTGGGCCGTAATTTGGCCCAAACCGTGGCAGCACTGTTAACGGGCCGACCCAGTAGAGTATGCCAAAATCTTGTGGGCCCTTGGTTGGGCCAGCCTTTTTTATCCTAAATGGGTTACTGTTGGGCCATGCCACGTGTCAAAGTATCATAGGCACGTCTCCTCCATTGGATGGATGACATATGTCCCAATGTTGAGCTGACACGTGGATACTCTGGCGAATCAGAATTTTACACGTGGAAAATCCCCATTGGTCCGGGTTGTTAATGGGTTATCGGATCCAAACCGGAACCCGGTAGCTTAACGGCGACCCGTTACGGTGGATGCCATGTGTCGGGTACCCTTGACGAAAGCACTTCCATGACGCGCCATTTATTGTCATGGAAGTGGACACTTCCGTGATGATAATTTTGGTATTGTCATGGAACACTTCTACGACAGCACATGTATGACTATCTTGATTCTGTCATAAAATCGTCATGGATGTACATGCATGACAAAAAATGTGACCTACTGTGAAAAACACGTATCATCACGGAAGTGGTTTTTTTGTAGTGAAGGACGCGTACACAAGCTACGAGATGTACAGGCAGATCATTGACATGAGGAAGTGCCTTCATTTGCCACCAGACGAGGGATCGTCGAGTCACAGAGCAGTGGCGGCAGCGTCACAAGAAGTAGATGTGTGCGAATGC
Source organism: Thinopyrum elongatum (assembly GCA_011799875.1). NCBI lineage: Eukaryota > Viridiplantae > Streptophyta > Magnoliopsida > Poales > Poaceae > Thinopyrum > Thinopyrum elongatum. The sequence continues at coordinate 492,958,016 of CM022300.1, forward strand.
ATGTAATTGTTTATTGAGTTGTGTGCGAATGTTTTGTATAGTCACTTATGTAGTTGGATGTTTATTTTAGTTATATATGTTTATTGACCCACAAGTATAGGGGATCGATCGTAGTCCTTTTGATAAGTAAGAGTGTCGAACCCAACGAGGAGCAGAAGGAAATGACAAGCGGTTTTCAGCAAGGTATTTTCTGCAAGCACTGAAATTATCGGTAACAGGTAGTTTTGTGATAAGGTAATTCGTAACGGGTAACAAGTAACAAGTGTAACAAAAGTGCAGCAAGGTGGCCCAATCCTTTTTATAGCAAAGGATAAGCCTGGACGAACTCTTATATAAAGCAAAGCACTCCCGAGGACACATGGGAATTATTGTCAAGTTAGTTTTCATCATGCTCATATGATTCGCGTTCGTTACTTTGATAATTTGATATGTGGGTGGACCGGTGCTTGGTTGCTGTCCTTACTTGGACAAGCCTCCCACTTATGATTAACCCCTCTCGCAAGCATCCGCAACTATGAAAGAAGAATTAAGATAAATCTAACCATAGCATGAAACATGTGGATCCAAATCAGCCCCTTACGAAGCAACACATAAACTAGGGTTTAAGCTTCTGTCACTCTAGCAACCCGTCATCTACTTATTACTTCCCAATGCCTTCCCCTAGTCCCAAATTATGGTGAAGTGTCATGTAGTCGACGTTCACATAACACCACTAGAGGAAAGACATCATACATCTCATCAAAATATCGAACGAATACCAAATTCACATGATTACTTATAACAAGACTTCTCCCATGTCCTCAGGAACAAACTTAACTACTCACAAAGCATGTTCATGTTCATGATCAGAGGGGTATTGAATATCATTAAGGATCTGACCATATGATCTTCCACCAAATAAACCAACTAGCATCAGCTAAAGGGAGCAATCAACACTACTAGCAACCCACAGGTACCAATCTGAGGTTTTGGGACAAAGATTGAATACAAGAGATGAACTAGGGTTTGAGAGGAGATGCTGCTAGTGAAGATGTTGATGAAGATTGACCCCCTCTCGATGAGAGGACCGTTGGTGATGACGATGGCTTTGATTTCCCCCTCCCGGAGGGAAGTTTCCCCGGCAGAACAGCTCCGCCGAAGCCCTAGATTGCTTCTGCCCAGGTTCCGCCTCGAGACGGTGGCGCTTCGTCCCGAAAGCTCCCTTCTGATTTTTTTCTAGGTCAAAATGCTTCATATAGTAGAAGATGGGCACCGGAGACCTGCCAGGGGGCCCACAAGCCCTGGGGGCGCACCCCCAGGCTTGTGGCCACCTGGTGGGTCCCCTCTGGTTGTTTCTTCGCCCAATAATTTTTATATATTCCAAAATAATTCTCCGTAAATTTTCAGGACTTTTGGAGTTGTGCAGAATAGGTCTCTCAGATTTGCTCCTTTCCGGTCCAGAATCCCAGTTGCCGGCATTCTCCCTCTTCATGTAAATCTTGTAAAATAAGAGAGAAAAGGCATAAGTATTGTACCATAATGTGTAATAACAGCCCATAATGCAATAAATATTAACATAAAAGCATGATGCAAAATGGATGTATCAACTCCCCCAAGCTTAGACCTCGCTTGCCCTCAAGTGAAAGCCGAAATCGATAATCATGTCCACATGTTTAGAGATAGAGGTGTCGATAAAATAAAATACGAACATGAAGGCATCATGATCATCTTTAGAACGCAACATATATTGTCATATAATTTCTTATGCTAAAGTAACAATTCGTTCACGAGCTAAAGTATGAATCAAAAACTTTATTGAAAACTAACAAACTATGATCTCAGTCATTGAAGCAATTGCAATTTATCATAATGTCAGAAAGAGTCAATATAAGAGCTTTTATGTAGCAAGTCCACATACTCAACTATCTTTTAGTCTTTCACAATTGCTAAAACTCTTGCGATACTCATGAGATCAAAGCCTCAATCGGACACAGAGAAAGATAGGGGCTTATAACTTCACCTCCCAACCTTTTACCTCAAGGGTAATGTCAACAATAATAATTTATGATCACCTACATCCGAGTGGATATATATATCTGGATCTTCCCCAACATATAGTGCTTGCCAAAAAGAGAAAATATAAAAGGAAAGGTGAAGATCACCATGACTCTTGTATAAGGATAGGAGATAAAAATAAAAGATAGGCCCTTTGTAGAGGAAAGCAGAGGTTGTCATGCGCTTTTATGGTTGGATGCACAAAATCTTAATGCAAAAGAACGTCACTTTATATTGCCGCTTGTGATAAAGAACTTTATTATGCAGTCTGTCGCTTTTATTTCTTCCATATCACAAGTTCGTATAAAGTTTATTTTCTCCACACTAAAAGATCATACATATTTAGAGAGCAATTTTTATTGCTTGCACTGATGACAACTTACTTGAAGGATCTTACTCAATCCATAGGTAGATATGGTGGACTCTCATGGCAAAACTGGGTTAAAGGATGTTTGGATGCACAAGTAGTATCTCTATTTGGTGCGAAAGATTTGGCTAGCATAGGATGAGAAGCAAGCTCAACATGTTGGAGGATCCATGACAATATAACTTCTATTCGGATATAAGAAAACATAACTCATTTATGTTGTCTTGCTTGTCCAACATCAACTTTTTAGCATATAACTCACAATCACAAAAGATGTTCAAGATAGTATATTTATATGTGAGATCTCTCTTTCTTTATTACTTCCTATTAATGGCAACAATGACCAAAACTATGTTTGTCAACTCCCAACAAATTTTACTCATCATACTCCTTATATGTGAAGTCATCACTCTCCATAAGATCATTATATAATATTTTTACTTCTTTTATTCTTTTTCTTTTCTTTTCTATGATCAAAGCAAGAAAGCAAAGCCCTCAACTCAAAACTACTCTTTATTATATAACTCTCGGACTCGATTACATTGAGGGAACACAAAGCGAAACTCAAAGCTAGATCATACTAAAAACTTTTATTCTACTAAACCGAGATATAACCAAAAGGATCAAACTAAGAAAAATGATAAAGGTAAAGATGTGATGATGATACGATATCGGGGCACCTCCCCCAAGCTTGGCACAATCCAAGCGGAGTGCCCATACCCATGTACTCAAATCTCCTTCTTCGGAGGTGGTGGTGGTGATGAGGTTGATGATGTGGGAAGCTTGTCCTCCGTATTTCAAGGCATAGGTTCACCATCGTAAAAAGATGAACGAGTCTCCGGGATCCTCAAATCTGCAGCCAAACTCATCCTCTTAAATCTGTATTCATACTCATAGTTTCGGTTTTGCAGGTCATAGATCTGGGCTTGGAGATGCTCGATTTTCTCATGAAGCTTGAAGATGGCCTCTCCAATGTCCTTGGTGTCCGGCTTGTCATCACGGGTAAATTCCGTGATCATGGAGTGATTGCGTTGAGTCCGCGTTCCACCATCCCTTGGCACTTGAAGACTTGCTACTCCATTGCTTCGAGCCTAGTCTCCACGCTTCCGGTCCTCCTTGGCCCTTGAACATCCCGGATGTGAAGCACCCCCTCACGCATCTCAATTGTTTGAGGGTGTTGTAGCAGCTTCGCAAGGTAGGGTTTGATGACCTTCTCAAAGAACTTGTCCTTCGGAGCGCTTGGGGATGTCATGGTGATCTAGATCTGTCAGAAAAATAGCTCGAAACAAGAACAGGGGATATTGCCGTCATACGGTGGTCAAAACCTTCGGGAGATTATATAATGAATTTTTACCGTGCAAAACAAGTAATCTGGGAGAAAACGGAGTCCGGAGGGCACACGAGGTGGCCACAAGCCTGGGAGGTGTGCCCAGGGGGGTAGGGCGCGCCCCCACTGCTTGTCGCCTCCTCGTGCGCTATTCGGACTACTTCTTAATTTCCTTTTTTTTATATTCCAAAACGGAGTAAAATTGCTTTTGGAAAGGTTTTGGAGTCGGTTTACTTACCGTATCACATACCTATTCCTTTTCGGGGGTCTGGAACGTTCTGGTAAGTTTTCTTTATGTACTCCTTCGGTGTTATGGTATTAATAATGTTAGTTTCAACATTTATGGGCGTACCTGAGATATAATGTTTGATTCCTTGCCCGTTCACCACCTTCGGATTATTGCCTTCGGCGTTGTTGATCTTGATGGCACCGAAACGATAAACTTCCTCGATAATATAAGGCCCTTCCCATTTAGAGAGAAGTTTTCCTGCAAAAAATCTTAAATGAGAATTGTATAGCAAGACATGGTCACCTACATTAAATTCACGCTTTTGTATCCTTTTGTCATGCCATCTTTTAACTTTTTCTTTAAACAGTTTGGCATTTTCATAGGCTTGGGTTCTCCATTCATCAAGTGAGCTAATGTCAAATAACCACTTCTCACCGGCAAGTTTGAAATCATAGTTGAGCTCTTTAATTGCCCAATAAGCTTTATGTTCTAATTCAAGAGGTAAGTGACATGCTTTTCCATAAACCATTTTATATGGAGACATACCCATAGGGTTTTTATAAGCAGTTCTATAAGCCCATAATGCATCATCGAGTTTCTTAGACCAATTCTTTCTAGATCTATCAACAGTCTTTTGCAAGATCAACTTTATTTCTCTGTTACTTAATTCTACTTGACCACTAGATTGAGGATGGTATGGAGATGTAATTCTATGGTTAACATTGTACTTAGCAAGCAATTTACGAAAAGCACCATGAATAAAGTGTGAACCACTGTCAGTCATTAAATATCTAGGGACTCCAAACCTCGGAAAAATAACTTCTTTAAGCATTTTAATGGAAGTGTTGTGATCAACATTACTAGTTGGAATAGCTTCTACCCACTTAGTAACATAATCAACAGCAACCAAAACATGAGTATACCCATTAGAGGATGGAAAAGGTCCCATATAATCAAATCCCCAGACATCAAATGGTTCAATAACAAGTGAATAGTTCATAGGCATTTCCTGATGTCTACTAATATTACCAATCCTTTGACATTCATCGCAAGACAAGACAAACTTACGAGCATCCTTAAAAAGAGTAGGCCAATAAAAACCAAATTGTAATACCTTGTGCACGGTTCTATCTCCAGCATGGTGTCCTCCGTAAGCCTCGGAGTGACACTTGCGTAGGATCTGTTCCTGCTCATGCTCAGGTACACAACATCTAATAACACCATCTACTCCTTTATAAAGGTGTGGGTCATCCCAGAAGTAATGTCTTAAATCATAGAAAAACTTTTTCTTTTGTTGGTTTGTGAAACTAGGTGGTATAAATTTAGCAACAATGTAATTAGCATAATCTGCATACCATGGAGTACAACGAGAAGCATTTATGACAGCTAGTTGTTCATCAGGAAAGCTATCATCAATAGGTAGTGGGTCATCAAGAATATTTTCTAACCAAGACAAGCTGTCTGCTACGGGGTTTTCAGCCCCTTTCCTATCAGTAATATGTAAATCAAATTCTTGCAGCAAGAGAACCCATCTAATAAGTCTAGGTTTAGCATCTTTCTCTTCCATAAGGTATTTAATAGCAGCATGATTAGTGTGAACAGTTACTTTAGAATCAACAATATAAGATCTGAACTTGTCACAAGCAAATACAACTGCTAAAAATTCTTTTTCAGTAGTGGCATAATTTCTTTGAGCATTGTCTGGAGTTTTACTAGCATAATGGATAACATTTAATTTCTTATCAACTCTTTGTCCTAGAATAGCACCAACAGCATAATCACTAGCATCACACATAATTTCAAATGGTAGGTTCCAATCAGGTGGTTGAACAATGGGTGCATAAATTAAGGCTTTCTTAAGTATTTCAAATGCTTCTACACAATCATCATAAAATATAAATGGAACATCTTTTTGCAAAAGATTAGTGAGAGGCCTAGAAATTTTAGAGAAGTCTTTAATAAATCTCCTATAGAAACCAGCATGACCAAGGAAACTTCTTATACCTTTGATGTCTTTAGGACAAGGCATCTTTTCAATTGCATCAACTTTAGCTTTATCAACTTCAATACCTCTTTCGGAGATTTTATGCCCCAAGACTATACCTTCATTAACCATAAAGTGGCACTTCTCCCAATTCAAGACAAGATTAGTTTCTTCACATCTCTGCAAAACTCGATCAAGGTTGCTTAAGCAATCATCAAAAGAAGTTCCGTAAACGGAGAAATCATCCATGAAAACCTCAACAATCTTTTCACAAAAATCAGAGAATATAGCAGTCATACATCTTTGGAAGGTAGCAAGTGCATTGCATAAACCAAAAGGCATACGTCTATAAGTAAAGGTACCAAAGGGCATGTAAAAGTAGTTTTTTTGTGATCCTCTTGTGACACAGGTATTTGGGAAAAAAACAGAGTAACCATCTAGAAAGCAAAAGTGTGTATGTTTTGATAGTCTTTCTAGCATTTCATCAATAAAAGGTAGAGGATAATGATCTTTCCTAGTTGCTTTGTTTAATTTTCTAAAATCAATTACCATTCTATAACCTGTAACAATTCTTTGTGGAATCAATTCATTTTTATCATTAGGAACAACAGTAATACCTCCCTTCTTAGTCACACAATGAACATGACTTACCCATCTACTATCAGCAATAGGATAGATTATACCTGCTTCCAGAAGTTTTAATATTTCATTTCTTACCACTTCCTTCGTCTTAGGATTCAACCGTCGCTGAGGATCAACAACTGGTTTAGCATCAGGTTCCATATTAATTTTTTGCTGACATAGAGTGGGACTAATGCCCTTAAGATCATCCAGAGTATATCCAATAGTAGCACGATGCTTCTTCAGAGTTTTCAATAATTTCTTTTCTTCATGCTCTGAAAGCTTAGCATTAATAATAACAGGATATATCTTTTTCTCATCGAGATAAGCATATTTTCATAGTATCAGGTAATTGTTTAAGATCGAACACAGGATCACTCTTGGGTGGTAGAGGATCTCCAAGAGTCTCAACAGGCAAATTGTGTTTCAAAATAGGCATTTGTTTAAAGAAAATCTCGTCTAATTCCTTTCTTTCATTCATGAACATATCATTTTCATGGTTTGCAAATATTGTTCTAAAGGATCAGTAGGAGGCACGACAATAGAAGCAAGACCAATAATTTCAACTTTACTAGGAAATTCTTTATCATGAGGTTGTCTACGAAATTTGGAGAAATTAAACTCATGAGACACATTACCAAAATTGACACTGACAGTTTCTTTCTCACAATCTATTTTAGCATTAACAGTGTTCAAGAACAGTCTACCAAATATAATGGGACAAAAATCATCTTGTGGGGAACTAAGAACTAGAAAATCAGTAGGGTATTTTATTTTCCCACACAAGACTTCAGCATCTCTAACAATCCCAATTGGTGAGATAGTATCTCTATTAGCAAGCTTAATAGTAACATCAATATCTTCTATTTCAGCAGGTGCAATATCATTCATAATTTCTTGGTATAAAGTAAATGGAATTGCACTCACGCTAGCTCCCAAATCACATAAGCCATGATAACAATGATCTCCTATCTTAACAGAGACAACAGGCATGCCAACAATAGGTCTATGTTTATCTTTATCATCGGGTTTGTCAATCCTAGCAGCTTCATCACAGAAATAAATAACATGTCCATCAATATTATCGACTAAGAGATCTTTAACCATAGCAATGCTAGGTTCAACTTTCATTTGTTCAGGGGGTGTAGGTGTTCTAGTATAACTCTTACGGACTACAGCTGAAGCTTTAGCATGTTCTTTTATCCTAACTGGAAAAGGTGGTCTCTCAATATAAGAAGTAGGAATAACTAGATCAACATTATAAGTAATAGTTTCTTCTTCAGCTTTAATAGGTTCTACTACTTTTACTTCAATGGGAGGATGATATTTAAACCACTTCTCCTTAGGGAGATCAACATGAGTAGCAAATGATTCACAAAAAGAAGCTACTATCTCAGAGTCAAGTCCATATTTAGTGCTAAATTCACAAAAGGCAACGGTATCCATAAAAGATTTAACACAATCAAACTTAAGGTTTATACCTAACTCCTTACCTTCGTCGAGCTCCCAATCTTTAGAGTTGCATTTAATTCTGTCCAAGAGATCCCATTTGAATTCAATAGTCTTCTTAATAAAAGAACCAGTACAAGAAGTATCGAGCATGGATTGATCATTATGAGAAAGCCAAGCATAAAAATTCTGAATAATAATTTCTCTTGAGAGCTCATGATTGGGGCATGAATATAACATTGACTTAAGCCTCCCCCAAGCTTGAGCGATACTTTCTCCTTCACGAGGCCAAAAATTATATATATAATTCCGATCACGATGAACCAGATGCATAGGATAAAACTTCAGATGAAATTCCAATTTCAATCCGTTGTAATTCCAAGCTCCAATATCATCACATAGCCTATACCATGTCAATGCCTTTCCCTTCAAAGATAAAGGGAAGACCTTCTTCTTGACTTCATCCTCGGGCAAACCTGCAAGCTTAAATAATCCACAAACTTCATCCACATAGATTAGATGCATATCAGGATGTAGTGTTCCATCTCCTGCATAAGGATTAGCTAGCACTTTCTCTATCATACCCGAAGGAACTTCATAATAAATATTTTGAGTAGGTGCAATAGGTTGAGGAGCAACTTCTTGTTCTTCCGATCGAGGTGAAGATACCCTGAACAAACCCCTAAAAGGAAGATTTTCCATAGTGACAAGTGACGGTAAATTTCAGCACGTAATATAAATTTTTTCTTACCAAATTCCACTCACCAAAGGCGCTTCACTCCTCGGAAGCGGCGTCAGAAAAGAGTCTTGATGACCCACAAGTATAGGGGATCGATTGTAGTCCTTTCGATAAGTAAGAGTGTCGAACCCAACGAGGAGCAGAAGGAAATGACAAGCGGTTTTCAGCAAGGTATTTTCTGCAAGCACTGAAATTATCGGTATTAGATAGTTTTGTGATAAGGTAATTCGTAACGGGTAACAAGTAACAAGTGTAACAAAAGTGCAGCAAGGTGGCCCAATCCTTTTTATAGAAAAGGATAAGCCTGGACGAACTCTTATATAAAGCAAAGCGCTCCCGAGGACACATGGGAATTATTGTCAAGTTAGTTTTCATCATGCTCATATGATTCGCGTTCGTTACTTTGATAATTTGATATGTGGGTGGACCGGTGCTTGGGTGCTGTCCTTACTTGGACAAGCCTCCCACTTATGATTAACCCCTCTCGCAAGCATCCGCAACTACGAAAGAAGAATTAAGATAAATCTAACCATAGCATGAAACATGTGGATCCAAATCAGCCCCTTACGAAGCAATGCATAAAGTAGGGTTTAAGCTTCTGTCAGTCTGGCAACCCATCATCTACTTATTACTTCCCAATGCCTTCCCCTAGGCCCAAATCATGGTGAAGTGTCATGTAGTCGACGTTCACATAACACCACTAGAGGAAAGACAACATACATCTCATCAAAATATCGAACGAATACCAAATCACATGATTACTTATAACAAGACTTCTCCCATGTCCTCAGGAACAAACATAACTACTCACAAAGTATGTTCATGTTCAAGATCAGAGGGGTATTGAATATCATTAAGGATCTGAACATATGATCTTCCACCAAATAAACCAACTAGCATCAGCTACAGGGAGTAATCAACACTACTAGCAACCCACAGGTACCAATATGAGGTTTTGAGACAAAGATTGAATACAAGAGATGAACTAGGGTTTGAGAGGAGATGGTGCTGGTGAAGATGTTGATGAAGATTGACCCCCTCACGATGAGAGGACCGTTGGTGATGACGATGGTTTCGATTTCCCGCTCACGGAGGGGAGTTCCCCTGGCAGAACAGCTCCGCCGGAGCCCTAGATTGCTTCTGGCCAGGTTTCGCCTCGAGACGGCGGCGCTTCGTGTAACACCCTGGATTTTGCCCATTTTTTTCTTTTGATTTTGGTCTAGATTTGCCTTTCTGTGGCTTAGTGGTCTTGCAACCTGGAGGGATCATCCTTGATTCCTCTTACCTAGTGGCTTGCCAACTTCAAAACCATCCCAAGACCTTGTCATTTCCATCTTGGACCAATCCCAATATTCTTTTCCTTGGGAAAATTCGTTTTTCTATTAAAGGAATAACCCTGTTGTCCTGGGTTGTGAAGCAACCAGCATTTCCATTATTCCAAAGATTCCCAAATAATTCCCATAAATTGTTTGGGTCAGATCTTCCACAAATATGTCAAACCCTTCCTTGCCATGTTCAAAAATCTTTCACAAATATTCCTTTTCTGATTTTGCCCTAGCTGCCAAGTTGAGAAGCAAGTACCCTTTATATTTCCTTGATTGGTCTCAAATTTTTTGGGCATTCTTTCCTATCCATATCATTGCCACATGCCAAAATTCAACTTCATTTGGATATTAGAACTCCCTTGGCTAATTTCCAAAGTTTCTGGTCAACTGGGAGCTTTGTGAAGAAAGTGCTAGGTAAGAGCATCCAAATGAGTTGAAATTTTGTAAGTATCTTAATATGCTCAAATAATGACTCTCCACCAAGTTTCAACCCTATACAATCAACTATGTGAGCACAGCCTCAAATCTTGGCTTCTGGTCAGATTTTCACATTGTGAAGCAACTATATTTTATATTGCTCCATAATTGCTGAAAATTTACCACAGCATTATCCTACCCATATGAACTATCTCCACAAAATTTGGGCTCATTTAATCTTCCGAATAATTCCCTAGTATTTTTCTAAGATTCTAGTCAGAGAGGCTCATTGCGAAGGAAGTACCATTTTGGCTTGTCCAAATGGCATGGAATTTTTATGGCACTCTCATATGACCAAATCATAATGCTATACCAAATTTCAGCCCAATTGGCTACTCCATGTGAGTGGCACGTCAAGATTGAGTTTCTGGACCAGATTGGTCAGTTGCAAAGCAACTATATTAAATCTTGGTCCATTTCTCTCCAAACTTCACAGGATTGTAGTTCTTCCTAACCTAAACCTCCCAGACATCACCCTTGGCTCTTATCACTTCTCTATTGATCACAAAAACATGGTCAAGTTTGCTGCTAGAAACTTGTTGACCTTGGTTCAGTCACTTCAGACCTCTCCCAAGCCACCCAGCTGCATAGGTTATCTCCAGAAAGGAGGGAGAACCCCCTAGACATCATTTGGCGTTGAGTGGGGCATGGCAACACCGTGGCCACGCGGTGACCACCGCCCCGGCACGCCATGGTCGCGAGCTGCGTGTTTGCCAGCTCGGGCCCTGATACGTCTCCAACGTATCTATAATTTTGTATTGTTCCATGCTGTTACATTATCATTCTTGGATGTTTTACAATCATTTTATAGTCATTTTATATCATTTTTTGGTACTAACCTATTGACATAGTGCCAAGTGCCAGTTGCTGTTTTTTTGCATGTTTTTTACATCGCAGGAAATCAATACCAAACGGAGTCCAAACGCAGCGAAACTTTTTGTGGATTTTTTTTGACCAGAAGACATCCAGTGGGCCGGAGAAGCGCCTGGGGGTGCTCCGAGGGGAGCACAACCCACCAGGGCACGCCTGTAGGCCCAGGCACGCCCTGGTGGGTTGTGCCCACCTCGGGTGCCCCCCGAACCGCCTCTTTGCTCTATAAATACCCCAATATTCCAGAAACCCTAGAGGAGTCGACAAAAATCAATTCTAGCCACCGCAGAGTCCAGAACCACCAGATCCAATCTAGACACCATCATGGAGGGGTTCACCACTTCCATTGGTGCCTCTCCGATGATGCGTGAGTAGTTCTTTGTAGACCTACGGGTCTGTAGTTAGTAGCTAGAGGGCTTACTCTCCCTTGTTTGATTCTCAATACAATGGTCTCTTAGAGATCCATATGATGTAACTCTTTTTGCGGTGTGTTTGTTGGGATCCGATGAACTTTGAGTTTATGATCAGATCTATCTTTTTATCCATGAAAGTTATTTGAGTCTTCTTTGATCTCTTATATGCATGATTGCTTATAGCCTCATATTTCTTCTCTGATATTTGGGTTTTGTTTGGCCAACTTGATCTATTTATCTTGCAATGGGAAGAGGTGCTTTGTAGTTGGTTCGATCTTACGGTGCTTGATCCCAGTGACAGAAGGGGAACCGACACGTATGTATCATTGCTACTAAGGATAAAATGATGGGGTCTATTTCTACATAAATATATCTTGTCTACATCATGTCATTGTTCTTATTGCATTACTCCGTTTCTCCATGAACTTAATACACTAGATGCATGCTGGATAGCGGTCGATGTGTGGAGTAATAGTAGTAGATGCAAGCAGGAGTCGGTCTACTAATCTTGGACGTGATGCCTATATAATGATCATTGCCTGGATATCATCATGATTATTTGAAGTTTTATCAATTGCCCAACAGTAATTTGTTCACCCACCGTTTGCTATTTTTCTCGAGAGAAGCCACTAGTGAAACTTACGGCCCCCGGGTCTCTTTTCCAATATATTTGCATTCAAGATCTGTTTTGCTATTCGCTCTTTTCTTTATTTGCAACTTTTATTTTCAGTCCTATTAAACCAAAAATACAAAAATACCTTGCTGCACTTTATTTTATTTGGCGTTCGATCTATCAATATTTACTACTCTCTCACGTCCGTTTGCCAATTTTTGGCGCCGTTGCCCGAAAGGGATTGACAACCCCTTTTACACGTCGGGTCGCGAGTATTTGTTATTTATGTGCAGGTGCTGTTTATGTAGTGTTGCTTGGTTCTCCTACTGGTTTGATAACCTTGGTTAAATCACTGAGGGAAATACCTACCACCGTTGTGCTGCATCATCCCTTCCTCTTTGGGGAAATACCGACGTAGCTTCAAGCCGCATCAAAAGGAATTTCTGGCGCCGTTGCCGGGGAGGATCTTCAACATATACCAGGTTCCTAATCACAAATCTCATCTCCTCGCAATTTACATTATTTGCCATTTGCCTCTCGTTTTCCTCTCCCCCACTTCACAAAAAATTGCCATTTTATTCGCCCTCTTTTTCGTTCGCTGTTTTCTTACCGGATCTGTTTTTGAGTGCAATCTTGTTGCGTAGTCACAATGACTCAAGAGAACACCAAGTTGTGTGATTTCTCAAATACCAACAACAATGATTTTCTTAGCACTCCGATTGCTCCTCCCGCCACTAGTGCGCAGACTTGTGATATTAATACTGCTTTGCTGAATCTTGTTATGAAAGATCAATTTTTTGGAACTCCTAATGAGGATGCCGCGTCCCATCTTAACACATTCGTGGAATTATGCGATATGCAAAAGAAAAAAGATGTGAACAATGATGTTGTGAAGTTGAAATTATTTTCGTTTTCTTTGCGAGATCATGCAAAAATTTGGTTTTCTTCTTTGCCTTGTAATAGTATCGATTCTTGGAATAAGTGCAAAGATGCTTTTATCACTAAGTATTTTCCGCCCGCAAAAATTATTTCCCTTAGAACCTAGATCATGAATTTCAAGCAACTTGAACATGAGAATGTTGCACAATCTTGGGAAAGGATGAAAATGATGCTAAGGAATTGCCCAACTCATGGGTTAAATCTTTGGATGATCATACAAAAAATTTATGCGGGGTTGAATTTTGTTTCTCGTAAACTTTTAGATTCCGCCGGCGGTGGTACTTTTATGGAAATTACTTTGGGTGAAGCCACCAAATTGCTTGATAATATCATGGCAAATTATTCACAATGGCATACCGAAAGAGCTCCTACTAGTAAAAAAGTTAATTCGGTTGAAGAAATTTCTTCTTTGAGTGAAAAAGTTGATGCTCTTATGAAATTGGTTAGTAAAAGTGCTCCTATTGATTTTAATGATGTGCCTTTGTCTACTTTGATTGAGCAAAATAGTGATGCCGTAGATGTGAATTTTATCTCACAAAACAATTTCAATAACAATTCTTATAGAGGTAATTTTAATCCTAGGCCTTTTCCTAGTAATTCCTCTAATAATTATGGTAATTCCTATGGTAATCCTTCTTATAATAATAATAGGAACACCTCTGATTTTGAGAATATTATTAAAGAATTTATCAATGCTCAAAAGAATTTTAACACTATGATGGAAGAAAAATTGAGTAAGATTGATGATTTGTCTAGAAGCGTTGATAAAATTTCTCATGATGTAGAAAATCTCAAGATGAAAATTTGTGTGCCTGAAGTTGAGGAATCAATTAAAGCCCTTTATGTTTCTATGGATGAAAGTAAAAAAAGAACCGCTATGCTTAGAGCTAGAAGAGAATTTTTAAAAAAGGCGTTTTCTAGTGATTGCTTTCATAAAAGTGATGAAGATCTTAAAATGATTGGTGTTTCTTCTATTGATTCCTTGTTTAGTAAAATTAAGATTGATGAAAAAGGGACTGGAGAAGAGTCAACTTTAGTTAGAAGGCATCCCGATAATTTGGAGGGTGAAAATCTTGTTGAAATTTTTGATAAAAGTGGGTTTGAAGAGGTCAATGTGACGCCCCCGGCTCAATCGTGCACTAATCATACACGCAAATGCACACGATCAAGCCTAAGGACTCACGGGAAGATATCACAACACAACTCTAAAACATAAATAAAGTCACACAAGCTTTATATTACAAGCCAGGGGCCTCGAGGGCTCGAATACATAAGCTCGCGTACAAGCGTCAGCGGAAGCATCAGATATCTGAGTACAGATATAAAAGAAAACACAGATAGGCCCTTAGAAGGCGGGGTAAAAGAAAACACTACGATCGAAAGGCGCAGGCCTCCTGCCTGGGACCCTCCGAACCTACTCCTGGTCGTCGGCAAGCTCGTATTAGAAGTGATCGTTGACAGGGGCATCTGGCTTCCGGGCTCCGTCATCTGGTTGCATCAAATGGATATGGGGGAAAAAGAAAGCAAAGCAACCGTGAGTACTCATCCGAAGTACTGAGCAAGCAAGGATCTACACTACATATGCAACATTATCAAAGGGAGGCTGTATATGTGGACTGGGCTGCAGAAATGCCAGAATAGAGAGAAGGCCTAGTCCTATCGAAGACTAGCATCTTCAGCGGTCTTGCAGCATTAGAAGAGTGTAGATTAGTACAGCATAAGGTAGTAGTATCATTAGGTCTCAACCTCAGCCAGAGAGCCTTCCTCGACTCCCTGCAAGAAAGCAATCCCAGAGCCATACAGTCATGAACCTCGTCCAGAGATCCCTTCTCGACTCCCTGCGAGAAGCAATCCCAGAGCCATAGTATCCAATTCTAGTTGTATCGATCGGGATACAACTCCGAGCGTCCGTTACTGAGGATCAGGCTATGCATAGATTAGTTCTTCCCTGCAGGGGTGCACCAACTTACCCACCACGCTCGCTTAACTCCGGCCGGACACACTTTCTGGGTCATGCCCGGCCTCGGCCAAACGACACACCGCAACCCTACCTAGAGCTCAGCAGAGAGGTTCCCATCGGTCTATATCCTAAGCACTCAGGGGTCTTGGGCCATCGCCCTGTGCACTCCGGGTCGTTGCCCACACGGTGAAGCCAGGCACCACCACTACAGGATGGCGCCGGTCTGTCCATGTCGCCATGCTGAACTGGACGTCTGACAGGGCTTTCGGCTGATGCATATGATGCAGAGTGCCCATAGCTATAACCGCGTGATGGTTAGTGCTATCGGGCCAGAGGCCCACTCGAATCAAATATCCAAATCGTTAGTACCATGGGGGGTGCGGTAACGAGCAGAGACTCATGATCGATGTGACCCCGTTGACCCGTCTCGAGGACTTGCGGCAAGGGCCAAGAATGTCCGGCCACGCCTCGTATTCATCACTCGGGCACCATCCAGATCAACCTGTCTCCACTTCACTCGCGGGTACCCCTCAGGGTCGACCCGCCTTTCCAAGTAACAGTAGTACAGTCCAAGTATCTGTGTGTCCATAACATAAGGGAATCCGAGGTATCTCCCTCGTGGGATTCCTACTCGATGTATCCGTCAAGGTGAACTCGGAGGAATCAGCCTCGATGGGTTCACACTTGAGGTGTTGCACGACAGCGTCGTTACCAGAAGTGGTGAAGGAGGAATCGCCCTCGATGACCATGACCGAGTAACTACTCCACAGAGTTATCATCGGAAGTGCTTACGAGGTATCACCCTCGGCACTCGATAGTAATGTTGCAGTGTCGTACAGATAAAGGGGGTGATGTGCGGTGCCGGGGCCCGGTTGTCGAGCCTTCTGATAATCCAGCGGGGCAATCGGGACAAGTGGGGTCACTGGGGTCTCTATCCAGCCTATACTAAGCAGTTTAGGATAAGCAGGTAATTATCAAAAGCAGGTTACAAGATCAGGTCATGCATCAGAATAGGTAAAGCAGTAACAGCAGCAATTCTAATGCAAGCACAAGAGAGAGGAGAATAGGCGATATAGGCATGCTCAAGGGGGGGTGCTTGCCTGGTTGCTCGGCGGCAAAGGCAAGGTCATCAACGGTGTCGTCGGGCTCCTGAGCTGCGTCGGTCTCGGGAACTGCGTCTGCAGCGGGGTCTACCGAGAGAGAAGAGGGGGAGGAAACAGATAAATACCCGGCAAACATAAGCAACACAGAGCAGGCTATGCTAACATGCAGTGCAGGGTTGGCTAAAGACATGTCTAAACCGTATTAGTTACTTTAGGATTTAAGTTGGAATTATTAACCGGAGTATAAGCACTATTCATCTACCGGAAACATGCTAAAAGTTACGGGTTCACCTCCGTAGAGGGTCCCGACACGGAAACGGATAGCACGGTTGGATTCATCTCGTCGTTCTGAGCAACTTTCATGTACAAAGTTTTTCGATCTGAGCTACGGATTATTTTATATGAATTTCTAAAGATTTAAACAATTTCTGGAATTTCTGGATTTAATCTAATTTCGAAAATAAACATGAAAAGGCCAGGCGCACCCGGTCCAGTGCACCCAGCAGTGAACTAGGGGCTGACAGTGGGTCCCGTTGACTGCTGAGTCAGCAGTCAACAGTTGACTAGTCAGCGGGTGAACAGTGCACACGGGCCCACACGTCAGTTTAGTTAAATATCTAACAGTTTTCATTTGGGTTAATTAATCAGTGTGGGGCCCGGATGTAAGTGGGGGTTAGGGGTTTGGGTTAGTGGCTAATTAGCCGGTTAATCACCTGGGCCCACCTGTCAGTGGCCCAGGGCGGTTTAAACCGCGGCGGCGTCCACGGTGGTGGCCGAAAAACAGCTACAAGCCATGGTTCGGCTCGCGGAGAGGCTCTACGGGCCCCTGGCGCTCACGCGCATCCATGGGTGGTGGCCGTTGGCGTGGGGGTGGCCGAAGTTGGGCACGACAACGACCACGGCGACGACCCGAGCTCGGTGGGGGGGGGGGTGCGGCTACAGCGCAGGAGCTCGAGACCAAGCAAGCTGGCGAGCTAGGAGGGAGCTACGGGCGTTTGGGAGGCCAGAGGGCGTACGTGAGTGACCAAAAGGTCACTGGGGCCTAGTCGACGACAAGCCCGAGCGGAGGTGGGATCGGTAACGGCGGTGACAGGAGCTAGAGGTCAAAACCGACGCCGCAAACGGAGGGGATAACGCGGACGCTCACCTAGGAGCGCACAACAGGCTCGTTGAGGGTTTGAAGCGCAGTGGCGAGGCGGATCGGGCGACGAACGCCGGCGGTTGTAGAGAAGAGGACCGGCTCAATCCGGCGCTTTGGTGCAGCTCCGCCCGAACGGACGCGTGTAGGCGATGATGACGAACTCCACGGAGCGGCCGGACACGCGTTCAGGCGCCGGTGAGGACGGTGGGCGCGCGGACGACGGCAGCAATGGCGGGGGTGGTTCGGGTGTGTGCGAGGGAGGGCAATGGGTGCGCGAGGGAGAGAGAGCGAGCGAGGGAGAGGCCAGAGGAGCACGGGAGCTGCGGCTTTATCCTCGACGGGCGGGCGCCGGCGCATTGTCGACCAGGGACGAGGGGGGCCGGTGCGCGCCGTGCGGCAGAGGCGACAGCAGCGCAGGAGGAGCAGTGCGGGAGGTGGGAGGAGGAGCTGCGCGGGCTGGGCCGGCTGTTTGACTAGAGCCCAGCCACATGGGCTTTTTTCCTTTTTCTTTCTTTTTCCTTTCTGTTTTCTCTTTTCTTTTTGTTTTGTCTTTTATTTTTATTCCAAAAGACTTTTGCAAAAATATGAGACTTGCCAAAATAAATACTATGCAATACTTACCACTGTTAGAAAATGGTTTGGAGGCAGTTGGGTTTCATATAAATTTTGTATTAATTAAAATGGATTAAACCTTGTTGTTTTGGTACTGTTTCTTACTGTTTGAGTCACTTCACTAATTTATTATATGTTGATTATAATTTTAGAATTGTCTCTGGATTATTTACAATATTATGAACATTTTAGTTTTCAAATTTGAACAACTTTTATTTTCACTTTTAGTTTGAATTTCCTTTTGAATTTGAATTTGAAAAGAGATATGATCCAAATGATGTTTAAGCACTGTTGATCATGATGACATGGCATTATCAAAAGGGAGATTACTGTGGCTAACCACTGGGGGTGTTACAAATCTCCTCCACTAATAAGAATTCTCGTCCCAAGAATTAAGAGGGAGACTGAAAGAAAGAGGGGTATTCTTGGAAATTCTTTCAAAGAAACGTCCGAAAAATCTCGAACGACTGGAATGTTTTTGATCCCCTCAAGCAGAGAAGCGTTCAACGCATTCAAGGTGTATATTTTAGCCTCAGCATTTTGAGTTGTCTGGGCACGGTAATTCACTAGCCCGGATGACTAACGGAGTATGCATTTCCTCATAATGAAGGTCATGCATGAATGCAAATTTTTCATAGATGAATGAATGTGATGCTGCTGAATTAAA
Source organism: Thinopyrum elongatum (assembly GCA_011799875.1). Taxonomy (NCBI): domain Eukaryota; kingdom Viridiplantae; phylum Streptophyta; class Magnoliopsida; order Poales; family Poaceae; genus Thinopyrum; species Thinopyrum elongatum. Next base: position 492,976,886 of record CM022300.1, read on the forward strand.
TAAAATAGAAGCAGGTACTGAGTTAACGAGAAGGGTACCCATTTCAGTGGCAAGTTGATCCTGGACTTGTTCAATATCAATGTTGTAAGCGTGTCCACGACCATGAGCAGCAGACCCAGTATTATAGCTGTGGGCCTGATTGTTGCCACGATCATTGCCATGGCCAGTACGAGGGAAAGCCAACTGATTCTGAGTCTGGCGGCAGTCCTTAGCAAGGTGGCCTGGTTTGCGACACTTGAAGCACAGTCCATCTTCAGGACGAAGAGGAGCATTGGGTGGAACATGTGGTGCAGTATGGTTGTTACTTGGGGCAGGGGCAGCTGGACGGAACACGTTGTTGGGAATCCAGACTCGACGCTTCTGTGTTGAGCCCGAAGATGAGCCAACATCACGATAGCGCTTCTATGACTCCTTATGCTTCATTTGAGCAGTCTCAAGCAGGATAGCCTTGTTCACAAGAGTAGTAAAGTCGGTGAAATCTTGAGTAGCAAGTGCAAGCTCGATGTCTGGGTGGAGTCCATTATGGAACTTCTCTTGTCTACGGGCATCCGTGGCGATGTCTTCTTCAGCATAGCGGGATAGATCAAGGAATTCCCGCTGATAAGCTTCGACTGTCTTGTTGCCCTGAGTGAGGTTACGAAACTGAGTTTTCATCCGGTCCATGATTACTTGAGGAATATATCGGGCACGAAAGGCAGCCTGGAACTTAGGCCAAGTAACGGCTGTTCCAGCAGGCAGTGTACGTTTGTGGGTGTCCCACCATTGAGCAGCGAGACCCTTTAAGAAAAAGGACGCGAAGGCGACAAAGTTGGCAGGGGAGACATTTGTAGACTCCATCTCGTGAGTGATATTGCGAATCCAGTCATCAGCATCCAGTGGCTTCTCAGAGTTGCGAAACTGAGTTGGGTTAAGACGCATAAATTCTGGCAGAGTTATTGAAGGAGGGTTCTGGTTCTGGTTGTTCAGATGCGGGAACTGAGTCATAATCCCAGTCATGAACTGGCGGTTGAGCTCGAATTGTTGCATCATAGCGGCCATATAATCTGGCGGTGGTGGGCATTCAGGGGCACGACCACGACCACGACCACCTGGTCTGACTATCCTGCTAAGTTTCAATAGGGGTAGTTCAGTAAAAGCAGTTGTGGGTGTTTAGCGACAAGCATGATGTAACACGACAATAATTAAGCAGTGTACTAGATACTTAACAGTAGTCAATTAAGACATACAGATCCATACACAGAGTCGGGTACATGCGAATAGCATAATGGCGCAAATTCAAAAGCTAGACATGGTAGGCGGCGCGCAGGCACGCGGTAAGGAAGTACACCACGAGACAAAGCAACGGCTACATCAAAGTCGGGAAGATCCACTGAAACGGGGTAGCTGCACGTGCGGACGGCGAATGTTCATCGCGGAAGGATCCTGTGCTCCATGTGCACTCTGATGCAGAACCCGGTCTCGAGCTGAAAGAAGAGGTCCACGTGGAGGTGCGTGACCTCCAACAGCAGGCCAATCAATACCAGCATACATCTGAGTCCTGCTCAGGTAAAGGATGTACTCTGGATGTATCCCTGCATGAACAGCTGGTAGCAACTACATGATAGCATCGTAGAGGCGTGCTCGAGTGGCAACCAACTCGACGGCAAGAGCCCGAATAGTGCGATCCAGATCCTGAGTGCACTGAATCAGAACGTGCGGGTCGTATCGACGACGCTCGTACGGGGCACAGATAGCTATGTAGTATCCAATAGTATCTCCAGTAGGGGCATACGGAATGTATCGAAACTCAGAGGCATCCAAGCTATCGCTGAACTCTCCTCGGAGACGTGCGACAGCAGAATAGGTGGCATCATGTACTGCCATCTCAATCGTGACGCCGATACCATGGAAAAGGTGCAACTCAGTGTCTGAGTCATTGCGCTTATCATAGATACGAACATCAGCATGGTACTGCTCCTGGTTGAACTCGCGGTAATCCTCGTAGACCATGTACTCGGGGTACTAGCGGTAGCCCAGCCGGGTCAGGAGGGCGATCAGGATAGCTGGAAAACCAGGGGCACCACGAGCCCAAGTGCGAAGCACAAGCTGCGTCGTAGGGCATGGTGGAAACAAACGATCCATCTGAAACAGAGGAAATTCAGGGTTGTCAAAAGACAATGAGAAGTATAATACAACTCGGAGAGAAAGGTTAAACAAAATAATGGAAAGGAAAATGATTATCAGACTAATCAGATCAATTGGTAAGGAATTAAGCACAGATATCCAGCTCTCCGGGTAGACGAGATTTACGAGATCCTAAGTGTCGGCGTTAGTAAAATTCATTTAACCCGAATAGAAGAGAGGTCAGAGTCCCAGAGTAAAGACGAGGAATAAAAGATCCTAATTCCACCCAATTGGCGACGTGGGCCCGTAAGCCACACAGCCAAGTTAGTAAAACAGTTTTCGGATACTAGACTCAACTTCGGCCAAGGAGTTAGAAAGGGGGTTCCTACAGGCAGTCGGCTCTGATACCAACTTGTGCGGGAGGTGGGAGGAGGAGTTGCGCGGGCTGGGCCGGTTGTTTGACTAGAGCCCACCCACACGGGCCTTTTTCCTTTTTCTTTCTTTTTCCTTTCTGTTTTCTCTTTTCTTTTTGTTTTATCTTTTATTTTTATTCCAAAAGACTTTTGCAAAAATATGAGACTTGCCAAAATAAATACTATGCAATACTTACCACTGTTAGAAAATGGTTTGGAGGCAGTTGGGTTTCATATAAATTTTGTATTAATTAAAATGGATTAAACCTTGCTGTTTTGGTACTGTTTCTTACTGTTTGAGTCACTTCACTAATTTAGTATATGTTGATTATAATTTTAGAATTGTCTCTGGATTATTTACAATATTATGAACATTTTAGTTTTCAAATTTGAACAACTTTTATTTTCACTTTTAGTTTGAATTTCCATTTGAATTTGAATTTGAAAAGAGATATAATCCAAATGATGCTTAAGCACTGTTGATCATGATGACATGGCATTATCAAAAGGGGGATTACTGTGGCTAACCACTGGGGGTGTTACAGTCAAGACTTTAACTAGTGATGTGCCCACTATTTTGGATTACAAAGACTTTAATTATGATAGCTGCTCTTTGATTGATTGTATTTCTTTGTTGTAATCCATGATAAATTCACCCCATGCTTATGAACAAAATAAAGCTTTTACTAAACATATTGTTGATGCTATGATGAAAGATTTGGAAGAAAAGTTGGAATTAGAAGTTTCAATTCCTAGAAAATTACATGATGAGTGGGAACCTACTATCAAAGTCAAGATTAAAAATTATGAGTGTTTTGCTTTATGTGACTTGGGTGCTAGTGTTTCTACAATTCCGAAATCTTTATGTGATGTGCTTGGTCTTACTGATATTGAAGAATGCTCTTTAAATTTGCACTTGGCGGATTCTACTATTAAAAAGCCTATGGGAAGGATTAATGATGTTCTTATTCTTGAAAATAGAAATTATGTGCCCATAGATTTTACTGTTCTTGATATTGATTGTAATCCGTCTTGTCCAATTATTCTTGGTAGACCGTTTTTACGCACTATTGGTGCCGTGATTGATATGAAAGAAGGCAATATTAAATTTCAATTTCCACTAAGGAAGGGTATGGAACACTTCCCTAGAACAAGAATTAGGCCTTCATATGAATCAATCATGAGGGCATCTTATGGATCTCGAAACAAAGATAACAAAACTTAGATCCTTGCATTATGACTAGCTAGGGGCGTAAAACAATAGCGCTTGTTGGGAGGCAACCCAATGAATAAAATGTATTTTTGCTTTTTGCTTTCTGTTCTTGAGTGTTTGCACAATTATACTACTGCTATAATTGAGTTTTTTGTGTTTTAATTAGTGTTTGTGCCAAGTAAAGCCTTTAGGATTATGTTGGGTGATAGTTGATTTGATCTTGTTGGAAAACAGAAACTTTTGCGTCCAGTAAAATAATTTTGAAAATTCACAGCAGAGATGAAAAATTCTGAATTTTTTACACAATATTTATATACAAATTTGCTATGTTTTCCTAAACTTTCAGAATTTTTGGAGTTCCATAAGTGTTACAAATATTCGGATTTCTACAGACTGTTCTGTTTTTGACAGATTCTGTTTTCTTTGCGTTGTGTGCTTGTTTTGATGATTCTATGGTTTTCTTTGATGAGTTTTTGCCATAGAAAAGTTAGAATACAGTAGATATAATGCAAGAATAAAATATGAATTGGTTTTCTACAGTACTTATAGTAGTGATTTGCTTTCTTATACTAACGGATCTCACGAAGGTTTTGTTGAGTTTTGTGTGATTGAAGTTTTCAAGTTTTGGGTTATCTTACGATGGATGAAGGAATAAGGAGTAAGAAGAGCCTAAGCTTGGGGATTCCCATGGCATCCCAAGCTATTATCCAAAGAGAAGCAAGAAACTAAGCTTGGGGATGCCCCGAGTGGCATCCCCTCTTTCTTCTAACGACCATCGGTATTTTACTCGAAGCTATATTTTTATTCGTCACATACTATGAGTTTTGCTTGGAGCGTCTTGTATGATATGAGTCTTTGCTTGTTTTGATTTGTGTTCTAAGTTATGAATCCTTGCTGGACACATCTATTTGAGAGAGCCAAAATTATGCCATGACTTGTTAGAATTGCTCTCTATGCTTCACTTAAATTTTTATGAGCTATGGATTTGCTCTAGTGCTTCACTTATATTTTTTTAGCACGGCGTGCTTTAGTATTTTTGAAGAAATGCTCTCATGCTTCACTTAAATTTATTTGGGAGTTAGTAATTTTTTTAAGAAATTATCTCTTGCTTCACTTAAATTAATTTGAGAGAAAGAAGTATTATGCTCATGTTCTTCACTTATATTTGTTTGAGCATATCAAAAGCAACACATGAAAATTAGTTCCAAAGTGATAGATATCTAAGAAGGATATAATAAAAACTTTCATGAAGATCGTTGGACAAAATAAACTTGATTCCTTGTCATAGTTTTGAGATATGATGATGTGATATGTGAGTTATGTTGATGAGTAATTGTGCTTTAGTAAGAATATTGGTGTTAAGGTTTGTGATTCCCTATGCAAGCACGAAAGTTAATAGTCATGCAATGAAATTATATCCTACTTGTGGTGCATTATTCGGTGTTAATTATGCTTAATGCTCGCTTATGAGATTATTCGTTTTTTGGTTGGTCGCTTCTCAATCTTTTGCTAGCTTTCATTTTGCACTAAGTATGATCACTACGTGTGCATCCAAAACCCTTTAAACCAGTTTGATGTAACTCTTTTTGCGGTGTGTTTGTTGGGATCCGATGAACTTTGAGTTTATGATCAGATCTATCTTTTTATCCATGAAAGTTATTTGAGTCTTCTTTGATCTCTTATATGCATGATTGCTTATAGCCTTGTATTTCTTCTCCGATATTTGGGTTTTGTTTGGCCAACTTGATCTATTTATCTTGCAATGGGAAGAGGTGCTTTGTAGTGGGTTCGATCTTACGGTGCTTGATCCCAGTGACAGAAGGGGAACCGACACGTATGTATCGTTGCTACTAAGGATAAAACAATGGGGTCTATTTCTACATAAATAGATCTTGTCTACATCATGTCATCGTTCTTATTGCATTACTCCGTTTCTCCATGAACTTAATACACTAGATGCATGCTAGATAGCAGTCGATGTGTGGAGTAATAGTAGTAGATGCAGGCAGGAGTCGGTCTACTAATCTTGGACATGATGCCTATATAATGATCATTGCCTGGATATCGTCATGATTATTTGAAGTTTTATCAATTGCCCAACAGTAATTTGTTCACCCACCGTTTGCTATTTTTCTCGAGAGAAGCCACTAGTGAAACCTACGGCCCCTGGGTCTCTTTTTCAATATATTTGCTTTCAAGATCTATTTTGCTATTCGCTCTTTTCTTTATTTGCAACTTTTATTTTCAGATCTATTAAACCAAAAATGCAAAAATACCTTGCTGCACTTTATTTTATTTGGCGTTCGATCTATCAATATTTACTACTCTCTCACGTTCGTTTGCCAATTTTTGGCGCCGTTGCCCGAAAGGGATTGACAACCCCTTTTACACGTCGGGTTGCGAGTATTTGTTATTTGTGTGCAGGTGCTGTTTACGTAGTGTTGCTTGGTTCTCCTACTGGTTCGATAACCTTGGTTTCATCACTGAGGGAAATACCTACCGCCGTTGTGCTGCATCATCCCTTCCTCTTTGGGGAAATACCGACGTAGCTTCAAGCCGCATCAGGCCCCTCCTCTGCTCGTCGGTTTCGTGCGCCTCGTCATGTCCAACAGTTTCCCCTCACCGTCCTCTTCTCTCTGGAACCCTCTCCCCCTCCGGATTCTTCCCCGGCGAGCCGTCCCCGTCGAGGAACAGCGAGCGCCCGTGAGCCGTCGTCGTTTTCTCCTCTGTCCTCATCTCCCTCGAGCTCTCTCGAGCGCCCTCGAGGCCTCTCACATCTCTGCGAAGCTCCCCGACCCCGCTACCGTCCAGCCAGCTCGCCTGCAAGCTCCAATGCACAGCTAAGCCGGCCACGGCGGCCGAGCTTATCCGGCAAGCTCGCCGCGGCTATATATAGCCCGTCCCCGAGCACTCCAAGCTCACCACCAGCTCCACCTCGCTGCTCTACCCCTCCCTAGCTATCTGCTCGAGCCCCAGAGCCTTCCCTCGCCGCCCATCGCCGCCATGGCCGCCGCCGGCCTACTCCTAAATTGGAGTGAGCCGAGCCTCCTCCCTGCCTCTAACCACCACCATAGTCTTCCTCGGTCGCCGGCGCATCTTCTCATCTCCTCCATTCCTCACCGAAGCTGCTGTGGCCGCGCATCCCCAAGTCCGGCCACCGCCTTTCCTGCTCCCTGTAGCCGCGCGACGCCGCCGTCCCAGCTCTTCACCGGCGCGTGAGGTTCTTTTGATCGGATGCGGCGCTTCGCTCCGATCCCGCCGGTGCCCTCGCCTTGGCCAGCGGTGGCCGGAGACGTCGTGGCCGCCACCGGTGAGCGGCTCCTGCCTCTACCTCGCGGGCGAGAGCGAGGAAGGAGACGACCTCGCCCCAGCCGGCCTGTGGGCCCCCGGCTCCACCTGTCGGTCTCCAGCGGTTGACTTGGCCCGGGCCCGCGTGTTTTAATTGATGGCGCAGTTTGCAAAATACGTCTTCAGTTCTGTGAAGCGTATTTTCAATCTACCGCGGCCTAAAATACGTTTTCCTTTGCAGAAAACGTAATCTACTCAGTGCGCCATCGGTTTTAGCTGCCAGGGCCCAGTCTGCGAATAAAATCTTTACAGATTGGTCCCTATACTTCAAACGGCTATACCTTTTCATCCGCAACTCCGATTGAGGTGATTCCAAAGCCCACTTCTTTGTCTCTTCGAGCCCGTCATGTTGGTATCATTTTCATACTGTTTTGACACTGTGAAAATGACCATTTTGCCCTTGCCCGTAAACAGTCTCCTTCGAGAGGGAACTGTTTCCGGCAATCATTTTCGTGGACTCTCCGCACTTCTTCCCGATGGTTCCTTCATCCCCAGGCAAGCCACAACTCTCATCTGCATAATTGCATTGCAATATCATAGTTTAACTATTCACTTTAACAGCAAGTATGAGTTATTTGTGAAATGAATTGGATTATACAATGCTTGAGTAAATTCTTGGATAAGTGACTACCATGTTGAGTACCGGATTGTTAGTGACTAGTAGTTTATCCTCTCGTGGATGCCATGATGATGAGATTACCGTCTATGATTATTCTGGATTTCATCCGGCAGTTCGTGGAGGTGAGTTAGTAGAAGTGGCTTAAGCATACTGGTTACCGGATTTCTAGCCAGATATCGTTTTGACTTGGATTGTTATGCTATCGAGTGTCAGCTATGACAGAGATTGTTCGGAGATTAGATACTTCATGGTTGATCCAGAGTCACCTGTCCGGACTTATCCGTGTAGCCACATTTGCCGGTATGGGACGGCCTTGACTTGGTCTGATCGCGTGCTCTTTCACCGGTACCGCCCGATAGGGAAGGTTATGCGTGCGCGCTACCCTGGCCCGGTAGGCAGCGATACCTTGTGAGCCCAGTTGAGTTATATGGTACCAGGTCCCCGTTTGGGACAGTTTGTTAGCCACGACGGTGGCAGGTGTCACGCGGTGACACAGGGGCCACCCAGGGCAGGACTCCGGGGGAGGATGATTGTCGGTGGTACGATGGGAGAGTCACGGGTCAGGCGGGTTTCATTGGAGCAACGCTGGTCCACCCGAATGGGATCACGAGGTCAGGTGCTCCATGGTGTGGGTAAAGTGTACAACCTCTGCAGAGTGTAAAATCTATTCGAATAGCCGTGTCCATGGTATTGGACAGTCCGTCCAGACCTCTTTAGATGGTCAACCATAGTAGTGATAATGATGGAAGAACTCGTCATAAGATCGGAAGTACTCGATGGATCATGAGTATTCTGAAGGTTGTGAGGCAACCCGGAAGAGAGTAAGTTTGTCATACTTGTAGTGCAGATGGTATCAGGAATATGATATGTTAGCCATGGGATGGCTATGAGATGAGTGGTCGGATGACCACATGATTTGGATTGGATTTGGAACAGATTCAGATTGGATCCTGAGATTATTCGGAGTATGGATTAAATATGCTTTACCTTACTACATCTATTTCAGTAGCTACCTTGCTATGATGTTGTCTTGCCTTAATGCTGATTTTTGTTGTGAGCTTGCGAGTACATTCCAAGTACTCACCTGGCGTGTCATGCCAGTTTGCAGGTCAAGCCATGATTGTTTGCTTGTCGAGGATCCTGAGTTTGCGAGCTAGGATAAGCATTCTAGCCAGAGTCCCTGCGGAGTGGAGTCCATCACCGCCGTCGCAGTTCCGCTGCCGAGAGAGTTACTCTGCTGTTAGCATAGAGCTACCCCGGGCAGGCGTAGTGTCGCCGTGCCGATGTAATCCATGTACCCTTTGTAACCATATCCATTGTAATAAAGAGCTGATTTGTTCTATGCCAACAGTGCCGTATTCCAGAGGACTTGTCCCTGTGCTGGAATACGGGGCGTTCCGGTCTTGTCTGAGCCAGGGTGACACAGGCGTTGGTATCGGAGCAGGTCTGGCTATAGGACGCCTTAGACCATGCGAGCATTAGTAACCGGTAGTATAGGATCCAGTTGGTTTGCTGCACTTGTTTGTTGCATTTGTTTGTGCATGGCATACATATAGACTAGATATCTTATCACTAAGGATGGATCTGGTGAGTGTAGGTGGCATCGGTTTCGATTCCCTACCTGCGCTCTCCAATTTGCATATTTGTTCCTTGGCGTGGTGTCATCTTCGTCCCAGCGGAGTGATGCCAAGGTGCTTGGTGGTGTCGATCCCTTGTCGGATTGATGCACCGGTGCCACACCAACTTAGTCTCTTCCGATACCCCTATCGTTTCGGTGATAGACAAGTTCTATCCCGGATCGTGCCATTCCACTAGCCGCTTCGGCAACCCTTACTGATCCTTGATATCAGAAAAGGGCAATGCCTGCAAGCCTTTCTCTCCACCACTAACTCATTCCGCCACCTATTCTTTGGACGTGTACGGTTTTCTTCCGTACGCTTGATGATGATGTGGTCGTAACTTCTGTGTTCCGACCCCTGATCACCAAGTTTGTCCTCACCACCGTGTCCGTCCAGATGGAACCGGTGTTAAGCTCGTATTTGGTGTAGCCTTGTTTACACCAATTTTCTTCCACACATTGATTCACTTTCGTGCACATCGCCACAGCATGTTAGACCGTAATACCGGAGTTCTTGCGAGATTTGTGTGCTTAAGTAGGAATGCTTATTGCTGTGAATAGCTGTAGAATGTGATATTGCTTGTGTGTGTGATCTTGCTGCTCTGTGTGCTTTTGTTTAGTCGTTTCTTTTGCTTCTTTATTTGGGCCCTTGGTGTTACCTTATTTTCCCCTTATGGAAGTTTCTCACCGACCCTGAACCCAAAGAGTCAGTGAAGAGACAGTCATTTGGAAGCTCAGCTCAATAATATGGAATTTTCAGCCGATTATGTTATATCAGGAATATTGGGCCTGAATACAAATGATATCCTGGCCGGATTGGTTATCAGCATCAAGTATACATCAGTGCAACTTTCACAGCAGTAATGATCGCATCAGCAAGAAGGCAAATTGTGTACATGATCCACGGTGCATTTCGTGCCAAAGGTATGATTCATATACACGGTTTGAGTCTGCTATGAGTACAATTTGAACCCTGCTATGTCTTGGAAGCAAGCCAGAATGTGCTATGAACTTAGTGTTCAACAAGAAGGATAGCCGAATACCCTGTTGCATACAACAAGTAACCGACAGTAGAAACAGTAAGGGGTATATATATCTGCACTCAGTCCGCATACAGCAAAGAGAAGCCTCGGGTGTAAGCAACTCAGCCTTTCTCTGCAAAGCTACCAGAGAAGCTTGCAACGCAAGAATTCAGGTGTCTTCCTCGATACGACACATGGACATCTTCCGGTGCAAAGTACTCAGGCTTCTTCAGTAAGCTATCACAGCAAGCTTCCGGCATAAGGTATCGAGTCTTCCCCAGCAAGCCTTTAATGGGGGGAAGCGTCTGAGCCAGGAGCCCTATACAAGTAACTATGAACCTGGGTTCGGATAATCATTACCCTACGGGTAAAGCGTGGAGGATGAGAAAGCTGGTCATGTGAGCAAAGATACCCTGTCAGGGGATCAGGATAAGATATGCCTGCCGGAATATTGTGCCTAGCAGCACCCATGGTCACCCAAAGAATCAAGAACACATAAGGCCAAGTTCTTTCAGCAAAAGGTCCAGGCAAAGAGAACTATAATGAAAAAGCAAGGTTGTCCATACAGGTATGGTAATGGTACAAATACTCCAGACAGTCTGGCTCGGTGCCAGTCACCATGGATACACACCCATGGGGTCTATTCCATTTGCAAGGACCCCATATCGAGACAACCCGCCCAGCCAACCAGATATGCTCAGAATTCTCAGAAGAGGGCAACCAAGCTGGTCAGCTCAGCCGAAAGATTAACTCAGCAGTTCAAATTCAGCAACCATGTTAAAGCATTACACGGCCTACCATCCATATAGAGATACCGACAGACTGAGTAATCAGAAGGATGAATAACAGTCTCGAAGCATGTGTCCTCACAGATAGGAATCAGTTAAAAACTAACCTGCCGTGAACAAGATTCTGCTGCCAGGACCGCTGTCAGTCAAGTCTATGGATAATATCACCGTACACCTTTATGATGGTCACGACAGGTGACAGTCAAATATTTGTTAGGAGCCTTATACCCAAGACAGTGAAGATACCCAAGATGACCCAGCAATCCGTGCGAGAAGTCAGATTCCGCCAGGAGAACGGTACGATTTACAGTACTATTTTGAACCAGGAGGACACACAGTCGTTTGAAGTCACCCAATGCAATGAGTAAAAGATTTCGTGTCCACCAAGTGAATCTGTTCACAACTCAGTGAACGGTCGTTCGTATTGGACCTCGTCATGACACGTCCATGAGGAACCACCCTCGGACTTACGAGCAGGGCACATAGTTTGGTCAGGATAATTTATTGCTCCAGACAGGATGGCAGACATAAAAGGATTGGAGTCAGAGTAGCATATGAGGTAAGATTTGCCAGAAAAAGGTTCCAGTGAAGCAAACCACCTCGAAGCAAGGCAGTCAGTCATATGAAACTCAGTGGGAGCATTATACAAAGGTAAAAAGGAAACCCGAGTTGGAAACGGTTTCCTCAAGTGGAAATATTCATGTTTGATCCTTGAGCAACCAAATCTCGAGGACGAGATTTCTTTAAGGGGGGTAGGTTTGTAACACCCTGGATTTTGCCCATTTTTTTTCCTTTTGATTTTGGTCTGGATTTGCCTTTCTGTGGCTTAGTGGTCTTGCAACCTGGAGGGATCATCCTTGATTCCTCTTCCCTAGTGGCTTGCCAACTTCAAAACCATCCCAAGACCTTGTCATTTCCATCTTGGACCAATCCCAATATTCTTTTCCTTGGGAAAATTCCTTTTTCTATTAAAGGAATAACCCTGTTGTCCTGGGTTGTGAAGCAACCCGCATTTCCATTATTCCAAAGATTCCCAAATAATTCTTATAAATTTTTTGGGTCAGATCTTCCACAAATATGTCAAATCCTACCTTGCCATGTTCAAAAATCTTTCACAAATATTCCTTTTCTGATTTTGCCCTACCTGGCAAGTTGAGAAGCAAGTACCCTTTATATTTGCTTTCTTGGTCTCAAACTTTTTGGGCATTCTTTACTATCCATATCATTGCCACATGCCAAAATTCAACTTCATTTGGATATTAAAACTCCCTTGGCTAATTTCCAAAGTTTCTGGTCAACTGGGAGCTTTGTGAAGCAAGTGCTAGCTACGAGCATCCAAATGAGCTGAAATTTTGTAAGTATTTTCATATGCTCAAATCATGACTCTCCACCAAGTTTCAACCCTATCCAACCATCCATGTGAGCACAGCCTCAAGTCTTGGCTTCTGGTCAGATTTTCACATTGTGAAGCAACTATATTTTATATTGCTCCATAATTGCTGAAAATTTACCAGAGCATTCTCCTACCCATATGAACTATCCCCACAAAATTTGGGCTCATTTAATCTTCCCAACAATTCCCTAGAATTTTTCTAATATTCTAGTCAGAGAGGCTCATTGTGAAGGAAGAACCATTTTGGCTTGCCCAAATGGCATGAAATTTTTATGGCACTTTCATATGACCAAATCATCATGCTATACCAAATTTCAGCCCAATTGGCTACTTCATGTGAGTGGCACATCAAGATTGAGTTTCTAGACCAGATTGGTCAAATGCAAAGCAATTATATTAAATCTTGGTCCATTTCTCTCCAAACTTCACATGATTGTAGTTCTTCCTAACCTAAACCTCCCAGACATCACCCTTGGCTCTTATCACTTCTCTGTTGATCACAGAAACATGGTCAAGTTTGCTGCTAGAAACTTGTTGACCTTGGTTCAGTCACTTCAGATCTCTCCCGAGCCACCCAGCTGCATAGGTTATCTCCAGGAAGGAGGGAGAACCCCCTAGACATCATTTGGCATCGAGTGGGGCGTAGCAACGCCGTGGCCACGCGGTGACCACCGCCCTGGCACGCCATGGACGCGAGCTGCGTGTTTGCCAGCTCGGGCCCCTCCTCTGCTCGTCGGTTTCGCGCGCCTCGTCGTGTCCAACAGTTTCCCCTCGCCGTCCTCTTCTCTCTGGAACCCTCTCCCCCTCTGGATTCTTCCCCGGCGAGCCGTCCCCGTCGAGGAACAGCGAGCGCCCGTGAGCCGTCGTCGTTTTCTCCTCTGTCCTCATCTCCCTCGAGCTCTCTCGAGCGCCCTCGAGGCCTCTCACTCCTCTGCGAAGCTCCCCAACCCCGCTACCATCCAGCTAGCTCGCCTGCAAGCTCCAGTGCGCGGATAAGCCGGCCATGGCGGCCGAGCTTATCCGGCAAGCTCGCCGCGGCTATATATAGCCCGTCCCCGAGCACTCCGAGCTCACCACCAGCTCCACCTCGCTCCCCTAACCCTCCCTAGCTATCTGCTCGAGCCCCAGAGCCTCCCCTCGCCGCCCATCGCCGCCATGGCCGCCGCCGGCCTCCTCCTAAATTGGAGTGAGCCGAGCCTCCTCCCTGCCTCTAACCACCACCATAGTCTTCCTCGGTCGCCGGCGCATCTTGTCATCTCCTTCATTCCTCGCCGGAGCTGCTGTGGCCGCGCATCCGCAAGTCCGGCCGCCGCCTTCCCTGCTCCCTGTAGCCGCGCGACGCCGCCGTCCCAGCTCTTCACCGGCGCGTGTTGTTCTTCTAATCGGATGCGGCGCTTCGCTCCGATCCCGCCGGTTCCCTCGCCTTGGCCAGCGGTGGCCGGAGACGTCGTGGCCGCCACTGGCGAGCGGCTTCTGCCTCTGCCTCGCGGGCGAGAGCGAGGAAGGAGACGACCTCGCCCCAGCCGGCCTGTGGGCCCCCGGCTCCACCTGTCGGTCTCCAGCGGTTGACTTGGCCCGGGCCCGCGTGTTTTAAGTGATGGCACAGTTTGCAAAATACGTCTTCAGTTCTGTGAAGTGTATTTTCAATCTACCGCGGCCTAAAATACGTTTTCCTTTGCAGAAAACATAATCTACTCAGTGCGCTATCGGTTTTAGCCACCAGGGGCCTATCTGCGAATAAAATCTTTACAGATTGGTCCCTATACTTCAAACGGCTATACCTTTTCATCCGCAACTCCGATTGAGGTGATTCCAAAGCCCACTTCTTCGTCTCTTCGAGCCCGTCATGTTGGTATCATTTTCATACTGTTTTGACAATGTGAAAATGATCATTTTGCCCTTGCCCGTAAACAGCCTCCTCCGAGAGAGAACTGTTTCCGGCAATCATTTTCGCTACCTCTCCGCACTTCTTCCTGATGGTTCCTTCATCCCCAGGCAAGCCACAACTCTCATCTGCATAATTGCATTGCAATATCATAGTTTAACTATTTACTTTAACAGCAAGTATGAGTTATTTGTGAAATGAATTGGATTGGATTATACAATGCTTGAGTAAATTCTTGGATAGGTGACTACCATGTTGAGTACCGGATTGTTAGTGACTAGTAGTTTATCCTCTCGTGGATGCCATGATGATGAGATTACCGTCTATGACTATTCTGGATTTCATCCGGCAGTTCGTGGAGATGAGTTAGTAGTAGTGGCTTAAGCATACTGGTTACCAGATTTCTAGCCAGATATTGTTTTGACTTGGATTGTTATGCTATCAGAGTGTCAGCTATGACAAAGATTGTTTGGAGATTAGATACTTCATGGTTGATCCAGAGTCACCTGTCCAGACTTATCCGTGCAGCCACATTTGCCGGTATGGGACGGCCTTGACTTGGTCTGATCGCGTGCTCTTTCACCGGTACCGCCCGACAGGGAAGGTTATGCGTGCGCGCTACCCTGGCGCGATAGGCGGCGATAACCTTGTGAGCCCAGTTGAGTTATATGGTACCAGGTCCCCGTTGGGGACAGTTTGTTAGCCATGACGGTGGCAGGTGTCACGCGGTGACACAGGGGCCACCCAGGGCAGGACTCCGGGGGAGGATGATTGCCGGTGGTATGATGGGAGAGTCACGGGTTAGGCGGGTTTCGTTGGAGCAACGCTGGTCCACCCGAATGGGATCATGAGGTCAGGTGCTCCATGGTGTGGGTAAAGTGTACAACCTCTGCAGAGTGTAAAATCTATTCGAATAGCCGTGTCCACGGTATTGGACAGTCCGTCCAGACCTCTTTAGGTGGTCAACCATAGTAAGTGATAATGATGGAAGAACTCGTCATAAGATCGGAAGTACTCGATGGATCGTGAGTATTCTGAAGGTTGTGAGGCAAGCCGGAAGAGAGTAAGTTTGTCAGACTTGTAGTGCAGATGGTATCAGGAATATGATATGTTAGCCATGGGATGGCTATGAGATGAGTGGTCGGATGACCACATGATTTGGATTGGATTTGGAACAGATTCAGATTGGATCCTGAGATTATTCGGAGTATGGATTAAATATGCTTTACCTTACTGCATCTATTTCAGTAGCTACCTTGCTATGATGTTGTCTTGCCTTAATGCTAATGTTTGTTGTGAGCTTGCGAGTACATTCTAAGTACTCACCTGGCGTGTCATGTCAGTTTGTAGGTCATGCCATGATTGCTTGCTTGTCGAGGATCCTGAGTTTGCGAGGTAGGATACACGTTCTAGCCAGAGTCCCTGCGGAGTGGAGTCCATCACCGCCGTCGATGTTCCGCTGCCGAGAGAGTTACTCCGCTGTTAGCATAGAGCTACCCCGGGCAGGCGTAGTGTCGCCGTGCCGATGTAATCCATGTACCATTTGTAACCATATCCATTGTAATAAAGAGCTGATTTGTTCTATGCCAACAGTGCCGTATTCCAGAGGACTTGTCCCTGGGCTAGAATACGGGGCGTTCCGGTCTTCTCTGAGCCGGGGTGCCACACTTCGTCCCGAAAGCTCCCTTCTGATTTTTTTCTAGGTCAAAACGCTTCATATAGCAGAAGATGGGCACCGGAGACCTGCCAGGGAGCCCACAAGCCATGGGGGCGCGCCCTGGGGGTAGGGCGCGCCCCCCAGGCTTGTGGGCACCTGATGGGTCCCCTCTGGTAGTTTCTTCGCCCAATAATTTTTATATATTCCAAAATAATTCTCCGTAAATTTTCAGGATTTTTGGAGTTGTGCAGAATAGGTCTCTCAGATTTGCTCCTTTCTGGTCCAGAATCCGAGTTGCCGGCATTCTTCCTATTCGTGTAAATCTTGTAAAATAAGAGAGAAAAGGCATCAGCATTTTACCATAATGTGTAATAACAGCCCATGATGTAATAAATATTAACATAAAAGCATGATGAAAATGGACGTATCAATGTTGTTCTTGTGAAGACAGAGTAAATCACATCGCACACGGAGTAAACTAAGGAACCCGTCGGTGATGATTTCATCAATCGCTGACAAATATATACCAGCAAGCGTTTGCCCACAACACACACGGCTTATTAGCAGCAATCGTCTGTGTTATTATCAGTCTTCGCACACATTTATGATTACGGACTTGTTTGCCGCGTATCACACACATCTTGTTAAGTTGAACCATTTATGTTGTCTTCGCTCATCACAAACAGTTCATCCGAGTGAACTGTATGTCGTCTATCGCACATACGTTTATCTGGCGACCGTTTATGTTGTGTTGCCTAATCGAAAACAGTTCATCGGAGTGAACCGTATGCCGTATATCACACACACCTTCATCTGGCTGACCATTTCTTTTGTTACGTTCATCGCAAACAGTTCATTCGATGAACTGTATGCCGCATATCGCACACGCAACTCTAATCTGAATCGTGTTTGATGCCTCCGCCATCGCAAACAGTTTGTATCATTTTCGACGGTTTTCTTACATCGTCATTTGCGATTAATGCATCGCATACAGTTTT
Source organism: Thinopyrum elongatum (assembly GCA_011799875.1). Lineage (NCBI taxonomy): Eukaryota > Viridiplantae > Streptophyta > Magnoliopsida > Poales > Poaceae > Thinopyrum > Thinopyrum elongatum. Next base: position 492,993,943 of record CM022300.1, read on the forward strand.
GTCAAAGGGTCTCTGACTGTATTGTCGCATTAGGACCATCCTACAATAATGGCCTTTAGCATCTCATCTAACCACCTTTGCGTTGGAAGAGGCATGAGGTATCCAGACTAGAGTCCGAAGAAGGTCAAATGCAATATAGGCGAGGAGGCTTTGACTGGGGACCGGACTACTGGCATCCCGTCGTGCAGTTGCATTGCGGTGACCAGTAGGACTGTGATCTTTGGAGCACTCATCGTGAATTTTTCCTGGACTGATTAGATTTCTTTCGAATATGAACGCTGCGGTATTGGACTTTGTTCCTGAAAATTTCTTACGTACTACTAAATTTTCAACTACTACCTCCGTCCTAAAATAAGTGTCTTAATCTTAATATAAACTTCCATCCCAAAATAAATGCCTTAACCTTAATATAACTTTATACAGTATTAAAGGTAGTACAAAGTTAAAACACTTATTTTGAGACGGAGGGAGTATAAGGAAAAACGCCCAATTCGATCGTTCAAAATACATATGCTTCCTCCCATAAACCAAGAACAAAAAGTGTATGTACTACTAGTAGTTTCCATGTACAGAATATTAGTACTATCTTGGAAGCAATTTTGTTGAGATATGGAAATGCTGCGGTAATACATATGATCAAAACACCCGAACCATTCAAACACTGAATTCTGCTGAATTTGAAGGGAAGTAAATTCCAGATTCTTAGGATTTATATTCTAACAAAGTACAGTAACTCCAAATTTAGCTGAAGCGGTGGCTCAAACAGCTGCAGTACATATTAGGAGGTGACGATCGAGCATGTAGCAGACCAACAGACACGACGCATGACACCATGACTCAACTCACTGACACCCGTGCATTCTGTAGATTGCACACGGCACAATTAGATTCAGATGGTCATCCTCACCATTCGTCAGCTCGCCCAATCCAGGTCGGAGGCTTCATCACAAGAAGAATCCGCGTGAGAAGCTACCGTTGTTTTTGGGAATGCCGAGCGGTGTCTTGTCAGACCCAAGCAGGCACCTGGGGTATAAGTTGACCCCACAGGGACTGCACCTGTAGCGCCAGAAGCAGTCGGTGCTGCAGTGCGTGCACTTCGTCGCCTTTGCCACGGTGAGGACGACGAGATGCTCCGGTTGCAACGGCGAGACAGCCGCGGCTGGCAGCTGGGAGCAGACAGGGTGCACGTCGAAGCCGCATGGGCGGCAACTGTAGTGCATGCCGTGGATGAGCGTCTCGCACAGGTCGCAGAAGCGACCGTCCTCGGGGACCACGGTCGCCTCGAACGTCAGTGGGTGCTGGCCGTGGAAGGACAAGAGCGCGGTCGGCGGGCACGTCGCGCAGACCTCGTGCAGGTTGAAGTTGCAGAGGTTGCACCGATAGCTGAAGCCCGCTCCAGTGCAGTCGCAGCTATTGCAGCGGAAGCCAGCGCTGGCGACGCGGCTGAGCACCAGGGGATGCTCCTTGTGGGCGTCGTGGAGGATCTGCTTCGCCATTATGCGTGCGTTTCCTGGGAATCGAACATATAAAGCGTGGTAGAGTACCCGCCATTCTGGAGGCTTTGCATCACGAGGTGATTTTGCTTCGTTCGATCTGCCTCGCTGGCGCTTTTCTACCCCGCTGTTAAAAATCCAACCGCCCATTCATCTACACGTCATGCTTTCATGTGCCGCTGGATGACGGGCGGGCCTCTTTTTCTCATGGGTCCAATTTTACAGCGTGTCTCGTGCTTATTGTGCGTGCGAAAAGACCAGCTCCGTAGCGAGGATGGGGTTCTCACGGTGAAACCCTAGACCAATCGCCCACCCCTTCGAGCCACCAATCGCTCGCCCCTTGAGCCCCGCGCACCCCTCTTCCCATTCTCTCCATCACCCCTACGCCGCCTCCTCCTCTCCTCATCTCCTCCTCTACGACAGCACGTGGTCGCCGCCGCCGCTCGTCTCTTTCTTCGCGCCCTTTCTCCTACATGGCTCCTCTCCCGCGTCCGTCCCGGTGGTGGCGACATGCAGGCGAAGGGCCGCGATGGCGGCATTCCATTCGATGCAGCGCCATGGGTCAGTCACTGCAGGAGAGAGAGATGAGAGGGAGAGAGAGAAGGAAGGAGAGGAGGGAGAAAGAGAGAGGAAAGAGGAGATGGAGGTGCGTCGGCTGATGGGAGAGGGTCACACGCCGGCGTCGGCCTACGCCGGCGAGGTCGGGCGAGATCTGGTGGTTGGCGGCGTCTCGATCCGCTCCTGGATCGGGAGCTGCGAGGAGGCCCTATAGGAGAGAGTGGATGAGAGGGAGAGAGAGAAGGAAGGAGAGGAGGGAGAAAGAGAGAGGAAGGAGGAGATGGAGGTGCGTTGGCTGATGGGACAGCTAGGTTTCCTTCCTCCTCCCTTTTGGTTGCACTTCCTTGCCGAGCTCTTCCTTCTAATTCATGTCCTCCTGATTTAATTTTTTCAGGCATCTAGGTTTGGGTGGGGCTAGATTCCTACAACGATGGCGGCACCGGCCAACAGCTACATCTTCCTCGGATTTCGCAACCAAGCCTGTCGAGTTGTGTTGTTGTACCAAAGTTATTGTATAAAGACGTGCCATGTTGTTCCTCGCAAGGCGAGCTCACACCTTGTCCCCTCATTATATCCCTTATTTTCTTTTTGAAATTTGAGCTATACGTTGGTCCGATCTGTTATATGAGGCAGGCTTCACACTACCTGAAGATGGTCTACCGGGTAACTGTGTGGTGCAAGGCTTACCGGATTATATCTGCGGCCAATTACCAGAGTTTTTCGGTGGTTTTTGCACATGCTCTAACCAGGGAGGGTGCCTGAGATCCAACAAAGGCCTCTGGAGTGACTTTTTAATTATGAAGGTAGTTTTTTTATTCTGAATCTGCTAGTGCTCTATTACTGTATCATCTCTACTCCTAATGGAGCAGTTGGTAGTCTCGCTTTCAAGTTTTTTTTGTCCCATCTCCCATGGTTTTTTTTTGGTACCTCCTCCCACCTTCGCTGGTTTTTTTTCGTAGATTTTTTTTCGTCCCCTCCCCCCACCTTCGCTGGTTTTTTTTCGCGTCACCCTCTCACACAACGAAAGAAATCTAAACAGATCAGAACTTTCCATACTGGCGCAAGTTATATTTAGTAATGTAGAATCAATCACGAACAATCTCTAAAGATCAAATCTAAATTAATTAACCTTACCTTAAATCACTCAATCACATTAACCTTACCTTAACTCACGGATGGTAATCAATCTCCAAACAAAGGAAACAATACATCGAGGGAGTAGTAAATAAACTCCCTTTCTTATGACATGTATATGATCTTCCCTTCCCTCTCCGTTGTCGAGCGTTCTTGATTCTCGAGGCCGATGCTTGGGCTGCGTCACTGGGTCACGACGGTGCCGGAGGACGAGGATGGCGAGGCCGGGTGCCGCGGCACCGCGTTGGCCGCGGACGGTGAAGGGGGCGAAGAAGGGCGGCTTCCCTGGCCCTGGCCGTGGCCGTGGCCCTGGGAGTTGGTGCGATGGAAGCGGCACTTGAAGGACCCGGCGTGGGTGGCCGGCGTGCAGACGCACTTGGAAGCGGGCCCGTGGCCCGCGCCGGACGGCGCCGACGCCGCCCAGGGCCACCTCCTCCCCGTATTCTTGGAGCTGTGGCTGGCCGATTTACATGAAATTAATTCCCTCAGTTGTGGTGGCAAATATAATACACATAATCCATATTGTTATGCACTAGCGTGTGTGTGTGTGAAATAGATGGATTATGGTCCCGTACCCAATAAGATGGATATGTGTGTGTGTGTTAGAGAGAGAGAGGGAGAGGGGGAGAGAGAGTGAGGAAGAGGGAGGGAGAGAGTGTGTGTGTGAGGATTTGATGGTAAAAAAGGTCGCCAATGTCACTTGATATGTATGAGAATATTAATATTGAACTCTTAAAGTTAATGTGGCCCCGTTGCAACGCACGGGCGTTCTTCTAGTATCTTTATGGTACAACTGATCTACTACATCTGCTTATGAACTTATTTCTTATTGCAGATCATACATAGCATAGAATCGTCTGCACTAAGGGATATTGTGCAAGTATCTGATATAAAGGAAACAATTACAGCTCCGTAAGATTGTGTGCGCTCAAGGCAAGGTTATGAAATATCTGATCCGTGAGCTCTCATTTGCGCTGTCCTGGCTTCTTTCAGCTGTCAGATGATCGATCTCTTCCAATGGATAAAGCTACTGAGTCCAATAAAAGATATAACCTTGCTGGAAATGTATCGGGGCAGTATAACACACAGCAGCATTAATCGATGAATAGAGTTTTGCCTGAGCCAGGTATTCCTCTCTTTGTATTTTTTATACCAGATATTACATGTGCTACCTGTGATGGCAAGGTTAAATTTGGTACTATCCAGATCGAAGGTACATGCCCTCAGTGATTTACTCTGCTTCCTAGACTTGAAGTCTTATCGTATATTTACGAGCATGCTCATATTTACATCTACATGGTCTCTTCAAAACAAAAAAGGCCTTACCGCTCCCTTCTAAGCCCATTTATTTATTGAAGTGCCGCAGTTTTTGTATCTATTTCAGTTATTTGTATTATTTGTGTCACAATGCCTTTTCTTCATATGCATAACATTTTGCGTAATTTCCTTCATTATGTCTGTAACGCAAGTGTTTGCGCTCTTTTCTTCATTTTGTATTAGACAATACGCATTGTAGCAGAATTGATCTATCCCAGTGTTTGCGCTCTTTTGCAAGTATTGTTTCTGCACTAAAGAAAGAAATATTTGCTCATAAACTTGGGTCTTTGGTACTGTTCTGTAAAAGTAGATCACAGATTTTAGGGGCTATGCACATTTAGTTTTCTTGCCCCTTTCCGAGTCCAAAAAAACTCATTTTCCACATGTCTAAAGTTTCGATAAACATGCGGAAATTGGTTTGCTCCCATTCCTCACTAGAAGCATATGGTATGGTTTGTTGTGCATCGTCGAAATAATTTTGGTTGATGACGATATCCTGTCACTCACTCAGCCGGTCTGATTGTTTGCACTGATACTCTCTTGGGTTTCACCCATTTCGTAAATATTTGAGCCATGATACATCCCTCTTGATCTTCTCTAGAAAGGAATTCAGTCTGTGAAGATTTTAATAGGTGTTCAGGTCGTTATTGAGGTTAATTAGAAATGGATACGACAAAAGGTTTATAGTTCAGCGATTACTTTAAAAAATTATTTATGGTGCAGAAACAACACAATTGTTCAGGTGTAAAACTTTTGCTCAATGGGTGAACCTGAAGAAATGCTACTCGTGCTATCGTTCATCAGAGTCACAGACCATGCATTTTGGTTCAATTTCCTAAATCCTAATATGTGTTTGAGTTACTTTCTCACCACCTGACCTAATCGTAACAGCTATACATACACCCGTAAAAAAAACACAGCTATATATTCACCATGGCTGGCTATCGAACATATAAATCACGCTACAGTACCCGCCATCCTGGGCGATCTGCGTCGCGGCGTGATTCTGGTTCGCACGATTTACCTCAGCTGGTCCTTTCTACAGTGCTGGCAATTTTTTGACCGTGGGTTTCTTTACACGTCATTGTTTTATGCTTGAGTCCATGATGGGTGGCCCTCCGTTGCCCGCGGGCCCAGCTTTGTGACGTGCCTCGTGTGTGGCTTCGATGAGAAAAGTTGGACTGCAGCGATCGCACTCGGTAAAAACCTAGCTTCAACACCCGCGCCTCCCTCCTCTTCCTTGACCCCCTCCTAGCCGCCGCCGCCGCCTCTCCTCCTTTTCCTTCTCTCTCTCCCTGATACCTCCATTTTGCATCATGTTTTCCTACTGTTATTTATGATGTTTTTATGCATAATAATGCTTTTTGGAGTAATTCTAATGCCTTTTCTCTCATAATATGCAAGGTTCACACAAAGAGGGAGAATTCCGGCAGCTAGAAATCTGGACCTGAAAAAGCTACGTCAGGCTACCTATTCTGCACAACTCCAAATGAGCTGAAACTTCACGAGGATTTTTTATGGAATATTTAAGAATTATTGGAGCCAATAAGTACCAGAGGGGGCCCACCAGGTGGGCACAACCCACCTGAGTGCGCCAGGGAGCCCAGGCGCGCCCTGGTGGGTTGTGCCCTCCTCGGCCCACCTTCGGTGCCCCTCTTCTGGTATATAAGTTATTTTTACCTAGAAAAAATAAGGAGAGGACTTTCGGGATGAAGCGCCGCCGTCTCGAGGCGGAACTTGGGCAGGAGCACTTTTGCCCTCCGACGGAGCGATTCCGCCGAGGAAACTTCCCTCCCGGAGGGGGAAATCATCGTCATCAACATCACCAACAACTCTCCCATCTTGGGGAGGTCAATCTCCATCAACATCTTCAACAGCACCATCTCCTCTCAAACCCTAGTTCATCTCTTGTGTTCAATCTTTGTACCGAAACTATAGATTGGTACTTGTGGGTGACTAGTAGTGTTGATTACATCTTGTAGTTGATTACTATATGGTTTATTTGGTGGAAGATTATATGTTCAGATCCATTATGCTATTTAATACCCCTCTGATCTTGAGCATGATTATCATTAGTGAGTAGTTACTTTTGTTCTTGAGGTCACGGGAGAAATCTTATTGCAAGTAATCATGTGAACTTGATATGTGTTCGATATTTTGATGATATGTATGTTGTGATTCCCTTAGTGGTGTCATGTGAACGTCGACTACATGGCACTTCACCTTATTAGGGCCTAAGAGAATGCATTGTGGGGTAGTTATTAGATGATGGGTTGCGAGAGTGACAGAAGCTTAAACCCTAGTTTATGCGCTATTCCGTAAGGGACTGATTTGGATCCAAAAGTTTAATGCTATGGTTAGATTTATTCTTAATACTTTTCTCGTAGTTGCGGATGCTTGCGAGGGGGTTAATCATAAGTAGGAGGTTTGTTCAAGTAAGAACTGCACCTAAGCACTGGTCCACCCACATATCAAATTATCAAAGTAGCGAACACAAATCAAACCAACATGATGAAAGTGATTAGATGAAATTTCCGTGTACCCTCAAGAACGCTTTGCTTATCATAAGAGACCGTTGTGGCCTGTCCTTTGCCTCAAAAGGATTGGGCTACTTTTCTGTACTTTTGTTACCATTACTTTTACTTGCTCGTTACAAATTATCTTGCTATCAAACTACTCGTTACTTATGATTTCAGTGCTTGCAGACATTACCTTGCTGAAAACCGCTTGCCATTTCCTTCTGCTCCTCGTTGGGTTCGACACTCTTACTTATCAAAAGGACTATGATTGATCCCCTATACTTGTGGGTCATCAAGGCTATTTTCTGGCGCCGTTGCCGGGGAGTGAAGCGCTCTTGGTAAGTGAAAATCGAAAAGGAAAAATTATTACTACGTGCTGAAATTTATTGTCACTTGTTACTATGGAGAACAATCCTTTGAGGGGTTTGTTCGGGGTACCTTCACCTCGACCGGAACCACAATTAGTTACCCCTCAACCTACTACACCTACTGAAAATATTGGTTATGAAATTCCTTCAGGTATGATAGAACAACTGCTAGCTAATCCTTATGCAGGAGATGGAACTGAACATCCTGATATGCACTTGATATATGTGGATGAAATTTGTGGATTATTTAAGCTTGCAGATTTACCCGGAGATGAAGCTAAGAATAAGGTTTTCCCTTTATCTTTGAAGGGAAAAGCATTGGCATGGTATAGGCTATGCGATGATATTGGATCTTGGAATTGGAATCGATTGAAATTGGAATTTCACCAAAAAAATTATCCTATGCATCTAGTTCATCGTGATCGGAATTATATATATAATTTTTGGCCACGTGAAGGAGAAAGTATCGCTCTAGCTTCGGGGAGGCTTAAGTCAATGTTATATTCATGCCCCAATCATGAACTCTCAAGAGAAATTATTATTCAGAATTTTTTATGCTCGGCTTTCTCATGATGATCGATCCATGCTTGATACTTCTTGTACTGGTTCCTTTATGAAGAAGACTATTGACTTCCGGTGGGATCTTTTAGAAAGAATTAAACACAACTCTGAAGATTGGGAACTCGACGAAGGTAAAGAGTCAGGTATTAAGCTCAAGTATGATTGTGTTAAATCTTTTATGAATACCGATGCTTTTCAAAAGTTTAGCACTAAATATGGACTTGACTCTGAGATAGTAGCCTCCTTTTGTGAATCATTTGCTACTCATGTTGACCTCCCTAAGGAGAAGTGGTTTAAATATCACCCACCAATCAAAGAAGAAATTAAAGAACCAGTAATAGCTAAAGATGAAACTATTATTTACAATGTTGATTCAGTTGTTCCTACTGCTTATATTAAAAAACCACCTTTCCCTGTTAGGATAAAGGAACATGCTAAAGTCTCAACTGTGGTCAACAAAAGTTATATTAGAACTTCCAAACCTGCTGAACAAATCAAAGTAGAACCTAGTGTTGCTATGGTTAAAGATCTCTTGGTTGAAAATATAGATGGGCATGTTATTTACTTCTGTGATGAAGCTGCTAGAATTGCCAAACCCGATGAAAAAGATAAACATAGACCCATTGTTGGCATGCCTGTTGTCTCAGTTAAAATAGGAGATCACTGTTATCATGGTTTATGCGACATAGGTGCTAGCGTGAGTGCCATTCCTTTTACCTTATATCAAGAAATTATGAATGATATAGCACCCGCTGAAATAGAAGACATAGATGTTACTATTAAACTTGCTAATAGGGACACCATCACACCACTTGGGATTGTTAGAGATGTTGAAGTCTTGTGTGGGAAAATAAAATACCCTACTGATTTCCTTGTTCTTGGTTCCCCACAAGATGACTTTTGTCCCATTATCTTTGGTAGACCTTTCTTGAACACCATCAATGCTAAAATAGATTGCGAGAAGCAAATCGTCGGTGTTAGTTTTGGTGATGAGTCTCATGAGTTTAATTTTTCTAAGTTTAGTAGAAAACATCATAATAAAGAATTGCCTAGTAAGGATGAAATAATTAGTCTTGCTTCTATTGTTGTGCCTCCTACTGATCCACTAGAACAATATTTGCTAGACCATGAAAATGATATGCATATGCATGAAAGAAATGAAATAGATAAAAAATTCTTTGAACAACGACCTCTGCTTAAACACAATTTGCCTATTGAAACTCTAGGAGGTCCTCCTCCACCTAAAGGTGATCCTGTGTTTGAATTAAAACAATTGCCAGACACTTTGAAATATGCTTATCTTGATGAGAAAAAGATTTATCCTGTTATTATTAGTGCTAACCTTTCAGAACATGAAGAAGAAAGATTATTGAAGGTTCTGAAGAAGCACCGAGCTGCCATTGGATATACTCTTGATGATTTAAAGGGCATTAGTCCCACTCTCTGTCAGCATAAAATTAATATGGAGTCTGATGCTAAACCCGTTGTTGATCACCAACGATGTTTAAATCCTAAAATGAAAGAAGTGGTAAGAACAGAAATACTGAAGCTTCTGGAAGCAGGTATAATCTATCCCATAGCTGATAGTAGATGGGTAAGTCCTGTTTATTGTGTCCCTAAAAAGGGAGGTATTACCGTTGTTCCTAATGATAAGAATGAACTTATTCCACAAAGAGTTGTCACTGGCTACAGAATGGTAATTGATTTTAGAAAACTAAATAAAGATACTAGAAAAGATCATTACCCTCTGCCTTTTATTAATCAAATGTTAAAAAGACTATCAAAGCACACACATTTTTGCTTTCTTGATGGATATTCCGGTTTTTCTCAAATACCTGTCTCACAACCTGATCAAGAGAAAACCACCTTTACTTGCCCTTTTGGAACTTATGCTTATAGACGTATGCCTTTTGGTTTATGCAATGCACCTGCTACCTTTCAAAGATGTATGACTGCTATATTCTCTGACTTTTGTGAAAAGATTGTTGAGGTTTTCATGGATGATTTTTCCGTTTACGGAACTTCTTTTGATGATTGTTTGAGCAACCTTGATCGAGTTTTGCAGAGATGTGAGCAAACTAACCTCGTCTTGAATTGGCAGAAGTGCCACTTTATGGTTAATGAAGGTATTGTCTTGGGACATAAAATTTCTGAACGAGGTATTGAGGTGGATAAAGCTAAAGTTGATGCAATTGAGAAAATGCCATGCCCTAAAGATTTCAAAGGTATTCGTAGTTTCCTCAGTCATGCTGGTTCCTATAGGAGGTTTATTAAAAACTTCTCTAAAATTTCTAGGCCTCTTACAAATCTTTTACAAAAGGATGTTCCATTTGTTTTTGATGATGATTGTGTAGAAGCCTTTGAAACACTTAAGAAAGCCTTGATTTCTGCACCTATTGTTCAACCATCTGATTGGAACTTGCCTTTTGAAATTATGTGTGATGCTAGTGATTATGCTGTTGGTGCTGTTCTAGGACAAAGAGTCGATAAAAAATTAAATGTTATTCATTATGCTAGTAAAACTCTGGACAGTGCTCAACGAAATTATGCTACTACTGAAAAAGAATTCTTAGCAGTGGTGTTTGCTTGTGATAAATTTAGATCTTACATTGTTGATTCTAAAGTGACTGTTCACACCGATCATGCTGCTATAAAATATCTTATGGAAAAGAAGGATGCTAAACCTAGACTCATTAGGTGGGTTCTTTTGCTACAAGAATTTGATTTACATATCACTGATAGAAAGGGAGCTGAGAACCCCGTGGCTGATAACTTGTCTAGGTTAGAAAATATTCTTGATGACCCACAACCTATTAATGATAGTTTTCCTGATGAACAATTAGCTGCAATAAATGTTTCTCATAACACTCCTTGGTATGCTGACTATGCCAATTATATTGTTGCTAAATATATACCACCTAGCTTCACATACCAACAAAAGAAAAAGATTCTTCTATGATTTAAGACACTACTTTTGGGATGACCCACATCTTTATAAAGAAGGAGTAGATGGTATTATTAGATGTTGTGTACCTGAGCATGAACAGGGACAAATCCTACGGAAATGTCACTCCGAAGCTTATGGAGGACATTATGCGGGAGATAGAACTGCTCACAAGGTATTGCAATCTGGTTTTTACTGGCCTACTCTCTTCAAGAATGCCCATAAGTTTGTTTTATCTTGTGATGAATGTCAAAGAATTGGTAATATTGGTAAGCGTCAGGAAATGCCTATGAATTATTCTCTTGCTGTTGAACCATTTGATGTTTGGGGATTTGATTACATGGGACCTTTTCCTTCCTCTAATGGGTATACACATATTTTGGTTGCTATTGATTATGTTATTAAGTGGGTAGAAGCTATTCCAACTAGTAGTGCTGATCACAACACCTCTATTAAAATGCTTAAGGAAGTCATTTTCCCAAGGTTTGGAGTCCCTAGATATTTAATGACTGATGGTGGTTCACATTTTATTCATGGTGCTTTCCGTAAAATGCTTGCTAAATACGATGTTAACCATAGAATTGCATCACCTTATCATCCTCAGTCTAGTGGTCAAGTTGAACTTAGCAATAGAGAAATAAAATTAATATTACAAAAAACTGGCAATAGGTCCCGAAAGAATTGGTCTAAGAAGTTAGATGATGCACTTTGGGCTTATAGAACAGCATATAAAAATCCTATGGGTATGTCTTCGTATAAAATGGTTTATGGAAAAGCTTGTCATTTGCCTCTTGAGTTAGAACATAAAGCATATTGGGCAATTAAAGAACTCAACTATGATTTCAAACTTGCCGGTGAAAAGAGGTTATTTGATATTAGCTCACTAGATGAATGGAGAACCCAAGCCTATGAAAATGCCAAGTTATTTAAAGAAAAAGTTAAAAGATGGCATGACAAAAGAATCCAAAAGCGTGAGTTCAAAGTTGGAGAATATGTTCTTTTGTACAACTCTTGTTTCAGATTCTTTGCAGGAAAACTCCTCTCCAAATGGGAAGGACCTTATGTTATCGAGGAGGTTTATCGATCCAGAGCCATCAAGATAAATAATGCCGAAGGTACTAACCCGAAGGTTGTTAATGGGCAATGAATAAAACATTATATCTCAGGTACGCCCATTAATGTTGAAAGCAATATTATCCAAACTATGACACCGGAAGAACACATAAAGGAAACCTTCCGGAACACTCCAGAGTAACTGAAAAAAAGGAGGTACGTGATACGGTAAGTAAACGGACTCCAAAAAATCCACAAAAATATTATTTGTCAGTTTTGGAATATTTAAAAAATTAGGAAAATAAGAAACTACCAGGAAGGTGACCTTGGTGGGCACAAGACACCAGGGCGCGTCTGGCTTGCCAGGCGTGGCCAGGTGGGTTGTGCCCACCTCGGGTACCTTTCGGACTCCATTTTTCTTCCGTTTGCTTGTCTCCCAAGATAAAAAATCTTTATATACCCCCCCCATACCTATTGACCACCGTATCGCAGAGAAATCTTCTGTTTTTTTTCCTTGCTGTTTTCTGACAGATCCAATCCACCATGGCCGCTTCAAGCTCCTCCAAGGACAAGTTCTTCTAGAATGTCATCAACCCATATTTGCAGGAGGTGATGCAGCACCCTCAGGCTATCCAGATGCATGAGGGGGTGCTGCACATCCGCGATGTGCATGGCCCCAAGGGGACGGGATCCGTGGAGGCTAGGCTTGAAGCTATGGAGCAGGAAGTCTTCCGGTGCAAGGGGATGGTAGAACGTGGACTCAATGCCAATCACCTCATGATCGCGGACTACACCCGTGATCTCAAGGTGGATGGCAAGTCCATGAAGGACATCATCTTCACCTTCAACGAGAAAATCAATTTCCTCCAAAGCCAGATCTATGATCTCCAAAACCAAGTCTTTGAATATGAGGCGAGATTTAAATGTATGAGTTTGGCTGCCAGTTGCAGGACCCGTGAGACTCACTCCTCCTCTTATGATGGTGAGCCCTTGCCATGGAAACCCGAGGATAAGATTGCTAATACTCCATCACCACCACCTCCTTCTTCATCAACAAAGGAAAATTGAGTATCGGGTATGGGCACTCCCCTTGGCTTGTGCCAAGCTTGGGGGAGGTGCCCCGGTATCGTATCACCTCCACTATCTTTTGCCTTTACTTATCTTAGTTCGATCCATAGTTATCTTTTGCTTTAGATGAATAAAAGTTTAGTTCGATCCTTTCTTTTCGAGTGTTTGCTTAGTGATCTATTTTTGTAATCGTGTGCAAGAGATATATAATAAAGTTTAGTTTGAGTTTTGTTTTCTTTACTTTCATGTTCAATAAAAAGAAAGGAGATAAATGAAAAAAGATCATATGCTAATTTTATGGTAAGTAATGACATCACATAAGGAAGAGTATAAGTAGAAAATTTTATTGGAGATTGACAAACATAGCATTGGTCAATGATGCAATTCATGAAAGAATTAATAAGGGAAGAGAAGATTCACATGCAAATACACTATCCTGGACATCTTTTGTGATTGTGAGCCCCCATCAAAATATTATATGCCAAAATTGTTGACGTTGGACAAGGAAGACAACGTAATGATTTATGTTTGTTCATATTCACATAGAAGTTATATTGTCATAGATCCTTTAACATGTGGTGCTTGCCCCCATCTTTGCTAGCCAAAAATTCTGCACTAAGTAGAGATACTACTTGTGCATCCAAAAACCCTTAAACCCAAATCTTGTTTTGAGAGTCCACCATACCTACCTATGGATTGAGTAAGGTCCTTCAAGTAAGTTGTCATCGGTGCAAAAAGGGTAATAAAAATTGCTTCTAAAAGTGTTGGATCATTTAGTGTAAGAGAAAATTGAGCGTTGTACGAACTTGTGATGGCAAAGAATAAAAGCAACAGATTGCATAATAAAGGTTTCTATCATAAGGGGCAATATAACGTGACGTTCCTTTGCACTAAGAGATTGAGCATACAAACAAATAAGCGCATGGCAACCTCTGCTTCCCTCTGCGAAGGGCCTATCTTTTACTTTTATGTATTTACTTTTATGCAAGAGTCAAAGTTCTTCTCTCTATTCCTTTTTATTTTCTCTTTTGGCAAGCATCATGTGTGAGGAAAGATCTAGGCACATATATCTAGTTGGATATGAGTAGCATGAGTTATTATTGTTGGCATCACCCTCGAGGTGAGTATGTTGGGAGGCAAAACTTTAAGCCCCTATCTTTCTATGTGTCCGGTTGAAACATTTTGCTCATGTGTATGCGGTGAGTGTTAGCAATCATAGAAGACTATATGATGGTTGAGTATGTGGACTTGCCAAAAAGGCTCCGATACGTGACCCTTCCTGAAAAGATGATGAATTGTAGTTGCAAAGTTGACTGAGAACATAGTTTGTTGGTTTTCAATAGAGTTTATGCTTTATACTTCGATGTTGTGATGAATTGTTACTTATTCATGAGAAGTTTATGATAAAAGTTATGTGATAAAGTTCTATGTTAAAGTTGGTTGTTGTTATAATAATATGCATGATGCTTCTATGTCCGTATTTTGTTTTTATCGACACCTCTCTCTCTCTAAGCATGTGGACATGTTTTTCGATTTCGGTTTTCGCTTGAGGACAAGCGAGGTCTAAGCTTGGGGGAGTTGATACGTCCATTTTGCATCATGTTTTTCTACTGTTATTTATGATGTTTTTATGCATAATAATGCTTTTTGGAGTAATTCTAATGCCCTTTCTCTCATAATATGCAAGGTTCACACAAAGAGGGAGAATTCCGGCAGCTGGAAATCTGGACCTGAAAAAGCTATGTCAGGCTACCTATTCTGCACAACTCCAAATGAGCTGAAACTTCACGAGGAATTTTTATGGAATATATAAGAATTATTGGAGCCAATAAGTACCAGAGGGGGCCCACCAGGTGGGCACAACCCACCTGGGCGCGCTAGGGAGCCCAGGCGCGTCCTGGTGGGTTGTACCCTCCTTGGCCCACCTCCGGTGCCCCTCTTCTGGTATATAAGTCATTTTGACCTAGAAAAAATAAGGAGAGGACTTTCGGGACGAAGCGCCGCCGTCTCGAGGCGGAACTTGGGCAGGAGCACTTTTGCCCTCCGGCGGAGCGATTCCGCCGGGGGAACTTCCCTCGCGGAGGGGGAAATCATCATCATCATCATCATCAACAACAACTCTCCCATCTTGGGGAGGGTAATCTCCATCAACATCTTCAACAGCACCATCTCCTCTCAAACCCTAGTTCATCTCTTGTGTTCAATCTTTGTACCGGAACTATAGATTGGTACTTGTGGGTGACTAGTAGTGTTGATTACATCTTGTAGTTGATTACTGTACGGTTTATTTGGTGGAAGATTATATGTTTAGATCCATTATGCTATTTAATACCCATCTGATCTTGAGCATGACTATCATTAGTGAGTAGTTACTTTTGTTCTTGAGGTCACGGGAGAAATCTTGTTGCAAGTAATCATGTGAACTTGATATGTGTTTGATATTTTGATGATATGTATGTTGTGATTCCCTTAGTGGTGTCATGTGAACATCGACTACATGGCACTTCACCTTAGTAGGGCCTAAGGGAATGTATTGTGGAGTAGTTATTAGATGATGGGTTGTGAGAGTGACAGAAGCTTAAACCCTAGTTTATGCGTTATTCCGTAAGGGACTGATTTGGATCCAAAAGTTTAATGCTATGGTTAGATTTATTCTTAATACTTTTCTCGTAGTTGCGGATGCTTGCGAGGGGGTTAATCATAAGTAGGAGGTTTGTTCAAGTAAGAACATCACCTAAGCACCGGTCCACCCACATATCAAATTATCAAAGTAGCGAACACAAATCAAACCAACATGATGAAAGTGACTAGATGAAATTCCCGTGTACCCTCAAGAACGCTTTGCTTATCATAAGAGACCGTTGTGGCCTGTCCTTTGCCTCAAAAGGATTGGGCTACTTTGCTGCACTTTTGTTACCATTACCGTTACTTGCTCGTTACAAATTATCTTGCTATCAAACTACTCGTTACTTATAATTTCAGTGCTTGCAGACATTACCTTGCTGAAAACCGCTTGTCATTTCCTTCTGCTCCTCGTTGGGTTCGACACTCTTACTTATCAAAAGGACTACGATTGATCCCCTATACTTGCGGGTCATCACTCCCGTGCCACCATCCTCCCCCATCCACCCGTGCTCAACCCCGACCCTGGATCCCATCCCACCGGATCCGAGGCGTGTGGGCGTGGATGCGAGCTTCTCCGACGGCAGCGGTGACCACCAACCAGGCCCCCTTGCTCATGGTGGAGAGGCTACGACCGAGGGGATGCAGAGGAGGAGCGGGCCTCGTGGAGGAGGAGGGGCCGCAGCTGCGGGAGCTCTCCACGGAGGAGGATTCTGTGGCGATGGAGCGGCGCGTGCGGTGGCACGGAAGTAGCAGTGGAGGCTGGAAGAGCGCGGCGCGACATCACGTGGTTGCGGTGCCCGAAGGGGCGGCGCGGCGTTGCTGCCTCTCTACCTCCATCCCGACCCTTTTACTCGCGCGCAGGTACCAAGTCGTCTCTCTCTCTTGATTTGATCCCCATAAATTCTCATCTTCACCTGTGTGGATTCTGTTTTATTTATGCCTGCTATGTGTTTGAAAAAATCCAAGCAGTATGAGGAGAAAATTTTGTGGTTGATTTAGTTTTTAGGATCTGCCGCCCCCTTTTTTTCATTTTTGTACAACACACAACCTGTTTCATGATGAGATCAGGAAGAGAAGTTTTGGTGCGTCAGTATATGAAATCTACTATAAATCAAAAGCCAATATAAAGGTATGCTCCACCT
This sequence comes from Thinopyrum elongatum, assembly GCA_011799875.1. Lineage (NCBI taxonomy): Eukaryota > Viridiplantae > Streptophyta > Magnoliopsida > Poales > Poaceae > Thinopyrum > Thinopyrum elongatum. Next base: position 493,010,725 of record CM022300.1, read on the forward strand.
TGATTGTCGCTACTATGTTCCACCCCTATATTGGCCAGGGGAAGTTGTATGTTATGCCAATTTTTCGTTCAATTTACTACTGTGTTTAGAGTGTATGTATCGAACAAACCAATTCTTTCAGTTATATCAGTACATATTAAAATGAAAAGCTGTATATGAACATAAGAATTCATACAAACTAAAATTGTTTGACATCCATTCCTTTCCTGCGGGTCATTCATCATCTCGTCTCACAATACTCATGCCACATAACCTGGCGAACTCATGCCTTACTCAGTTCTGTATGTACCAGCTATGTAGCTTTATTCACCGAATTGAGATGTTGTTTGTGCTCAGTTAGATGCTGCTTGCTCGATTTTGACCATGCTTGCTGCAATAATCAATCTATTTGATATAGGACCTATCTATTCTTTGTTGATGTTTGGTTACAAATCCTGGAGCTATTATTTTTGTATTGAGGGACATTTGTTAGAAAAATATTACCTTTTATCACCTTATTTGGCTGTAGTTCATCTTTGCCATTAGTTGTGTTAGTAAACTAAACTGAGAATGTTTGTTAACTTTTTATGGCTTGGGATCTTGCAGCTGCGGCGGCTCGCTGTGTGTGTGGCGAGGGTTACTTCTCCTGGTGCAGTAATACCATTTTGGAGTGTCCCGTGTTTGCAACTATCTTTATCTACAGCCTCTGCTAACAGGGCTCCGGTTCAGAGAAAATCCAAGGGACAAACAAAGTAAGATGCAAATAAAATTATCCACTTGGCTATGATTTTCGTACTGATGTGATTTGGCCTGCTAGATTAACTACTTTCCGTATGCTCAGTTTTGCGTCTCGTGTGTTGTTTAGACGTTGAGGGCCGTTCTTCAATATGTAGGCTCGGATGCACATTTGTTGGTAGATCAATTTAAGGTGCTTTTATTGAACCAAAAGTTAATGTTGTTGGCCTTGCCAGACTGCCAGCCCTCAAAGAGGTCCTTCAGCCTCCAAGGAGAAGGGAACTGATGGATGCCAGGTAAAGAAACTAGGTGAAGCTTTGGATGCTTGATCGAGTAAGCATCCACTTCTTATCACTCTACTTTGTCGGTTGTCCACTGAAATGGTATGATCAGAATATTCCTCGAATTTGCTCCATAATATCTTGCTTGCCATGTGGTCACCTTACCTCAAAATTGACATATTAATCAATGAACTACTGTTTAGGCAAGGGTTTATAGTCCCAGTAAACTATAAAACCAAATGATTGTTCCAAAATTTCGAATTTACCTTTGCACATGTACAAGAGCATCATAGATTGTTTAGACTTGGTGTTCCAAAAAATGATAGTAGTATGGTCAGACCTATTTTCCCCACCTGCTTGCTCATTTGAGTACATTTGGTTGCACTTTTGGGACATTATTACCATTTTTACTTTTTACTTTGTTCAGACGCTGGTTCTTATTTGGTTTAGGGGTATGCTACTCCAAACATATGTTCATTTTTGGTTTAGATTTTGTACATTGAACTAACGCGATACGAAAATTATCCGTCACCCCAAAGGTTCTTCCCTGTTGGTTTCGGGATTAGTATTTTGATTTCTGTTTGAAAAAGGACAAACAAGAACAGACTCACTAAAACCCTCAGGTTCCTCCCTGTTGGTTTCAACATCAGTATTTTGATCTCTGTTTGAAAGCTATTAGAAAAGGATAGATAAGAACACACTCATTAACACCCTCTAATTTCTTTTTAATTATGAACTCGGTTAGCTAAACTTTATCGCATAGATTTCTAATGGTTTAATATGTAGTTCTTTTTTATAATTTCAGTTGACTAGCTCTAAGAATATAAAACACAAATAATTCTCTGCTATTCAGTTAAGGTTGATATACTTTGTGATTTTCAGCTAGAACGACTTCTTAAGTATCCACGTCTATTGGGCGGCTTGAGAATTCAGTTTTTTTCGTATGACACCAGACTGGGTACAACTAATATGGCGCCATCTTTGCTTCAGCCTATGTACTTCACATTTTGGCCTCTGTAGCAAGTCAAAGTAGTATCTGTTGTCCAGATGCATTATTTCATTATCTTTGTTCATGCTTTTGTTTGCAGTATTTTTTTTTAAAAGGTACTTTTATTGGAGTCAACTACACAACAGCTCGATGTCTCTATCAAGGAAGATTTTAGTTCAATTTAGATGCTTACTGAGATAAAATTTTCGTTTTTGATCGACCTGACAGCTATGCCCAGTTTCTGACAAAGCAGAGATGATCTTACTTCTGTCAAAGAGTATTGTTTATATGTGACGCTAATATCTTGGTTCTTCATTTTCTAGCACTTTAACTAGCAGAGGTTAGCAGATTTTTGGCTCTATATCCTAGCAGCTATCTCTCGATTCGACTAACTAATGAGGTATTGCTTTTTCCTGTGCATGTGTAATTTGTTGTGGAATTTGTTTAGGCGTCGTTTAACAGTTTGACAGGATTTAAGCGGTGTAAAAGGGGGGAGATACTGCACAAACATATATATCAAGAAATTCAACAGGGACGTGTAATGAGTGATTGGCACTGCCAAGAAACATGATGATGCAACTAATTCAGCTGCATCATTTATACTGCCAGACTTTTATTAATGTGTATTTTATTTTATCTTCATCAAGGAAACTGATGTACTTTCCATGTGATGATGTGCTTGTTCCGCAAAGATTATGAGAATTCATGTCCTCAAATCAAAGATAGCCAATGAACTCTGTCAATACACTATGATTTTTATTTTTTAGTTGTTGTCATATTTTCCCCCAATACCCACACCATACTTGGTTCTAATTGGCTTTTTGCGCCATGAGATCTACACGCCAATTGTGGCATCATGCTAGGAACCGACAAGAGAGCCACCGTAACAACCAACTGGTCTGAGTTCCGCCGCCTTGCAAAAATCCATGAAGGAGACATCTGTGCCTTTCGTTTCAAGGTCATCACAAAGCAGCGCCTGATTCTCATCGTGCATTGCCTTTAGATGAACCATCGACATCAACGGAAGTCGTATCTAATATCATCTAGCATTCTAAGGACTACTAATCAAGCTCTGTAATGGGATGAAACCTTCCTCTGTTTTTCGACGATGCTATCTGTTGCTTTTGAACAGCTACCACCTATGCTTTTACCTATATAATCTTTGTTGTTGTTTCTCATCGATCTATTAATATGCATAATGCCACCCTTATCTATAATTATCTGTTTTTTACTACTTTCTATGTTTCAAACATCGAGTACTCACCTGGCAGCATCCACCTTCCACTCAAGGGATATAATATTATCATTTAGCACAGACTGTTTCAAGAGAAACAGTAATCATGAACAGAGATAGTAACCAGCAGTAAGCACTCATTATTTCGATCTGTGACTGAGTTTTCCTATCATCAGTCTTACGATACTTGGCTTGCTGCCGGCCTTTACGCCATTGGCCCAATGGGTCATCTAGTGAGATGAGAAGCTAAGGCAATTGCGACTGTCATATATACTGTAGAGGTCATGGGTGGACTGTCTGTTCCTGGAATTCTAGGAGGCGGGATGGAAGACGAGCAGACGCACCTACTAGCAATAAACTCGGAGCCAGAATTCTAGGTGGTGGAAGGAGGTCCGGTCGAGACTAGTGTGTCCTTTCGGCTAGCTGCGCCTGTTCCTAACTTTTCTGTTTCACATCAATGTTTTTTTTTCGAGAAAACTTTCTATTCATCTTTAATTATGACAGTACAACAAACACAAAAATAATAAAAATCACATCCAGATCCGTAGACCATCTAGCGACGACTACAAGCACTGAAGCGATCCGAAGACGTGCCGCCGTCATCACCCCTCCCTCGTCGGAGTCGGGCACAACTTGTTGTAGTAGACAGTCGGGAAGTCGTCGTGCTAAGACCCCATAGGATCAGCGCACCAGAACAGCAACCGCCGCCAATAAAGAATAACATAGATCGAAAAGATCCAACCTGAAGACACACAGACATAGACGAATCACAACCAGATCCGAGCAAATCCACTGACGATAGATCCGCCGGAGACACACCTCTGCACGCCCACCAACGATGCTAGACGCACCACCGGAACGGGGACAAGGCGGGAAGACCTTTATTCCATCTTCAGGGAGCCGCCGCCGTCTCGTCTTCCTGAGCAGGACACAAACCCTAACAAATCTCAAAGGAACGACTAACAATGGAGCCCTCCCGCCGGCCCTTGCCAGGATCCACCGCACCCCCATGGCCCTAGGGCCACCGGAGACGAGGCGGACCTGCGGCGAAGCCGGCGAGAGGCACGAACCCTAGCTTTTCTTGGAGGAGGAGGCGGCGGCTGCGTGGAAAGTCACGTACACTTTCACATCAATGTTTATTGTCTCAGTTTTGCTATTAGTCAGGCACATAAAATTTTCCTGTCCGTCGGTCAATTTTTCAGCCCTATGTTTTTTCTTAAACTGTGCAGCCGCACGTTAATTTATTTTTTACATTCAGCACCTTCTTTATTAATTAGCTACAATGACAGCATAAAAAAAATCAGGGGGATAATCGTCCCTGGGGTTTCATCTAGCCAAACACCAGGAGGATTGAATTTAACTACTCTAGCTAATTCATGAGCTACTTTATTGTTTTTTCTACAGCAATGTTCATAGATAATATGGGTGAAATCTAAGAACATAAAAAAATCATCAAAGATGGCACTAGCAACCGAAGAAGAACTGCCTTCTTTAAACGCGCTGATGACCTCGAGACTATCTGAATTTATCTTGATCTTATTGCATCCAACAGTACGGGCAAGATTCAAACCAAACCTTAATGCAATTGCTTCTGCGGTAATGACATCATAACATATGCAGCCGCACGTTAATTACCGGTGGTACAATGGGACCTCCTATATGCCGCGCGTTGCGGCAAGGAGTCGCCCTTTCTCACAGGGCAGCGCACCTGGGCCGAGCCCAATTGCAGTGGCGAGAAAAAAACTGTTGAAAAAGGAGCGGACAGGCACCGGGATTCGAACCCGCGACCTCAAAATAGGTTGCTCATCGAGCTGGAAAATCCTATCTGTCGCATTCTGCGGCAGATTGTCGTTGATTCGCACAGACCGATCGACCAGCCAGCATCATGGGCCGGCCCAATTATAAGTAAAGAATGCACTACAGTACCTGCCGGTTTTAGGAACGTTCTAGGAGATTCCAGTCGGGCTTTTTTGGTTTTAGTAACCTTCTAGAACGTAAGCGAAGTTCCTGAACCGGTTTTAGTTCTTTTTTTCGTTTTAGTTTTTTTCCTGTTTCTTTTTTTCTTTTGTATCGTTTTTCGTTTTTCATTTTTATTTTTGTTTCTTTTTTATTTTTTGTTTTGTTTCCTCTTTTCTTTCGTTTTTATTTTTGTTTTTCAACAAATCTTCAAAAATTTCAAAAATGTTCGCATTTTAAAATAATGTTCATTTTTTCTAAAATGTTCCTGTTTTGAAATTTTGTTTACATATTTAGAGAAAAGCTAGAATTTTAAAAAATGTCCACTTTGCAACAAACGTTCTAAAATTCAAAAAAAAAGTTTAGAATTTAAAATTTCAAAAATGTTTGCATTTTAATTTTTGTTCACAAATTCAAAAAATGTGTGGGATTTTCAAAAGATGTTCCCACTTTCAAAATTTGTTCACAAATTAAAAAATGTTCATGTTTCCAAAATTGTTTCGCAAAATCAAAAAATGTTCCAGTGATCTAAAAAAAGTTTGCCTTGGAATTTTTGTTCAAACTTTAAAAAATGTTCTGGAATTTTACTTTCCAAATATGGTCACGAATGAAAAATTCATGTTTTCAAAATGTGTTTACAAATTCAAAAATTGTTCAGGGAATTTCAAAAAGTGTTTGCATTTTGAAAAAGTTGTTCGTAATTTCCAAAAATGTTTGCATTATTCATTTTTGTTCTTGTTTGTCAAAAAATGTTTGCATTTTCAAAAAATTGTTCATAATTTGAAAAAAAAATTGCATTATTTTTTTTCTTGTTTGTCAAAAAATTTATGTTTTAAAAAAAAATCGTAATCTGAAAAAAATGTTCTCCCTTTGAAATTTGTTCGTTTTTCAGAAAATCTTTGGGTTTCAAAAAATGTTCTACTTTTTAAAATTTTGTCCAGAAATTAGAAAATGTTCGTGTTTCAAAAAATATTTACTTTTTTCGAAATGAAATCACGTTTAATGTGTTTGGGTCTTATAGTTCATACACACTTGGCTGCCATTTTGGACATCTAATCTCGGTTATGTAGGTGGCTATAGGGCCTCGGTGTATGTAGCAATAGGGCCTCGGTTCCATCCCTCACACATACTTTTGTTTATTGGAATTTGTACTATTGGGTGTTTAAGATTTGCCTCAGGCTTTTATTTCTTTATGAAGCGTGGCGCTGCAAATCTAACAACACAATTTGTCTATCGCAGTGGTTAGCTCGATGGGGACCTCCTATATGCCACACATTGCGGCAAGGAGTCGCCCTTTCGCACAGGGCGGCACACCTGGGTCGAGCCCAATCGTAGTGGCGAGAAAACAAACTGTTGAAAAAGGAGCGCACGGGCACCAGGATTCGAACCCGCGACCTCAAAACAGGTTGCTCATTTTTTAAATTTTGAACAAAAATTCCAAGGCGAACATTTTTTAGATCACCGGAACATTTTTTAATTTTGCGGAACAATTTTAGAAACATGAACATTTTTTGAATTTGTGAACAAATTTTGAAAGTGGGAACATCTTTTGAAAATCCCACACATTTTCAGAATTTGGAACAAAAATTAAAATGCGACCATTTTTTAAATTTGAAATTCTAAACTTTTTTTTGAAATTTGGAATGTTTGTTGCAAAGTGGACATTTTTAAAAATTCTAGCTTCTCTCTAAATATGTAAACAAAATTTCAAAACAGGAACATTTTAGAAAAAATGAACAATTTTTTTAAAATGCGAACATTTTTTAAATTTCTGAAGATTTGTTGAAAAACAAAAATAAAAACGAAAGAAAAGGGGAAACAAAACAAAAATCAAAATAAAAAACGAAAACGAAAAAGGATACAAAAGAAAAAAAGAAACAGGAAAAAAACTAAAACAAAAAAAAGACCTAAAACCGGTTCTGGAACTTCGCTTACGTTCTAGAAGGTTACTAAAACCAGAAAACCCCGACTGGAATCTCCTAGAACGTTCCTAAAACAGGCCGGTACTGTAGCACATTCTTTACTTACAATTGGGCCGGCCCATGACGCTGGCTGGTCGATCGGTCCGTGCGAATCAACGACAATCTGCCGCATTGATAGGATTTTCCTGGTACGATGCCTCTTTCGACCGGTCTCTTCTACTTTTGCCCAAGTGCGTTCTCTATTTGTGGGCCAGATGTTTTCATTTATGGGCTTGTAGCATGTCAGCCAGGGCCTGGGCCTTCGGTATGTGCACGACTCTAAATGCGATGGCAAAACAGGTGATTCCGGACGAAAGGAGCGGCAGCTGCCATCTGTCGGGACAAAAATGGACTTTATTTGGGCGCCTCGGTCGTCGTGTTTGAAGGCTTGATTGACCCGGCATCATTGGAAGCTCGTGCGTGTAGCGAAGCTCTGGCATTAGCTATGGACTTGCATGTGGATTCAGTTTGCGTTGCTTCGGATTGCAGTGAAGTGGTGGCCAATATTGAAGCAGGCGTTCCGTGTCACTATGTCACTATCTTGAGGGAGATCACAGCCCAGCGGACCTTATTCCGAGACCTGAAGTTTATCCATGAGAAGCGTCAACATAATGGCGAGGCACACGCACTTGCCAAAGCTAGTTCTTCCCTTTCTCTTGGGCGCCATGTGTGGCTGTTATCCTTGCCCGATGTAATCTGTACCCCCATGAACATTAATCATTAATAAAGGGTGCAGTTTCCTCAAAAAAAAAATAGGTGATTCCGGACATTGAGAGCACTAGTCGACGCCAGTATGGATAGATTATCGACGAGATTAAGTCGAGAGCTGGAAATATTATTTGTAACTTCGTTTTTGAGGGTCGGGCGTCAAATATAGAAGCTCATAGTATAGCTAAATTTTCGCTTTCCTTAGATAGCGGTCGCCACATGTGGCTCATCCAACCCCATAACCAAACTTGTATCCCACTTTCTGTGGAATTTGCTTCATAAAGTTTGGTTTTACCCATAAATCCCCTGAAAAAGATTATTTACACCTAAAAATGTGATTCTTATTTTTCTTCTTCTAAAAATGTGATTAATTTTAGTTCAGTTTTCTGTTATTTCCCTTTTCATTTATTGTATTTGTGTGTGCATAGACTGTTGTTCTTTGCTCTTTGTGTATATGTGCACACGTGTGTGTGCCCCTGGGTTCCTTTTGTGTACGTGGCGTGCACGAGAGAGATGGGGGAGCGACTCTATATGAGATGCAGTTCATCTTCGATGTTTGGGAGACAATTAATCTCCAACATTGGTGGTTTGTTGTTTGACCACTTAATTAATATAACATGGATTTACAATACAAATTGTACCATTATCTGCAATTATCTCTACTATGTGCTTGTTCTTATATACTGTAAAACAATGCAAGTTTTATATAAAATGTTTATTAGTTTTTATTGTTTTGTTTCTTCTTTAGGGTAATACCAATGCCCTAAATTCAAACTATGTTAGAATAATATTTGTTTTTACTTCATATATATTATTCAGTTTTGCTATTGGACAAGCGTTTGAAAAAAAATTCAGCTGAGTCAAATTTATTTTCCGATTTCATGTGTGTGTGTGTTTATTTATTTATTTATTTGAGTTGTTCTTTTTTTTACGTGTATAAGTGGATGCTGTGTGTTTTGTAATTATACACGTAAATATTATAAAACATGTGTGTAAATTATACTAGAGTCCAAACATTGCACTATTATTATGCTTATCCTCACATAGTATTATAAAGAAGTGCATCTTTTGTGCAAATTGGTGCAAGTTTTTGTCATCATTTGTTTTAAGTTTTTTTTTTCATCTTCTTTCCTCTTTAAGTGCAATACCAATGGCACTAATTCATTCTTTCTTAAAAACATAATTTTTCGTTTTTTGCACTATTATTAGTTTATTTTGCATATTATAAAAAATTTGTTATTTATGTGCAAAGTGTATGCAAGTTTTTGTCATCATTTGCTTATTTTATTTTTCATTTTGTTTCTTCTTTAAGGGTAATATTAACACCACTAACTCATTCTTCCTTAGAAAACTTTATTTTTATGTTTTTGTTTTGGTTTTAGTATGTAGAAGGATCGACGAAAAAATATAGGAAAAGAAGAAGACTAGAGGAAGATGAAGGCAACTGGTCCTTTAGATCTCGATTGGGTGGTTGAGAGCGGTTTGACTCAACAAAAGAAAATTTAGTTGTCTGTTAAATAGTTGGCCCCATAGTATGTTATTGTTTCTTTATCCAGGCTCCTCCATGCCATTCACGTACTAGTTTTTTCAGTTATAATTATCATGATGAATTTCTCTTACTGCTTAGTGTTCCACGCTGGATTTAGCCCACAATTTATGTGTACATGTGCAAGCGTGCATAAATTTTGTGTGTGTGCGCGCGTGTGTGTGTGTGTGAGAGAGAGAGAGAGAGAGAGAGAGACCATGTGTGCATGTGAGTGTGTCCGTCCATCTGTGTGTGCGGACGCATGCGTATGTGAGATGGAGGAGGCCACACCATCAACACGGAATACAGTTCATCTTTAACGCGTGGAGAGACGACTAAAATTTGTTGTTGTTGTTTTATTATATGTACACTTAGTATAGCATGGTCGTATGCAGGCAAGTTTTACGCAATATGTGTGCAAATCATATTGTTGTCTGAAGGTTGCACTACTATATGCTTGGACTTGCATATTATGAAATAGTGCAAGTTATATCTAATATATGTGCAATTTTTGTCGTCATTTGATTTTAGTATTTTTTTTCTTTTAGAATAATTTCATGTTCTTAAAAATATTTAGAATAACATTGCGATATAACAATACAAGAGTCTCTTGTATGGTTTTTCATTTACTTCTTCTTTTAGGTTAATACCAATGCCCTTACTTCATTTTGCCTTGGAATAAATTTTTTTGTATATGTATTTCTTTTTTCATAAGGAATAAATATATTTTTCTGCTAATGTTTTTGACTCGTTTTCTGTTGCTCCAGCTTCGGATTTTGGCCTTATATGTGTGCATGCAGCAGCAGTTTGAGGTTGCAGCCATGTGACACTATTAAATTTGGTGTTTGGGACTTTAAATTTAATTCATTTTTGTGTAGTAACTATTATTAAAGTTGCACCAGTTTACCACAATTTTTCTGCAGTACAGAAGAGTGGAAGTTTTATATATTGTGTGTGCAAGTTTGCAGTATATTCTAATTTCCACGTACAAGAAAAGGCTTACATATAAATCTTTATGATTTGTTCATGTTAGGTATAGTTGTATATTTCTAAAAATAGTTTCTTATTGTTTCTTTTAGGGGTAAGCCATCCTCATAATTAATTCTTCCTTAGAATGAAAGTTTTCCTTTGTTTTTCTTGTTGTTTATTTTTTGTCAGGTAACACAATACAATTATTTCTTCCTTACAAAGGAAGTTGTTTTTTATATATTTCCTCTTTGAGGTACGATACAACCATGTTGGTCTCGGATATGACCAAATATATTACACGCTTACATGTATTCCAGATGAGTTCTATTATAATTATAAAATATGTTATTTTCTTGTTGGGGACAAAAGATATATAATATCTTTTATGTTATGTAGAAAAAAAGAGATGGAGATGCGTACAAGTGAGTGTCAATATTTGTGATCACCTGTCACTTTTGCAAATTCGTTTCTGATTAAGTCAAAGCATGATGTAATCACTAAGCATGCCATAGTGTGGATGCATGGCTTATTAGCGCTGACAAACAGTGGGCCAGTCACTCTACGAGGTGCGGGATGGGCCCTGGTATTGGGTTGATGTGTACTTGGGCCCAGAAAAAAGTGACTGAAATCACAGAAAAAAGTGACTGAAACATAAAATGATTTCAGTCATCTTTTTCCTCCACTTTCCTTTTGTCTACTATTCTTTGGATATTGATCAGACGACTCAGAAAATAAGTGACTGAAACAACTAAAATTTTCAGGCACCTGATCCATAGGGGGCGCCCCTATATCTCGAATTAAGCGAGACCAGAGGGAATTCTCGCGTCGAGGGAGGGATCGATCATGGGATCAACTAGTTGATTTTCAACGCTCCTAGCCACAGCGACAGACTGGACCTGTTCTGCACTATGGAGAACGCAGCTTACTAGAAGGAAAATGAGCAGGGTTTTACCATGTTTACCTTCTTTTCCAGTTTTTACTTTATTTTTGTTTTCTTTCTTTTCCAGTTTTTACTTTATTTTATTTTATTTCCTTTTCTTCATTTTTACTCGTCTAATTCAACATTCGTTTTCTGCGTTTTTTCTTTTTACTCAGTTTTCACATGCTTTTCCGAAAATAATATTGATTATAAAACAAAAAAAATGCTGAATAAGTTTTTTTAGTGGAAAAAAATGTTGAATAAGTATTAAAAATGTTGAACGAGTATTGAAAAAATGTTGATGTTGAATAAGTATTTGAAAATGTTGAATAAGTATTAGAAATGTTGAAAAAGTATTTGACAAATGTTGAATTAGTATTAAAACTTGTTGAATGAGTATTTAAAAAATGTTGAACAAGTATTTGAAAATGTTGAATAAGTATTAAAAATGTTGAACAAGTATTTGAACATGTTGAATAAGTATTAAAAATGTTGAACAAGTATTTGAACATGTTGAATAAGTATTAAAAAATGTTGATCAACTATTTAAAAATTGTTGAACATATATTTGAAAAATGTTGAAAAAAGCATTAAAATATTGAACAAGTATTAAAAATGTTGAATAAGCGTTCAAACAATGTTGAACGTGTATACAAAAAATGTTTATTATGTATATAAAAATTGTTGAACAAGTATTTGAAAAAAATGTTGAACAAGTATTTAAAAAAATGCTGACCATGTATATAAGAATGTAGAATGAAAAATGGAAAGAAATAAAGAGAAAACGAAAAAATGAAACAAATGGGAGAAAAAAATAAAAGAATTGAAAAATCGGAGAAAAACAAAAATGAAAGAAAAGAAAATGAAAAAACAAAGAAAAACGGAGAAGGACGGCTCCGCTTGCCTCTATAGGTCGTGATAGTAACTCGAAGTGGGCGGTGTGGTTAGCTGCGCCTGTGATCGGTCTGTAGACCAGGGTTCGCCCTTTTTCTTCATGATTTTTTGAATCGGCGAGTGCTAAATGGGCTGGCCCGATACTGTTTATGTTGACGCGAGAAATCCCGACGGAATCGCTTAATGCGATAAATAGTCGCAGCGATCCATAGGTGCTCCCATATTATCTCGTTCTTTTGTCGCACAAGATCGGCTGTAACATGGGCCCAGCCCAACACAAGGCGTCCGTACAAGACGATGCAGTATTAGTTTTCACCTCCAGCTCAATCTTGTCTCAAAAAAAAACCTCCAGCTCAATCGTCACAACGGTGAGCTGCTGTTGGATTTCTAGCCCTTTTAGTATTTTTTTCCTGTTTTTTCCCATTCGTCCACAAACATAAGGCTAGATTCCACTATTGAAATTCAGTGATGGAGCAAGGTTCAGACAGCACAAAGGAAGTATAAGCAAGAGAACAACAGAGGAGGCGCTAGCTACTGAAGAACAGGCACAAGAGGCTGACCTGTTTCCTGCACTTCTTATGCCTCCCGAGCGCAAGCGCCTGAAAAATCTCAACGCCTTCGAGCAGCGCTTGCTTATCCACCGGAGGATGCAGATCTGCCCTGCATTAAGGAACACAACAAATTGGCAGAGGAACAAATCCATTTCTTCTCAAAACAAGACCTATTTTTGCTTTCCAAAGAGCCCAGCTGCCACTCCGGTGATCTGCATGTTACTATCGGGAAAATCCATCGAAAATATTGGGAAAAGAACCCATGCCTGACGTTTGCCCCAATAGCCAAGCTAACCATGTATAGCGATGCACATTCATTCAGTCCCTAAGTGCGCTACTGGCTATTTACATCAGCAAGTTAATACTTCCATTTCCAGGTCATTCACAAAAAAATAAAAAGGTCACATCTTCTGTTGCAGAACAGGTTCATGAGCACCTCCACGTTACCTTCATGCAATTAATTCAGAATGCAATAAATCGAGAGACAAGATAAGTGTTTGCTTTCCTTCCCTGTAACTTCACACTTAAATTCAGACAAAGACAGAGCATGAATTAATTATAAATATCATTTTATACAATGAGACTTCCAGCAGAGCGGACGACATCCTCCAAATCTCCTAATCGCAGGATTTCCTTGGTCTTTGCAAAATTTGTTAACACATCAAATAATCGGAATTGAGGGAGTAGTTCCAAACTTCCAATTCTACGTTCATCATAATGAGGTTCTATGACGTTGGCATACCATATGGAGTTTCAATTTCATATGAGAGATTGGACAGTGGTGTAATACCGTATGGTCCAACAGGCACGCTAGACGTCCCCCGCTGTATGATTTTTTTTCAGGAAAGTTATATATTAATAATGACAATAATCTGACAATAAACATCGATTGCCTCTCAATAACATCCCGAATTGTTCATACCTGTTTGGAGAGGCAATATTGTCATCAGAAATGTTGGAAGCAAAACGACTAACCAATACCTTCATATGAAATCAGAAATCTAGAAGGTTTACCTCCACAAGATAATAGTACAATAAACTCTTCAGAACCATTTAACTATTTTCCTTGTCAACCAAATTTATGGTCATCAAATAATGTTCCCGTCATATGAATAACATGCTAAGTTGCTATTATTACATCAGTATCATCTCCATCGGGTGTGCTTTCAGCAGGGTGACGAACTCTTTGGCAATCCTCAGGCGGCAGCCGTCCAAACCGAGCCATTTTCTCAGTTAACCCGGCAATAGATTCTTCCCGGTTGGCAAGCTGCATAAGTATCTTGATTCTCCGAAATGAAACGCTGCTGGGTTTCTGCCCCAAATCAGTAATTTGATGGAAGCACCTCTCAGCCTCCTCCAGCTTCCCCTCATCACATAACAGGTCAAATAAAACATCTGACACCAAGGTGAATGATCCAAACCCGTTCTCGACCATATCACCCCACAGCTCTAGTGCTTCTGCCACCTTACCATGCCGATGACATAACCTGATGATAAACATGCAAGACTGCGTGTTGGGGAAGCATCTTTCAGACCGCATCCGCTCATACAACAGCCACGCGCTACCAATATCGTACGCCCAGTAATAGAACCGGAAGAAAAGGTTATATGTCGTGGCATTCGGCATCAGTCCCCTTGAGGCCATTTCGTCCATCAATGCAAACGCATCACCAAGCCTCTTTGCTATAACAAAGTTCCGTATTGTGGCATTGCACGCCGCCACATCCGGGTGACATCCAAGCTCACGCATCTCCTTCAGCAGGTCTCTAGCCTTGTCAGGCTGGCCAACCAGTCCCAATCCGCCAATCAAACTCGTATAGGTGATCACATCGGGGGCAATTTCATTCCCCCGCATTTCATCGAGCAGCTTATAGGCCTTCTCCACGCCTCGGTTCTTGCAGTGGCAATCAATCAAAGAGTTGTAGGTGACCAAGTCAGGATCAATCCCGTGCTCTCGCATCTCTGTGAAGAACGCATCGGCATCCTCCGAGGACTTCCACCCGGAGAGCAGGATGTTGAAGGTGTGGCGGTTCACCTGGAACTCGTGCTTGTGCGCGTGGTAGACGTTGCGCGCGTCCGACATGCTCTTCTCCTGGCAGAGCGTGCGGAGCAGCGCGTTGAAGAGGTCGGCCGACTCGGTGCCCTCGCGGCCGCGGAAGAGCCGCAAGAGGCGGCGGAAGGACGCGACGGTCTCGTGGACGGAGCAGATCTTGGCGACGCGGCCGAGGACGACCATGGCGGTGCGCGCGGTGATGGCGTCGGGGCAGAGCCGGTGGATGGACTGGACGAGGTCCCACATGTGGGAGAAGCGGCGGGCGCGGCCGAGCACGTAGAGGGCCGTGTCCAGCGCGAAGGGGGAGGGCGCGACGCCGCAGCGGTCGGCGGCGAGCGAGAGGAGCGAGAGCGCGCGGAGCGGGTCGCCGTGGGCGAAGCGGAAGCGGCGGAGGACGAGGTCGAGGAGCGGCGCCGAGAGAGGGACGGCGGAGGCGGAGAGCGCGGACTCCATGGCCGACGGCGTGAGCGCGGCCGTGACGATGTGGTAGACCGAGTCGGCGTCGGCCTCGGAGGCCGTGGCCTCGCCGGCGGCGGGGGCCGCGGGCAGCGGGGACGGCGGGGGCCTGCGGGGCGAGGAGATGTACTGGAACACGCGCCTCGCCGGCTTGGGCGGCATCTTTGGGAGGTGGGCGGCGTTTATCGGAGGTTTTGGGGAGGGTTTTGGCGGCGTCGGCGCGGAGCGAGCGGCATGGAGGCTACAGCCTGCAGCTTGGAAGGGGAATGCAAGGGATGGTGCGTGCCGTGCGGTTGCAGCAGAAGCGGGCCGGCTCGAACAGTGTGATGGGCTAGAGTGGAATCTGAGTCTCTTGCTGTGCCATTCTCGGCCCCTCACTTGGGCCATTGGGCTACGAGCACTACCACGCAATACCACAACCACGTCCAGTCTCTTGCAAACATTTCCTAACAAAAAAGGCCGACGCTACGCATGGCCGCAAACCATCTTTGTCTTTAAGATTTAATCAAAAAAATCTTTGTCTTTAAGATTGTCTGAAGAAAAAAAATCTTTGTCTTTAAAAAAAGCTGCGAGCCATCTGCACCGGAAAATCTTTGCAACATGAACTACTTTCATGTTTTCACGTGATTTCATTGCCGGGGAGTAAAATATTCTAGTAGATTAACCCGTGATTTACCTGTTCATATTAATTTAATTGTGTAGATAAATAGGATTATGTATTTACGAACACTTGTTTTGTAAGCACTTATTGACTAACTCCCTCCAGTTCTTTTTACTTCGCATATTTGTCTCAAGTCAAACTTCGCCACAGTTTGACCATATTTATATCAAAAAATACAACATCTACAATATAAGAATTAAATTCATGATGCATCTAATGATATTGATTTCGTATTGTGAATGTTGGTATTTTTTCTATAAAGTTGGTCAAACTTTACAAAGTTTGACTGCGGACAAATCTTATATGCGGAGTAAAAAGGACGCACCGGGGGGGGGGGGGGGGTACCAAAGAAAGTATGATAAGTAAATATGAGGTGGCTTCAGGGTGATGGAAAAAACCAGATATGGGAAGAAAAAATCAAAACAAGGAGAAAGAGGGTGGGTACGGACGTAATGTTGGACGAAGTAGGAGCGGACAATAGAACCTTACATTCTCTTTAGGTATATAAGAGATATTCATAGCCATAGGAGTTATTTTGTAAAGAAAAAATGGTCATACGAACCAAAGCATTGTATGTGTAATGGACTACTGGTTGTCGACTTTGCATAAAGTCATTGTATGATTCTCAAGAAGAAGGAGAAACTACGAGGCATGCCCTATGTGCCTAATATAAAAGACTCAAGTGTAAAATGTTTTCAAAATAAATGAAATGAAAGGGTCCTGTACAATACTCGAACTTAGCGCAAATCGTCCTCGCGTAGGTGGGCCAGACCCAATAGTTTGTCTGTGCATGTGTTGTTCACTGTGAAGAGATGTTCGCTAAGAAGAAGAAAAATATTCGTTGTCTCAAACGGTTGTTGTTCGCTGTAAAAGGAAACCGGCTACCTTTTTTATTTTTTACAGATTAAAAAAATCAGAAAATGTTATTGGAGTTAGAAAAATCAATTTAAAAAATCCATGTGTTTTGAAATATATTCAAAAACACAAAAAAAATTAAATAACTAAAAGTATAAGAATTTTTTAAAATGTTCACGAACTAAAAGTAATGATCCTGTAAAATTTGAAAAATGTTCATATTTTTAATATAAATTTTCATTTATTGAAAAATGACCACACGTTAGAAAGTAATAAAAATCAAAAAACAAAAACCCATAAAAGGAGAAAAGGACCATAAGAAAACACATGTCGAAAAACCGGAAATGAACACAATACCGCCGATATTCAGGCAGCCGAACACATGCTCTCTTGTGCTATTTGTAGTCTTGCTCCTATTTTTCGCTATAAGCCAAGAATAGGGAAATTCCTGATCCGTTGTTTGTGTGCCTATTCATACGTACGGCCTCTACGAAATCATTACGTACCACGTTGATTCAGCTTGGTAGCTACCCCTTGATTTTTACTGACCGTCCCAGGAATGAACTAGTAACCTTTTTTGTAAAAAATTGTACTACGTACGAATAACAGTGCTCTGTAATATGATCTCAAATGAAATGAAAAAAAATGTCCAGTCAAGTACTAGAACTTGGCGCAAATCGTCCTCTAAAAAGATGTAACCTAGACCAACGACATCTTATCCTCCGAGGCGCAAAACTGCAAACCATGAACTTGGCATCGTTCACTTCAAAGTTCAAACTGGGGTGCTGCTGATGCATGCGGTGCGCATCATGATCCCTACAAAGGCCTTCTTCTGTTGAAGCAGCCGAAACAGAAAGCCGGCCTTCTCCTGCTGCGGCGAGAAAAATGGGTAACGTCGGACAGAGCTGAAGCATGCTTCCGTTCCGTCTCCCATCATCCAATTTGCCATTCAGACGAACCACACACAACACTTCCAACGAGTAAAGGCGCGCCCCTTTTTTTAGATTTTTTGTCGAAAGAGACCACCTGCCCAACAAAATTGCCAGAAAAGACCCCATCCGAATGAAATTGTCAAAAAAGACGTGGCACCTGCCGCCACACCCGGTGGCGGCAACACTGTTCACGTACTGTTCACACGGGGGGGGGGCGATTTTCGCACGGCAGAATGGAAACGGGCGCGAGTGAACAGTGCTGCCGCCTACGGGTGTGGCGACAGCACTGTTCATCACTGGTGAACAGTATTTCGAAAAAGAAAAAAAAAGAAAAAAAAACTAAAATTTTGCACCCACCTAGAACACTCGATCGTCTTTTATGCCAAAAAAAATTCAGATTTTTTCTGCTTTTTTTTTTTTGACTTTTTCAAAATTACTGTTCACCAGGATGAACAGTGCTGTCGCCACACCCGTAGGCGGCAGCACTGTCCACTCGCGCCCGTTTCCGTTCTGCCGTGCGAAAATCGCCCCCCCGTGTGAACAGTACGTGAACAGTGTTGCCGTCACCGGGTGTGGCGGCAGGTGCCACGTGTCGCCTGCCGCCACGGCCGAGGGGGTCTTTTTTGACAATTTCATCTGGAGGGGGTCTTTTCTGGCAATTCTGTTGGGCAGGTGGTCTCTTTCGACAAAAAATCGTTTTTTTAGTGCTGCTTTCGTGTCGTTGCCATAAGCGAATCCGATCCGCTGGCCCTTGGTCCTTTCCGTCCGATGGAGCGATCCTTAAAGCTACCAGGTTTTGTTTGGGGGTAGCTAGGGGCTACGCCTGCTAATCACGTTGGTGTTGGGTACCGCTCCAGATATTACGTACCAGAAAGCCCAAATAGATTCCCTGTGATCACGTCGCGGGTAGTCGCGTTCCCATTGCTGACAGCGATTGTGGATGTAGACTCTGGGTGAGTGACCAGGGCAGACAGAGCAGGAACCGTGAAGAACACTTCTACCACCGTTAGTTTCGCCTCCGTCCTCTCCACTAGCAACAGGTGAAACAATCCTGCTGGCAGAGTGATTTTCCTCCTCCTTCTTTTGATTACTTATTCCACTTCATCAAATGTCAATTACAGACCATGCTCATTCGCAAAAAAAAAAAAAGTTACAGACCATGCTAATCCGGTCACATTTCAGCCTTCTTCTTCTTTTGGTTACTATATAGTATACTTTCCACTCGTAGTTTAGGTACGGGGGGAAGCATCCACGACCACAACGGCAGGATTCTTGCCGTTCCTAACAGTAGAATACCCGAGTCGTTATCATCCCTCATCAATCAAAGAAAAAAGAAATCCGAGCCACTGCCTGACAACTACAAACACGGCGACGTGACACGCATAATTGCCGCCGCGATCGGCCTGAACATGACCGCGCGGAACCGGACAGAGAAACGCATTAACGTACGCCAAAAGCCCAGATCCACCGATCCAAACCAGCTGCGTCACATCACATGGGCAATCGGGTGTACTATTCTGTAGTCTGTACAGTGGTAGCACTACTACTACAGTATGCAGCGGCTCCTGAAGATCTCGCCGACGGCCGCGTGCGACGGCGTCCCGCGGCGACATCGGCCAATAAATTTCCCGTGGACCGGCGGGCAGTGCTGAGGCGTGATCCGGAGGCACGGGGCAGGCACGCTGGGGCCCGTGCAGGCAGCGCTGCGTGGCTCGCGTGGCACGTGCTGTTCCCAGGCGCCGCAGAGGCTGGTCGCTGGGCCCGGACAGAAACTGGGCCAGCACGTGTCTGCCACGTTGTCCACGCGGTCCGGTGGAGGTGGGTTGAACTTGAATTACCTGGCCGCCTGCAGTGCAGTGCAGTGCAGTCCAGTGCCAGTCCACCAGGTTCCATAGATAAGCGCAGCTGGTATCCGGTCATTTTCACTGCGTCGTCGGCGTGTTTCGGCCTTTCGGTAAGCAGCATCGGCCGGCAACTGCACGTAAGCGTCGGGATCAGACTTGACACGCTGTTACGTGCCGGAATGAAATGGCGCTGAGCACGTACGTGCTGCATCTGCCTAGCTCGTGTGGGAGAAAAGCAAGTCAAAAGTAGGAGCATCTCCAGCCGTTCGGCCCCCTGCGACGCCGAAAAAGCGTCGACTGGGGTCGAACCGGAGCTTACTTTCGGCGTGGGGGCGATTGCATTTCCAGTCGTCGCCCCCAGGTCGCCCCCAACTCGGCGCAAACTCGGCGATTTGATTCGAATTCGGCACAAACTCGGCGATTTTTTCATTCAAATTTGTAAAAAAAAAAAAAAAAAACAAACAAACTACGCCTAGCCCTACTACGCTGCGGCCGCCGCCCGCCTTCTACATGCCGAGGAGCCTGTAGAACTGGGTGTAGTCGCCGCCGTCGTCGTTGTCGTCGTCGCCGTCGTCGCCGCCGCCTTGCGTCCCGCCGGAGCCGCCGCCGTCCCTGCTGCACCCCTGACCAGGGTCGCCGACGCGAGGGGGGTTGGACGGCCCGGGCGCGTCCTCCTCGTCGCTGTCGAGGACGACGACGCCGCCCTCCTCGCGTCTGTGGCGCCGGGCCTTGATCTCCTCGTAGGCCCGGCGCTGGCGCCCCACCTGCTCGCGGACGTAGTCCGCCTTCGCCCACTTGAGGACGGTCTCGTCGTCGGCGGCCATCTCCGCGTGCTCCTTCTTGACGGGGAGCAACCCCGGCTCGGTCTTCGGCCGGACTAGGCGGAGGGAACGCGGGGAGGGGCGGCCGCCCTCGTTGATGACGAGGGCGCCGCTGCGGGTGCGGCGCCCAAGCGGCGTCTCCTGCGGCTCCGGCTTGACGGGGCGGAGCGCCGGCGACCCGAAGGAGAGCGAACCGGAGCCCGACGACGAGGAGGTCGCCGCCTCCATTCACCGCGGCGTCCAGGAGCTGCCACGGCGGCGAGAGAAGGACGGGCGCGCCGGGTACTCGAGGCGCGGCGTGTTGCCGGTCTCGATGTGGTCGAGGACAGCCTCGAGGGTGCGGCCGGGCACGCCCCACCATTCGCGCTGCCCGTCGGCGTTGAGTCGGCCGCGGGGGATGGTGCCGTTGGCGGAGGTGATCTTGTCTTCGCGGCGGCGGTCGAAGTACATCGTCCACAGTGTGTGGCTGTCAGCGGCGTACCTCGGCTCGTTCCGCTGCGCCTCCGACAACGACGAACGGATACGGGCGATCTCGGCCCGCCGTTCAGCCCCGGTGGGCACCGGGGGTACGGGGACGCCGCCGGCGCTCAACTTCCACAAGCCCGGCACCCGCATGTCTGGCGCCGGATAGTCGGCCTCGTAGAGGAGGCGCGCCTCGTCCTCGTGGAGATGGCGGCGGCCGAAGCCGTTCGCCGCCGCGGCGTCGCCGGGGTACCGCTCAGCCATTGCTCGTCGGCGGGGGAAGAGGGGGGAGAGTTGCTTCTGTGGTGAGACGAGGCGAGAGAGAAGGCGAGTTGTGGCGACTGTGGCGTTCACCGGCGGGGAGGTCGGCTTTTATAGCCGAAGCGGGGCGGTGAGAATCTGCATGCGGGGTGACGCGTGGTGGGAGCGGGCGGGACGCGCATCGCGGCGTCTTCACTGCGCCGCCCGTGAGGCATCAATGGAGGCTGACCGGCGCGGCAGCGCGGCAGCCTTGGCATTGATTTCCGCGGGAACCGAGGCGATGAGGACGACGAAGCAGCGTGTCGCTGACTCAGCGGGCCCATTCCCGTTCGCGCCAAAATCGGTTTCCCCGGCGCCCCCAGCACGCCGGGTTCGGCCTGGGTCCGCCGGCGCCAGTTTCGGCCAAAACCGACGAAAAACAGGCTCCTGGGAACATGACTGAACCGTTTATTGGGTGCCGACGCTAAAAAATGGTTTGGGGGCCTGTTGGGGACGCGGCCGGAGATGCTCTAAGCGGCATCGTGTGGCAAGTGCAGTGGCCGAGGCATGTAGAGGGATGGAATTCGGCATAGCCATGATCGTCTGACATGAGCGCTAAACATGTTGCCACTCGTGCCGTATGCACTATCCACCATACCATCCAGTCCCAGCGGATATCTTCGGTTGCGCCGACAGTCGTACTTTTGCCCAAGCTTGTATTTTTTTTAACAAATACCACCTACTTTATTCATTTGAAACAACAAGTACACCGTTCGTCAGAAAAGCTACAGTATCGTCTAAGTTTGCCCCAAACTTGTTGATTACGCTGTAGGCCATACAAGCTACGCATAAAAGTGCTAAGAAGAAAAAAGGGTGGAAGGATATAAAATGCTGAAGAAGCCTCCATCAGTTCGTCTAAAAAAAAAACATCCATCACTCTTTAGACCGAAAGGCAAACGCCTAATTGATCCATAAACATGTTAAGTGCTGACGAGAGTCAAATACAATTAGAGAGCGCAAGTTGCCTAGCTAGCTAACTGTCCATGATGTATAAGAGAATTGGTGATTAGCACGTAAGTAACAAGTCACCATCGCCCGAATGGCCGAATTCCATAACTTGGCAGCTAGCACTAGAAAGTCAAAAAAACTTCAGGTACTTGTTTCTTATAGGTCGAATCCTTAGGATCTCCTTGGAACAAAGGAACAGGCAAAATATATAAAGGAAAACAAAATTGTAAAAATCAGATGTCATGTCTTTTGAAATTCTTCTTTTTCTTTTTGCGACAAAACTTTCGATTTATTCATCAACTGTTAAGATAGGACGAAGAACACTAAAAGTAAAATTTACATCCAGATCCCTAGACCACCTAGCGACGACTACAAGCAGTGAAGCAAGCCGAAGGCGCGCCGCCGTCATCGCCCCTCCCTCGTTTTATGAAATTTAATATGGATTAAAACATATGAAAATTGAATATTTTATATTTTCCTTTTTTGGGTTCACTTTTTTTAAACACAGTACAGACGCAAGCGCTCATACATACGCGCATACACTCACCCTTATGAACGCACATACGCACACCCTACCCATATGAGCATCTTCGAAAGACTGAGCCGACATATCATCTTGAGATTTACGAAGTCACCATAGACGCCTCGTCGTCGACGGGAACGTCTCCTCCCACTGAGAGCACATCGCCGGAAATCCTGAAATAAATCCAGGAATAATGCGAGCGCCGGGACTTGAACCCTGGTGGGCTGGAGATACCACTGTCCCTCTAGCCGTCCAACCACAGGTTGGTTCGCTTTGGGTTAACTTTT
Source organism: Thinopyrum elongatum (assembly GCA_011799875.1). Lineage (NCBI taxonomy): Eukaryota > Viridiplantae > Streptophyta > Magnoliopsida > Poales > Poaceae > Thinopyrum > Thinopyrum elongatum. The sequence goes on from CM022300.1 coordinate 493,033,567, forward strand.
GACATGGTTGAGAAAGGAATGAAACATCGTTGTCCAAACTGTTCCGTGCATGAGGGCTAAAACTTTGTCTGATACTAAAATGCAGCGATCAAATATAGATTGACACATACAACAAACTTGGGACAGAACAAAACTGTGTTTCCTATATTCACGTAAATACGTACAAAGATGTTGAATACAAATTCGTAAACCTAAATTCCATTCTGTATTCTAGATTTTGATGTGGGTTTAACACTCAGAAAGTGAACTAACACTTGTAAGTAGACATTATTCGTAACAATTTCGCTCTGCCGGGCAGAGCAGAAGTGCTATGCATGACCATGAAAGCGAATGCAATTATTTACACTTACCTTTCCTACAGAAGCAATGAACCCTCATGAAAGAAACCTAAAAGTGGCAAGGGTATCTCCAACGTGGTCCCCTAAATCCAACTCACTACCCATCCAACCCTATACCTCAAATGTCTATTGTATTAACTTTAAAAAGAGGTAAAAGCACTACAAGTCCTAGAACTTGTCGAGGATGTGATGATTTGGTCCTACAACTTGCAAAAGTCAACTATCTAGTCCTACAACTTGCAGCCGATGTGCAAGTTTGGTCCTAGACCAATCAGGAGCTACCAACTGGACTCTGCTAGACCGGGCCGGTTAGCTCGCGTATATTTGCGAAAAAAAACCCTGCCTTTCGTCCAAATCAACCCGCAGGACAGCCACCTGAATTAATTATGTCTCAATTTGCTGTTGACTCCGGTCGTTGCCCCCCCAGTCCAGATAGCCATGTTCGTCAGCCCCCTCTATTTCTCCGCTCTCTACTCACAGTGCTCGTCGCCGCCGCCGCCTAGCTAGCCGGCATGGTTTCCTGGAGTGACGGATCCATCCAGCTCCTCGTCGGACGGCGACTCCATCAGCAGTCCGGTGAGCTCCTCTCCCTGCACCTCTGGCATTTAAGGTTAGGCAAAATGGGGAATTTCTGAGCAAATTTTTTTTACGCTCCTCCCACCATTGTCTGCTCCAAATGGAGAGGCCTTGCTACAGATCTACCTTCTAGATGTGAACACCAAGCCATATGTGAGAAGTTTGTGGCCTTTGAGTCGGTGGACAGTGGAAGACGATTCCTGGGTTGTGCACAAAAGGTTAGTAGATTTTAATATCTGCAGTTAACTGCAGATTCAGTTACCACAGCAGTGAATAATTGTAGATGTAGATGGTAGTGTCATATTTAGTGTACATGCTTTTGCCATTTAAGTGGATATCATTGTTATGTGTAGTTCCATTTAATTTTGGATGTCATTGCCATGTGTTGTTATCTCTTTTTGCATAAGGATTGGTTATCTGAAAAACTGATAGTGTTCTTCTGTGCCATAGTGCTCTAAGAAGATTTGTTGTACTTTGAATAATTGACAGTGGTGTCAATGTAGTTCAGTAATGCCCAATTTATAGTGTTAAAGTAGTTCAGTAAAGTTATGACGATATCTAAGGCAATGATCATGAATATAGGCATCACGTCCGTGACAAGTAGACCGACTCCTGCCTGCATCTACTACTATTACTCCACACATCGACCGCTATCCAGCATGCATCTAGTGTATTAAGTTAACAAGAACGGAGTAACGCCTTAAGCATGATGACATGATGTAGAGGGATAGATCCAATCAATATGGTAAAACCCCATCTTTTTATCCTTAATGGCAACAATACAAATACGTGCCTCGCTACCCCTTCTGTCACTGGGTGAGGATACCGCAAGATTGAACCCAAAACAAAGCACCTCTCCCATTGCAAGATAGATCAATCTAGTTGGCCAAACCAAATCAGTAAATCGGAGAGAAATATAAAGCTATCTTAATCATGCATAAAAGAGTTCAGAGAAGACTCAAATAATATACATAGATAATCTGATCATAAATCCACAATTCATTGGATCTCAACAAATGCACCGCAAAAGAAGATTACATCGAATAGAAATCCAAGAACATCGAGGAGAACATTGTATTGAAGATCAAAGAGAGAGAAGAAGCCATCTAGCTACTAGCTGTGGACCCGTAGGTCTGTGGTAAACTACTCACACATCATCGGAAGGGCAGCAAGGTTGGTGTAGAGGCCCTCCGTGATCGAACCCCCCCTCCGGCAGAGTACCGGAAGAGGCCCCAAGATGGGATCTCACGAGAACAGAAGCTTGCGGTGGCGAAAAAGTTTTTTTGGTGTGCCCTCTGGTATACGGGGAATATTTGGGTATTTATGGAGCTGAGATTAGGGTTGGAGGAGTCCCAGGGGGGCACATGCTCATAGCCCCCCCTAGGGCGCGCCTGGTGAGCTTGTGGCTCACCCGTGGATCTTCTGGCCTTCTCCCGAAGCTTCATGGGTGTCTTCTTGTCCAAGAAAAATCGTCAAAAAGTTTCGTTCCGTTTGGTATTGATTTTCTGTAAAAGACAAAAACAAGGAAAAAACAGCAACTCGCACTGGGCACTAGGTTAATAGGTTAGTCCCAAAAAATGATATAAAATAGCATAATAATGGATATAAAACATGCAAGATGTATAATATAATAGCATGGAACAATAAAAAATTATAAATACATTGGAGACGTATCAAGCATCCCCAAGCTTAATTCCTGCTCATCCTCGAGTAGGTAAATGATAAAAATAGAATTTTTGATGTGGAATGCTACCTAACATGTTTATCAAGTAATCTTTCTTTATTGTGGCATGAATATTCAGATCTATAAGATTCAAAACAAAAGTTTAATATTGACATAAAAACAATAATACTTCAAGCATACTAAATAAAGCAATCATGTCTTCTCAAAATATTATGGCTAAAGAAAGTTATCCCTACAAAATCATATAATCTTGTCATGCTCTATCTTCATCACACAAAGTATTTATCATGCACAACCCCGATGACAAGCCAAGCAATTGTTTCATACTTTTAGTGTTCTCAAGCTTTTTTAACTTTCACGCAATACATGAGCGTGAGCCATGGATATAGCACTATAGGTGAAATAGAATATGATGGTGGAGGTTGTGTGGAGAAGACAAAAAAAGGAGAAAGTCTCATATTGACAAGGCTAATCAATGGGCTATGGATATGCCCATCAATTGATGTAAATGTAAGGAGTAGGGATTGCCATGCAATGGATGCACTAGAGCTATAAGTGTATGAAAGCTCAAAAGAAAACTAAGTGGGTGTGCATCCAACTCGCTTGCTCACGAAGACCTAGGGCAATTTGAGGAAGCCCATCATTGGAATATACAAGCCAAGTTCTATAATGAAAAATTCCCACTAGTAATATATGAAAGTGACAAAATAGGAGACTCTCTATATGAAGAGCATGGTGCTCCTTTGAAGCACAAGTGTGGAAAATGATAGTAACATTTTCCATCTCTCTTTTTCTCTCATTTTTATTTTTTTCTTTCTTTTTTATTTTGGGCTCTTTGGGCTCTTTTTTTATATTTTGGGCTCTTTAACCTCTTCTTATTTTAAGTCCGGAGTGTCATCCCGACTTGTGGGGGACTCATAGTCTCCATCATCCTTTCCTCACATGGGACAATGTTCTAATAATGGTGATCATCACACTTTTATTTACTTACAACTCAAGAATTACAACTCGATACTAGAACAAAAATATGACTCTATATGAATGCCTCCCGCGGTGTACCGGGATGTGCAATGATCTAGCGTGACATGTATAAAAAATATGAACGGTGGCCAAGCCACATATACTATGCCAACTATATGATCATGCAAAGCAATATGACAATGATGGTGTATGTCATAATAAAACGGAACGGTGGAAGTTGCATGGCAATATATCTCGGAATGGCTATGGAAATGCCATAATAGGTAGGTATGGTGGCTGTTTTGAGGAAGATATAAGGTGGCTTATTTGTGAAAGAGCGTATCATATCACGGGATTTGGATGCACCGGCGAAGTTTGCACCAACTCTCAAGGTGAGAAAGAGCAATGCGTAGTACCGAAGAGGCTAGCAATGGTGGAAGGGTGAGAGTGCGTATAATCCATGGACTCAACATTAGTCATAAAGAACTCACATACTTATTGCACAAGTTTATTAGCCATCGAAGCAAAGTACTAATACGCATGCTCCTAGGGGGATAGATTGGTAGGAAAAGACCATCGCTCATCCCCGACCACCACTCATAAGGAAGACAATAAAAAATAAATCATGCTCCAACTTCATCACATAACGAGAGACCATACGTGCATGCTTCGGGAATCACAAACCTTAACACAAATATTCTTACTAATCCACATTACTCACTAGCATGACTCTAATATCACCATCTTTATATCTCAAAACAAATGCAAGGAATCAAACTTCTCATATATTCAATGATCTTCATGAAAGTTTTTATTATATCCCTCTTGAATACCCATCATATTAGGACTAAATTCATAACCTAAGCAAATTGCCATACTATTTATAAGACTCTCAAAATAATATAAGTGAAGCATGAGAGTTCATCAATTTCTTCAAAATAAAACCACTGCCATGATCTAAAAAGATATAAGTGAAGCACTAGAGCAACTACCTTGCTCAGAAGATATAAGTGAAGCACATAGAGTATTCTAATAAATTCACGATTAATGTGTGTCCCTCTCAAAAGGTGTGTACAGAAAGGATGATTGTGGCAAACTAAAAATCAAAGACTCATATAATACAAGACGCTCCAAGCAAAACACATATCATGTGGTGAATAAAAATATAGCCTCAAGTAATTTGACCGATGGATTGAAGACAAAAGAGGGCATGCCATCCGGGGCATCCCCAAGCTTAGATGCTTGGTTGTCCTTGAATATTACCTTGGGGTGCCTTGGGCACCCCCAAGCTTAGGCTTTCGCCACTCCTTATTCCGTAGTCCATCGAAACTTCACCCAAAACTTGAAAACTTCACAACACAAAACTCAACAAAAAACTCGTGAGATCCGTTAGTATGATAAAACAAATCTCCACTTTTAGGTACTGTTGTGAACTCATTCCAATTTTATATTTGCATTATTCTACTGTATTCTAACTTCTCCATGGCTGATACGTCTCCAACGTATCTATAATTTATGAAGTATTCGTGCTGCTATATTATCATTCTTGGATGTTTTAAAATCATTTTATAGCAAATTTATATCATTTTTTGGGACTAACTTATTGACATAGTGCCCAGTGCCAGTTGCTGTCTTTTGCTTGTTTTTTACATCGCAGAAAATCAATACCAAATGGAGTCCAAACACAGCGAAACTTTTTGTGGATTTTTTATAGACCAGAAGACATCCAATGGGCCAAAGCAGCACCTGGGGGGTGCCCCGAGGGGGGCACAACCCACCAGGGCGCGCTTGGGCCCCCAGGCGCGCCCGGTGGGTTGTGCCCACCTCGGTGGCCTCCCGCACCGCCTCTTCGCCCTATAAATTGCCAAATATTCCAAGAACCCTCGTGGAGACCCTAGATCAAAAGTTCCGCCGCCGCAAGCCTCTGTAGCCACGAAAAACCAATCTAGACCCCGTTCTGGCACCCTACCGAAGGGGGAAATCATCACCGGTGGCCATCTTCATCATCCCGGCGGCCACCGTGATGAGGACGAGTAGTCCACCCTCGAGGCTGAGGGTTTGTACCAGTAGCTATGTGTTTAATCTCTCTCTCTCTCTCTCTCTCTCTCGTGTTCTTGAGATGTCACGATCTTGATGTATCGCGGGCTTTGTTAATATAGTCGGATCATATGGTGTTTTCCCCTCTCTATCTTGTTGTGATGAATTGAGTTTTCCCTTTGAGATTTCGTTTTATCGGATTGAATACTTTTATGGATTTGAGAACACTTTATGTATGTCTTGCTATGAATACCCATGGTGACAATGGGGTATCGTATTGATTCACTTGATATATGTTTTGGCACTCAACTCGTGGATTCCCGAGGTGACATTGGGGTAATCTATGCATAGGGATTGATGCACGTTCTTGTCTTTGTTTCTCTGGTAGAAATCTTGGGGCACTCTTTGAGGTTCTTTGTGTTGGATTGAGTATTATGAATCTGAAATTATTTGGTGTTATTTTCGTACGAACTCTTGGATAGATCGATCGGAAAGAATAGCTTCGAGGTGGTTTCGTACCCTACAAACAATTTCTTCTTATGTTCTCCGCTAGATAGGAACTTTGGAGTGATTCTTCATCACACTTTGAGGGATGGTTATATGATCCAATTATATTAGCATTGTTGAGAGGTTGCACTAGTGAAAGTACGGAGCCTAGGCCTCATTTTCAAGCATTGCAATACCGTTTGTGCTCCGTTTTATCAATTGCTACCTTACTGTTTTTTTATTGTTCCTATTACAAAAATCAATATCTACTATCATTACTACACTTTTATCACCATCTCTTCGCCGAACTAGTGCACCTATACAATTTGCCATTGTATTGGGTGTGTTGGGGACACAAGAGACTTTTTATTACTTGGTTGCAGGGTTGTTTGAGAGAGACCATCTTCATCCTACACCTCCCACGGATTGATAAACCTTAGGTCATCCACTTGAGGGAAATTTGCTACTATCCTACAAAACGCTGCGCTTGGAGGCCCAACACGAGTCTACAAGAACAAGTTGTGTAGTAGACATCAAGCTCTTTTCTGGCGCCGTTGCCGGGGAGGTGAGTGCTTGAAGGTATATCTTTAGATCTTGCAATCAAATCTTTTAGTTTCTTGTTTTATCACTAGTTTGGTTTTATAATAGAAAACAAAAAATAAAATGGAGATTGGGTTACCTCAGGTTGTTCTTTATCTTTATAATGTCTATCTTGAGAATAAGGATTCCGATAATTGTGCTCAATTGCTAGAAAAAGAATTCAACAAAATTTATGGCATAAAAACGTTGGATGATGGGCATGATTGCAATATTGCTAGAATAAATTCTTTGAATATCCATGATGTTAATGATGATTGCATTAGTCATGATAATGATGTCTCCTATAAGAATGTCAATTTTTGCGGAGTGAATTGGGAGTGCAAATGCACACCAAAAAGGGAAGATAGATTTTGTAAGAAGCATAAATATTTAGAAACGAAAAAGTTGCAAGAGAGGCTAGATGATTGTGCTGAAAGATTTAATTTTTTTTGCCATCCTTGTGAACTTTGCAATGAACGTGGTCATTTAAATCTCCAATGCAATTTGTTTCATGATCAAATCATGTCCAAAAATTGTGATAACTTGATTACCCTTGAGCATCATAAAGAGCTTAGTCTTCTTTTGGGGTATAAAGAAATGAAACGTATAACTGAGGGTATTCCAAAATTTAATCTCGAGAGATTTCTTGATTTTGATCTAGAGGAAATTTATATGTTTTGTGCGGTAAATTGCATTGAGAATCCTTATATTGCCAACTATCTAAAGACAAGAGAACAAATAGAATATGAAGAGAGTACTAATGAAAGGGAAAATATTTCCCAATACCCTCCTAGTGTTTATTATGATGAATCAGGTAACAAGGAGGAGCTTCCTATCCAATCAATCTCTTCAACAAGAAGCTTGAAAAAATTAATTAAACCCACACATGAGGTGGTGAAGAAGAAGAAAAGAAGAAAGAAAAGAGGTAAAAAGGTATCTCTCCCAAATAATGTTGCTCCTATTATTATTGTGCCTCACGAAAACGAATCAAAAATAATTGTAGAAGATGATGCATTTGATGATGACATTGCTTCTTTGTCTTATGGCACAATGTCCGAGAGCACTATTGATGATGATTTTGCTATGCCTATTGCTTGTTGTGATAATTATGATTGGGAAGATAATGATACTTCTTATAATCTTGGAAATCTTTTTGGCACCAACTTGAGAAATTATGATGATTGCAATTGTTATACCATTGGTGCTATTCAAACTTTTAATGATGAGAGTGATTATGTTTATGATATGCCAAGCCACAAGCTTGGGGATGCTATGTTTGATGAGAATGACATGTTTGAGAATTTATTTGCTGCAATTAATGTTTGTCCCAAGCTTGGGGATGATATGCTTAATGAAGATGATCTTTTTAGTCCCCCTACTTTGAATGATCAAATTTGCTATGATGATTGCATGCCTCCTATCTATGATGAGAACAAAGTTGCTACTTATGATGATTATTGTGATGACACTTATGTTATAAAAAGTAGTGATAATTATTGTCATAATTTTGATTATCCTTTTTCTGAACATTACTCTTTTAATGTGGAAACAATTTTTAGTATTCGAGTTTCATATGATACCCCCACTATTGTGAATGAAAATAAAATGGCTTATATGGAGAGTAATAAATTTTCTATGCTTTTGGATCACGAAAAGAATGCTTTATGTGATGGTTATATTGATGAATCTATTCATGATGCTACTGAAAATTATTATGAGAGAGGAACTTATGATTCATGATGCTCTTGTTATGTTTCAATCCTTATCTTTTATGCGAGCATCGTTGAACTCATCATGCCTAGCTAAAAGGCATTAAAGAAAAGCGCTTGTTGGGAGACAACCCAACACTTTTACCTACTGTTTTTGTGTGTTAAAATGATTATGCTACTGTAGTAATCATGTTTTATAGCTTTTATTTCAATAAAGTGCCAAGTAAAGCCTTTGGGATAGTGTGGATGATAGTTGACTTGATTCTGTGCAAAAACAGAAACTTTTGCGCTCAGTCCAGGAATTTTGAAAATTCACTGGAAAGTACTTTTGAGCTGAATTTTTTACAGGTGATAGATATACAAATTACCTAAGTTTTAAATTTTTTTCATAATTTTTCGAGTAGCAGAAGTATGGTTGGAGTACAGATTATTACAGACTGTTCTGTTTTTGACAGATTCTGTTTTCAATGCTTAGTTTGCTTGTTTCCTAGTTTCTATGGCTTATATTGATCAATATAAATTGTGGAAATGATATGCTACAGTAGGAATTGTGTGGAAACAATTATGAATCTTGTCTTTAACAGTACCAAAGTGGAATGGTTTGCTCTTTATCATACTAACCTATCTCACGAAGTTCCGTTAAGTTTTGTGTGATTGAAGTTTTCAAATTTTGGATGAGATGTCGATATGAGGAGAATAAGGAGTGACAAGACCCTAATATTGGGGATGACCAAGGCACCCCAAGGTAATATTCAAGGAATATCCAAGCAACTAAGCTTGGGGATGCCCCGGAAGGCATCCCCTCTTTCGTGTCCAACATTATCGGTAACCTCACTTGGAGCTACATTTTTATTCGTCACATGATATGTGTTTTGCTTGGAGCGTCATTTTCTTGTTAGGATTTGATTTATTTTATTTATAATTATGTTTTGCATCTTTCTTTTCAATAATAATGTCAAGGATAGCCTTTACCATGCTTATTTTGCAAGTATATGAGTTGCTGTTTCAAAACAGAAAGTTTATCGATGTTGCAAAAATTCCCGAGAAAAGTCAGAATGTGATAAAATGTTGAATATTTTTGTAAAGTAAGATTTGATAAATTTTCTACAGTGTGGTAAATTTTCTTAATTTTTGGAGTTAAAGAAGTATTGATACTCTTGCATTCTTTACAGACTATACTGTTTTGACAGATTGCTGTTATGTTTGCATTGTTTGCATATGTTTGCTTGTTTAATGATTCTATTTGAGAATAGGAGTATTAAATATGCAGAGGCATTTAGTATGCAATGTTGAATAATAATTTTTGTGATTTGCTACAGTAGAGAATGATAAGGTTTTTGCATTGGTTTATACTAACTTATCTCACGAGTTCTTGTTGAGTTTTGTGTGTATGAAGTTTTTAAGATTTAGGGAAACCGTGATATAAAAGGAATTAAGGAGACGCAAAAGCTCAAGATTGGGGATGCCCAAGGCATCCCAAGATAATATTCCAAGAAGTCTCAAGCATCTAAGCTTGGGGATGCCCCGGTAGGCATCCCACCTTTCTTCATCAACAATTATCGGTTAGTATCGGTTGAGCCTAAGTTTTTGCTTCTTCACTTAAGTTGTGCTATTCTTGGAATGTCATTTTGTTTTGTTTTACTTGCTGTTTTAATAAAATACTTAGATCTGAAAGTTTTTAAATAAGAGAGAGTCCTCAATTAGTTACCCCTTTACTTAACTACTCGCTTGATCTTCACTTATATCTTTTTGGAGTAGTTTGTCATTTACTCTCGTGCTTCACTTATATCCTATGAGTAAATTATTGAATGAATTGAATATCATGAAGTTGAAATTATATGTTCATATCAAGCCTAGTGGTAGCTTCACATTGGGTTTAGAAAGTGAAATCTTTTGAAGCTTGACAATCACAATATTGGTCATACAAGCAATTCATGAATGACTACTATAAGGAAGAGAACTTTCACATGCAAATACACTATCTTGGAAATCTTTTGTGATTGTGAGCCCCCATCAAAATAATATATGCCAAAATTGTTGACGTTGGACAAGGAAGACAACGTAATGGTTTATGTTTGTTCATATTCACATAGAAGTTATATTGTCATAGATCCTTCAACATGTGGTGCTTGCCCCCCATCTTTGCTAGCCAAAAATTCCACACCAAGTAGAGATACTACTTGTGCATCCAAAAACCCTTTAACCCAAATCTTATTTTCAAGAGTCCACCATACCTACCTAAGGATTGAGTAAGATCCTTCAAGTAAGTTGTCATCGGTGCAATAAGGCAATAAAAATTGCTTCTAAAAGTGTTAGATCATTTAGTGTAAGAGAAAATTGAGCGTTGTACGAACTTGTGATGGCAAAGAATAAAAGCGACAGACTACATAATAAAGGTTGCTATCATAAAGGGCAATATAAGGTGACATTCTTTTGCACTAAGGGATTGAGCATACAAACAAAAAGCGCATGGCAGCCTCTGCTTCCCTCTGTGAAGGGCCTACCTTTTACTTTTATGTATTTACTTTCATGCAAGAGTTAAAGTTTTTCTCTCTATTCCTTTTTAGTTTTCTCTTTTGGCAAGCATCATGTGGTGAGGAAAGATCTAGGCACACATATCCAGTTGGATATGGGTAGCATGAGTTATTATTGTTGACATCACCCTTCAGGTGAATACGTTGGGAGGCGAAATTATAAGCCCCTATCTTTCTATGTGTCCGGTTGAAACGTTTTGCTCATGTGTATGCGGTGAGTGTTAGCAATCATAGAAGGCTATATGATGGTTGAGTATGTGGAGCTCTTACTTAGACTCTGTTGAATAAGTTGAATTGCAATTGTTTGGTGACAAAGAATATAGGTTGTTGAGTTTCAAGAGAATTCATTGTTTGAACCTTAATATGTGAATTGGTTGCCACTTTAACATGATGAGTTTTATGAGAAAGAGTTGCTATTATGATGCTAGGAAAAGTGATTGAAATTACTATTGATCAAACTTATGCACTTTGCTAGCATTCAGACTTCATAAATCATTTCTTTTATCATTTACCTACTCGGGGACGAGTAGGAATTAAGCTTGGGGATGCTGATACGTCTCCAACGTATCTATAATTTATGAAGTATTCATGCTGCTATATTATCATTCTTGGAAGTTTTACAATCATTTTATAGCAACTTTATATCATTTTTTGGGACTAACTTATTGACATAGTGCCCAGTGCCAGTTGCTGTTTTTTGCTTGTTTTTTACATCACAGAAAATCAATACCAAACGGAGTCCAAACGCAGTGAAACTTTTTGTGGATTTTTTATGGACCAGAAGACATCCAATGGGCCAGAGCAGCACCTGGGGGGTGCCCCGAGGGGGGCACAACCCACCAGGGCGCGCCTGGGCCCCCAGGCGCGCCCCGGTGGGTTGTGCCCACCTCAGTGGCCTCCCGCACCGCCTCTTCGCCCTATAAATTGCCAAATATTCCAAAAACCCTCGCGGAGACCCTAGATCAGAAGTTCCACTGCCGCAAGCCTCTGTAGCCACAAAAAACCAATCTAGACCCCGTTCCGGCACCCTGCCAGAGGGGGAAATCATCACCGGTGTCCATCTTCATCATCCCGGCGGCCACCGTGATGAGGAGGGAGTAGTCCACCCTCAGGGCTGAGGGTTTGTACCAGTAGTTATGTGTTTAATCTCTCTCTCTCTCTCGTGTTCTTGAGATGTCACGATCTTGATGTATCGCGGGCTTTGTTAATATAGTCGGATCATATGGTGTTTTCCCCTCTCTATCTTGTTGTGATGAATTGAGTTTTCCCTTTGAGATTTTGTTTTATCGGATTGAATACTTTTATGGATTTGAGAACACTTTATGTATGTCTTGCTATGAATACCCGTGGTGACAATGGGGTATCGTATTGATTCACTTGATATATGTTTTGGCACTCAACTCGCGGATTTCCGAGGTGACATTGGGGTAATCTATGCATAGGGGTTGATGCACGTTCTTGTCTTTGTTTCTTCGATAGAAATCTTGGGGCACTCTTTGAGGTTCTTTGGGTTGGATTGAGTATTATGAATCTGAAATTATTTGGTGTTATTTTAGTACAAACTCTTGGATAGATCGATCGGAAAGAATAGCTTCGAGGTGGTTTCGTACCCTAAACAATTTCTTCTTATGTTCTCCGCTAGATAGGAACTTTGGAGTGATTCTTCATCACACTTTGAGGGATGGTTATATGATCCAATTATATTAGCATTGTTGAGAGGTTGCACTAGTGAAAGTACGGAGCCTAGGCCTCATTTTAAAGCATTGCAATACCGTTTGTGCTCCGTTTTATCAATTGCTACCTTGCTGTTTTTTATTGTTCCTATTACAAAAATCAATATCTACTATCATTACTACACTTTTATCACCATCTCTTCGCCGAACTAGTGCACCTATACAATTTGCCATTGTATTGGGTGTGTTGGGGACACAAGAGACTTTTTATTACTTGGTTGCAGGGTTGTTTGAGAGAGACCATCTTCATCCTACACCTCCCACGGATTGATAAACCTTAGGTCATCCACATGAGGGAAATTTGCTACTGTCCTACAAAACTCTACGCTTGGAGGCCCAACACGAGTCTACAAGAACAAGTTGTGTAGTAGACATCAATGGCTCATACCCCCTGATACTACCCATAGATTCATCAAAATAACCAAACAACACATCAAAAACAGAATCTGTCAAAAACAGAACAATCTGTAAAGACCAGAATGATAGTCGTACTTCTGTAACTCCCAAAATTCTGAAAACTTAGGACGACAGATTAAATTCATATATCAATCTTGTGGAAAAAATCCAGATGTCTTCCACATTCCAGTGAATTTTAACAATTCTGCTACTGGACGCAAAAGTTTCTGTTTTTCAGCAAAATCAAATCAACGATCTACCAAAGCATTCCAAAGGTCTTACTTGGCTCAAACACTAATTAAAACACTAAAACACAATTATCACAGAGGTAATATTGCATATTAATTCAAGAATAGAAGCAAAAAACAAAAAACATAAAAATAAAATTGGGTTGCCTCCCAACAAGCGCTATTGTTTTTCGCCCCTAGCTAGTCATATTGCATAGATCTAGGTATTGATAACTTTGGTATTCAATTCCTCAATTGCACACTCATCCTTCCTAGGAATTCCATTAGGTTTGTTGATGATCACACTCCTAGGTAGGAAATCAAGAAATTTGTTCGTAGGAATTGGTTCCTTAATAATATTGATAAAGCTAGGGCAAATACTTATCATCTTAAGATCTTCGTTTCCTTTACTAGATGATCCACCCTTATTTTTAGGAACATAAATAAATTTAGTAGTTTTATTAGGAGGAAATTTTGGAGTAGTTTTGACAGCGGCAAAGGCGGAACCCAAATTGGTAATAATATCCTCTAACTTATCGATTCTAGCGAAACCTTGTTCTACTCTCTCATCAATTATAGGTTCTTTCTCTTTTAGGGTTTTTAAAGTGATTCCTACCTTCGATCCAATTTGAGTAATATGGTTATGAATCTTTTTATCCAAATTTTCCATATGTTCTATGGTAGAAATCTTATTCTCAATAATATCAAGCCTTTGCATCACATGTTCCAAAGTCAAAGCTGTTTCATTAATCATGATTGGTGGTGATCCTACCAAATTTCCCATAGCATTAAAAGCATCCATAGGGTGACTACCTAAGAAATTACCCCAAGTAATAGTGTCTAGCACATATCTATACCAAGTAGTAACACCCACATAAAAATTTCGAAGAAGTACTGTAGTGGATTGCTTACGAGTAGATCTATTCCGAGCATCACAAATTCTATACCAAGCATCTTTTAAATCCCCCCCTTTATTTAAAATTAAGAACCTCACTTTCCGAGATACCAACTACGATAGAAGGACTATCCATGATAGCAAAACAAGCAATCTAACATACAAGAAAACAAAAAGCAAACAAAAAGACGAACGGAAAGAAGGAATAAAAAGGCAAATATTTTTGTGTTTTTCTGAAAATGTTTTAGAAGTGGGGGAGAGGAAAATGAGACGCAAATGGCGAATAATGTAATGCAAGAGATGAGAGTTCATGATGAGTACTTGGTAGGCTTGATGTAGAACCTCCCCGGCAACGGCGCCAGAAATTCTTCCTGCTACTTCTTGAGCTTGCGTTGGTTTTTCCCTTGAAGAGGAAAGGGTGATGCAGCAAAGTAGAGATAAGTATTTCTCTTAGTTTGAGAACCAAGGTATCAATCCAGTAGGGGGAACACACAAGTCTCCAATGATAGCACCTACACAAACAAACAAATACTTGCACCCAATGCTATAAAGGGGTTGTCAATCCCTTCACGGTTATTTGCAAGGATGAGATCTGATAGAGATAGGTATAAAAGATAAATAAAAGTAAATAAATTGCGGCAAGGTATTTTTGTGTTTTTGGTTTTGTAGATCTGAAAATAATATGATAAAAATAGACCCGAGGGCCATAGTTTTCACTAGAGGCTTCTTTCTTGAAAGAACACATACGGTGGATAAACAAATTACTGTTGAGCAATTGATAGAAAAGCGCATAGTTATGACGATATCTAAGGCAATGATCATGAATATAGGCATCACGTCCGTGGCAAGTAGACCGACTCCTGCCTGCATCTACTACTATTACTCCACACATCGACCGCTATCCAGCATGCATTTTGTGTATTAAGTTAACAAGAACGGAGTAACGCCTTAAGCAAGATGACATGATGTAGAGGGATAGATCCAATCAATATGGTAAAAACCCCATCTTTTTATCCTTAATGGCAACAATACAAATACGTGCCTCGCTACCCCTTCTGTCACTGTGTGAGGACACCGCAAGATTGAACCCAAAACAAAGCACCTCTCCCATTGCAAGATAGATCAATCTAGTTGGCCAAACCAAATCAATAGATCGAAGAGAAATACAAAGCTATCTTAATCATGCATAAAAGAGTTCAGAGAAGACTCAAATAATATTCATAGATAATCTGATCATAAATCCACAATTCATCGGATCTCAACAAACGCACCGGAAAAGAAGATTACATCGAATAGAACTCCAAGAACATCAAGGAGAGAGAAGAAACAATCTAGCTACTAGCTATGGACCCGTAGGTCTGTGGTAAACTACTCACACATCATCGGAAGGGCATCAAGGTTGGTGTAGAGGCCCTCGTAATCGAATTCCCCTCCAGCAGAGTACCAAAAAAGGCCCCAAGATGGGATCCCACGAGAACATAAGCTTGCGGTGGAAGAAAAGTATTTTTGGTGTGCCCTCTGGTATACGGGGAATATTTGGGTATTTATGGAGCTGAGATTAGGGTTGGAGGAGTCCCATAGGGACCAAAAGCTCATAGGGCGCCCCCTAGGGCGCGCCTGGTGAGCTTGTGGCTCACCCGTGGCTCTTCTGGCCTTCTCCCGAAGCTTCATGGGTGTCTTCTTGTCCAAGAAAAATCTTCAAAAAGTTTTGTTCCATTTGGACTCTGTTTGGTATTGATTTTCTATAAAAGACAAAAACAAGGAAAAAACAACAACTGGCACTGGGCACTAGGTTAATAGGTTAGTCCCAAAAAATGATATAAAATAGCATAATAATGCATATAAAACATCCAAGATGGATAATATAATAGCATGGAATAATAAAAAATTATAGATATGTTGGAGACGTATCACACACCTAACCAACATGGCCAAAATAGTTCTAACTTATATGCTGTCATATACCAGGATACCTAACTAACAGTAACGCCATATATCTAACTTATATGTTGTGATATAACAGCAGACCTAATCATCATCTGCAGCTCCTACTTCTCCTTCTTCAGCATCCTCTTCTTCACTCCTTCTTCAGCAGCTTGAGGCACTCGGAGCGGCGCACCTCCCCAACGATTGTCCTCTTCCCCGCCGCCCTCTTCTTCTTGCCCTCCTCTTGTGCCGGCACCACCACATCCTCCTGAACCTCTTGCTTGATGATGATCCACAAGTATAGGGGATCAATCATACTCCTTTCGATAAGTAAGAGTGTCAAACCCAACGAGGAGCAGAAGGAATTGACAAGTGGTTTTCAGTAAGGTATTTTCTGCAAGCACTGAAATAGTCGGTAACAAGTAGTTTGATAACAAGATAATTTGTAATGAGCAAGTAACGGTAATGGTAAGTAAAGTGCAGCAAAGTAGCCCAATACTTTTGTGGCAAAGGACAAGCCAAAACGGTCTCTTATGATAAGCAAAGCGTTCTTGAGGGTACACGGGAATTTTGCCATATCACTTTCATCATGTTGATTTGATTCGTGTTCGCTACTTTGATAATTTGATATGTGGGTGGACCGGTGCTTAGGTGGTGTTCTTACTTGAACAAACCTCCTACTTATGATTAACCCCCTCGCAAGCATCTGCAACTACGAGAAAAGTATTAAGATGAAATCTAACCGTAGCATTAAACTTTTGGATCCAAATCGGTCCCTTACGAAGTAGCGCATAAACTAGGGTTTAAGCTTCTGTCACTCTAGCAACCCATCATTTATAACTACTCCACAATGCATTCCCTTAGGCCCAAATATGGTGAAGTGCCATGTAGTCGACGTTCACATGACACCACTAAGGGAATCACAACATACATATCATCAAAATATCGAACACATATCAAGTTCACATGATTACTTGCAACATGACTTCTCCCGTGACCTCAAGAACAAAAGTAACTACTCACAAATGATAATCATGCTCAAGATCAGAGGGGTATTAAATAGCATAATGGATCTGAACATATAATCTTCCACCAAATAAACCATATAGTAATCAACTACAAGATGTAATCAACACTACTAGTCACCCACAGGTACCAATCTGAGGTTCCGGTACAAAGATTGAACACAAGAGATGAACTAGGGTTTTAGAGGAGTTGGCGCTGTTGAAGATGTTGATGGAGATTGCACTCCCAAAGATGAGAGGGTTATTGGTGATGACAATGACGATGATTTCCCCCTCCGGGAGGGAAGTTCCTCCGGCGGAGCGGAATGTAAAAGTGCTCCTGCCCAAGTTCCGCCTCGAGACGGCGACGCTTCATCCCGAAAGTCCCCCTCTTATTTTTTCTAGGTCAAAATGACCTATATACCAGAAGATGGGCACCGGAGGTGGGCGGAGGAGGGCACAACCCACCAGGGCGCGCCCTGGTGTCTTGTGCTCACCAGGGTGGCACCCTCCGGTAGTTATTTGCTCCAGTATTTTTTATATATTCCAAAACAATTTTCCGTAAATTTTTAGCTCATTTGGAGATGTGCAGAATAGGTAACTCTGACGTAGCTTTTTCAGGTCCAGAATTCCAGCTACCGGTATTCTCCCTCTTTGTGTAAACCTTGCATATTATGAGAGAAAAGGCATTAGAATTACTCCAAAAAGCATTATTATGCATAAAAACATTATAAATAACGGTAGGAAAACATGATGCAAAATGGACGTATCAACTCCCCGAAGCTTAGACCTCGCTTGTCCTCAAGCGAAAAACCGAAATCGAAAAACATGCCCACATGCTTAGAGAGAGAGAGGTGTCGATTAAAACAAAATACGGACATAGAAGCATCATGCTTATTATTATAACAACAAAGAACTTTAACATAAAACTTTATCAGACAATTTTTATCATATAACTTCTCTTGAGCAAGTAACAATTCATCACAACATTGAAGTATAAAGCATAAACCTTATTGAAAACCAACAAACTATGTTCTTAGTCAACTTTGCAACTACAATTCATCATATTTTCAGGAAGGGTCATGTATCGGAGCCTTTAGGCAAGTCCACATACTCAACCATCATTTAACCTTCTATGATTGCTAACACTCACAACATACCCATGAACAAAAAGTTTCAACCGGACACATAGAAAGATAGGGGCTTATAGTTTCGCCTCCCAACGTATTCACCTCAAGGGTGATGTCAAAAATAATAACTCATGCCCATTCATATCCAACTGGATATATGTGCCTAGATCTTTCCTCAGCACATGATGCTTGCAAAAAGAGAAAATAAAAAAGAATAGGGAAGAATACTTTGACTCTTACATAAAAGTTGTGACGCCCCCGATTCAATCGTACACTAATCATACACGCAAACGTGTACGATCAAGATCAGGGACTCACGGGAAGATATCACAACACAACTCTAAAAGTAAAATAAGTCATACAAGCATCATAATACAAGCCAGGGGCCTCGAGGGCTCGAATACAAGTGCTCGATCATAGACGAGTTAGCGGAAGCAACAATATCTGAGTACAGACATAAGTTAAACAAGTTGCCATAAGATGGCTAGCACAAACTGGGATACATATCGAAAGAGGCGCAGGCCTCCTGCCTGGGATCCTCCTAAACTACTCCTGGTCGTCGTCGGCAGCCTGCACGTAGTAGTAGGCACCTCCAGAGTAGGGGTCGTCATCGACGGTGGCGTCTGGCTCCTGAACTCCAGCATCTGGTTGTGACAACCAGAAAGAAAAGAAAGGGGGAAAAGGGGGAAGCAAAGCAACCGTGAGTACTCATCCAAAGTACTCGCAAGCAAGGAGCTACACTACATATGCATGGGTATATGTATAAAGGGCCATATCAGTGGACTGAACTGCAGAAAGCCAGAATAAGAGGGGGGATATCTAATCCTGTCGAAGACTACGCTTCTGGCAGCCTCCATCTTGCAGCATATAGAAGAGAGTAGATGGTAAGTTCACCAAGTAGCATCGCATAGCATAATCCTACCCGACGATCCTCTCCTCGTCGCCCTGTGAGAGAGCGATCACCGGGTTGTATCTGGCACTTGAAAGGGTGTGTTTTATTAAGTATCCGGTTCTAGTTGTCATAAGGTCGAGGTACAACTCCGGGTCGTCTTTTTACCGAGGGACACGGCTATTCGAATAGATAAACTTCCCTGTAGGGGTGCACCACATTACCCAACACGCTCGATCCCTCTGGCTGGGCACACTTTCCTGGGTCATACCCAGCCTCGGAAGATCAACACGTCGCAGCCCTACCTAGGCCTAACAGAGAGGTCAGCACGCCGGTCTAAATCCTATGCGCGCAGGGGTCTGGGCCCATCGCCCATTGCACACCTGCACGTTGCGTGGGCGGCCGGAGAGCAGACCTAGCAACCTCCATTACAAAGGAAGTTGCGTTACGCGGTCCAACCCGGCGCGCGCCGCTCAGTCGCTGACGTCTAGGAGGCTTCGGCTGATACCACAACGTCGAGTACCCATAACT
This sequence comes from Thinopyrum elongatum, assembly GCA_011799875.1. Taxonomy (NCBI): domain Eukaryota; kingdom Viridiplantae; phylum Streptophyta; class Magnoliopsida; order Poales; family Poaceae; genus Thinopyrum; species Thinopyrum elongatum. The sequence continues at coordinate 493,053,201 of CM022300.1, forward strand.
GTTCCCGCGTGGTGGTTAGCCTGTATAGGTTCGTAGCCAGACTCAGATCAAATACCCAATCTCGTTAAGCGTGTTATTTTGAAGTAACCGCGGACGCCGACCAGGGCCAGGCCCACCTGTCTCCTAGGTGGTCACAACCTGCCCTGTCGCTCCGCCACAAAGTAACACTCAGGGGCCGTCGGGAACCTAGGCCCACCTCTGCCTGGATGGAACCACCTGCCCCTTCAGCCCCCATCTCCGAACAGTAACATAAGTATGTAATGATATATAGTATATGTACCCGTGATCACCTCCCGAAGTGATCACGGCCCAGTAGTATAGCAAGGCAGACGGACAAGAGTGTAGGGCCACTGATGTAATTCTAGCAACCTATACTAAGCATTTAGGATTGCAGGTAAGGTATCAACAGTAGTAGCAAAGAAAGGCTATGCAGCAGAATAGGATTAACCGAAAGCAGTAACATGCTACACTACTCTAATGCAAGCAGTAGAGAGAAGGAGTAGGCGATATCGGGTTGATCAAGGGGGGGGGGGGGGGCTTGCCTGGAAGCTCGTGTCGAGAGAGAAGGGTCGTCGACGTAGTAGTCGTTCACGACAGCGTCGTCAGCGGTCTCAGCGTCTATCGAGAGAGAAGGAGGGGGGAGGAAATAGTAAATACAAAGCAAACAATGCTACACAAAGTATGACATGACAATATGCAGTGCCGGGGTGTTCTAATGCCTAACTAAATGATTTAGTTAATTTAGGAATTTATTCGGATTTATTTAATTAAAGTTGGGCACTATTCATTTACTGAAACCGGTCTAAAAGTTCAATGTTCTTATAGCTGCGGGCGTCTGACGGGAATACAGAGGGCGTATCCGGGTTCGTATCGGAATTCTGAGCAAGTTTCATGTATAAGGTATTTTCATCGGAGTTACGGTTTATTTAATATGATTTTCTAAAGTTTTTATTAATTTCTGGAATTTATTTAATTATTTAAATCAACATTATCCGAAACAGTGCTGCGATGACGTCAGCATGACATCATGCTGACATCAGCAGGCGTTCTGACAGGGTGGGTCCCACCTATCATAGACTGTTAAATTAATTAGGGTTAACTAATTATATTACTGTTTAATTAACACTAATTAGTTAATTAAATTAACCTAATCAGGATTAATTAACTAATTAATTAATTAATTATTTTAATTATTTTTATTTTTATTTTTATTTTCTTTTTATTAAAACGTTCTGGGGGTGGGCCCCCACTGTCATAGGCCTTGGGGGCCTTAGCGGGTTTGGGCGCTCGGGTGCGGGTGCCACCCGAGCGGGCGCTGGGCAGCGGGCGCCACCGTGGGCGAGCGCCCATCGGGGCTGACCCGAGGCGAACGGGCGGGCGCGTGGTCGGCGGCGCGGCGACGCGAGCGCGTGCGCGCGGCGACGGGCAGGGGCGAGCGCGAGCAGCGGCAGCAGTGCGGCAGCGCGCGGTGGCGCGAGCGGCGGAAGGGCCCGCGCGCGCGTGCGGCTCGGGAGGGACGAGCGCAGCGAGTGGCTGGAGCGGGCGAGGTGCGGGGCCGAGCGCGGGCGGCAGCGGCGAGGCAGGGCCAGCGGTGCTGGGAGACGGCGGCGACAGAGAGAGAGGGAGGGCGTGGCCCTCACCGTGGATGCAGGGTCGGGGCAATGGGCTCGAGGAGGCGGCCGGGGATGACGGCGACGGGGTCCGGCGAGGCGTCGGCGACGAGGCGGAGACGGGGCGCGGTCGGGCGCGTCGAGGCGCGGTCGGCGCAGTCGGGGCGAGCGCACGGGCGCGGTCGTCGGCGAGGGGGATGAGCGGCGTCGGCGCTGGCGAGGGGGAGGAGGGCGAGGAGGCAACGACGACGGCGATCCGGGGCGGTGTCGTCGGGGTCGGGGGCGCGGTCGCCTCGATCCCGATCTAGATCGAGGGAGTGAGGGGAGAGTGGGGCGACGAGGGAGAACGGCTAGGGTTTGGGGGGATAAGGGAGTGAGGGGTGGGCCGGCCTAGTCGGCCTGGTGGCCAGCTGGGCCGACAGGCCCAGGGGGGGTTTCCTTTATCTTTTCTTTTGTTTTTCTGTTTTGTTCTTTTCCTTTTTATTTATTCTTATTTCCCTGTTTAGTAAAAAGTTAGGCCTCAAAATGGTTTTTATAGAACATGGCAATTGTTCCAATAAATACTAGGCATTACCTAACACTACCAAAAATTAGTTTGGAGACAATTGGAGCTCCCACAAATTTTACAATAATTAATATGCATTAATCCTAGCTGTTTTAATCATGTTAGTGCCACCTAAACATTTTATTATTTGTTGGTTTCAATTTTAGACTAGCCTCTGCAATATTTGTTATCTACTGAGCATTTTAGTTTTTATGTTGGACAACTTTTATATCTCACTTTCATTTAGATTTGAATTTGAGTTAGGAGTTGAAATGCAATATGATGCTAATGATGATTATGCACTATTAAGCTTGCTGACATGGCATTAACCTAGGGTGATCACTGTAGTTAATGACAGGGGGTGTTACAATTCTCCTCATCTAACAAGAATTCTCGTCCCGAGAATTAAGAGGAAGACTGAAAGAAAGTGGGGTATTCTTCAAGAAGACGATCCTCGCGTTCCCAAGTGGCCTCATCTTCAGAATGATTTGATCACTGAACCTTGAGGAACTTGATTGCCTTCTAACGTGTGCGGCGTTCAGCTTGGTCGAGAATGCGGACCGGATGCTCTTTATAGGAGAGGTCCTGCTGCAATTCGAGCACTTCATGATCCACTGCTCGGATTGGGTCCTTGAAGCAGCGGCGGAGTTGTGACACGTGGAACACATCGTGAACCTAAGAAAGGTTCGGCGGAAGCTCCAGTTGATATGCCACTTTTCCACGCTTTTCGAGAATAGTGAACGGACCAATATAGCGAGGAGCTAGCTTGCCCTTGATCCCGAAGCGGTGAGCACCCTTCATTGGTGTAACTCGAAGATAAGCCTTTTCGCCAGGTTGATAGACCATGTCTTTATGATGACGGTCATACTGACTCTTCTGACGTGACTGGGCAGTCTTGAGATTCTCACGAATGATGCGGACTTGTTCTTCGGCGTGTTGGATAATATCCGGACCGAAAAGTGGACGTTCCCCAGTTTCTGACCAGTTCAGAGGGGTTCGACACTTTCGTCCATATAACACTTCGAAGGGGGCCATCTTCAGACTAGCTTGATAGCTATTATTATAAGAGAACTCCGCATACGGGAGAGATTCCTCCCATTTCTTGCCGAAAGAGATAACACAAGCTCGAAGCATGTCTTCGAGAACTTGGTTGACACGTTCCACTTGCCCTTGCGACTGAGGATGAAATGCAGTACTGAAAGACAGATGAGTACCCATAGCTTCTTGGAAACTTGCCCAGAATTTCGAAGTGAATAAACTGCCACGGTCCGAACTGATTACCAGTGGAATACCGTGAAGTGAAACAATTCTGGACATGTAAAGAGTTGCAAGCTGACTAGCAGTGATTGTTTCTTTGACCGCCAGAAAATGTGCAACTTTAGAGAGTCGATCAATGATGACAAGGATAGCATCATTACCTTTCTGCGATTTGGGAAAACCAGTGACGAAGTCCATTTCAACATGGTCCCATTTCCATTCAGGAATAGAGATAGGTTGCAGAGTTCCAGCAGGCCTTTGATGTTCTGCTTTGATTCGACAACAAACATCACATTCAGCAACATAACGAGCAATGTCTTGCTTCATATTAGACCACCAGAATTTTCGACGGACATCTTGGTACATCTTGGTGCTACCGGGATGAATAGACAGAGGCGTTTCATGAGCTTCTTTCATAACCTTCTGAGTCATATCCAGGTTGTCTTCCGTAGGGACCACTATTCGACCTTTAAAGAATAAGGTGTCATCATCTTCAAGGGTGAAGCACGAGGGCCTTCCTGCCGTGATGTAGCGCTTAATCTTGTGGGCTTGAGAGTCATACTTCTGCAGTGTCTTGATGCTGCCCAAGAGATCTGGTTCGACAGCCAGGGTATTAAGGGAACCCTGGGGAACAACACGGAGGTTCATCTTGCGGAACTCTGGAGGAGGGGGAGCGAGTGCTCCAGGAGGAACAATATGGAGGTTCAGCTTTCTAAATTCCTCAACAAGCAAGGTTTGAACTTTGTGAACCTGGAGGTGGTTGCAATATGACTTACGGCTCAAGGCATCAGCCATCACATTAGCCTTGCCTGGTGTATAGGAAATACCCAAGTCAAAGTCTGCAACAGTCTCCATCCATCTCTGCTGACGGAGGTTCAGGTCTGGCTGAGTAAACAAATACTTTAGACTTTGGTGGTCGGTGAAGATCTCGCAACGATTACCAAGAAGGTAATGTCGCCACTGTTTCAGTGCATGTATGACAGCAGCAAGCTCGAGGTCATGAACTGGGTAGTTCTCTTCGTGAGGGCGCAATTGACGGGATGCATAGGCAATCACTTTGCGCTCTTGCATTAGGACACAGCCTAATCCTTGACGGGAAGCGTCGCAGTAAATGACGAAGTCCATCTTAGTATCAGGTGGAGCAAGCACTGGGGCAGAATTCAACTTGTCCTTGAGTGCCTGGAAACTTTCCTGACATTTGTCTGTCCATTGGTACTTGACGCCCTTATGCAATAGGTTAGTCAGAGGCCTGGCGATCTTGGAGAAATTCTCGACGAATCGACGGCAATAGCTGGCGAGACCGAGAAAACTCCTGACTTGCTTGACGTTCTTTGGAGGAGTCCGATCAAGAATAGCCTGAACTCGCTCGGGGTTGACGGCAATACCATCCTTGGAGATGACATGCCCAAGATAAGTTACTTCGGGAAGCCAGAATTCACACTTGGAATACTTAGCATAGAGTTGATGCTCTCGAAGCTTCTCCAGGACAAGACGAAGATGTTCAACATGCTCTTCTTTATTCTTGGAGTACACAAGGATATCATCCAGATAAACCACGACGAACTTGTCGAGGTATTCCATGAAGATATAGTTCATCAAACGAGAGAAAGTGGCTGGAGCATTGGTTAAGCCGAATGACATGACAGTGTACTCATATGAACCATATCGAGTCACGAATGCGGTCTTTGGGATATCCTCTTCACGGACACGGATCTGGTGGTATCCCAACCTTAAGTCAAGTTTGGAGAACACTGATGAGCCAGCTAGTTGATCATACAGATCATTGATCCGAGGAAGAGGATATTTGTTCTGAATGGTAGCTTGGTTAATAGGTCGGTAGTCTTGGACCAATCGGTTTGTCCCATCCTTCTTCTTGACAAAGAGGGAAGGTGCTCCCCAAGGAGAGCAACTGGGGCGAATGAAACCACTGCGAAGAGATGTGTCGATTTCCTCCTTAAGCGCAATGAGTTCATGTGGTGGCATCTTGTAAGGTCGTTTGGCTATAGGGGTGGTGCCTGGTTTCAAGTCGATGATGAATTCGACAGCTCTAGCAGGGGGAATCCCTGGAAGTTCTTCAGGAAAGACGTCTTGGAATTCACGAACAACGGGAATGTTTTCAATGCCCTCGAGTGGTGCAGCGTTCAATGCGTTCAACGCATAAAGCCTTGCCTCGGCATTCTGAACCAGACGAGCGTTGTAGCTTATTATTTCATCGGAAGGGTGTAGCAGATGGACGGTCTTAGTGGCGCAAACTATAGAAGCAGTATGCGCTTTCAACCATTCCATTCCCAGAATGAGATCAATGCTACAGGACTTCAGTGCGATGGGAGAGACAAGGAATTCTAGTCCTTCGATTTCAACGGGGATGTCCTTGCAAAACATGGAGGTTCGACATTGGCCCGCAGGGGTGTGTACTAATAGCGAAGCGTTCATGTCCTCACATTTAATGTCATGCAAGCATGCAAAATCTTCCGACATGAATGAATGCGATGCACCTGTATCAAATAAAACGGATGCTGGTAATGAATTTACGAGGAGTGTACCCATCACAGTAGCAGGCTGGTCTCGAGCTTCATTGAGATCAACGTGGTTGGCATGAACACGACCATAAGACTTGGCATTGTTGTTGCGGGACTGGTTGCTTCCACGGCCAGCTGCAGGAAGGGCCAGTTGATTCTGGTTCTGATAGCAGTTCCTGGCAAGGTGACCTGGTTGACCACACTTGTAGCACAGACCATTATTGGGGGTGGGAGCAGGAGCTTGGGGTGGTGCAGCTGGAAGTCTTGGCTGCCTGGGCGGTGGAGGAGGCAGACGCGGTGCAGCATAAGACTGCCTTGGAGCAGGTGCATTTGGACGGTACATGCTGTTCGGGATCCAGATTTTACGCTTCTGCGAGGGCGGGCCCGAAGATGAGCCCGTGTCACGGTTGCGTCTGTGAGAGCTCTGGTGTTCCTGCAGACCAGTTTCAACATTGATGGCCTTGTTCACCAAGGTGGCGAAATCAGGAAAGTCATGCACTAGCAGTGCGAGCTTGATGTCAACTTGAAGGCCATCACGGAACTTCTCCTGTCTGCGTGCATCAGTTGCAATGTCTTCTTCAGCATAGCGGGATAAGTCCAGAAACTCCCGCTGATAAGCTTCCACAGTTTTGTTGCCTTGGGTGAGGTTGCGGAATTCGCGCTTCTTCCGGTCCATGATTCCCTGTGGGATGAAGTGGGCACGGAAAGCAGCTTGAAAGTCTGGCCAGGTGATGATCGCTCCAATCGGCAGAGTACGCCTGTGGCTGTCCCACCATTGAGCAGCAGGTCCCTTCAGAAAGAAGGAAGCAAAGGTGGCATAGCTGGCAGGGGCTACATCAGCAGACTCCATCTCATAGGTGATGTCACGGAGCCAGTCATCAGCATCCAGAGGCTGAGTTGAGCTGCGGTACATGGTTGGGTTGAGGCGTATGAAATCCTGCAGAGTTATTTGGGCTGGCTGCTGGTTCATATTGGGGCGCGGGAACTGAGCCATCATATTCTCCATGAACTGGCGGTTCAGCTCGAATTGTTGGATCATACCAGCCATATACTCAGGCGGTGGTGGGGCGTTGCCACCACGACCACGACCACCTGGTCTAACCATCCTACTAATATATAACAGGGGTAGTTCAGCATTGAGAAATTTGCAAAGACAAGAATCATTCTTGGTGAAACATGCATAATGAAAGGAGCATGATAGATACTACATAGTAGTTGGCATATCTTACAAAAGGGATCATGCATAGAGTTCAGTACATAAGACTAAAGACATCATAGGCGGCACGCAGGCTCGCGGCGAATGCATCTAATGCTAATAAGCAAGACTACATCAGTCCCAGGAGGAACTGTGGAGGTAGGTGTAGCCTGACAGCTGGTAGTGACGCGACGGGAAGTCCTCCGCGTCAGTAGCCTGCGGTCCGTGAACACTCTGGTGTAGAACCCGACATCCAGGTGGCAAAAGAGGACCAAGTGCGGGAGTGTAGCCTCCCACATCTGGCCAACCGACACCCTGGGGCGTCACGGTCCTGACTGGGTAGATCGCAGATCGCGGCAGCTCACCAGATCGGACAAAGGGGTGCAACAGCGTCAATGCACTGTAAAGGTGCTGACGGGTGGTGTACAACTCGTGGCGAAGAGCTCGGTTAGCTCGATCCAGCCCATCAGCATGCAGAACCAGGTTCTGATGGTGGAAGGGCTCTCGGGTGACGGTGGAGTAGGCAGCAGTGTAATATCCCTCCGCACCATCGTCAGATGCGATAGCAACGTGCCTGAAAGGGGAGGTGTCCAACGCCCGATACTCTCCACGAAGACGTGTCAGAGCTGCATAAGCAGCACCGTGGACTGCCATATCGATGGTCACTCCAACACCATGAGCGGTGTGCAGCACAGTAGTGGAGTCATACTTCCGAGAGTAGAGGTGGACGATGGCACGGTACTGCTCCTGGTTAAAGTCTTGGTACTGCTCGTACACGGTGTACTCAGGGTGCCAGCGATAACCCAGATAGGTCATCATCTCAGCTAACACAGCAGGTGAACCCTGGACACCAATGGCCGCCGTGTGGCGCACGACCTGCCTCGTGGGTTCCATCTGAAAACAAAGATGTTTCAAAGGAGTCATATGACAGTGTGGATATTGTCCAAAATACTATTCTAAGGAATAACTATGGCTTATCCAACTTTGGGGTGAATGTGGTCATGGGATCCTATTATTAGTGTTAGTAAATTCGTTTAACCCGAGTAGAAGAGAGTTCAGAGTCCCAGAGTAAAGAACGAGGAGTAAAAGATCCTAATACCACCCAATTGGCGATGTGGGCCCGTAAGACACACAACCATGTTAGTAAAACAGTTTTGTTTGTCTAGACTCAACTTCGGCCAAGGAGTGTGGAAGGGGGGGGTTCCTACAGGCAGTCGGCTCTGATACCAACTTGTGACGCCCCCGATTCAATCGTACACTAATCATACACGCAAACGTGTACGATCAAGATCAGGGACTCACGGGAAGATATCACAACACAACTCTAAAAGTAAAATAAGTCATACAAGCATCATAATACAAGCCAGGGGCCTCGAGGGCTCGAATACAAGTGCTCGATCATAGACGAGTCAGCGGAAGCAACAATATCTGAGTACAGACATAAGTTAAACAAGTTGCCATAAGATGGCTAGCACAAACTGGGATACATATCGAAAGAGGCGCAGGCCTCCTGCCTGGGATCCTCCTAAACTACTCCTGGTCGTCGTCGGCAGCCTGCACGTAGTAGTAGGCACCTCCAGAGTAGGGGTCGTCGTTGACGGTGGCGTCTGGCTCCTGAACTCCAGCATCTGGTTGTGACAACCAGAAAGAAAAGAAAGGGGGAAAAGGGGGAAGCAAAGCAACCGTGAGTACTCATCCAAAGTACTCGCAAGCAAGGAGCTACACTACATATGCATGGGTATATGTGTAAAGGGCCATATCAGTGGACTGAACTGCAGAAAGCCAGAATAAGAGGGGGGATATCTAATCCTGTCGAAGACTACGCTTCTGGCAGCCTCCATCTTGCAGCATATAGAAGAGAGTAGATGGTAAGTTCACCAAGTAGCATCGCATAGCATAATCCTACCCGACGATCCTCTCCTCGTCGCCCTGTGAGAGAGCGATCACCGGGTTGTATCTGGCACTTGAAAGGGTGTGTTTTATTAAGTATCCGGTTCTAGTTGTCATAAGGTCGAGGTACAACTCCGGGTCGTCCTTTTACCGAGGGACACGGCTATTCGAATAGATAAACTTCCCCGCAGGGGTGCACCACATTACCCAACACGCTCGATCCCTCTGGCCGGGCACACTTTCCTGGGTCATACCCGGCCTCGGAAGATCAACACGTCGCAGCCCTACCTAGGCCTAATAGAGAGGTCAGCACGCCGGTCTAAATCCTATGCGCACAGGGGTCTGGGCCCATCGCCCATTGTACACCTGCACGTTGCGTGGGCGGCCGGAGAGCAGACCTAGCAACCTCCATTACAAAGGAAGTTGTGTTACGCGGTCCAACCCGACGCGCGCCGCTCAGTCGCTGACGTCTAGGAGGCTTCGGCTGATACCATGACGTCGAGTACCCATAACTGTTCCCGCGTGGTGGTTAGCGCGTATAGGCTCGTAGCCAGACTTAGATCAAATACCCAATCTCGTTAAGCGTGTTATTTTGAAGTAACCGCGGACGCCGACCAGGGCCATGCCCACCTGTCTCCTAGGTGGTCACAACCTGCCCTGTCGCTCCGCCACAAAGTAACACTCGGGGGCCGTCGGGAACCTAGGCCCACCTCTGCCTGGATGGAACCACCTGCCCCTTCAGCCCCCATCTCCGAACAGTAACATAAGTATGTAATGATATATAGTATATGTACCCGTGATCACCTCCCGAAGTGATCACGGCCCAGTAGTATAGCAAGGCAGACGGACAAGAGTGTAGGGCCACTGATGTAATTCTAGCAACCTATACTAAGCATTTAGGATTGCAGGTAAGGTATCAACAGTAGTAGCAAAGACAGGCTATGCAGCAGAATAGGATTAACCGAAAGCAGTAACATGCTACACTACTCTAATGCAAGCAGTAGAGAGAAGGAGTAGGCGATATCGGGTTGATCAAGGGGGGGGGCTTGCCTGGAAGCTGCGTCGAGAGAGAAGGGTCGTCGACGTAGTAGTCGTTCACGGCAGCGTCGTCAGCGGTCTCAGCGTCTATCGAGAGAGAAGGAGGGGGGAGGAAACAGTAAATACAAAGCAAACAATGCTACACAAAGTATGACATGACAATATGCAGTGCCGGGGTGTTCTAATGCCTAACTAAATGATTTAGTTAATTTAGGAATTTATTCGGATTTATTTAATTAAAGATGGGCACTATTCATTTACTGAAACCGGTCTAAAAGTTCAATGTTCTTATAGCTGCGGGCGTCTGACGGGAATATGGAGGGCGTATCCGGGTTCGTATCGGAATTCTGAGCAAGTTTCATGTATAAGGTATTTTCATCGGAGTTACGGTTTATTTAATATGATTTTCTAAAGTTTTTATTAATTTCTGGAATTTATTTAATTATTTAAATCAACATTATCCGAAACAGTGCTGCGATGACGTCAGCATGACATCATGCTGACGTCAGCAGGCGTCCTGACAGGGTGGGTTCCACCTGTCATAGACTGTTAAATTAATTAGGGTTAACTAATTATATTACTGTTTAATTAACACTAATTAGTTAATTAAATTAACCTAATCAGAATTAATTAACTAATTAATTTATTATTTTAATTATTTTTATTTTTATTTTCTTTTTATGAAAACGTTCTGGGGGTGGGCCCCCACTGTCATAGGCCCTGGGGGCCTTAGCGGGTTTGGGCGCTCGGGTGCGGGTGCCACCCGAGCGGGCGCTGGGCAGCGGGCGCCGCCGTGGGCGAGCGCCCATCGGGGCTGACCCGAGGCGACGGGGCGGGCGCGTGGTTGGCGGCGCGGCGACGGGCAGGGGCGAGCGCGAGCAGCGGCAGCAGTGCGGCAGCGCGCGGTGGCGCGAGCGGCGGACGGGCGCGCGCGTGCGGCTCGGGAGGGACGAGCGCAGCGAGCGGCTGGAGCGGGCGAGGTGCGGGGCCGAGCGCGGGCGGCAGCGGCGAGGCGGGGCCAGCGGTGCGGGGTGACGGCGGCGACAGAGAGAGAGGAAGGGCGTGGCCCTCACCGCGGATGCAGGGTCAGGGCAATGGGCTCGAGGAGGCGGCCGGGGATGACGGCGACGGGGTCCGGCGAGGCGTCGGCGACGAGGCGGAGACGGGGCGTGGTCGGGCGCGTCGGGGCGCGGTCGGCGCAGTCGGGGCGAGCGCACGGGCGCGGTCGTCGGCGAGGGGGACGAGCGGCGTCGGCGCTGGCGAGGGGGAGGAGGGCGAGGAGGCAACAGTGACGGCGATCCGGGGTGGTGTCGTTGGGGTCGGGGGCTCGGTCGCCTCGATCCCGATCTGGATCGAGGGAGTGAGGGGAGAGTGGGGCGACGGGGGAGAACGGCTAGGGTTTGGGGGGATAAGGGAGTGAGGGGTGGGCCGGCCTAGTCGGCCTGGTGGCCAGCTGGGCCGACAGGCCCAGGGGGGGTTTCCTTTATCTTTTCTTTTGTTTTTCTGTTTTGTTCCTTTCCTTTTTATTTATTCTTATTTCCCTGTTTAGTAAAAAGTTAGGCCTCAAAATGATTTTTATAGAACATGGCAATTGTTCCAATAAATACTAGGCATTACCTAACACTACCAAAAATTAGTTTGGAGACAATTGGAGCTCCCACAAATTTTACAATAATTAATATGCATTAATCCTAGCTGTTTTAATCATGTTAGTGCCACCTAAACATTTTATTATTTGTTGGTTTCAATTTTAGACTAGCCTCTGCAATATTTGTTATCTACTGAGCATTTTAGTTTTTATGTTGGACAACTTTTATATCTCACTTTCATTTAGATTTGAATTTGAGTTAGGAGTTGAAATGCAATATGATGCTAATGATGATTATGCACTATTAAGCTTGCTGACATGGCATTAACCTAGGGTGATCACTGTAGTTAATGATAGGGGGTGTTACAAAAGTAGATGCATAAAAGTAGAATATAGGCCCTTCGCAGAGGGAAGCAGATGTTGTTATGTGCTTTTTGTTTGTATGCCAAATCCCTTAATGCAAAAGAATGTCATGTTATATTGGCCCTTATGATAGCAACCTTTGTTATGCAGTCCATCGGTTTTATTACTTTGCCATCACAAGTTCGTACAACGCTCAATTTTCTCTTACACTAAATGATCCAACACATTTAGAAGCAATTTTTATTGCCTTATTGCACCGATGACAACTTACTTGAAGGATCTTACTCAATCCATAGGTAGGTATGGTGGACTCTCAAAAAGATTTTGGGTTTAGGGGTTTTTGGATGCACAAGTAGTATCTCTACTCAGTGCGGAGTTTTTGGCTAGAAAAGATATTGAGCAAGCACCACATGTTGAAGGATCTATGACAATATAACTTCTATGTGAATATGAACAAACATAAATCATTATGTTGTCTTCCTTGTCCAACATCAACTATTTTGACACATAATATTTAATGGGGGCTCACAATCATAAAAGATGTCCATGATAGTGTATTTGCATGTGAATCTTCTCTTCCCTTATTAATTCTTTCATGAATTGCATTATTGACCAATGCTATGTTTGTCAATCTCCAATAAATTTTACCACTTATACTTTTCCTTATGTGATGTCATTACTTACCATAAGATTAGCATATGATCTTTTTCATTTATTTTCCTTCCTTTTTATTGAAACAAAAGAGTAAAGAAACAAAACTCAAACTAATCTTTATTTTATATCTCGCACACGATTACATAGATAGATAGATCACTAAGCAAGCACTCGAAAAGCAAAGATCGAACTAAAAATTTATTCAACTAAATCATAGGATAACTAAAGATCAAACTAAAATAGATAAAAGGCAAAGATAGTGGTGGTGATACGATATCGGGGCACCTCCCCCAAGCTTGGCACAAGCCAAGGGGAGTGCCCATACCATGAACTCAAGTTTCCTTTGGTGGGGAAGATGATGATGGTGGTGGTGAAGTAGTAGCGGGCTTATCCTTCGGCTTCCATGGCAGCGGCTCACCATCATAAGAACAAGCGCAAGTCTCACAAGTCCTGCAACTGGCAGCTAAACTCATACCTTTAAATCTCGCCTCATATTCAAAGACTTGATTTTGGAGGTCATAGATTCGGCTTTGCAGAAAATTGATTTGCTCATTGAGGGTGAAGACGATGTCCTTCATGGACCGGCCATCCACCTTGAGATCACGGGTATAATCCGCAATCATGAGGTGATTGGCGTTGAGTCCACACTCCACCATCCCCTTGCACTTGAAAACTTCTTGCTCCATGCTACTTCTTGAGCTTGCGTTGGTTTTTCCCTTGAAGAGGAAAGGGTGATGCAGCAAAGTAGAGATAAGTATTTCCCTCAGTTAAGAACCAAGGTATCAAATCCAGTAGGAGATACAAGCAAGTCCCCAATCTATGCACCTGCACAAACAATCAAACACTTGCACCCAACGCGATAAAGGGGTTGTCAATCCCTTCACGGTCACTTGCAAAGATGAGATGTGATAGAGACAGATATAAAAGATTATTAAAACGTAAAACAAAGTAAAAACAAATAAAATGCAGCGAGGTATTTTTGGGTTTTTTGGTTTATAGATCTGAAAATATATGATGGAAAATAGACCCGGGAGCCATAGGTTTCACTAGAGGCTTCTCTCTTGAAGGCAAATAATACGATGGGTGAACAAATTACTGTCGAGCAATTGATAGAAAAGCGCAAAGTTATGATGATATCCAAGGCAATGATTATGCATATAGGCATCACATCCGTGTCATGTAGACCGAAATGATTCTGCATCTACTACTATTACTCCACACATCGACCGCTATCCAGCATGCATCTAGAGTATTAAGTTCATAAAGAACGGAGTAACGCCTTAAGTAAGATGACATGATGTAGAGGGATAAACTCAAGCAATATGATGAAAACCCCATCTTTTTACCCTTGATGGCAACAATACAAATACGTGCCTCGCTACCCCTACTTTGTCACTGGGTGAGGACACCGCAAGATTGAACCCAAAACTAAGCACCTCTCCTATTGCAAGAAGAACCAATCTAGTTGGCCAAACCAACCGATAATTCGAAGAGAAATACAAAGATATCAAATCATGCATATAAGAATTCAGAGAAGATTCAAATAATATTCATAGATAATCTGATCATAAATCCACAATTCATCGGATCTCGACAAACACACCATAAAAGAATTATTACATCGGATAGATCTCCAAGAACAACGAGGAGAACATGGTATTGAGAATCAAAGAGAGAGCAGAAGCCGTCTAGCTACTAGCTATGGACCCGTAGGTCTGTGGTAAACTACTCACACTTCATCGGAAGGGCAATAGAGTTGATGTAGAAGCCCTCCGTGATCGAATCCCCCTCCGGCAGGATGCTGGCAAAGGCCCCAAGATGGGATCTCACAGGTACAGAAGGTTACGGCGGCGGAAAAGTATTTTGGTGGACGCTTCTGGTCGTTTGGGAATATTTGAGGATTTATAGAGTTGAGAGGGAGGTCGGTGGACTCCCGAGGGGCCCACAAGCCAGGGGGCGTGCCCCCCTAGGGCGCGCCCTGAGGGCTTGTGGAGCCCTCGGGACTCTTCTGACTTGGCCTATAAGTTCCATGGATGTCTTCTGGTCCAGAAAAATCATCGCGAAAGTTTTATTCCGTTTGGACTCCGCTTGATATTCCTTTTCTGTAAAACTCAAAAACAAGGAAAAAACAAAAACTGGCACTGGGCTCTAGATTAATATGTTAGTCCCAAAAATAATATAAAATAGCATATTAATGCATATAAAACATCCAAAACAAATAATATAATAGCATGGAACAATAAAAAATTATAGATACGTTGGAGACGTATTACTCCATAGCTTTGAGCCTAGCCTCCACGGTTCCCGTCCTCTTGGGCCCCTGGACGTTCCGGATATGGAGCACCCCCTCACGCATCTCAATGGCTTGAGGGTGCTGCATCACCTCCCGCAAATACGGGTTGATGACGTTCTTGAAGAACTTCTCCTTGGAGGAGCTCGAAGCGGCCATGGCGATCTAGATCTGTCAGAAAACAGCAAGAAAGAAGAACAAAAGATTTCTCTGCGATACGGTGGTCCATACGTTTGGGGGGTATATAAAGATTTTTTATCTTGGGAAACAAGTAAATGAGAGAAAAACGGAGTTGAGAAGATTCCCGAGGTGGGCAAAACCCACCTGTGCGCGCCAGGCAAGCCAGGCGCGCCCTGGTGTCTTGTGCCCTCCTCGGTTGCCTTCCTGGTTGTTTCTTATTTTCCTCATTTTTGTAATATTCCAAAACTGACAGAAAATATTTTTGCGGATTTTTCGTAGTCCGTTTACTTATCGTATCACGTACCTCCTCTTTTTTTAGTATTCTGGAGTGTTCCGGAAGGTTTCTTTTATGTGTTCCTCCGGTGTCATGGTTTGAATAATATTGCTTTCAACATTAATAGGAGTACCTGAGATATATTGCTAGATTCTTTGCCCATTGACCACCTTCGGGTTAGTACCTTCGAAATTATTTATTTTGATGGCTCCAGAGCGATAAACCTCCTCGATAATATATGGTCCTTCCAATTTGGAGAGAAGTTTTCCTGCAAAGAATCTGAAGCGAGAGTTGTACAAAAGAACATATTCTCCAACCTTGAATTCCTGCTTTTGGATTCTTTTGTCATGCCATCTTTTAACATTTTCTTTGAATAATTTGGCATTTTCATAAGCTTGGGTTCTCCATTCATCTAATGAGCTAATATCAAATAACCTCTTTTCACCGGCAAGTTTGAAATCATAGTTGAGTTCTTTAATTGCCCAATAAGCTTTATGTTCTAACTCTAGAGGCAAATGACAAGCTTTTCCATAAACCATTTTGTAAGGAGACATACCCGTAGGGTTTTTATATGCTGTTCTGTAGGCCCAAAGTGCATCATCCAATTTCTTAGACCAATTCTTTCGGGACCTATTAACAGTTTTTTGTAATATTAATTTTATTTCTCTATTGCTAAGTTCAACTTGACCCCTAGATTGAGGATGATAGGGTGATGCAATTCTATGGTTAACATCATATTTAGCAAGCATGTTACGGAAAGCACCATGAATAAAGTGTGAACCACCATCAGTCATTAAATATTTAGGGACTCCAAACCTCGGGAAAATAACTTCTTTAAGCATTTTAATGGAAGTGTTATGATCAGCACTACTAGTTGGAATAGCTTCTACCCACTTAGTAACATAATCAACAACAACCAAAATATGTGTATACCCATTAGAGGAAGGAAAAGGTCCCATATAATCAAAACCCCAAACATCAAATGGTTCAACATCAAGTGAATAATTCATAGGCATTTCTTGATGCTTACCGATATTACCAATTCTTTGACATTCATCACAAGATAAAATAAACTTACGGGCATCCTTGAAGAGAGTAGGCCAATAAAAACCAGATTGCAATACCTTATGCGCAGTTCTATCTCCCGCATGATACCCTCCATAAGCTTCGGAGTGACATTTCCGTAGGATTTGTTCCTGTTCATGCTCAGGTACACAACGTCTAATAATATCATCCACTCCTTCTTTATAAAGATGTGGGTCATCCCAAAAGTAATGTCTTAAATCATAGAAGATTTTTTTTCTTTTGTTGGTATGTGAAACTAGGTGGTATGTATTTGGCAACAATATAATTAGCATAGTCAGCATACCAAGGAGTATTATGAGAAATATTTATTGCAGCTAGTTGTTCATCAGGAAAGCTATCATCAATAGGTAGTGGGTCATCAAGAATATTTTCTAACCTAGATAAGTTATCAGCTACGGGGTTCTCACCTCCTTTTCTGTCAGTAATATGTAAATCAAATTCTTGTAGCAAGAGAAGCCACCTAATGAGCCTAGGTTTAGCATATTTCTTTTCCATAAGATATTTTATAGCAGCATGATCAGTGTGAACAGTTACTTTGGAATCAACAATATAAGATTTGAATTTGTCACAAGCAAACACAACTGCTAAAAATTCTTTTTCAGTAGTAGCATAATTTCTTTGGGCACTGTCTAGAGTTTTGCTAGCATAATGGATAACATTTAATTTCTTACTCTTTGTCCTAGAACAGCACCAACAACATAATCACTAGCATCACACATAATTTCAAAAGGCAAGTTCCAATCAGGTGGTTGAACAATAGGTGCAGAAGTTAAGGCTTTCTTAAGTGTTTCAAAGGCTTCCACACAATCATCATAAAAAACAAATGGAACATCCTTTTGTAAAAGATTTGTAAGAGGCCTAGAAATTTTAGAGAAGTCTTTAATAAACCTCCTATAGAAACCGGCATGACCAAGGAAACTACGAATACATTTAATATCTTTAGGACATGGCATTTTCTCAATTGCATCAACTTTAGCTTTATCCACCTCAATACCTCGTTCAAAAATTTTATGCCCCAAGACAATACCTTCATTAACCATAAAGTGGCACTTCTCCCAATTCAAGACAAGATTAGTTTGCTCACATCTGTGCAAAACTCGATCAAGGTTGCTCAAGCAATCATCAAAAGAAGTTCGATAAACAGAAAAATCATCCATGAAAACCTCAACAATCTTTTCATAAAAATCAGAGAATATAGCAGTCATACATCTTTGAAAGGTAGCAGGTGCATTGCATAAACCAAAAGGCATACATCTATAAGCATAAGTTCCAAAAGGGCAAGTAAAAGTGGTTTTCTCTTGATCAGGTTGTGAAACAGGTATTTGAGAAAAACCAGAATATCCATCCAGAAAACAAAAGTGTGTGTGCTTAGATAATCTTTCCAACATTTGATCGATAAAAGGCAAAGGGTAATGATCTTTTCTAGTAGCTTTATTTAATTTTCTAAAATCAATTACCATTCTATAGCCAGTAACAATTCTTTGAGGAATGAGTTCATTTTTATCATTAGGAACAACAGTAATACCTCCCTTCTTAGGGACACAATGAATGGGACTCACCCATCTACTATCAGCTATGGGATAGATTATACCTGCTTCCAGAAGCTTTAATATTTCAATTCTTACCACTTCTTTCATCTTAGGATTCAAATGTCGTTGATGATCAACAACGGGTTTAGCATCAGCTTCCATATTAATCTTGTGCTGGCAGAGAGTGGGACTAATGCCCTTAAGATCATCAAGAGTATATCCAATGGCAGCACAATGCTTCTTCAGAATTTTCAATAATCTTTCTTCTTCATGTTCTGAAAGGTTAGCACTAATAATAATAGGATATATCTTTTTCTCATCAAGATAAGCATATTTCAAAGTATCAGACAATTGTTTTAATTCAAACACAGGATGACCTTTAGGTGGAGGAGGACTTCCTAGAGTTTCAATAGGCAAATTATGTTTCAGCAGAGGTCGTTGTTCAAAGAAATTTTTATCTATTTCATTTCTTTCATGCATATGCATATCATTTTCATGGTCTAGCAAATATTGTTCTAATGGATGAGTAGGAGGCACGGCAATAGAAGCAAGACCAATTATTTCATCCTTATTAGGTAATTCTTTCTTATGTGGTTGTCTACTAAACTTGGAGAAATTAAACTCATGAGACTCGTTACCAAAGCTAACACCGACAGTTTGTTTTCACTGTCTATTTTAGCATTAACGGTGTTCAAGAAAGGTCTACCAAAAATAATGGGAAAAAATCATCATTTGGGGAACCAAGAACTAGAAAATCAGTAGGGTATTTTATTTTCCCACACAAGACTGCAACATCTATAACAATCCCAAGTGGTGTAATGGTGTCTCTATTAGCAAGTTTAATAGTAACATCTATATCTTCTATTTCAGCAGGTGCTATGTCCTTCATAATTTCTTGGTATAAGTTAAAGGAATAGCACTCATGCTAGCACCTAAGTCACATAAACCATGATAACAATGATATCCTATTTTAACTGAGACAACAGGCATGCCAACAATAGGTCTATGTTTATCTTTTTCATCGGGTTTGGCAATTCTAGCAGCATCTTCGCAGAAGTAAATAACATGCCCATCAATATTTTCTACCAGGAGATCTTTAACCATAGCAACACTAGGTTCTACTTTAATTTGTTCAGCAGGTTTAGGTGCTCTAATATTACTTTTGTGAACCACAGTTGAAACCTTAACATGTTCCTTTATCCTAACAGGGAAAGGTGGTTTTTCAATATAAGCAGTAGGCACAACTGGATCAACATTGTAAATAATAGTTTCATCTTTAACTATGACCGGTTCTTTAATTTCTTCTTTAATAGGGGGATGATATTTAAATCACTTCTCCTTAGGGAGATCAACATGAGTAGCAAAAGATTCACAAAAAGAGGCTACTATCTCAGAGTCAAGTCCATATTTAGTGCTAAACTTGTGAAAAGCATCGGTATTCATAAAAGATTTAACACAATCATATTTAAGCTTAATACCTGACTCTTTACCTTTGTCGAGTTCCCAATCTTCAGAGTTGTGTTTAATTCTTTCTAAAAGATCCCACCGGAAGTCAATAGTCTTCTTCATAAAGGAACCAGTACAAGAAGTATCAAGCATGGATCGATCATCATGAGAAAGCCGAGCATAAAAATTCTGAATGATAATTTCTCTAGAGAGCTCATGATTGGGGCATGAATATAACATTGACTTAAGCCTCCCCCAAGCTAGAGCGATACTTTCTACTTCATGAGGCCAAAAATTATATATATAATTCCGTTCACGATGAACTAGATGCATAGGATATTTTTTTTGGGTGAAATTCCAATTTTAATCGATTCCAGTTCCAAGATCAAATATCATCGCATAGCCTATACCATGTCAATGCCTTTCCCTTCAAAGATAAAGGGAAAACCTTCTTCTTAGCTTCATCTTTGGATAAGCCTGCAAGTTAAATAATCCACAAATTTCATCCACATATATCAAGTGCATATCATGATGTTCAGTTCCATCTCCTGCATAAGGATTAGCTAGCAGTTGTTCTATCATACCCGAAGGAATTTCATAACCAATATTTTTAGTAGGTGCAGTAGGTTGAGGGGCAACTAATTGTGCTTTCGGTCGAGGTGAAGATAGCCCGAACAAACCCCTCAAAAGGATGGTTCTCCATAGTAACAAGTGAAAATAAATTTCAGCACGTAGTAATAATTTTTCCTTACCAAGAGCGCTTCACTCCCCGGCAACGGCGCCAGAAAAGAGTCTTGATGACCCGCAAGTATAGGGGATCAATCATAGTCCTTTCGATAAGTAAGAGTGTCGAACCCAACGAGGAGCATAAGGAAATGACAAGTGGTTTTCAGCAAGGTATTTTCTGCAAGCACTGAAATAGTCGGTAACAAGTAGTTTGATAGCAAGATAATTTGTAACGAGCAAGTAATGGTAATGGTAAGTAAAGTGCAGCAAGGTAGCCCAATCCTTTTGTGGCAAAGGACATGCCAAAATGGTCTCTTATGATAAGCAAAGCATTCTTGAGGGTACACGGGAATTTCACCATATCACTTTCATCATGTTGATTTGATTCGTGTTCGCTACTTTGATAATTTCATATGTGGGTGGACTGGTGCTTATGTGCTATTCTTACTTGAACAAACCTCCTACTTATGATTAACCCCCTCGCAAGCATCCGCAACTACGAGAAAAGTATTAAGATAAAATCTAACCATAGCATTAAACTTTTGGATCCAAATCGGTCCCTTACGAAGTAGCGCATAAACTAGGGTTTAAGCTTCTACCACTCTAGCAACCCATCATCTAATAACTACTCCACAATGCATTCCCTTAGGCCAAAATATGGTGAAGTGCCATGTAGTCGATGTTCACATGACACCACTAAGGGAATCACAACATACATATCATCAAAATATCGAACACATATCAAGTTCACATGATTACTTGCAACATGACTTCTCCCGTGACCTCAAGAACAAAAGTAACTACTCACAAATGATAATCATGCTCAAGATCAGAGGGGTATTAAATAGCATAATGGATCTGAACATATAATCTTCCACCAAATAAACCATATAGTAATCAACTACAAGATGTAATCAACACTACTAGTCACCCACAGGTACCAATCTGAGGTTCCGGTACAAAGATTGAACACAAGAGATGAACTAGGGTTTGAGAGGAGTTGGCGCTGTTGAAGATGTTGATGGAGATTGCACTCCCAAAGATGAGAGGGTTATTGGTGATGACAATGACGATGATTTCCCCCTCCGGGAGGGAAGTTCCTCCGGCGGAGCGGAATCGCTCCGCCGGAGGGTAAAAGTGCTCCTGCCCAAGTTCCACCTCGAGACGGCGACGCTTCATCCCGAAAGTCCCCCTCTTATTTTTTCTAGGTCAAAATGACCTATATACCAGAAGATGGGCACCGGAGGTGGGCGGAGGAGGGCACAACCCACCAGGGCGCGCCCTGGTGTCTTGTGCTCACTAGGGTGGCCCCCTCCGGTAGTTATTTGCTCCAGTATTTTTTTATAAATTCCAAAACAATTTTCCGTAAATTTTTAGCTCATTTGGAGATGTGCAGAATAGGTAACTCTGACGTAGCTTTTTCAGGTCCAGAATTCCAGCTACCGGTATTCTCCCTCTTTGTGTAAACCTTGCATATTATGAGAGAAAAGGCATTAGAATTACTCCAAAAAGCATTATTATGCATAAAAACATTATAAATAATGGTAGGAAAACATGATGCAAAATGGACGTATCACTTGATGACGACGAATTCAGGCAGATCTACAACATCGGGAAGCTCCTCCAAGTCAATGGGGATATTCTTGTCACCCTCCATGGCGGCGACAACCAGTGCAACCATCTGCACCTCTGGTTTGTCATCTATGAGGACGACGACCTTCTCCACCTCCTCGTCAGATGACTCGTTGTCGAAATCGTCGTCTGGCGTGGGACAGAGGGATTGCGTCGGTCCCAGTAGGTGGTGTTAACGGGCGCTGGGAGAGCAAGCATGACGTTGGTGACGTGCTTGGACCTCGATGCAATGCGTGCAGGATCCGGCTGGGCCGGCGGCATGGTGGATGAGCGGTACATCCACCACCAGGCGCGCTACCTGGGGTCGGGGGAGCGTTGCACCTCGTGCATTTCCCAGAGGAGGATGGTCACCGGAGGGACGTTGAGGCCGCCTGGGAAGGCACATATCTTTTTAGCATCCATCATGACCTTCACAAGGCCGCGTGCGTGGTTCCTCATCATCTCAACACTTGGGAACCTGTTGGGGATATAACCCCATGGTGTAACCCGCCCAGGAGGGGCCAGGTTACACTGTTGGTGACTCTATGATGAAGCCTAGCCTGGAGGCGGCTTACGAGGCGGACTGACTAGGGGCCCAAGACCTGGAGATGGTGCGTGACTCGGAGGTGTAAGCCGCCCAATGGCGACTTGCCTAGCAAGGCAAGGCGACTTAGAACTTGGGTCGGTCACGGAGTATGACCCGACCCGGACTCTTGTAAGCCCAGGGCCTCGGCCTGTGTATATAAAGTCGAGTCCCTACGGCGGGTAAACCTAAGTTAGAATCCATCGATAGCTAGGTTAAGCGATTCTGCTCCCTTGTAATCGATATTCAAGCAATACAACTCAAAGCAGGACGTAGGCTTTTACCTCGATCGTGAGGGGCCGAACCTGGGTAAACTCATGTCTCTCATCCCGCTCAACCCCTTCAAGCTAATCGTCGTAGCGATGGCTCCACACTTAAGTCCTTTTGCTAGGGCATCCACCGTGTTAACCCCACGACAGTTGGCGCCCACCGTGGGGCCAGCGCACGGTGGTTTCGAGTTCTTGAAGGGCTCTTTCCCAGGGATCGAGGGATACGCCATTGGCAGGATGACCAAGAGTCGCCGCGGCAAGCTCTGCATTGACGACGCTGGCTGGGGCCCCAAGGCCGACTCAATCGAGTACGGGTACCGGGTCCCCTTCGGCGGGATTCTCGCCATCATTGGCAAGATTGGCGGATTAGAGCCTGAGCCAGACATCTGCACCGACATTGTCAAGCCGGCTTGGCGCGTGCAACCCGCTAGGGTTCAACCCGGCCGGAAGCGTGTTTTCGTGGGTTTCGCACAAGGCAAGGAGCTTGCAGAAGATTCTGCATCTGGGGGAGAGACTCTCATCTACTCAGGTGATGAGTCCTCAACCGGAGAGACGGATTCGATCTATCAGCTTCAAGGCGACGGGCTTGGGGGCTATTCCGATGGTGACAGTATTCCAGACCCCTATGAGCCGCCGTGCAGGGCTACTATCTTTATGGCTGGCACAGGGCCGACTCTCAATTCTTCGATGACGGCTGCAGCGACTTCTGATCCGGTCGTGGCAAGGGTCGGTGGGACCGGGTCAGACAGGCCGCCGACTCAAGTGTTACTGGATCTCATAAGTACCTTGACGGCTTTGTTGGCAATAGAGGTCACCATGGCAAACCAAGCCGAGCGCAACGCAGAGATTGCAAAGGTTCATGAGGACATAACCAAGGTCCAAGAGGATATCGTGGCTGGAAACAATCAAACAGCCACGCTGAAGGCTCAGATTGACGCAGAGGCAGAACGTGTCAAGGCAGATGCTTGGCGCTTAAGTTTGGAGCAGAACGCGTCTAATGCAGTATTCCAGAGAAGGCATCAGAGTCACCTAATGCCGATATCTGACCCAAGGCATTTGTTTGACACTCCTGGGGCAGGTCCAAGCACTCCAGATGCAAGGGTGAATCCTCAGTTAAACCCAGAGGCGCCAGGGAGTCGGGCGGCGACTCAACCGCACCAGCCTGAGCCGGCACGGAGGGAGGAGTGGGCACCTAACCCGCCCCCCAAATCAAACACCGCCTCAATGTTTTTTGACGCCACCGCCAGGGCACTTTTCTAACCCGGTGGATAACATGTTAGCGGCAGTGACCCGGCTAGCGGCTATTCCGATCGATGGCGAGTCACCAGTTGCGGTGGAAACCCGAAACACAGTTGAGCTCTTACAGACGGCCGTGGCACAGCAAGCGGCTTATTCCTACATCCGTGATTGTGTGCACTCGACTCCTCGCCTGAGTCATAGTTACAGCCGGCGCATTGAGTCGCCTGCAGTTTCCAGCAGCGAACGGCGTTGTAACCCCCCCCCCCCCGTGATGATAACTTACCATGTGATGATAACCTACCAATCAATGCTCAGGCGATTATGGATGAAGCCAGAGCTCGTCGTGAGGCGGCAGTGGCGGCCCAGTGATAACCCACAAGTATAGGGGATCACAACAGTTTTCGAGGGTAGAGTATTCAACCCAAATTTATTGATTCGACACAAGGGGAGCCAAAGAATATTCCCAAGTATTAGCAGCTAAGTTGTCAATTCAACCACACCTGAAAGACTTAATATCTGTAGCAAAGTAGTATGGAAGTAACGGTAACAGTGGCAAACGTAATAGTAGCAGTTTTGTGATGATTGTAACAGTAGCAACGGAAAAGTAACTTAGCAAAGATCAATATGTGAAAAGCTCATAGGCAACGAATCAGTGATGAATAATTATATTGGATGGCATTCATCATGCAACAGTTATAACCTAGGGTGACACAGAACTAGCTCCAATTCATCAATATAATGTAGGCATGTATTCCATATATAGTCATACGTGCTTATGGAAAAGAACTTGCATGACATCTTTTGTCCTACCCTCCCGTGGGAGCGGGGTCCTAATGGAAACTAAGGGATATTAACGCCTCCTTTTAATAGAGAACTGGAGCAAAGCATTAGCACTTAGTAAATACATGAACTCCTCAAACTACGGTAATCACCGGAAAGAATCCCAATTATTGTCACCTTGGGGTATGCGGATCATAACACATAATAGGTGTCTACAACTTGCAAGATAGGATCAAGAACACAAATATATTCATGAAAACATAATAGGTTCAGATCTGAAATCATGGCACTCGGGCCCTAGTGACAAGCATTAAGCATAGCAAAGTCATAGCAACATCAATTCAGAACATAGTGGATACTAGGGATCAAACCCTAACAAAACTAACTCGATTACATGATAAATCTCATCCAACCCATCATCGTCCAGCAAGCCTACGATGGAATTACTCACGCATGGCGGTGAGCATCATG